>CM038142.1:246015335-246608011 GCA_021437245.1 Aegilops speltoides | reverse complement strand
TTACAAATATGAGCAACGGCACCGTATCAAATACCGGGAGTTACTACGAGTCTTGGTAAGGTACACATCAATTACATGTATATCAAATATACCTTTGGTGTTGCCGGCCTTCTTATCCGCTAAGTATTTGGGGCGGTTCCGCTTCAAATGACCCTTCCCTTGCAATAAAAGCACTCGGTCTCGGGCTTGGGTCCATTCTTTGACTTCTTCCCGCAGCAGACTTATCGGGCGGCAACATCCTTGCCGTCCTTCTTGAAGTTCTTCTTACCCTTGCCTTTCTTGAACTTAGTGGTCTTATTGACCATCAACACTTGATGTTCCTTTTGATTTCAGCCTCTGCTGACCTCAAAGATCGAGAACACTTCAGAATGGTCTTTACCATCCCCGCATGTTGTAGTTCATCACAAAGCTCTTGTAGCTTGGTGGGAGCGATGGAGGATTCTGTCAATGACCGCCTCATCTGGAGGTTTATGTTCATTTGGGTCATACGGTTGTGCAACCTGGACATCTTGAGGATGTGCTCTTGTGTAACTGTTTTCCTCCATCTTACAAGCTGTAGAACTTGTCGAGACATCATATCTCTCGACCCGGGCATGAGCTTGGAAAACTAGTTTCAGCTCTTGAACATCTCATATGCTCCGTGATGCTCAAAACGCTTTTGGAGCCCGGTTCTAAGCTGTAGAGCATGCCGCCTTGAACGAGGGAGTAATCATCGAGCGAGTCCGCCAGACGTTCAAATCGCCTTGATCTTTGGGAGAGAACAGGGTCACCTAACGGTGCTTCTAGGACAT
The DNA here is from genome assembly GCA_021437245.1 of Aegilops speltoides. NCBI lineage: Eukaryota > Viridiplantae > Streptophyta > Magnoliopsida > Poales > Poaceae > Aegilops > Aegilops speltoides. The sequence goes on along the minus strand of CM038142.1, from coordinate 246,607,220 downwards.
CTTGTTTCTTGGCAGCTATGAGGATGATCCTCGTGTTTAGGACCCGATCCGTATAGTTCTTGCCATCATCTTTCAGCTTGGTTTTCTCTAGGAAGCAGCGTTGAAGTTCATGTTGACATTAGCGTTGGCCATTGATCTACAAGACATATTTGCAAAGGTTTTAGACTAAGTTCATGATAATAAAGTTCTTAATCAAAATTACGAACTCCCACTTAGATTAGACATCCCTCCAGTCATCTAAGTGTTACACGATCCGAGTCGACTAGCCCGTGTCCGATCATCACGTGAGACGGACTAGTCATCATCGGTGAACATCTTCATGTTGATCGTATCTTTCATCGACTCGTGCTCGACCTTTCGGTCTCCGTGTTCCGAGGCCATGTCCGCACATGCTAGGCTCGTCAAGTTAACCCTAAGTGTTTTCATTTGTGTAAAACTGTCTTACACCGTTGTATGTGAGCGTAAGGATCCATCACACCCGATCATCACGTGGTGCTTAGAAACGATTTAACCGTAGCAGCGGTGCAGTTAGGGAGAACACTTCTTGAAATTTTATAAGGGATCATCTTATTTACTACCGTCGTCCTAAGTAAACAAGATGTAAAAGCATAATAAACATCACATGCAATTATATAGTTGTGACATGATATGGCCAATATCATCAAGCTCCATTGATCTCCATCTTGGGCTCCATGATCATCTTGTCACCGGCTTGACACCATGATCTCCATCATCATGATCTCCATCATCGTGTCTTCATGAAGTTGTCACGCCTAACGACTACTTCTACTTCTATGACTAACGCGTTTAGTAATGAAGTAAAGTAGTTTACATGGCGTTCTTCAATGACACGCAGGTCATACAAAAAATAAAGACAACTCCTATGGCTCCTGCGGTTGTCATACTCATCGACATGCAAGTCGTGAATCCTATTACAAGAACATGATCTCATACATCACAATTCATCATTCATCACAACTTCGGCCATATCACATCACATGATCAATCGCTGCAAAAACAAGTTAGGCGTTCTCTAGTTGTTGTTGCATCTTTTACGTGGCTGCGATTGGGTTCTAGCAAGAACGTTTTCTTACCTCGAATCACCACAACGTGATTTTGTCAACTTCTATTTACCCTTCATAAGGGCCTGTTCATCGAATCCGCTGCAACTAAAGTGGGAGAGCAGACACCCGCCAGACCACCTTATGCAACTAGTGCATGTCGATCGGTGGAACCGGTCTCACGTAAGCGCACGTGTAAGGTTGGTCGGCCGCTTCATCCCACAATACCGTTGAGCAAGAAAAGACTAGTAGGGCAAGTAAGATGACAAGATCAGCGCCCACAACAAATTTGTGTTCTACTCGTGCAATAGAGAACTACGCATAGACCTAGCTCATGATGCCTTTGTTGGGGAGCGTTGCAGAAAATTAAAATTTTTCCTACGGTTTCACCAAGATCCATCTATGAGTTCATCTAAGCAACGAGTAGCGGAGAGAGTTTGCATCTACATACCACTTGTAGATCGCGTGCGGAAGCTTGCTTGGTGATGATGGAGTCGTACTCGAGCGTGATTCAGATCACCGATGCCAAGTCTTTGAGCGGACAGCACCTCCGCGTTCAACACACGTCACGGGACGAGCGGCGTCTCCTCCTTCTTGATCCAGCAAGGGAAAGGAGAGGTTGAGGAAGACAGCACCACCGGCAAGACGACAGGCGTGGTGATGGTGGTGAAGCAAGACTGGCGAGGCTTCACGAGCTCTACAGAGGAGGAGATGTGTTGGGGAGGGAGGGCTGCGCCTTGGGAGATGTGTACAGCAGCCCCCTCCCCCCTTTATATAGGCCCCAGTGGCGGCCCCTAGAGATCCAATCTCAAGGGGCGGCGACAGGGGTGGAGTGCCCCCAAGCCGGTGGGCGCCTCACCCCTAGGGTTTCAACCCTAGGCGCAGAGGTGGGCCTGAGGCGCACCAGCCCCTGTGGGCTGGTTCCCTTCCCTTATGGCCCATGGGGCCCTCCGGGATGGGTGGCCCCACCGGTGGACCCGGGACCCTTCCGGTGGTCCGGTGATTTTGCCCAGAACCCGAAACTTTCCGATGGCGAAACACCACTTCCTATATATTATTCTTTACCTCCGGACCCTTTGGAACTCCTCGTGACGTCAGGGATCTCATCCGGACTCGAACAACATTCGGTATTCACATACTAGTCTTCCTACTAACCCTAAGCGCCACCGAACCTTAAGTGTGTAGACCCTACGGGTTCGGGAGACACGCAGACATGACCGAGGCGACTCTCGGGCAATAACCAACAGCGGATCTGGATACCCATGTTGGCTCCCACATGCTCCTCGATGATTTCATCGGTTGAACCACGATGTCGAGGATTCTATCAAACCCCGTATGCAATTCCTTTGTCAATCGGTGCGTTACTTGCCCGAGACTCGATCGTCGGTATCCCAATACCTCGTTCGGTCTAGTTACCGCAAGTCACTTTACTCGCACCGTAATGCATGATCCCGTGGCCAACACCTTGGTCACATTGAGCTCATTATGATGATGCATTACCGAGTGGGCCCAGAGATACCTCTCCGTCATACGGAGTGACAAATCCCGATCTCGATCCATGTCAACCCAACAGATACTTTCGGAGACACCGTAATGCACCTTTATAGTCACCCGATTCGTTGTGACGTTTGATACACCAAGGCACTCCTCTACGCAACCGGGAGTTACGATCTCATGGTCGAAGGAATAGATACTTGACATTGGCAAAGCTTCTAGCAAGCGAACTATCGATCTTTTATGCTAAGCTTGTGATTGGGTCTTGTCCATCACATCATTCTCCTAATGATGTGATCCCGTTATCAACGACATCCAATGTCCATAGTCAGGAAACCATGACCATCTATTGATCACAACGGGCTAGTCAACTAGAGGCTCACTAGGGACATATTGGGGTCTAAGTGTTCACACGTGTATTATGATTTCCGGATAACACAGTTATAGCATGAACAAAAGACAATTATCATGAACATTGAAATATAATAATACTTTTATTATTGCCTCTAGGGCATATTTCCAACATGTTTGTCATGCCTGCTATTGCTTAGAGTTGAGTCAAGTCTGATTCATCGGGGATGAATTGGAATGTTGTGAAACATGTCATACTGTGTGTGAGCTAAGTGTGTGAACACGATTTGGTAAAGGTAGCTGTGAGAGGCCATATAGGAGTACATGGTGGGTTGTCTCATTGAAACCGTCCTCAGGAACAGAGTTCTATGTTTGTGATCCATGAACAGCTACTACCACACACTGGGTTCTGGTAACTCGGACCCTCTCGACTTATTAATCAACTTGATCTCTGTCCAGGAGTTGCAACTAGTTTTTGGTGTTTGTAGGTAGTCTACCAAGTGGCACCCGGTACAGGTGGGCTTGGGACAGACTAGGCACCGTGGCACGGTGTACCAAGCGTAGATCCACCCGTCGAGGTGGGCTTGGGAACCCTGCTCACATCGTTTGGGCCAATGAGCGACACCCCGGCCGGATCTCCTTGCGGATGAACCCGAATAGGTGATAAACCTAGACGAGAGACTTGTGTGGTTAGTCAGGTCGTGGCCGACACCCTCGCCAGGCTTCCGCTTGAAGGTTGCCGAGATACATGACGTGTACATGGCGGTAAGTGGCGAGAGCGTGTGTGAAGAAGTACACCCCTGCAGGGTTAATATGATCTATTCGAATAGCCGTGTCTGTGATAAAGGACTTCTGGGTTGCCTATACAGTTCATAGACAAGTGAAAGTGGATACTCTAAAATGCGCAAGATAAGTGTGAGTGCTATGGATGGCGTTCTCATAGGGAGACGGGAGCGGATCCATAGTAGTGTATTGGTTGGTGAATATGTGGACTCGTGTGCGCCACCTCAAAGAGTTACATTGCAGTCGTAGTTCAGGATAGCCACCGAGTCAAAGCTGCCTTGCTGCAGTTAAACCCCACCATCCCCTTTGTTGATAATGATGCATATGTAGTTAGTTACGATGTAAGTCTTCTTTGGGTACATTTGTACTCACGTTTGCCTATTTTACGTTTTTGCAGAGACTTCCGTCTCACTAGTAGTTCCGCATGGACTTCGACGTTTAGCTTGTTACCTCAGCTACGATCTTGTGCCCACGGCAGGATCTGGCAGATAGTCAGGCTTCTCAGCCTTTTTCATTTGTAGATGTTTGTACTCAGACATGTTAAGCTTCCGCTTGTGCTTTGACTTGTGTGCTCTGAATGTTGGGTCATGAGACCCATGTTTGTAATATCTCGCTCCTCGGAGCCTATTGAATAAAATACTTGAGTCATAGAGTCATGTTGTGATGCCATGTTGTATTTGCACATATCGATCATATTGTGTGTATGTTATTGAAATGCTTGGTATGTGTGGGATCTGACAACCTAGTTGTTTATCCTTGGTAGCCTCTCTTACCGAGAAATGTCTCCTAGTGCTTCGACTGAGCCATGGTAGCTTGCTACTGCTCCGGAACACCTAGGCTGGCCGGCATGTGTCCTTCTTCGTTCATGTGTCTATCCCTTCGGGGAAATGTCACGCGGTGTCTACCGGAGTCCTGTTAACCTGCTACAGCCCAGATTCTCTGGAGTCCTGCTAGCCCAGCTGCTACAGCCCGGATTCACTCGTTGTTAACCGACATGTTCGTTGTTGGGTCATGTATGCCTGTCCCTGTAAGTTAGCGCCACTTTGGGTTCACGACTAGTCATGTCAGCTCGGGTTCTCTGTCATATGGATGCTAGCGACACTATCATATACGTGAGCCAAAAGGCGCGAACGATCTCGGGCCAGGTAAGGTGGCACCCGTGGGAATACCATGCGTGAGGCCGCAAAGTGATATGATGTGTTACATGCTAGATCGGTGTGACTTAGGATCGGGGTCCTGACAGTATGATCAGGGTCCATCTGGTGGCTCCGGTCCAGGATTCCATGGGCTGGGTAATGGTGGTGGGGTTCAAGCTCAGGGTTTCAGAATAATCAGGGCAGTCAGAACAACCAAGGTGGTAACCATCAACAGGGTAATCAGGGGATTCAACAGCAGTCGGGTTATCAGAGCAACCCAAAGCAGTTAAACGGCGGACAGTATCATGTCTTCACTACTAGCCTGTGCAAGTGCGATCAGAAGCTCCATAAAAGGGCAGTGAACTCTGTTGAACATGCGGTGCCCCGTTATCTACGCTGGTCTGAGCAGCCTATTGTCTAGAGCAGGGAGGATCACCCACCCCGGGTTGACAATCCGGGTCACCTAGCTTTGGTGGTTGCACCTCAGGTGGGAGGTTATAAGTTTACCGAGGTACTCATGGACGGAGGGAGCAGTATCAATATTTTGTACTATGAAACCTTCCAGCGTATGGGGTTTGACAGATAAGAATCTTAGATCGTCAAACACCGTTTTTCACGGAGTGGTGCCTGGTAAATCGGCTTACCCAATTGGTAAGATAGCCCTGGAGGTGGTGTTTGGAGATGATCATGATTCAAGGTCCGAGACGCTGACCTTTGAAGTGGTTAAAATAAGAAGTCCGTGCCATGCTTTATTTGGACGGCCGGTTTATGCTAAATTCATGGCAAGGCCATGTTATGTTTATCTACAGCTCAAGATGCCGGATCACAAAGGGACCATTACAGTTCATGGCAGCCGTAAGATTGCTCTGGAGTGTGAGGAAGGTGATGCGGCATATGCTGAATCGGTTTGTGCAACGGAGGAGTTAAAGTTCTATAAGGACAATGTTGATCCGGCAGACATGACTTCCTTGAAGAAGCCCTCTACAGAACATGATCCGACCCTGAAGTTCAAACCGGCTGATGAAACTAAACTTGTTGATTTTGTTCCTGGCGATTCATCCAAACAGTTTAGTATCAGCACAAATATGAATCCGAAATAGGAAAGCGCGCTCATCGAGTTCTTCCGTGAGAACCGGGACATTTTTGCATGGAAGCCTTCTGACATGCCAGGTGTACCGAGGGAACTCGCTGAGCACACTCTCAATATTGATCCCAAGTTTAAACCGGTAAAACAGTTCCTTCGCCGCTTCAACGAGGAACGATGTAAGGCCATTGGAGAAGAGGTAGCTCGGTTGTTGGCTGCTGGTTTTATCATTGAAGTGTTTCACCCAGAGTGGTTGGCTAATTCGGTGCTGGTACTTAAGAAAAATGGCACTTGGCGTATGTGTGTGGATTACACAGATTTTAATAAAGCTTGCCGAGCTGATCCCTTCGCCCTCCCTCGTATTGATCAAATCATTGATGCTACGGCGGGTTGTGAGCGTTTGAGTTTTTTGGATGCTTATTCGGGTTACCATCAGATCAAAATGGCAGTTAAGGACCAGGAGAAGACAGCTTTCATTAATCCCTTTGGAGCCTTCTGCTATGTATCTATGCCCTTTGGGATCAAGAGTGCCCAGGCAACTTATCAACTTTGTGTGCAGAATTGTCTTCATACTCAGATTGGGCGCAATGTTCATGCCTATGTGGACGATATTGTGGTCAAGTCCAGGAAAGTAGAGACACTCATATCTGATTTGTGAGAGACCTTTGATGCGAGAGACCTTTGATGCGAGAGACCTTTGATAATCTGAGAGTTTATAAAATGATGCTCAATCCAGCTAAGTGTGTTTTTGGTGTTCCGGCAGGCAAGCTCTTGGGCTTTCTGGTGTCTAATAGAGGCATTGAGGCTAATCTGGAAAAGATCAAGGCAATTACATCCTTGGCTAAACCGGAGTGTATCAATGATGTTCAGCGACTGGCGGGTCATATTGCGGCTTTGAGCTGGTTTATCAGCCGTTTGGGAGAAAAGGCAATTCCTCTGTATCAGATGTTGAAGAAAACAGACAATTTTGTCTGGAGTGATGCAACTGATGCGGCGTTTGAGGACTTGAAGCGGCAGTTCGCTGAACCGCCAGTTCTTGCTGCTCCCGTTGATAAGGAGCCACTACTGTTGTATATTGCTGCTAATGCCCGGGCTATCAGTATTGCCATTGTGGTAGAGCGCAAGGAGGCTGGGAAGGAGTACCCGGTTCAAAGGCCGGTTTACTATATCAGAAAAGTGCTCATTGAGTCAAAGCAAAGATATCCGCATTGGCAGAAGCTGGTGTATGGGGTGTTTATGGCAAGTCAGAAACTTAAGCAGTACTTTCAAGGTCATCCCATCATAGTGGTCAGCTCTGCTCCTTTCAGAGATATAATTTAGAACAGGGAGGCAACTGGCCGGGTTGCTAAGTGGGCTATTGAGCTTGGGCCACACTGTTTGAAGTATATGCGTCGCACAGCCATCAAATCCCAGGCTCTTGTGGATTTCATCAATGGCTGGACCGAGTTGCAAGCACCAGAAGACAAACCGGACAGTACATACTGGACTATTCACTTTGACGGGTCCAGGCAGTTGGAGGGCTCGGGGGCTGGAGTTGTCCTTACTTCCCCTCGAGGTGATAAAATTCATTATGTTCTTCGCTTAATGTCGTGGTTTTGTCACGGCAGATGTCCTTAGTGTCAGGACTTAGTCGCGAGGCCAACGCATCTATGTGGTAGCTTGAGAGGGGTTGAGCGGAATCGAGAGACGCAACACAAGACAAGGGTTTAGACAGCTTCGGGCCCCGGGAAACACCATCCGGAATAGCCCTACATGCTGTTTGTGGCTAGGTCTCATTATGCTCATGAGGGAGTCGTCGTAAACCGGCTCCCCCTTTGTGTCTAGCCCTAGATATTGTTTCTTGTTGCTTGTAGCTTGTAGCTTGTCCCTCTTTGGGGAGCCCTGCCCCTCCTTATATATGTTGAAGGGGCGGTTTACATGACTAGTCCTAGTTGGATTAGGATTACTCTATTACAAGTGGAGTCCTAGTCTTGCCTCTTTTGTAGGAGAATAGTGCTTATGCTTTCCCCATAAACCGGCCCACCATTAAATGTGAACCGGCCTTCTGGGCCATGGGCCTCGTCATCCATCTGACCCGCCCACCGGGTTACTAATGAACCGCCAAGACCGGGCGGGTAGCCCGTGAACCGCCAAGCTCGAGGCGGGTTACCGATGAGTCGTCAATCCGGCGGGTTATACTTCCGGCGGTTTACGCCACGGGTATGTCCCGACATTAGCCCCAGTTTAATTTGGATTTATCCATGTTAAACGATCCTGTAAAATAAACACAAGAACAAACTTGACAGGTTGTGCTCCGGGTTAAGAATTCTTGTAAACCGGCACCTGATCATCCTTATGTCCTTGTCATTTCCTCCTTCTAGAAAATCCAGGTCAATAAGCCGGCGTCATACTCAATTTGCTGACATTGGTTTCTCACAGAAAAATATTGTGAAGAATAATCCACTTGAGTCGGCTTCCAAAGCGCCGGTTTAAGAAATATTGGTCTTGAAATATTCATCTGATATTCAGCCGGTTTGAAGATGTAAAAACTTGCCGGTTTAACATTACCATAATGGCCGGGTTATAAAAAACTGATGATCCCGGATTATGACCGTTTGTAGACGTCGGGTTATGATTGTTGCCAACACCGGATCACATAATTAATCTTCCTGATTTGCCAAAAGAGAATTTGAAGATGTTCCTCCTTTATATGCATATTACCTGTAGCCCCCAAGGGCCGGCTCAGTAAGATAATACTGAGCTGGGACTTGATATATACTTCAATGAAAATAACATCATATGATGTAACCCCCATCATGGGACTTGAATCCACGTCCACAAGGTTAGGAGCTTTGTGCTTTACCAACTGAGCAGTAGACCCTTCAATATAATGAATAAAAAGTTTTGTACCTTGAATTGTTGACGGGAGCAATTGGTAGCCCCCAAGGGCCGGCTCATTATAATGTGATGAGTCGGGTCTTCAATAAGATGAGCAAAAAATGACTTTGCATTAGCCCCCAAGTGTCATGGTGCATGCTTGCAGTGACATGAGACTTGCATATTTGATGTAATCTCAACTTAAATAATGTAGCCCCCAAGTGCCGAGTCGTAAGCATGCAGCGACTTGGGACTACTTCCTCCATTGTAGAATAAATCATATCCATTGATAAAATAATAACCATTGCGCCAAAAGCGACTTTGAAAACCTCAATCATAATATTGGTTATTGATAACCATAATAAAAATCCAGCCATGTTGGCTATTTGAATAATATAATCCAATGATTTATAAGCGCATGATTCCAATGGCGCAATCCAAATATATACTGGCGACTTATAGTCCAAAGCCAAGCCGGTTTAATAAACACCGGACAATTTCTCATCATATATTGGCGACTTATCGTCTTAAAGCCGGGCCGGTTTAATAAACGCCGGTGATTTATAATCATGCTTTATTCAACCTGTTTCTGCATACAACAAGTTTAAGATGTCCTGGCGGTTTACCGCCGGACGGGTCATAATGCCCAACATATAACCCAGGTTTATAACCAAGGCTGCACTTAAGAATAATCAAATATGAAATATATCATACCTGTGACATTGAATCACATCATTGGTTTACCAACTTTTTGTAGTCTGAGTAATAACCCAAATTTTGAGTCTCGATAACTCCTTCCATATTGTGCGGTTTATGATAAACCGTGCGGGTTGTGATAAACACGGATTAACCATATATAATGTTTGGCGACTTATAGTCGAAACCGCACCGGGTTAATAATCGCCGGATCATAATTAGTCATGTACTGACAACTTGTAGTTGAAAGTCAAGCCGGGTTAATGAACACCGGTTTACTCCATAATAAAATGGTAACATAAAATCAAACCGGGCAGATAGTCTCCGGATTATGATTTAATCGTGTTCCGTCAATTTATAACTGACAGTTGAACCGGATTTAATAATGCTTGTCGGTTTAAAAAAAATGCAACAAAAACAATAGTCATTTAAGAAAAAGACTGAAGCAAAAGGCAACGATAAAACCGTTTGCAAAAAAGATGCTTTATTGAGCTGATCAGATGGTGTTACCATGGTCAGACAGGACCAAGCCCCCTAATAGGTGTGGCGATGGTTCAAGTCAGACAGGTCCCCAAATGAAACCGTGGCATTTATGCCGATTGAAAACATGGCAATGGTTGGGTTCGACCAAGCCCCAAGTGATTACGTGGCCTTAGGCCGATCAAGAGGCGTAACTGGTTCAGACTTGACCATGTCCCCAAGTGATCTGGTGGCTTTCGCCTATCAAAAGGTGTTGCATTGGTTCGGACACGACCAAAGCCCCCAAGTGATACTATGGCATTGCGCCGATCAAGAGGTGTGACTATGGTTCAGACATGACCAAGTCCCCAAGTGATCAATAAATGATAAGCCAATAAGGCATGATACCCATGTTTGAACCGCGCATCATGGCAGCAGGTCCTCTTTGGCACCCTTTAACTTTTTGCAAGAGATAAATCCTTCTTGAGCCGGACGTTAAACCGGATATTGAGAGCTTCAAAGCTTTGTGGGAGACATCTTTCCCTTGAACCGGATTTTAAACCGGAATCTTCATTTTCAGCAGGCAATTTTCTGACGGCCTTTAAACTCGAACTTGCGAGAAGTTTATCCCTTTTTGAACCGGACATTTTTATACCATATTTGAGAGCTTCAGTGAGACTGGCTTCCCTTGAGCCGGATTTTAAACCGGATTCTTTTCTGATGATCCGGAACTTCTTCATTGAGCCGGAATTTTGTAATTGTCATATACTTTCTAAGCCGGAAATTTCCTGACGGCCTTCAAATAACAGTAGCCTCCGGGACCGGGTTATCTTTCCCTCCATTGTCCTAGGGTTTTTAAATTTGCTGAAACTGGCAAGACTTGTTGCGTCATATCATCGTAGCCGCCAAGTCTCAAGGTGACTCGAAGAGTTGGCTTGAGATTCTCCATATTTGACCGTCATATAAACCGGCATAACTTGTATATCATTGGTGTTGATAGCATGATGTGAATCCACAGAAGGTTGAGGTGACTGCGGCGGGTTATAAATGATCCCGTATGAGCCGTGTCAAGAACTCGCCAATGGTTCCTTCAAGCGGTGATTTGAAGCTAACCAAACTGTAGTGGCGGCGACTTGTGTGCTGTCCATTGAGCCATCCGGTCTGAGCATTTACGTTGATAGTATATGATAATTTGCCTCCTATTTGTTGAAAGAAAACCGGGCTACCCAAGAAGTGACTTGCTCATACTCAATAAATAGCTCATGCAGACAGGCGCGGCCTGGTGTGTTGATGTAGACCAGGCCGCAAGAGATGGCGGAAAAGACGACCGCAACATCAGAGGCGATATAGATAAATGAGTCGACCACGGTGTTGTAGGCGGTGCGATACCGTGAACCGGCCTTGGTGTTGTAAGATGGCGTGGACGGGCGAGTCAACACGTCGTTCTGATGTAGTGAACAATTGTCCTGCATCACAAAGCATCATAGGCCAGAGTAATTGTTTTTTGGCAAAAGGAATATGTTCCAAATCTATATTTAATAGGATATCACCTGATTCGCCCGAACAACAGGTGAATCGGCGTGGACGGGAGAGTCGGCCACGGGGTCGGACGGGTAAATCGCCCATAGTGTTGTAAACCGCCGCGGACGGGCGAGTTGTCTTCCATGTTGTAAGCTGGCGTGGACACGTGAACCGGCCGCGAGAGCGACGGCGAAATCGTCCATGGCGTTATGTGCAGCCTTGGCGGGCGACTCGGCCACAGGCGCGGACAGATGTAAACCGAACAGCGGGGCAACGACTTGCACGCGTATCCGTCGAGCAACATGACACGGACGAACGCGAGTGCATAGTTATGCTGGTTCGCGCTCCATATCCGTTGTATAACGCCTTTGTCGTGAATGACTATCCTGTGTAAAAATATTACATGACAAAATATTTGTTCTCACAAATTTATATGTGCTATTAAAACAGACTGGACGAATATCACCTGATGTTTAAACGAGAGAAGATCTGGTCATGTCGCCATAAACAGTAAACCATAGTCCTGTTTTTCTTGGACAAAAGAGGACTTGTGCGTACGTCCGCCAGGACGCACACCAACGAAGGCAACGATGGCGGAGTCACGACACAGGCGAGTTGGTAGTGCGGTTGCTTGTTTCACCATGAGGCGTGGCGCTTCGGGCGAGGTGACGAAGCGGCAGCGTCGGCCATGGCGAGCCGCGGCGATGGGGAGCGGCGGGTCGACCAGCGGGTTTGACCCGTTGTGGTGGCCGTGGATGTAGTACGTGGACCTAGAACTAGTGGTCCTCCGTAAGATGTGCTAGTATGGTAACTAGACTTACGGATTTGTTGGATGCATGTAGATGTAGCGATGGTCTTCCGTGAGTTGTGTTGCTAGATTCCCTGTGTCGTTGTTTACATGGCGTGCGTAACCGCGAAGTGAAAAAGCGAATCTTGGTACTCTGAACCATGGTCCTCACATGGATACCAATAAGCACCTTAGTCCCACTTGGGTAGCTCAAGTACCACTTAGAACTAGTCAAACCAATGGAACTCTTGTCCGCCAATTTTTGCATGAATATTAATGGCATCTTGCTCTGATTCTTGCGTGCAGATGATGATTTGCAATTTAACAATAACGGGACCAGCGGCTCAACGGCGGCGGCTCCCCCTCTGCTGTTGAAGTGGGCGGTCGGCTTACATGCAAAAACCGCGACTCGTGCACGGCGTGCTGCAGCAGAGGAAGAGAAACGGCCGGCAAGGCGGAGACGAACCCGGTCGGCGGTTCATCGGCACAGCTGTGGTAAAGGCGCGGCGAAGGCGTAGTACCGAGATGGCTCAGCATGACGCGATGAAACAGCAGTGGCCGTGGAGGCAAGGACCACAGACGGCGGCAGCTCAGGCAGAGGCCGCGGCAAGGGGAGCCATGGCGGCTCAGGACATGCGCGAGCGGCGCCGACGGTTTGAAGCACTGCTGTGAGTCTCGTCGATCTCGAACCAAGATTTTGGCCGCAAGTAGATTAAAATCAGTCAAACTCTGAACGATGTGTGCATTGGGCCACCTGCTGCGATATCTCCAATCAATAGTACCCGTAATGGTGGATTTTTGTCTCCGGTGAATATCTGAGACCTGTTGGTCCTTTGTATAGTAGTAGACATTACGGTTGATGGATACGACTCGGAAGTAGCACTAGCAGTAGCGACAAAACACCTCGGGATTGGGCACGCTGGTGAGAACGTGCTGCAACAGGAAACCATGGTTTCGGCGACTTGATCCTTGCAATAATGGATCGCAGATACGCCCTCAGCTTGCCGCGGCGACATCGCAGCCGGCATAGCCTCACTTTCCTTGATTTTTAAATCTTCCAAACTATGAACTCAGACCGATAAGCTATGGCTCGGCGTCGGCGAATCCGTATCATGGTCGTTGATTTTCCAATCATAACTGTCTCCGTTCCTGGTCTTGGCCCTTCTCGTGCGTCGCATAAAAAAGAACTCCTTCTAATATTTCTGATGAACCATTACGGGATTTGATCCTTTATGATCAACCGCTGATCTCTTACGCCATAATAATCGGACCTTGGCGGATCCATAGCCGAGAATACCATCAATTATAAATCTGGACTGATGCACTTGAAGTTGATGCAGATCTTTCAAAACCGGCTCTTCTTTATTCGGAAAGCCACGAACTTCTCGATCCCTAGGACAGATCCCTCCAAGAACTCAACACCACCGTGCGCAAGCCCCACGGTGGGCGCCAAATGTCGTGGTTTTGTCACGGCAGATGTCCTTAGTGTCAGGACTTAGTCGCGAGGCCAACGCATCTATGTGGTAGCTTGAGAGGGGTTGAGCGGAATCGAGAGACGCAACACAAGACAAGGGTTTAGACAGCTTCGGGCCCCGGGAAACACCATCCGGAATAGCCCTACATGCTGTTTGTGGCTAGGTCTCGTTATGCTCATGAGGGAGTCGTCGTAAACCGGCTCCCCCTTTGTGTCTAGCCCTAGATATTGTTTCTTGTTGCTTGTAGCTTGTAGCTTGTCCCTCTTTGGGGAGCCCTGCCCCTCTTTATATATGTTGAAGGGGAGGTTTACATGACTAGTCCTAGTTGGATTAGGATTACTCTATTACAAGTGGAGTCCTAGTCTTGCTTCCTTTGTAGGAGAATAGTCCTTATGCTTTCCTCATAAACCGGCCCACCATTAAACGTGAACTGGCCTTCTGGGCCATGGGCCTCGTCATCCATCTGACCCGCCCACCGGGTTACTAATGAACCGCCAAGACCGGGCGGGTAGCCCGTGAACCGCCAAGCTCCAGGCGGGTTACCAGTGAGTCGTCCAGTCCGGCCGGGTTATACTTCCGGCCGGTTTATGCCACGGGGTATATCCCCGACACTTAATGTTCCCTTGTACTAACAATGCAGCTGAATATGAGGCTTTACTCCATGGTCTTCGAGTGGCTAAGGAGATGAACTTAAGCCGTGTACGGTGTTTCGGTGATTCAGATCTGGTAGCCCAGCAAGTTTCAGGTACTTGGGGATTCCAAGGATCCGCTCATGGCGGCTTACCGGCGCGAGGTGGACATTGTGGCTGGTCACTTTAAGGGATATCAAGTGGAGCACATTGATCGGTATAAAAATGAGGCGGTGGCGCTTTAAGCCGGCTAGGATCTCAGCGTAAACCGGTGCCGCCCAATACCTTTTTGGACGTCTTGCATAACCCGTCGGTTCAACCACCTACAAAGGAGGACCTCGCTATTCCTGATCCGAAGGCACAGTTGGTGGCCGCTTTACATATCATTCCGGACTGGACGGTTCCATACTTGGCATATATGAATCGGGGCGAGTTACGGATGATGAAATTTTGGCCGACAGATAGTCCGTGGTCCAAGTCCATGGTTGTTCTAGCGGCGAGTTACACATTGTAGTGTTTACAGTGCGTTCGGTATTGTGTTTCTCCTGAAGAAGGCCGTGAGAATTTACGTGAGATCCACGAAGGAGACTATGGTCATCACGCCGGTTCAAAATCCTTGGTTTCCAAAGCTTTTCGTCATGGCTTTTATTGGTTGATGGCTCACGCTGATGCTGAGGACTTGGTCAGACGGTGCGACGGCTGTCAGAAATTCTCAAGGCGAGCTCACGTTCCGGCTCAGGAGCTACGGATGATTCTTATCACCTAGCCATTGGCCACTTGGGGGCTTGACATGGTAGGGCCTTTCAAGCGATCAAAAGATAAGAAGACCCACTTGTTGGTGGCGGTTGACAAGTTCACTAAATGGGTTGAAGCGGAGCCAGTAAGCAAGTGTGATGCAGCCACGGCGGTTCAGTTCATCAAAAAGGTGATCTTTCGTTTCGGTTTTCCACATAGCATTATTACAGATAATGGCACGAACCTATCTAAAGGCGAGATGGAGGATTTTTGTCAACGAGAGCACATCCGGCTTGATGTAGCATTTGTGGCTCATCCCCAATCCAATGGTCAAGCTGAGCGAGCTAATCAGGAAATTCTAAAGGATATAAAGCCCCGGCTTATGGTCCCTTTGAAGCGGATGCCGGGTTGCTGGGCGGAAGAACTACCATCTGTGTTATGGAGCATAAACACCACCCCAAACCGATCTACAGGTTATACGCCTTTCTTCATGGTTTACAGAGCAGAGGCGGTACTTCCCAGTGATATTCGTCATGACTCGCCTCGGGTTGCCAATTATGTTGAAGCGGACAACGAGCAAGCACGTCAAGAAGCACTCGACCTGTTAGATGAGAAGCGAGATATGGCTTTGGCTCATTCGGCGGTTTACCAACAAGACCTGCGGTGTTATCACAGCCGCCGGGTTAAAACACGAACCTTTCAAGAAGGCAACTTAGTGCTCCGGCTCATCCAGGATCAGACCGATATGCACAAGTTATCCCCACCTTGGGAAGGGCCCTTTGTGGTCAGCAAGAATCTGCACAACGGATCATACTACCTCATTGACGTTCGAGAAGACTCACACACTTCTGAGGAGGAGAACCGGCGGCCGTGGAACATAGCTCTCCTTCAGCCTTACTACACCTGAGTTATAGGCTCTTCTTATGTACATATTATGACAATGTATATATTATGATCAATATAATAAACCGGCATCCTTGCTACAAGCAGGGCCTCTGCCGTTCTTCCAATATTTCTTGGTTACAAGGGGTCTTCTGCTTTCAAAGCGATGAGTCATCTTGTCCATTAAACCGGCTATTATGCCATCATACAGCTTGGGAGCTTCACACCCAAGGGGCCAAAGAGAGATCTGTTGCTACTAGCACGACTCAAACATAGGCACCCATTGAGCACAACTCACAAAGTTACTTGGGGGCTCTTTGTGTAAAGTAACAAAGAGTTTTAAAGGACCCTTGTAACCGGGTATCGACCCACGACATGGAAGCCTGGTGTATTCACCAAAACCCCGGGTTAACCTGCCTTCATCAAGTAAGCCACTCCTATCCGGTAATCTGGCATGACTCATGAGCGTTTGTGATTACTCTCATTGAGACCCCGAACTTGTCAAAGTTAAAACGACGATTGGTTAGTTGGAGGCCCATCTTAAAGGCTTTGTCAAATGGTTTAACTTCGGTGGCACGGCAGCCTCTGAAAAGCCTCGAATTTTGGCACAGCAGCCCTCGAAAAGCCTCGACTACAAGTTTTTATTTGCTTTGTTTTTGCAAGTTTTATCCTTATTTGGTCACCTTTTAAGGTAAACTGACATCTCTTGATCCAGCCAGGCTATATGTCTTCATCTCAATCCGGTGTTTTTTAACCCGGTGTGGCTTATAGTTATCATCTGTTCAAGCATATAAACAATGGTGAACCGACATCTTTCAATCCGGTCTGGCTTTGACTACCTGTCGCCAGTATGATCTTCTGGTGTTCATCACAACCCGGTTTTACTTCATACATACCAGCACTACATGGTGGAAGTTGGGCATTCACCCTTATTACAAATAAGTTGGTAAACCAACAGCATAATTTCATATCACAGGTATGATTTGTTTTTGCTATTTTTTACAACCCTGGTTGACTACCAGGTTGTGTGTTGGGCGTTTTGACCCGTCCGGTAAACCGCCGGACAGATCTTTTATGCGCATACGTGGATTGCATAATATTATGAAGGTATATATGCCAGCACTGACATTATCATGGCGGATCAAACAAAGTCATATCTCAGTGCACGATGGCAGCAGATCAAAGTATTTCAACTAGCCTATTACAAGGCGCTTTAAAGCCCAAAATAAGGGATTGTTCTTTCCACAGAACAAAGTTTATGAAACATCAACCCGATTGCCGGATCAAGACTCATCACCATGTTGACGTGAAGTTGATGGATCATCTGGCGTCGGTTCAGCCTCCTCCTCCCCATCCAGTGGCTGGAAATCAACGGTGGTCCAGTCAATCCGGGTTAAAGCTTGAAAGACAGCCTCTTCGCTTATAAGTTCGGACGGATCAACGTCAGGAGCGTAAGTGTGCTTACGGATTGGTGGGATAAGATTTTGCACTTCCTTCACGGCAGTGTCAATCCGTTGGTTGTTGGCATCATAGAAGGACCGGTGAACAGTCAAGTTAGCTTCTTCCGCCAATTGACTTGCCAGAGGACGCATTGTAACACCCCCAGTGTCATACTACAGTAACCCTCTGTGATTAAACTAATCATTTTCCCAAACAGTGCTTAATCACCTTTGTTCAATATCCCATTTGAAATTCCAGTCAATTCAAATTCAAGTGAAGTTTGAAGTTGCTCAAAAGTTGCTGGAAAAATGTTCATCATTTGTCAAAAATTCTGTAAAAATTATTTGTTAAGGAACACAACGTCACTTTTGTGCAAAGATGAGCATTAGCAATTATAACAGCACCGATTCAGCATTTTTAAATGCTATCCTATTTATGAAAATACCAAATGAATTCTTCTGGTCTCCAAAATATTTGTGGCACTGTCTAAGATTACCATGGAATAAAAGGGGCACTTCCCATATTTTTCCTAAGTAAATAGCATGCCCTATATTTTCTTACCCATCTCTGTTTATTAAAAAAACAGAAAGCAAAGAAAAGAAAAGAAGAAGAGAGCCCCCTGCCTCACCTGGACTTCAGCCCACCCGAGCCAGCTGGCCCAGCTAGGCCGGCCCACTCCTCCTCCCCGGTCATCCCTCTCCTCTCTGTTCACGCGACCGAGCCCCTCCCCCCAGCTCGTTCCCACCGGACCAGGCGCAGCGCCCCGCGCTGCCACGTCGGCAGCGAGGGGATAAGGGCAGCCCCTACGCCTCGGGCTCCCTTGCCACTCGCGCACTCCACCCAGCTCTTCCTCTCCGCCTTCCCCTCTCCCCACCAGATCCCCTTACACCCCTCCCCCAACGTCTTCGTCGCCGCCCGCCGTCGTCCACACAGCCACCGACCGCCTCTCGTCTCGCCGGTGTGTCTAGGAGCATCCTCGTCCTTGCCTACGTTGTCTACATCGACCCGTTCAAGCTCAACATCGCCACCAAATGGATCGGCCCCATCTTCCTCGTCTTCGCCCGCTGGCCGCCGTCATCGACCACCTTCTTCAACCTCTGCCGTCGGCGATCTCCTTCGATCCGCTGCCGTTCGTCCACCCCGGCGTCCACGAGCCGTCCGCACGACCTCACGGTGAGCACCACAGCAAAAGCCCCAGGTTTCCCGTTCGATTCCTCCCCGTAGCTGCCATCCCCACTTGTAGCGTTGACCCCGTCCATCCCATGCTCCGGCCGTTGTCGTTTAGTCGCAATAGATGGGAGTTCGCCCGTCCATGCACACGCTTGACCATCCACACACGGACGCGCTCGCGCACTTTCGCTTTCGCCGCCGTGCCTACCGCTGCTCCCCTGCCTCGGTTGGCGCGACTCGTCATGACTCCTAGTCGCCTGCCGCGCGTCTTTGTGTTATCACGCGACGCCGGGGTCGTGCCCAGCGCACAGCTGCTGCGCTTCTGGTGTGCTACTACTTTCTTTGCATTGCTGCTTGCCTCACCGCCTCGCTGCCCTTGTTGTTGGCGCTGCTCTTGCACTCTGCTGCTCCGATTGCTGCTCTTCTAGTGCTGCTTACTTGATGTAGGGTGGAACCCTAATTAAATCGATCTTTCACGTTTGGAGGGATCCTACGGAGGAAACACGAAGAAGCGGAAGAACGAGAGGAAATCACAGGAAGAACGAGAGAGACACTCAACCGACAAGAGATCAATCACACAAGGTCTAGATCATCGAAGCACGAGTGATACATGGTCTAAAATCAACAAAGGAAAGATACAAAGGTAGTCGTTCTTCTCCCGGAGGAGGTCTTGAATCCACGAGGGGATCTTCCCGTATAGGGGTCTTGAATCCGATGGATCTTCTCCTAGACGGAGGTCCTGATCTCCGAGGAGAAGTACCGGTGGATGAGCAAAGGCTCTCACACACAAATATGAGCTAATCCAATGCTAAGTCTCAAAGTGAGGAGAGGGGGTCCTATATATAGAGTCTAGGGCGAAGGGGTACATGGGCTCAGCCCAACACGCGCGCACAGGCGCTAGCCGGATGATCCAGACGAGGGTCCGGATGATCCGGACCGGTCCGGATGATCCGGGTGGAGTCCCGGATGAGCCGGAGGGTCGGCTGGTGGCGGCAACGGGCGGATGTCCGGCTTGGGGTCCGGACGTCCGGGCGGGGTCCGGATGATCCGGGCCTAGGTCCGGATGATCCGGCTTCAGCGCGGAGGTTCTGTTGCCTTCGGTGGAGTTAGCCGGATCGTCCGGACCGGGGTCCGGATCATCCAGGCTCTGTCCGGATCGTCCGGGCCTCTGTCCGGATCGTCCGGCCTCCCTGGTTCTTGTTGCTTTCTCCTCTCTGTCTTCACGTATGTCTTCCGCTTCCGATTCTCCTTGCTTCTTAGCCTCTTCGTGGTCGACTCCTTGGTGCCTGAGTATGCATAGAGTTTCCGTTTGAGGTAGTAACCATGTCTCATGTGAATCGAAGGAGAGTTGTGAGAGGAGTGATGTCACCTCAATTTCAAGAGCTCTTGCACGTGCTCGAGTCATCGGTCCTTGTGGTGTTGTAGGTGTTGATGTAGAGTCCATGGGGATGATGGAAGGATGCTCCGCATCATATCCCCTCCCTTCGAAAGGATCCGACCTCGGATCTAGTTCTTCATCACCATGGAAAGGCGAGAGGTCTTTGACGTTGAAGGTGTCGCTCACGTTGTACTTGTCGCTTGGTAGGTCGAGCTTGTAGGCGTTGTTGTTGTAGCGTGCTAGCACCTTGAAGGGTCCATCAGCTCGAGGTAGAAGTTTGGACTTGCGTTCATTGGGGAAGCGTTCCTTGCGAAGGTGTAGCCACACTAGATCGCCTATGTTGAAGATCATGGGTTGCTTGTTGATGTTGAGCTTGGTCGCTAGTCGTTGTACTTGGCGCTTGATGGTGTTTCTTGTATCTTCATGCATCTTCTTGATGTAGCTTGCATGGGCACTTGCGTCAAGGTTGGTGCGCTCTTGTAGAGGTAGAGGTAGGATGTCCAATGGGGACAATGGGTTGAAGCCGTAGACGACCTCGAAGGGGGACTTGCCGGTCGTTGCATGTCTTGCACGGTTGTAGGCGTACTCGGCGATGGGTAAACATGTCTCCCACTCCTTGATGTTCTTCTTGATCAACACGCGAAGTAGAGTGGAGAGCGTCCGGTTCGTCGCCTCCGTTTGGCCGTCGGTTTGAGGATGGTATGCGGATGAGAACATGAGCTTGATGCCGAGCTTGGCGCAAAGAGTCTTCCAAAAGTAACTCAAGAACTTGACGTCGCGGTCGGAGACGATTGACTTTGGTACTCCATGAAGGCGCAAGATTTCCCTACAAAAGAGATTTGCAATATGTGAAGCATCGTCTACCTTGTTGCAAGGAATAAAGTGTGCCATCTTAGAAAATCGATCTACAACCACAAACATGGAATCCTTTCCATTTTGAGTTCTAGGCAAACCAAGTACAAAGTCCATGCTAATGTCTTCCCAAGGTTGATATGGAATTGGAAGAGGCATGTAAAGACCATGAGATTGTGCTTTTGACTTAGCTTTGCGGCATGTAGAGCATCGGGTGGTGAAGCGTGAAACGTCTCGAAACATCTTTGGCCAAAAGTAGTTCTTGGAGAGCGTGGCGAAGGTCTTGTCGCGTCCAAAGTGTCCCATGAGTCCACCTCCATGAGCCTCTTGCAAAAGTAGCAAATGAAGAGAAGACTCGGGTATGCAAAGTTTGTTAGCTCTCATAAGATAACCATCCTTGAGGTAATATTGTTCCCAAGATGTATGCGTCAAACATTTAGCATAATGAGGTGCAAAAGATGGATCACTAGCATACAAATCCTTTATGTGCTCAAAGCCTATAACATTCAACTCAAGTTGGGTGACGAGCGTGCATATGCGTGAAAGTGCATCGGCAACTACATTTTCCTTGCCCTTAATGTACTTGATCACATATGGAAAAGATTCAATAAATTCACTCCATTTGGCATGACGCTTGTTCAATTTAGTTTGACATTTTAAGTACTTAAGCGTTTCATGATCGGTATGGATGACAAACTCATGAGGTCTAAGATAATGTTCCCAAACATGTAGCACATGCACTAAAGCATATAATTCCTTGTCATACACGGGATAGTTAAGTTGAGCACCGGAGAGTTTTTCACTAAAATAAGCAATGACTCGTTTTTCTTGCATTAAAACTCCGCCAATTCCGGTACCACTTGCATCACAATGAACCTCAAAAGTTTTGTCAAAATTTGGCAAAGCAAGAATCGGAGCATGAGTAAGCAAAGACTTGAGCTCATCAAAAGCGTTGGATTGCAAAGGTCCCCAAACAAAGGGCGTATTCTTTTTACTCAAAGCATGCAAAGGAGCTGCGATAGTGCTAAAGTTTTTCACAAAGCGGCGATAAAAACCTGCAAGACCAAGGAAACTTCGCACTTGTTGTAAATTGGTGGGTTGGGGCCAAGTTTTAATTGCTTTGATCTTAGTTTCATCAACATGGACACCCTTGGAAGAGACAACAAAACCCAAGAAAACCACTTTGTCAACTCCAAAAGTGCATTTCTTCAAGTTGGCATAAAGACTTTCTTTTCGAAGTGTTTGCAAAACAAGCTTAACATGATCAAGATGTTCTTTCATGGTTTTGCTAAACACAAGAATATCATCGAAGTAAACCACAACAAAGATTCCAATGTATGGACGAAGTACATGATGCATGAGGCGCACAAAAGTTCCGGGAGCTTCCGACAAACCCATAGGCATAACCAACCATTCATATAAGCCAAATTTTGTTTTGAAAGCAGTTTTCCATTCATCACCCTCTTGAATGCGTATTTGATAATAGCCACTTTTAAGATCAATTTTTGTGAAAAAGTTGGCTCCACTAAGTTCATCAAGCATATCATCTAAGCGAGGAATGGGATGCCTATAGCGCACGGTGATAGCATTTATAGGTCTACAATCGGAACACAAGCGGAAACTTCCATCGGGCTTAGGCACAAGAATAACGGGTACGACACAAGGGCTTAAGCTTTCACGTACATGACCGTTGTCGATTAGTTGTTGTACTTGCCGTTGAATCTCCTTGGTTTCTTCGGGATTGACACGGTAGGGAGCTTTGTTTGGAAGTGGCGCTCCGGGGATGAGGTCGATTCGATGCTCAATGCCTCGAAGAGGAGGTAGACCCGGAGGTAGCTCATCGGGGAAAACATCTTGAAATTCCTGCAAAAGAGATTGAAAAACCAAAGGTAGCTCATGAGTGTTGTTAGTTTTTGGTTCTCCATCCTTGCACACAAGGACAAAGTGCATCACACTTGATGGGTTCTCACACACTTCTCTCATCTCATGTTTGGTGGCGAATAGTATGAGGTTTTTCTCTCTAGGCGAAGAGGCGCTCAAATTTGGCTTGTGGCTCTCACTCACTTTTTGGTGGCTCACTTTCTCACTCTTCTCTCTTTGGTTGGTGGCTTGTTTGTCGGCAATCACTTGACTAGGAGACATGGGTCGTAAAACATATTCTTTGCCTTTCATCTTGAAGCTATAGTGGTTTGTACGCCCATTGTGGTAGACACCACGGTCGAATTGCCATGGCCGACCAAGGAGGAGGTGGCAAACGGTCATTGGGACCACATCACACTCTAAAGTGTCCTCATATGCACCGATTTTGAAGTATACTTGGACCGTATGCTCAACTCGTATAGTGCCGGAGTCACTTAGCCATTGAACCTTGTATGGTTGCGGATGCTTCTTCTTGACCAATTGGAGCTTGGAGCATAGTTCTTCGCTTGCCAAGTTGTGGCAACTACCTCCATCGATGATGACCTTGACGGATCTCCCATTGATGCCGGCCTTTGTGTGGAAGATGTGGCATCGTTGGTCTTCTTCTTGGTGATGTTGAAGTGTCAAGACTTTGGAGACAACAAGAGCGGGCTTGTATCTTCATCACAAAAGACTTGATCATCTTCATCCTCGTTGATCTTGCGGTGCATGGCCACTTGCTCGATAGCGTCCATTTCATCTTCACTCATTGAGTCGTATGTGCCATCGTCGTTGAGTATCATGGTACGCTTGTTGGTGCATTCATATGACTTGTGGCCTCGGCCGTCGCAAGTAAAACACTTGAAGGAGCTTGTCTTGACGGTCTCATCGGTTGGAGTAGATGATGAAGCACGCGGCTTGGAGTTGCTTGTAGTAGGAGGAGGATGACTTGAACTTGTAGAAGTTTTCTTGTAACTTGACTTGTCGTCGTTGATTGGAAAAGGCTTGGTTGATGTCGAAGTTGGAGTAGTTGTTGAAGCTTGGTTGTTGGAGAGGCCGTATGTCTTGGATGAGTACTTGGCGTACTTGAAGTCATCTTGCACTTGTCGTTCCGCCTTTGTAGCTTGGTGCACGAGCTCAATGAGGTTGGAGTGGGGTTGGAAGTCGGCAATCTTCTTGATGGGATGGTTGAGTCCATTCAAGAATAGTGCCATTGTTTGCTCATCATCTTCTTTGACATTGGCTCGTATCATGGCAATCTCCATTTCTTTGTAGTATTCTTCAACACTCTTTGTTCCTTGCTTGAGGAGTTGTAGCTTCTTGAAGAGATCACGGTTGTAGTAGGTGGGCACAAAGCGTGCTCGCATGACATCTTTCATTTGAGCACAAGTGGTGATTGGAGGTTCACCTCTTGCTTGTCGGCGCTCAAGGATTTGTTCCCACCATATGAGCACATAGTCTTGGAACTCAAGTGATGCCATAGCGATCTTCTTCTCTTCCTCATAGTTGTGCAAACGAAAGATTTTGTCGACCTTCAATGCCCATGAGAGGTACTCTTTGGGATCATTGGTTCCATTGAACTTGGGCATTGTGAACTTGAGCTTGCCATAGCGTTTCTCTTCATTGTGTTGAGGTCGATGTTGATGATGACGTTCTTGTCGTGGAGGGTAATCATCCTCATGTTGCTCTTGGCGAGGAGGAAGTCCATGATTAACTTGCTCTTGTTGACCTTGAGGGTGAGGTTGAGCTTGAGGAGCTTGTGGAGGAGCTTGTTGGGCTTGACGTTGCGCACGTTGATAGTAGTTCCTCTCTTGTATTTCTTCTCGAAGTGCTTCCTCTTGATTGCGCCTTTCGCGATTGCGGTTGGCGAGAGCTCGACTTGATGCTTGAAGGGCGCGTTCCGCCTCAAGAGCTTGTGCCAGCGTTGTTGTTGTTGAAGGCGTTGAGCCGGTGTCTTGTTGCTCTTGGTGTAGGCGCGCTCGTTCTTGTTCTTGTTGGTAGCGAAGGCGTTGTCGTTCTTGAGCTTGAGCAAACGCCATTTGGCTCGATTGAGGACGAGGAGCTTCTTTATCAACTTGCTCTTGGAGATTCTTGTCGTGAAGCGGGTTGCGAGATGCATGACGATCTTGACGCGCGGCTCGTCGAAGAATGTTCGATGATGGTGTACTTGTGTCGGAGAAGGAGTCGTCGGAGTGGCGACTTGAGTGGCTCCGTCTTGAGTGTGAAGAGGTAGAAGTATGCCGGTTCACCAACAAGGCGCGGATCTCGTCCATTCTTGCATCGTTCTCTTTCTTGTCTTGTCGAGTTTGTTGTCGAAATGTAAGCGTGTACGTTTTTGAGAGTCGCAAGTCGGTGGAGAGGTTGTCGATGTGTTCGCTCATTGCTTGTTGCTCTTGATGGAGAGCTCGTTCTTGGCGCCAAAGAGGTGGCTCTTGGTGACGACGATGACATGTCGTCGTCTTGCTCGATGAAGAGTGGATTTGTAGAAGAACTTGGCCACATCCATCATTTCAAGCAAATTGTGAGTGGTAGAAGGAGAAGAATGAATACCAATGTACCTTTGACGAAGTTGAAGATGAATCAAGTTCACTCAAATGCGGACAATGAAATAGCACTATTGGTACCGATCCTTGTCGATTCTCACACCTACACAAGTAAAAGCTTTTGGTGGAGCTTGGTTAGGATGGTGGCACAAAATTGATTGCAATCGTTAGCTTAACTCAAAAATGTTGAAGAAGATTCGCAAATTCGCATATGCAACAAGTAGACCAAGCAAGTAGTGGTACACGGAAACACACACGTAAATAGATAAATGGGATTGTGCAAACCCAAAGTGAGCCAAAATGTGGAATCCACGAAAATGCTCTTGTTGCACAATACTAGAGCGACGCTAGCACGATTGCACAATAGGCGGATACGGAGCTTGTGCACAACCTACTATGCAAAAATGCAACGATCTCTATCCCAAGTATGCTATACGTATGGTATATCGGTGCAATGATCCAAGATGATCTTATGTGACAATCTTAATGTTGTATGATGCTATGCTTGTTGCTTATAAGCTCTTTGCTTATCTTTCCTCTTTGCTTAAAAGCTTGAGTGGCTCTTTCTCTTTTGAGCTCTTTTCTTATGCAAACTTGACGAACTAAGATAGCAATTGTGTATGCGATGACAACTTTGTGACACACAAGTTGATTCCGATATATGCACCTCAAAGGTATGTATGATATGGTGTATGCAACTAATGTGCACAAGTCACGTTGCCAGCAATACTCAACGGCTAGTCTCAATGGGTAAGCAACGCAAAAGATGGTATATGATGGTTATCAATGCAATTGCAAGGTATGACAAAGATGTCGTCGATGTTACCATCCGTAGCGAAGATGAGTAGCCGACCAAAATGAGCGTTTGTTGTTGATGTCACACCGCGCCTAGATAGCCGAAACACAAAAGGACACAGAAATCTCACTCAAATTGTCGAACTCAAATTCGAATGGTAGTACGGAGGTTGTGTCTTGGGGTTTGGCGAGTGGAACTGGTGGTGGATGTGGTGGGGAGGATGTATGTATGTGTGGGTGGTGGTGGTGGAGGATGGGGGTTGCAGAATCTGTAGTTTCGGCAGAGGAAGCCGGATGATCCGGGCCAGGAGCCGGATGATCCGGGCGAGTCCGGATGATCCGGGACTTGGTCCGGATGATCCGGCAGGTCAACCACGCACGGAACTGCTCGGGAAGAACTTCAAACGGGGTGGAATTTGACGATTTACGGGATTTTGGGTGGATTCGAGGGGAGAAGGTGGGGAAACACAAGATCCACGAGTTACACACGAATCCACGGATCAAAAACAACAAAACATCATCAAAACTAACAAATCACAAAAAATTTGGGGGTATTTTTGTGGGGATTTTCGGGTTTTAGGGCGAAAACAACAAAATCAAGCTAGAAATCACGGGTAGGGGCTCCAAAAGCGTGATCAGCGTGGCTCGATACCATATGATGTAGGGTGGAACCCTAATTAAATCGATCTTTCACGTTTGGAGGGATCCTACGGAGGAAACATGAAGAACGCAGCGGAAGAACGAGAGGAAATCACGGGAAGAACGAGAGAGACACTCAACCGACAAGAGATCAATCACACAAGGTCTAGATCATCGAAGCACGAGTGATACATGGTCCAAAATCAACAAAGGAAAGATACAAAGGTAATCGTTCTTCTCCCGAAGGAGGTCTTGAATCCACGAGGGGATCTTCCCGTATAGGGGTCTTGAATCCGATGGATCTTCTCCTAGACGGAGGTCCTGATCTCCGAGGAGAAGTACCGGTGGATGAGAAAAGCCTCTCACACACAAATATGAGCTAATCCAATGCTAAGTCTCAAAGTGAGGAGAGGGGGTCCTATATATAGAGTCTAGGGTGAAGGGGTACATGGGCTCAGCCCAACACGCGCAAGTATTTGGCGGATGATCCGGACGAGGGTCCGGATGATCCGGACGGTCCGGATGATCCGGTGGAGTCCCGGATGAGCCGGAGGGTCGGCTGAGTGGCGGCGACGGGCGGATGTCCATTGGGGTCCGGACGTCCGGCGGGTCAGATGATCCGGCCTGGTCGGATGATCCGGCTTTAGCGCGGAGGTTCTGCTGCCGTCGGTGGAGTTAGCGGATCGTCCGGACCGGGTCCGGATCATCCGACTCTGTCCGGATCGTCCGGACCTCTGTCCGATCGTCCGGCCTCCTGGTTCTTGTTGCTTTCTCCTCTCCGTCTTCACGTATGTCTTCCGCTTCCGATTCTCCTTGCTTCTTAGCCTCTTCGTGGTCGACTCCTTGGTGCCTGAGTATGCATAGAGTTTCCGTTTGAGGTAGTAATCATGTCTCATGTGAATCGAAGGAGAGTTGTGAGAGGAGTGATGTCACCTCGGTTTCAAGAGCTCTTGCACGTGCTCGAGTCATCGGTCCTTGTGGTGTTGTAGGTGTTGATGTAGAGTCCATGGGGATGATGGAAGGATGCTCCGCATCATTACTACTGCTCTATCTTCCTGCTACTACGCTGTTGCTTGTTGCTGCTAATGACCATGGCCGCCGTGGTTCTGCCCCATGAGTGTTGGCCGTGGCACAGCCACTAGATGTGACAATGGCCTTGTCCAATTAGTTTAGTGTTAATCACTAGTTAGGTTAGTTACTAGCCTATGGCAAGTGGACCCCATTTAGTTAAGTTAGATTTTATTTATTTTGTTTAGGTTTAGTCTATGCCATGTGGGCCATGCCTTCCTTTTTGACCAGTCAAATTGACTTGGTCAATTTGGATTAATTAAATGCAGAAATTTCAGAATATTTGTTAAACTTTAAATTATCATTTTAAATTCAACCCTAAGTCAGATGAAAATGTTTTCTACATGAAAGTTGGTCTGAACGACGAGAAGAATCCGAATACGTGGTCCGTTTGTTTGATGGCAATTCATCATTCACCGATAGGACAATGGAAATCTACTCAGACATCATAGGATGGCAACACATCATTGGATAATAATATGAAGCATAAAGCACCATGTTCAAGTAGAAGGTACAGCGGGTTGCGGGAGAGTGGACCGCTGAATATAGATGGGGGAAGGTGATGGAGATGTTGGTGAAGATGGCGGAGGTGTTGGTGAAGATCGCGGTGATGATGATGGCCCCCAACGGCGTTCCAGCGCCACCGGAAGCAAGGGGGAGAGAGCCCCCCTTCTTCTTCTTCTTCCTTGACTTTCTCCCGAGATGGGAGAAGGGTTTCCCCTCTGGTCCTTGGCTCCCATGGCGTGGGAGGGGTGAGAGCCCCTCCGAGATTGGTTCTATCTCTCTGTTTCTGCGTTCTCGAATTCTGCCCTGGCACCGTTTCCTTTATATCTGGAGATCCGTAACTCTGATTGGATTGAAACCTTCGCCCAGATATTTTTCCAAAAATTAGCTTTCTTGCGGCCAAACAAGGGCATCAACCGCCTTACGGGTGGCCCATGAGAGTGGGGGCGCGCCCACCTGGAGTGGTGGCGTGGGCCACTCTCGTGGCCACCTCGGGCACCGTCTCGCGTTGATTTTACTTCCCAAAAATGACAAATATTCCAAAATAATTCTCCGTCCGTGTTTATCCTGTTTGGACTCTGTTTGATACTGGGTTTCTGCGAAACATAAAACATGCAATAGACAGAACTGCCTTTGAGCCGGATCAATATGTTAGCCCCAAAAAAAGTATAAAAAGTTGCCAAAAGTATATAAAAGTTGAATAATATTGGCATGGAACAATCAAAAATTATCGATACGATGGAGACGTATCAGGCGGCCGGAGGCAACGACGAGGAGCTCCGCCGCGGTGGCCGGAGCTCGGGCATGAGCGCGGGTAGTGCTGCGGTGCGCGAGCTAGCGAGCTGAGGTGCTAGCGGGGGCCTACGCGACGCGGTGAGTGGGTTGGAGGCGTCGGGCGGACCATTTGGTCGCCGGAGTCGCGTTGGCGGCGAGCGCAGGCGGCGGCAGGTTCGGGCGTAGGCGGTCCGGTGGCTACGGCGGCCTACAAGAAAGAAGAAAGGGATGAACAGGGTCAGAGGCTCACGGCGAGTCGGACAAGGAGGTCGGCGAGCTCGGAGATGGTCCGGAGCAGTCGGGGCGGCAAGGGGGATCTCCGACGACCGAGGTTGAAGAAGATGACGGGGACGGCGATTCGGGGCTTCCGGCGTTGATTGGGACGGTGCAGAAGGCGTAGGAGACGGTGGCGGGGCTCATGGACAGGTCAGTGATGCGAGGGGGAGGTGGTGGCCGCGGTGGTGCGAACGGCGGCGGCGGTGGCGTTCGGTGGTGAGAGGGAGAGAGAGCAGAGGAGGGGGATGAGCTCGAGAGAGAGTGAGAGGGAGTCAGCGGGATCGGGACGACACGGGGAAAATCGTCCACGCGTCCAGGGGCTCGTCGGCAAGCAGGAGGTGGTGCAGAGCGCGTGGGCGCGCACGGCGGCCACACGCCCTCCTGCCCACTGGCAGGAGGTTGAAGACAGTGGAGGGCCTGGCGGGCTGGGCCAACCTTTGTCGAGCCAGTGGGCTGCTTTCAAGTGGGCCGACTACGATGAGAGGTGCCGGGTACATTTCGCTACATTTTATTTATTTTGCTTTCTTTGTTTATTTCTTTTGCCGCTGTTTTCAAATAGAACAAATCCAAACCGGTGACAAAATTCCTCCTGAATATTTTTATGTTCTTTGAATGGACTTTTCAAAAGCACATAACATAGCCAGGTATTTGGAAATATATTCTATACAAGTTATGAATATAATTCCAAATGCAAATAAAATAATGATTTAAATTCAGTGCCCAAAATATTCCTCAAAAATGCTCATTATTTTTGGTTTGGTGCAAAAACCTTTGCCAAATATAACCAACATTATTTAAGGCCATTTTGGAAACATTGAATGCAATTTCCAGGGTCCTTTGCCCTGCTTTTAATTAAAGTTTTAAGGCTTCAACAATCCTCAATTCAAGTTTCAACAATTTAAATATGATGCATGGATGAAGATGCAACTATCTACAAACAATATTCTAGGGCTGTGACACCCCGTGACTGATACTAGTCGGATGATCCCTGCGATCAAAGGTGATCAGACAGGCCGACCATGGGTTGAATTTGGGGGCGACAGGCTCTATAGCATACACGTCTCGGAGTGCGCGTTTGCGCTCCTTCTTTGGGATATGAGTGACATAAATCATGTTCACTGTTTTGACCTCCGGTGGGAATTTCTTCTGTCCCCCCATATTCGGCTGGCAAGATTCATCCTCGTCTTCGCTTTGTGGTCCCTTCCCTTTGTGTTCGGCGTTGTGCTTGCTGGCCTGCTTGAAGACCCAACATTCTCTGTTGGTATGATTGGCTGGTTTGTCGGGGGTGCCATGAATCTGGCAGGACCTTTCTAGAATTTTATCTAGGCTAGATGGACCATCTCTGCTGCCTTTAAGTGACTTTTTCCGTTGACCGGTGCGGAGCTCGTGAATCCGGCGCCATCACCGTATTGTCGTGCTTTTCGCATTGTTCCGATGTTTGTTTTTATTACGTCGTGGCCTTCCATTGCCGTCCCTAACTTCAGATGTGCCAGGATCGCTGGTGCTGCTATGGGCCAACCAGTTGTCCTCTCCCGCGCAAGAGCAGGTCATGAGTGTAGTTAAGGCTGCCATTGTCCTTGGCTTTTCCTGGCCAAGGTGTCTGGCTAGCCATTCGTCCCGGACACTATGTTTGAAAGCTGATAAGGCTTCGGCGTCCGGAAAGTCGACGATTTGGTTCTTCTTCGTGAGAAATCGGTTCCAAAGCTTACGGGCTGACTCTCCGGATTGTTGGGTTATGCGACTTAGATCGTCTGCATCCGGAGGTCGGACATAGGTCCCTTGGAAATTGGCCCTGAAAGCGTCCTCAAGTTCTTCCCAGCTTCCAATGGAGTTTTCAGGGAGGCTTTTTAGCCAGTGTCGAGTTGGTCCTTTTAGCTTGAGGGGTAGGTATTTGATGGCATGGAAATCGTCTCCGCGAGCCATGTGGATGTGAAGAATAAAGTCTTCTATCCAGACCGCAGGGTCTGTCGTTCTGTCGTGTGCCTCGATATTCACGGGTTTAAATCCTTCTGGAAATTCACAATCCAGCACCGATGAGAATCTTGCATGTGGATCTTCCATAGTTCTTTGCCTAGAACGTAGCTCGTCCGGCGTACTTTTCATATTGCAATCTCGTCCTCACACCGTTTTAGACAAACACAATCGTGTTGTTATCTTCCTTTAGGACAAGGAATATGCTTCTTTTTTGTTGTCGCATGTGTCATCAACTATTATTGGCCAGTAATTGTTTCCTTTCTACCACTTTTTGCAAACAGGGCTATCCATTTCACCTTGTTGCTATTGCGACCTTTTGGTGAACTGCACAAATCACTTTTTTCTTAAGAGTGTTTTGTGCAGTTGTATTAAAATGTCACACGGACAACGTCTCTACATTTCAGTGTGACTGCACAAAGGGAGATTGGTTTTGCTCTATCCTCCTCATCCAACTTCGAGCCTAATCTTCTCCAACTAGTTAGTCTTAAGAGAGATTGCAAAGGTGACCGGCTTCTATTTTTGTGTTTATTGTTTCATCAGCAGTCCTCTATTATCGTAATCACACTTAATATCTTGCTCAGCTCTATTTTAGTGGAACTGCACAAAATGATCGGAATGTTGCATGCTCCAGATAGCTACTTTTTTCCCAACATGCCTTGTTGATTTAGACAGAGCTGGGGGGACGTTGCTGCCAATGAAAGTATGGATCAATTTTAATTTAACACCTTCTCACAACTTTGCCTTCAGTTGTGATGTAAATATTAGCTCTAATATGTTAACCATTGAGATGCATTAGCAAGGAAGTTAGTTTTTTATTGTTTCCAAAAGAGCATCGATGGCAAAACACACGAAACAAAAGCTGAAAGCTCAGAGCATTGTACAATTTCATGTCGCTGGAAAATTATTTGTATAGTACGTCAATTATGTAAACAAATGCTGGAAGCTTGATAGCATTGCCAGAAGCCTCTTCAGCATCCGGGTCCATGTGCCATGTGGTCACGCCAGGACTACGTTGTAAGTGCATCTAGTGCCCCTTAGTGATTTTGGTGTATTGAAGACTTATAGGTTAAGTAACTGATGCGTTTGTGAGTGTACACAGGTCTATAAGTCTATGAGGAGTTTGATATTTACAGAGAAAGTCGACCCCTAAAAATGAAGTTCTTCGACTGAAGACCTTGATATTCTGAAGACTTTCTGAAGACTTGATATTCATTCGAGGAATATGAAGCGTGAAGACTTTTGTTTTCGTAGTTTCATTTTCTCTTTCTTGAGTCATAGGAAACACCGTACTGTTAAAGAGGGTCGAGGAAATACTAAGGAAAAATTTCCATGTGATGCTCAACTCAAAATCCTACACCTACCAATCCCTTCGAGTGAAGCCATTGAAATCTCATACGATTCGATCAAATTCTTGATGTGAGACGCACTTCTTCAGTCATCGATGACTTTGTCTCGACCGAGGAGTTAGGAATTCGCCGGTCGAATTGCCTACACAAATGAGGAACATGATAGCCCCGAGGACTTTGAAAGTCAAATTTCCGACCGTTCTTTGTCTTTTACGCGGCGGACCAAAATATCTTATCCACCTAACGGTCATATCATTGAAGGGCATTTATGTCTTATCATGTCGGGCTGCTCCCTAGGCTATAAATAGCCGCCCCCTACAACCACTAGTTGGTTGGCTGCTCCGAGAGAACCTGACACTTGTCA
This sequence comes from Aegilops speltoides, assembly GCA_021437245.1. Classification (NCBI taxonomy): domain Eukaryota; kingdom Viridiplantae; phylum Streptophyta; class Magnoliopsida; order Poales; family Poaceae; genus Aegilops; species Aegilops speltoides. Next base: position 246,574,249 of record CM038142.1, on the reverse strand, counting down.
TTTGAGAGCAACCCATCCTTTGAGGACTTTGAGCGAAAATCATCAAGTGAGGAAAATCCCAAAACCAAACCCACAAAACCCCAAGTGATTGAGCATTACTTAAGAAATTGATCCTGCATGGATCCGACGCTTGTTACCTTTGAAGACTGTGCTTCTTCCAGACGGTTAGGCGTCAAGGTCTAGAGCATCCAAGAGGAATTGTGGATCGCCGAGTGACCAAGTCTGTGAAGGTTTGGAAGTCACCAAGACTTACCACGAGTGATTGGACGAGGCACTGTGGTCTTAGTTCAAGGAGAATACGGTGAGGATGGGTGTCCTGAGTTGCGGCTCGAGATCGGGTGTCCGGATGTGTGTCCTCGAGTTTAAATACTCACCGCTCCAACAGACGCATAACCGAGACAACAGTTGGAACTGGTCTACCAAATCATTGTCTTCACCAACTGATTGGTTCTATTTCCTCAACTCATCCATTTCCTCATTACATGTTGTATGTTGTTCATATATGTGCTTGAAGACTTTGATCAAGACTTTCACAAATTCCTCGTTCAATTTCTTCATCTGGTTGTCTTCATCTTGTTATCCCGTGTTTACGCTTCTGTACTCTGTTCTAGTCTTCATTTCATCATGCCGACTATGTGTGTAATCTGTTATGTTTACCTCTGAGTACATATTCCGCTGCAAATAGTTCTTCGCTAAGGAATTTCCTCACCGCAAATTCTCAAGAAAGAATTTCAAAAAATCGCCTATTCACCCCCTCTAGTCGATATAACGACTTTCAATTGGTATCGAGCAAGGTACTCCCTTGTTACGTGTGATTTTGTTAAACCACCGGAGTTCTAGTTATGTCGACCGCAGTATGAAGAAAGTGACATGCCCTATCTTTGACGGTCATGATTATCCCAAGTGGAAGGCCATGATGAAGAAGCGCCTCATGGCAAAGAACAGCGAGCTGTGGACCGTCACCGAGATTGGTCTTCTTGATCTATGCAAGATGGCGAATCTTGATGATATTCCCAAGTACACTCGACTTGATCTCATAGCGAAGGATATCATCTGCCTCGCCTATCGAGAGACCAATTCGGGCGAATTATGCATCTGGGCAATTCAAAGCTCATCTCGGAACCGAATCTCGATGTCTATGAAGGTCATCGAACTTGTCATGATCCTGGTTCGAGGACTTCAAGGAATCTCTCAAAGCGATGACTTTCGAGCCGTAATCATCATCATCGCATCTTGTCTTATGGCAAACGGTCTTTGAGGTAACCGAATGCTCCTCATCCGAAGTCTTGTGATGAATCGATAATGATGAATCGACAATGATGAATCTGATGATGACATTGAATCATGCTATACTAAACTCATTTGCGTTGCCACTAAACAACAAACGGTTTTAGAACAAACACAAGATATGTTAGAAAGAAGTGATAATATGTTGCGCAAAGAAATGGATCGATCAAAAGCATTGGGTGAATGTCTTCGAGAATTCACTCCAAGTTTGACGCCCTTCAAGATCAGCATAACACCCTCTTGACTGATCATGAGAAGCTTTCTCTTGAAGCTATTCAAAGAAAGGCAGATCTTGAAAAGCTAAGAGTATGTTATGAAGATATTCAGAAGGAGCGCGATTCATTACTAGCTCAACAAATCAGTGCTTCTCAGGAAGAATTTGTTCCTCCATGTTTAAAGTGCATTGAACGTGAATCTGCTAATTCTTCACCTGAATGTTCAAATGCTTCAACTGTTACAAATTCTTCATCTGCCTCTGCTATCACTAATTCCTCATCTGAGGACATTGCTAGTATCACCGACAATGCAGGTGAAGGAATTGAACATGACAGCATGTACAAAAGCCTCAAAGGGCATCGACACTTTGTGATGTGCTCAAAAGAGATACTCAACGAAACCCTAGAAAAGAGGGTATTGCCTTTGAGAGGAGACTCAATGCCGATGGAACATATTGGAAGCTTTGAAAGATCCCAAAACCTCATGGGTTCTTTGCAAAGGGACCTCCATTGATCCATCTAACTTATCCGCTTTACATGTGAATCTCCTCATTCTTCTGATGAGTCATTTGACTCCAACTATAAACTATTCAAAAATCAGAATGGTGAAGTATTTGCTAGATATGTTGGCACTAACTGCAGAAACGGTTCCCCTATGAAGAAAATCTAGGTTCCCAAAAGCTGTGTTGAAAGTCTTCAGGTGAATGTCCTCATGACACCACCTGTGAAGAAACGGAACCCCAGATCAAATTCTTCATATGGACCAAACTCTTCATATGGATCCAAGTCCTCATATGGACCAAATTCTTCACAAGGATCAAATTCCTCAACTGGATCAAAGTCTTCATATGATTATCATCGTGCTAACCAATCTGTCTCGCAGGGCAAAGCTAAGGGCTATGAATATGTGCATTATTCTTCAAACCATTATGTTCATAAGTCCTCGAAGAATTACTCTGCTTATTCATATGCTTACCCTAATCCCTCTCATGCTAAGCGAAATGGTTTGGCATCTTTGCCACCTTTCTCACACGGTGCTCGCAGGATGATGAACTCTTTGCCACCCCTCCAAATGTGGGTGGTGAAGAAAAAGGACTAATCTCTTCTGCAGGTCAGGTCTCGGGCGCACTCTAACGTCTAAAGAATTTCTTTGGGATCCGACAATATGCTCGAAAGGATGCAGCGAATCATGATGAAATGAACTTTCATTTCACACGCCCTCATCTCGCTATATTTGTTTATCGCTTGATGAAATTCATCGATGAACTTGATATCATATTCTTCACTAATGAAGCATATGAGATTGTAAGTTACACTAATTCATCTCCGGGATGATCAACCCAAAACCACCGAATGGGTCCTTGATAGTGGATGTACAAATCACATATTTGGTGACAAGAATCTATTGATGGATGCTCCTTTATCACCGCCACCTCTGAAGCATATCATCTTTCTTGACAAAGGCAAAAGTCGTATTGGGTCTTGGTAAGGTTGCTATCTCTAAGGATAAGCACATGGACAAAGTCATGCTTGTTGAGTCCTTAGGATACAATCTCATGTCGCCTCAATGCTTTGTGATCTTGATATGGTTGTTGTCTTGGCAAATATCATTGTGTTGTGATTATGGAAGTCGACAATTCCAAAGTCTTCGAAGGCTTTAGGAGAGGAGATCTGTATATTGTTGGTTTCTCTACAGGACCACAACCAGCCGTATGTCTACTTGCAAAAGCTTCAGAAGGCTGGCTATGGCATCGACGACTTGGTCATGCAGGCATGAGGAATTTGAACACGCTTGCAAAGAAGAAGCATGTCATTGGCATTGAGAATGTCAAATTCCTCAAGGATCACTTATGCGGAGCATGTGAAGCCGGAAAAATGACCAAGGCCAAGCATCCAGCGAAGACTATCATGACCACTACCCGTCCATTCGAATTGCTTCACATGGACCTCTTCGGACCGAATCATTATTCAGCAGTCACTAATGATGCATCTCTATATGGTTTTGTTATTGTTGATGATTATTCTCGATACACATGGGTACACATTGTTACTTACAAACATGAAGTGCGTGAAGTCTTCAAACGATTTTCCTCGAGGGCTTCAACCAACTTGGTGTGAAGATCAAGCATATTAGAAGTGACAATGGGCCGAGTTCAAGAATTCTGGTCTTGATGCCTATCTTGATGAACTTGGTATTACTCATGAATTATCTGCTCCTTATACTCCTCGTGAGAATGGCGTCGTGGAGCGCAAGAACAAAACTCTTGTTGAGATGGCTCGCACTATGCTTGATGAATACAAAACGCCTCGGCGTTTTTGGATTGATGCAACCGATCTCGCCACATCATCAATAGAGTATATCTTCACAAATTCTTCAAGAAGACGCCTATGAACTCCTCGCGACAAGAAACCCAATGTGAGTTATTTCAAAGTCTTGATTGCTAAATGTTGGATTAGAGATCCTCACCACAATTCTAAATTTGCACGAAAGCACATGAAGGTTTTATGCTTGGTTACGGAAGGACTCACGCACACCTCTGAGTCTTCAACATTGTTCTTCACAAGATTGTTGACATGTAGATGTGCGGTTCGATGAAACTAATGGCTCGCAAAGAGAACACCTACCTTACGTGTTAGATGAACCAGCACCGAGGATGCTATCAAGCTCAAAATGGCGAGGATGTCATTCCTCATGAAGAATTTTGTGAAGAATTCATTCCTGTTCGTGAAGAACGTCGGTGATGCACCAAGAACATGATGAGGAAAATGGTGTCAAGAAAATCTTGATCAAAATCCTCAAGAACAACCCACTCATCCACGCGTTGCAAAAGAAGTGCAAGTGGAGAAGATCATCGATGACATCAGCGCACCAGTCCTCTCACCGCTCAAAAGCCTCACACTTATCTAACTTTTGTGGGCACTATGCTCTTGTCTCTATCTCAGAGCCCACTAAGGTAGATGAAGCATTTCGAGCCGAGTGGATTAGGGCTATGCAAGAAGAATTACATCAGTTCAAGCTGAACAATGTCAGGAATTGGTCAACCGCCGAGATCCTCGCAAGCATAATATCATCGGCACAAAGTGGATCTATCGCAACAAGCAAGATGAAAATGGCCTTGTGGTGAGGAATAAGGCACGACTAGTAGCTCAAGGCTACACACGAGTTGAAGGAATTGATTTCGATGAAACTTTTGCACTGTTGCTAGACTTGAGGCTATTCGCATTTTACTTGCCTATGCTAACCATCATGATATCATCTTATATCAAATGGATGTGAAAAGTGCATTCCTCAATGGTAAGCTTGAGGAAGAAGTATATGTTGCTCAACCCCGTGTTTTGAAGATCCCAAGAATCTCGACAAAGTCTTGAGACTCAATAAGGCTCTCTATGGCCTCAAGCAAGCCCCTCGGGCGTGGTATGACACTTGAAGGAATTCTTCGTGAAGAATGGCTTCACACCAGTTCACTTGACCCTACTCTATTTACTAAATCATATGATGGTGAACTATTTGTGTGCCAAATATATGTTGATGATATTATCTTTGGCTGTACTAACCAACGATATAGTGATGAATTTGCCTATATGATGAGTGAAGAATATCAAATGTCTATGATGGGAGAGTTGAAATTCTTCTTAGGTCTTCAAATTAAATCAGCAAGAATGGCATATTCATATCTCAGAGAAATACCTCAAAGATGTCTTGAGGAAATTGGCATGCAAGATTGCAAAAGCGTCAAAATTCCTATGCCCACAAATGGCCATCTATGCCTTGATGAAAATGGTATTGACTTGATCACAAGGTATACCGCTCCATGATTGGTTCTTTATTGTACTTATGTGCTTCTAGGCGGATATAATGCTTAGTGTTTGCATGTGTGCCCGATTTCAAGCTGCAGAAGGAATCACACCATAAGGTGTGAAGCATATTCTTCGATATCTAGCTCACACACCAACACTAGGATTATGGTACCCCAAGGGCTCGCTTTTGATCTCATTGGATATTCGACTCGACTATCTTTGGTGACCGTGTGGACCGCAAGTCAACATCGGCACTTGTCATTTCCTCGGACGATCTTTGGTGCGTTGGTCCTCGAAGAAAGCAGAATGCGTAGATTGTCTCTTCTTTGAAGCTGAATACATTGCTGCTGGCTCATCTTGTGCTCAACTGCTTTGGATGAAGCAAACCCTCAAGGACTATGGCGTCAACGTGAAGAATGTGCCTCTCCTCTGCGACAATGAGAGTGCCATCAAGATTGCTCACAACCCGTTCAGCACTCAAGACTAAGCACATCCAAATTCGTCATCATTTTCTTCATGATCATGTGTTGAAGGCGATATCTCCATCGAGCATGTGAAGATCAAGAACAGCTAGCTGATATCTTCACCAAGCCCTTGGATGAGAAGAGATTTAGCAAGTTGCGGTGTGAGCTAAATATCTTAGAATCTTGAATGTTCTTTGAAAAGGACACACATCCTAATCCTTATGCATAATTGATGACTTAGATGTGCAACACATGAAGAAAGCGTTGTTCCTCAATCAATGAAGAATAACATTCTAAGTGTGAAGAAATTAATGAAGAATTTGATTCTCGTAACCCTCGACAATTGTACGCTGTGTCTGAAATCATCATTCCTATCTGTGGGCTACGCCACCACAAAAGTTGAAAATCTTCAATTTGAGTTTTTCCTCATCGTTGAAATTCCTCATTTTCAAATTCTTCAACTTTGCAAAATCTTCAATGTTTCGTCGTTTTTCTTCATTGGCTATATATATATATATGAGTTTATGTCCTCTCTGAGATTCACTTATTGCTAATTCTTCAAGTTGCTACTAATGCTAAGTGAATGTGATCGGACCCTTCCCTCTATGCTATACTCAATCCAATCTATTCACAAATTCTTCATGTGCGTTCGATTGAAACTCGTTCAAAGTCTTCTTTGGTCCTTGACGGTGAAGAAATTGCGAACTAAACTTTTAAACAAATCTTATCCAAATTTTGGTTTTACCGCTCAAACCGTTCCGCATGCCACGATGTATTAGTTTAATCACCCACGATCTTACGATCTCATCTCGCACGAAGCGTGGGTGACACACGTCGCGTGAAGGAGAAAGGGCAGGGCATGTTCATCCAAAATCTTCGGGCGAACAGTTTTTTACCATGGCTATAAATACCCCCTTTACCCTCCTCACTTCATTTACTCCGCTCGATCGCTGTCTCTCGCTCGAGCTCTCCTCAAACCCTAGCGCCGCCGCTACTCCATCGCCACGGTGAGGAAAATCTTCACCGCCTCGACCTCATCGCTGTCGTACTCGCTACGGTCGCGAAATCTTCACTCCGCCGCCGCCAGTAGCTGTCTCCCTCTGCCAAGTTAGGGCGTGGGAGATCTAACGTGACGAACTTCACTACAGTTCATCTCAGTTCGTCGTGTTCTTCAGATTCGGGTAATTAAAAGTCACTTTTGTTACTCGCGTTGATTCTCAAATCTTTCTGAAAATCTTCAAAGGTGTTTTTGCTCTTCAAATCTTCACATATGAACACCTCACACACTATATGTTCTTGATTTATCTCTCTAAGCATTCAATTCTTCAAGATTCCTCAATTGTGCGGATTTTAAATCTGTACAACTCTGGAACCTGAGACAAAACGCTTAGTGAAATTCCTCAAGGCTCAACTGGTCAAATTCCTCAAAACTTGCTTCTTTTGAAAAAATCTTTTGAGAACGCATATGACCTCTCCAAATTCCTCGCACCTACACTCTGTTCACAGGTACTCATGTCCGCCTTTGAATCACTAGGTTCTCATCAACTTAACTCATTTGCGCGTTCCTCGAAGAAAAACTGCATACTTCTTGAGTGCTCTATTGTTCAAATTCCTCACCTGAAGAAAATGGCGTAAGGCAAGAGACCACGAAGGGAGGAAAGAAACCGGAAGTCATGACTGCCTTTGAGATTCTGAGGAAATATACAAAGACTCTGCACACCGATGAATCCAAATTTGGCAAGGAGACCAAAAATCAGCAAAGTCGCATTCAAAGGATAGAAAGAAGATGAGCACGAGAATGGAGGGAATACCGCTATGTTACTCCCAAGTACATGAGGAAATTTGCCTTAAACCCTCCATGCCCAAGAGCTCCTTTGGCACTGCCAAATCACGATCCCACTAGCATCAAGAGTGGTGAAGACTTTCTGAAGAATGGTCCAGCGCCAAGCCAAATTGGCAAGACAGGCCAAGGAGGCGGTGAGGAAATTCAATGAGGATTCTGCTGCTGCTCTTTGAGCCTCGGTCAAGCCGAGGAAATCAATGCCAAGAAGCTCGACGCAAGCCAAGTGCTTCACTTGTCGGCGCCCTCACGGCCCAGTTCCTCAGTCGCGCCCTCATGGCAAATTCCTCAGACTGCTGCTGCTCATTCAAAATCTTCAGCAGCTCCCTCCAAGTCCTCAACACCTGTGCATCTTGCTACTTGTCAAAGGACTCAGGGTTTCTCAATTGCCTCTGGTGTCTCAGCAAGTTCCTCAGCTGCACCAATGTCCTCAACAGGCCCCACTCTGCTGAAGACAAAAGCAACTGCTGGACGCGGTCCTCGGCCAAGTCCAAAGAAGAAACAGGTTGCATTTGACGTTCCCTCTGATGATGAAGCCTCTGATGAAGAACTTGAAGAAATCATCAGGGACAGATTGACCAAGGCCGCTAGAGCCAAAAGAACAAGTGTGCCTCTGCTTTTGGATCCGAAGAAGATCCTTGACTTCATTGACCTGTGGCATCAGGATCCTCACACTCCCATTCCGGATCTGCCACTGACTCCTGGTCAAAGTCATATGCTGAACCATTTCATCTCTGAAGATAAATGGAAATTTGAAAAGGCTCGTGAATTGAAGAGAGCAAAAGCCAGAAAGGAGAAGCTTCAGAGGAAGAACATCATCAACTTGACTCCTGAAGAACTCCTCAAAGCACAATCTGAAATTCAAGCCCTCAGCAAGGATTTCGATGCTTACAATGCTGATTGGCAAGGAGCCAAGGTGAGATTCATCACTCTGACGAAGAAAATGTCAACTGTTGCAGCTTCATCACAACAAGAAAATCCTCAGTGAAGAATCTGCTCACCTTTGAAGAACATGCCAAGATCTGGCCGATGACTTTCAGCGGCTTGATGAGAACACAAGTTCGGGCTGATGACTCCATTCCATTTCTTGAAGAAATTCCTGTGGCATCCACTAGTGGTGCGCTCAAGAATCTGAAGAAGCAGGCAACGCACCAGTTGTGCTCAAGAAATTGTACCACAATCCTCGGCTCCTCCTGCACCAACACCATCTCCAATTCTTCCTTACGCATATGAAGTGAAGAAGACAAAGGCTGCGAGCGAGCTGCAAAGTGAAGAAAAGGAAGGCATCATTGCGTCAAATTCTTGGCTGCAAAGAAAATGACGACAATGACCAGCTCAATTGAACACCCTATTGATGCCATTCCCATTTCCTCCATGTCATCTAAGGAAATTGTTCCTTATGGAGAAGAATACACGATCCCAAGCGGATCGATGAAGAAAATCAATCTGTTGCTACTTGAACAGCTTGATGAAGAAATTGAAGTGGAAGCTTTCCTTCAACTCCTGTTGCTTCCTCACCCGTGCCTCGGTTCCTTCACTGAAGAGGCGGTGTTGAGAAATGAAAAAGAAGATGAAGAGCGTGGATATTGGGTGCACCACACGGTGATGAGCGATGACTTTTGGGAAAGTCAGCATCCCAATACTCCTCTCTTCACTCCGCTTCAACAAGTTCCTCCGTCCCGGCTACAACTGTTCAAATGGGCTCAAGAAACTCATCCCACATCATCTCATCAACGAAGAGATTCCAGCCACTATTTGAAGAACCCATCTTGATCCTCAAACCGCACAAGGAGAGGAACCAGAAATTCCTCACTGAAGAACACGAGATCGCGATTCCAGAGGTTGTCTTTGCAAATCAACGATATTCCTCTGCCCAAGCCAAAGAATCCGTTCTCAAGCAAGCAAAATTCAAAGGTGAAGACTTCTTTTACGAGCACGTGTTCTTCATCTTACAATCTTATGACTCTGCTCGAATGAGGAAAAGACGTTTCTGGACTCCAACACAAGCAAACTTCTATTCCTCAGTGCTATTTGACAAGGACAAGATCTTCGACCATGAGCATATTCCTCATGTGGATATGGAATCACTGCCGTGCTTCGAGCCAGTACTCCGTGTTCTTCACGATGCGATTGCTGAATTTCAGACCGATATATGTGGTGGAATGAAGAACTCATTCTTGATTCTATGCCACCGCACATCACGGAGATTTGAAGACATCAATTCATGGGTCTTGGATTGGATGGTGAGAATACTCACTACAAGGCACCAAGAACTGAATTGCTTCGTGTCCTTCCTCTTGATCCTCCCCATGAATCTGCACGTTGCATTTACAATGACCGTGAGTTATCTGATCACTTTATGCAAGTGCTTATGAAGCCACTGAAGCCAGGCCAAGCCCCTCGAACCAAATTCCTCGTCAAGGATTTGTTGTATGTGCCTCGGACTGTTAATAGAATCTTGATGAAGACAATGAGTCCCATCAAAGGCCACGACTCTAATGAAGAAGATGTCGTTGGCATCATGAAGAACATGCTTTTCAATATCATTCATGGCGTTCCTGTCAACTTCCATGATTTCTTCATGAGGACTCTGGCAAATGTTGCAACGTCACCTTTTGAGCTGAAGCCATATGCGCCTTGGATCATGAGATTCATAAGGGCAAGATCTTCATGAACTACAAGGTCGACACTCGAACCATGGCAGCTTCCTGCCGCCCATTGAAGTCCTCAAGCGACCAATTTCATCATCGATGACAAGGGCAAGGCAGCGGTGTAATTGATGAAGGCACTCGTCCATTGGATGGTCAATTTCGCAAGGCTGCATCTTACTCCACCAATGACGATTACGCAACGCATGACACCGCCAAGAAATACCTCAACCAAGCAACAGCCTCAAGCAAGCGCCCCTGTGGTGATGACCGATCATGAGTTACTCCTCGGTCTTCATCGAAGGTTGAACATAATCGAAATGGGTGAAGCGCCAATTTGCTGCAATTCTTCACAACATGACCTCAACGCATAATGCGGTGAAGAAAACCAATTACTACCTTCATGAAACCCTCAACCGCTTTGGCTGTTCTTAATCATGTCTATTCCGGAAGAATTGAAGACTATGGGTCTTCGTGAAGCTTATGACTGGTGCGCACCACCTCGAAGAAATTCAAGAGAGTCAAAGTTCCCGATTTGGTGGCGGTTCTTATGCTTCATCACGCGAAACTGATGAATATGAAGATTTAGACGACACTGCGGCAGGCCCTACTTCAACATCCAACCCCGACAACGCTGGCGCTCCTCCATCAACTTGAATATCTTCAGGGGCGTTAGTCCTCAGTTTCGATCCTTTTGGTCATTTGATGACAAAGGGGGAGAAATCTGAGTTAGTCTTCAAGCGGGTTTATACTATGGGCGTTTTATTATTAAGTTACAACTCTCGTTCTTCCGAAACTTTTATTGGATCGAGTTGTAATCTTAAAAACCGATGGTGCCCTGATACTTTTGAACGGTGCATTGTGCTGACTTGCACTACGCTCTGATACTCTTGATCGTGCTTCGATACGTTTGATGCTCTGATTTTGATACGTGTTAAGCTCTGATGCTTTTGAAGCACTAAGCTCTGAATGTGATATTTGAGCTCTGAAACTTTTGATGTGATATTCCGCATGCTTATTCCTAGTTAATACTATTGCACGCATGCTGAATCTCATCAGGCACCATATTTCATCATGCATTTCTAATTCTTCATGGTATTTATATCAAATGCGTGTATGAATTACAAGATATAGGGGGAGATCTCCATGATTCAATTCTTCAAATGTGCATTGCCTCAAAAGCAAATTCCTCATTATGCACATATTCACGGGGAGCTCTTCTATATCTTGCAATCAAATTCCTCAGTATCAGTATTTATACTTCATTTGTTTATCCCCGTTGAAAACTTAACCTATGTTGTCATCAATCACCAAAAAGGGGGGAGATTGTAAGTGCATCTAGTGCCCCTTAGTGATTTTGGTGTATTGAAGACTTATAGGTTAAGTAACTGATGCGTTTGTGAGTGTACACAGGTCTATAAGTCTATGAGGAGTTTGATATTTACAGAGAAAGTCGACCCCTAAAAATGAAGTTCTTCGACTGAAGACCTTGATATTCTGAAGACTTTCTGAAGACTTTGAAAGTGAAGAAATTGGTGTGACCACGAAGACTTGATATTCATTCGAGGAATATGAAGCGTGAAGACTTTTGTTTTCGTAGTTTCATTTTCTCTTTCTTGAGTCATAGGAAACACCGTACTGTTAAAGAGGGTCGAGGAAATACTAAGGAAAAATTTCCATGTGATGCTCAACTCAAAATCCTACACCTACCAATCCCTTGAGTGAAGCCATTGGAAATCTCATACGATTCGATCAAATTCTTGATGTGACGCACTTCTTACAGTCATTGATGACTTTGCTCGATCGAGGAGTTAGGAATTCGCCAGTCTTGAATTGCCTACACAAATGAGGAACATGATAGCCCCGAGGACTTTGAAAGTCAAATTTCCGACCGTTGTTGTGTTCTGCGCCAATGACCAAAATATCTTATCCACCTAACGGTCATATCATTGAAGGGCATTTATGTCTTATCATGTCGGGCTGCTCCCTAGGCTATAAATAGCCGCCCCTACAACCACTAGTTGGTTGGCTGCTCGAGAGAACTTGACACTTGTCATTTGAGAGCAACCCATCCTCCGAGGACTTTGGCGAAAATCATCAAGTGAGGAAAATCCCAAAACCAAACCCACAAAACCCCAAGTGATTGAGCATCATGAAGAAATTGATCTGCGTGGATCCGACGCTTATTACCTTTTAAGACTGTGCTTCTTCCAGACGGTTAGGCGTCAAGGTCTAGAGCATCCAAGAGGAATTGTGGATCGCCGAGTGACCAAGTCTGTGAAGGTTTGGAAGTCACTGAAGACTTACCACGAGTGATTGGGACGAGGCTGCGTGGTCTTAGTTCAAGGAGAATACGGTGAGGTGGGTGTCTGAGTTGCGGCTTAGAGGCGGGTGTCCGGATGTGTGTCCTCGAGTTTAAATACTCGGCCGCTCCAACAGACGCATAACCGAGACAAAGAGTTGGAACTGGTCTACCAAATCATTGTCTTCACCAACTAACTGGTTCTATTTCCTCAACTCATCCATTTCCTCATTACATGTTGTATGTTGTTCATATCGTGCTTGAAGACTTTGATGAAGACTTTCACAAATTCCTTAGTTCAATTTCTTCAGTCTGGTTGTCTTCATCTTGTTATCCTGTGTTTACGCTTCCTGTACTCTGTTCTAGTCTTCATTTCATCATGCTGACTATGTGTGTAATCTGTTATGTTTACCTCTGAGTACATATTCCACTGCAAATAGTTCTTCGCTAAGGAATTTCCTCACCGGCAAATTCCTCAGTGAAGAATTTCATAAAAATCGCCTATTCACCCCCCCTCTAGTCGATATAACGCACTTTCATACGTCCGGGAGGAAATGGAGCGCCAGCGCTGCGCTCTAGAGGAGATCGTCGCGCGGCGCCACAGCCGCAACGAGGGCGGGGTCGTCATCCTCGACGACAGCGACGAGGAGGCGCCGACGCCGACCAATCCCGCCCGCATCGGCGACGCAGGTCAGGGGTGCAGCAAAGACGATGGTGGCGGCGTGCAGTACGACGACGACGACGGCGGTGACGGCGCGACTACACCACCTTCTACAAGCTCCTTGGCATGTAAGGCTCGGGCAGCGGCGGGCGGCGTATTTTGGTGTAGTTTCTTTTATGTCTTTTCATTATGTACAAATATGAATGAAACCGCCAAATATTAGCCGAATTCATGTCTTCTTCATCTAATTTTAGCCGGACTCAATTCAAAAAACGGCGTCTCGGCCGACCTAGCGCAGTGGTTGGGAAGTCGACCGCTCCCACAGCGCCGGCTAGCCCCATGAGGCGCTGGGTGTGTTTGGTTCCGAGGATATCCCTCAAGTGCCTATTGAATTCATGCTCCAGCCAACTCATCCAAAAGTCCGAACTGATGGAGGGAGGTGGGCAATATATTTCAACACTCCCCCTCATGTCTAGGCTATTTTAGTCCTTAGACGTGGGATCGATGTAGGCCGCAGAATCGTTTTATTTAATACTGCATTGGCAGGGTCTTGAACTCAAGACCTCTTGGTTCTGATACCATATTGAATTCACGCTCCAGCCAACTCATCGAAAAGTCCGAACTAATGGAGGGAGGTGGGCAATATATTTCAACAGTGCCTAGGGATAGCCACTTTTTAGGTGGCTGCCACATGTTTGGTTCATAGCCCGGTGTGGTTGAGGATAGCCTGATGCCAAGAATATTCGCTGAAAAACGGGCTGAGCGGAGTCGCGAAAAACTGGTGGATATGCATAGCCTCTCTGCTCGCCTCACCACTTGAATCGTTTTCCACTTGTTCTCACCCCTCCGTCAAAAGAAAAACAACATCTGCATCTGTTGGCGATCTTGCGGTGGCTGGGGAGGGTGTTGAGCGCCATGGCGATGCAGCAGATTTGGGGTCGTGAAGGAGAGGGCAGCAAGGGAGACAGTTGGCGCCGGCGAGGGGAAAGAGACGCTATGGAGAGCTGCTGGTCGAGGTCGCCGGCGGCGGATCCGGATCGAGATCTGCTGTACTTGTGTGGCTCCAACTGCCGGTTGCGGCTGCCCGTGGTGTGGGTGTGTGTGGCATGCGTCGTGTGCGTTGGGCTGACGGCCGTGCGTGCGTTGCTTGCTGCGTGCTGGACTCTGGCCGGCGGTGCGTGCATTCATTGTTGTTGCTCCGGTCAGCTGTGCTATGCTTGTGATGTCGTGCAGTGCTTCTGCTTGTTGATTTTTTTCTCTTCTGTTAACCCTCTCTTTCTAAAATTGCATATCTCCTTTCTGTATTAATCCTGTACTAAGAATCAATGGATTGCGAGTTCCAAATTAGTTGAGCATGGCCTACTGCCGCATCTAATTTGTGTAATTGGACTAATTTTGACATCAACTTTTTTGTCTCAAAGTTGTTGTTAGAAGCTCCAGTATAATCTGCGGTAAAATATCAGAGTAGTTCACAACAGTAGAAAGTGCATTCACAGAGGGTAATTTCACCACCTCATAGCAAGGAGGTCATTTCAACATCTATCATTTAACCTTTCAAACAAACACAAAGTTGGCTATGTGTAACCAAGTCTCATCCTCCCAACCAAACAAAACAATTGGCTATCCCTGGCCAGTGGGTTGGGGATACCCACGAGAGAAAAATTCACTACAGGTCCTATTACTTGCGCTGGCGCCAGCTTTAGTCCCTATGGTTACAAACTTGCTCTAGAGGGTCATGTACGGTCCATTATACGATTTTGTGTACGTATGTGCTAAGCTGGCTCTAGTCAACCGACGCCAAGCATGCATTGACTGCCACATGTGCCCAGCTCGCTCAAATATGCATGCACGCAGGGGTCTTTTTGCAAAACTGCCAATTATTTAAAACTGCCCAGTTTTTTGCAGCTCGCCCCAGCACCCCACGGAGGTTGTGCCTGCATCCCGCGGTCGCACCTCTCTCGTGGCGCAGACAGGAGTAGTAAGCTAGCCATGGGAGCAGCAACAGCCAGCAGCTAGCCGCCGGTCACTGCCTCAATTCGCGTCGTCTCGAGGGGGATCCTCTGCGGCACACCTGGGGTACACCATCGCCGACCTCCCTGCTCGCCTTAGCACCCCACGGAGGCTGCGCGCCTGTATCTCGCGGCTGCAACTCCGGCACCTATGCCTCGCCATCCGTCGAACTCCATGTCGCTCGGCACGAACACGCGCCGCACCATCTGGTCCTTGGCCAGCACGCCCACCACTGCCATGTTTAGGATCTTGTTGAACACCGCTTGCAGGTTGGCAGCGCACTGCGGGGTCACGGCTGCCAGCGGGCTGGTGGAGGTGGGGCTGCGGTGCGCGGCGGAGGAGAAGTGCGAGTGGCCAGACATGGCATGCGTGGCGCGGCAGAGGGGGGACGAGCAGGACCGCGGACGGCGAGACGTGGCCGTGCGCGGCGTCCGCGTGGGCGTGCGCATACTTCATACGCCAGTGATTCGGGGGCAATACAGCTTGGCTTGATTCCTTCGGTGCGGAGGCTCACGAGAGTGAGGTGGAGTCCCAGGACAAGCGAACATGGCGAGGAGTGGCCGGCGACCACATGGACGGCGAGCGGCAACGGCGACCTTGTGGCCCTCGATCGGGCCCTTCCCCTGGGAGCAGCCGGTTGCGCCTCGCCAAGACTATGCTAAGCATCGGCCACACGCGTCGGCGGGCACTGTCACGACTGGTTTTCCAATAAAATATTTATTGAGAAACCGCCCTTTTTATAAACCAATATAGGAAAAATCTTCCTTACTAGTAGACAAATCCTTGATACAGGAAGCCAGAAGTACTAAATATTATACAAGGTTGAGCTGAGGCTGCTCAACAATTTATTACAAGCACGCCAATATTATACATAAGGGCGGATATGACACAAGGGTATGGTGGCATACTACTGACTCGTAATAAAAGTGGTGGTGGATATGTCACAGTGAAGTGGGTGACATGACTCCTAATCTTACAGCTCATCGAGCGTCGGAGTGAGGCTTGATGATTTTTATTCGGGTAGCGGAAGCGTATATGATACAAGTGACCAATTCCAGGATAGCACGGGACTGAATGGGACTCCTCTAGGCGTCGGACTCGCTATCGTACTCTTCATCCATAAGATCGCCTTCGTCAACATCTGGCCAAATCAAGCGGTCTATCAGTGTGAGAGAATGTTGGGGGACGTGTATTTTGTAGTTCCAACAACCTGGAATGCTGCTGATATGTTTCACGGTGATTTCCCATATTGATAACACGGTGATTTCCCATATTGATAACATGATTCATCATTTCTTGATGCTGCTGCTGGCTGCTACGTCTCGAGCTTGCGTTGGTTTTCCCCGAAGAGGAGAGGATGATGCAGCACAGTAGCGTAAGTATTTCCCTCAGTTTTTGAGAACCAAGGTATCAATCCAGTAGGAGGTCACGCGCAAGTCCCTCGTACCTGCACAACACGATAGCAACTCGCAACCAACGCTTAGGGGTTGTCAATCCCTTCACGGTCACTTACGAGAGTGAGATTGATAGAGATAATATTTTTGGTATTTTTGATAGATAGATGCAAAGTAAAAAGTAAAGGCAAAGTAAAAACAAAGCAAGTAAATAAAGTGATATAGATTGATATGATGAGAATAGACCGGGGGGCCATAGGTTTCACTAGTGGCTTCTCTCAAGAGCATAAGTATTCTATGGTGGGTGAACAAATTACTGTTGAGCAATTGATAGAATTGATCATAGTTATGAGTATATCTAGGCAATGATCATGTATATAGGCATCACGTCCGCGACAAGTAGATCGAAACGATTCTGCATCTACTACTATTAGTCCACTCATCGACCGCTATCTAGCATGCATCTAGAGTATTAAGTTAAAAACAGAGTAACGCCTTCAGCAAGATGACATGATGTAGAGGGATAAATTCATGCAATATGATAAAAAACCCATCTTGTTATCCTCGATGGCAACAATACAATACGTGCCTTGCAACTCTTTCTGTCACTGAGTAAGGACACCGCAAGATTGAACCCAAAGCCATGCACTTCTCCCATTGCAAGAAGTACCAATCTAGTTGGCTGAACCAAACGGATAATTCGAAGAGACTTGCAAAGATAACTCAATCATACATAAAAGAATTCAGAGAAGAATCAAATATTTTTCATAGATAAGTTGGATCATAAACCCACAATTCATCGGTCTCAACAAACACACCGCAAAAAGAAGATTACATCGAATAGATCTCCACGAGAGAGGGGGAGAACATTGTATTGAGATCCAAAAAGAGAGAAGAAGCCATCTAGCTACTAGCTATGGACCCAAGGTCTGAAGTAAACTACTCACACTTCATCGGAGGGGCTATGGTGATGATGTAGAAGCCCTCCGTGGTGGATGCCCCCTCGTGAACTCGAACAGGCCCCAAGATGGGATCTCGTGGATACAGAAGGTTGCGGCGGTGGAATTAGGTTTTTGGCTCCGTATCTGATCATACGGGGATACGTAGGTATATATACGAGGAAGGAGTACGTCGGTGGAGCTCCAAGGGTCCCACGAGGTAGGGGGGCACGCAGGGGGGGCGCGCCCTCCACCCTCGTGACCTCCTCGGAAGCTTCTTGGAGTAGGGTCCAAGTCTCCTGGATCACGTTCGGTGAGAAAATCATGTTCCCGAAGGTTTCATTCCATTTGGACTCCGTTTGATATCCTGTTTCTTCGAAACACTGAAATAGGCAAAAAAAACAGCAATTCTGGGCTGGGCCTCCGGTTAATAGGTTAGTGGAACAATAAAGCCCAATATAGTCCAAAACAGTAGATAAAGTAGCATGGAACAATCAAAAATTATAGATACGTTGGAGACGTATCAAGCATCCCCAAGCTTAATTCCTGCTCATCCTCGAGTAGGTAAATGATAAAAAAGAATTTTGATGCGGAGTGATACTTTGGCATAATTTCAATGTAAATCTTCTTAATCATGGTATGAATATTCAGATCCGAAAGATTCAAGATAAAAGTTCATATTGACATAAAAATAATAATACTTCAGGCATACTAATCAAAGCAATCATGTCTTCTCAAAATATCATGGCCAAAGAAAGTTCATCCCTACAAAATCATATAGTTAGGCTATGCTTCATTTTCGTCACACAAAGATGTTCCCAACTTCTATACCCCCGATGACAAGCCAAGCAATTGTTTCATACTCAAATAATCTCAAACTTTTTCAACCTTCACGCAATACATGAGCACGAGCCATGCATATAGCACTATGGGTGGAATACAATATGATGATGGGGATTGTGTGGAGAAGACAAAAAGGAGAAAGTCTCACATTGATGAGGCTAATCAACGGGCTATGGAGATGCCCATCAATTGATGTCAACATGAGGAGTAGGGATTGCCATGCAACGGATGCACTAGAGCTATGAATGCTCAACAAAAGAAAACTAGTGGGTGTGCATCCAACTTGCTTGCTCATGAAGACCTAGGGCATTTGAGGAAGCCCATCGTAGGAATATACAAGCCAGGTTCTATAATGAAAAATTCCCACTAGTATAAAAAGACAACTTACGAGACTCACTACATGAAGAACAAGGTGCTACTTTGAAGCACAAGTGTGGTAAAAGGATAGTAACATTGTCCCTTCTCTCTTTTTCTCTCATTTTTTTATTTTTTTTATTTGGGCCTTTTCTCTTTTTTTTATGGCCTCTTTTTTTTATTTGGGCCTCCTTGGCCTCCCTTTTTTTTCGTCCGGAGTCTCATCCCGACTTGTGGGGGAATCACAGTCTCCATCATCCTTTCCTCACTTGGGATAATGCTCTAATAATGATGATCATCACACTTTTATTTTTCTTACAACTCAACAATTACAACTCGAAACTAGAACAAGATATGACTCTTTATGAATGCCTCCGGCGGTGTACCGGGATGGTGCAATGAATCAAGAGTGACGTGTATGAAAAATAATGCATGGTGCTTTGCCACAAATACGATGTCAACTACAAGATCATGCAATGGCAATATGACAAAAGTAAAGTATGTCATGATGAACGGAACGGTGGAAAGTTGCATGGCAATATATCTCGGAATGGCTATGGAAATGCCATAATAGGTAGGTATGGTGGCTGTTTTGAGGAAGATATAAGGAGGTTTATGTGTGAAAGAGTGTATCATGTCACGGGGTTTGGATGCACCGGCGAAGTTTGCACCAACTCTCAGTGTGAGAAAGGGCAATGCACGGTACCAAAGAGGCTAGCAAATGCGGAAAGGTAAAAGTGCGTATAATCCATGGACTCAACATTAGTCAAAAGAACTCATATACTTATTGCAAAAATTTACAAGCCATCAAAAATCAAGTACTACGCACAATGCTCCTAGGGGGATAGATTGGTAGGAAAAGACCATCGCTCGTCCCCGACCGTCACTCATAAGGATGCACAAGCCAGGTACACTTCATGCTTCAAATTTGTTACACAACTTTACCCATACGTGCATGCTACGGGACTTGCAAACTTTAACACAAGTATTTCTCAAATTCACAACTACTCAACTAGCACGACTTTGATATTATTACCTCCATATCTCAAAACAATTATTAAGCATTAAATTTATCTTAGTATTCAATTCACTCAAAAGAAAGTTTCACATATCTTGAACACTAAGTATATTAACATTAAGCAAATTACCATGCTATTAGCGACTCTCAGAATAATCTAAGTGAAGCATGAGAGATCAATAGTTTCTTTAAAACAAATCCACCACCGTGCTCTAAAAGATATAAGTGAAGTACTATGAGCAAAAACTATCAAGCTCAAAAGATATAAGTGAATCACATAGAGTATTCTAGCAAATTCCAATTTGCGTAAGGCTCTCTCTCATTAAAGAGTTTCAGATATTGATACTTATTCAAACAGTAAGCAAAGCTAAAGAAAACTATATTGCAAGGATAGCACAACTCATGTGAAGAAGCAAAAACTTAGGCTCAACCGATACTAACCGATAGTTGCTGAAGAAGAAAGGTGGGATGCCTACCGGGGCATCCCCAAGCTTAGATACTTGAGACTTCTTAAAATATTATCTTGGGGTGCCTTGGGCATCCCCAAGCTTGAACTTTTGTGTCTTCTTAATTCCTCTCATATCATGGTTTCTCTTTTTATCAAAAGCTTCATTCACAACAAACTCAACAAGAACTCGTGAGATAGGTTAGTATAAACCAATGCAAAACCTTATCATTTTCTACTGTAACAAATCACTAAAATTATTATTCAACATTGAATACTAAATGCCTCTGTATATTTAATACTCCTATCCTCAAATAGAATCATTACACAAGCAAACATACACAGACAATGCAACCATAACAGCAATCTGCCAAAACAGTACAGTCTGTAAAGAATGCAAGAGTATCAATACTTCCCTGACTCCAAAAATTATTAACTAAAATTCCCACTGTAATAAATTTATCAGAGCTCAATATGCAAAAGTATTCAACGTTAGACCATGCTCTGACTTTTCTAGGGAATTTTTGCAACAGTGGTAAACTTTCTGTTTTCAAACAGCAACATGCATACAAGCAAAATAAGCATGGCAAAGGCTATCCTTGACTTTTTTATTGAAACTAAAGATGCAAAACACAATTCTAATTAACAGCAAGCAAAAACTAACAAAAGAAATTGACGCTCCAAGCAAAACACATATCATGTGGCGAATAAAAATATAGCTCCAAGTAAAGTTACCGATGAACGAAGACGAAAGAGGGGATGCCTTCCGGGGCATCCCCAAGCTTAGTTGCTTGGTTGTCCTTGAATATTACCTTGGTGTGCCTTGGGAATCCCCAAGCTTAGGCTCTTTCAACTCCTTATTCCATTGTCCATCGAATCGTTACCCAAAACTTGAAAACTTCAACCACACAAAACTCAAAACAAAACTCGTAAGCTCCGTTAGTATAAGAAAATAAAACCACCACTTAGGTACTGTAATGAACTCATTCTAAATTCATATTGGTGTAATATCTACTGTACTCCAACTTATCTATGGTTCATACCCTCCGATACTACTCATAGAATCATCAAAATAAGCAAACAACACATAGAAAACAGAATTTGTCAAAAACAGAACAGTCTGTAGTAATCTGTATAAAACGTATACTTATGGAACCCCAAAAATTATTAAATAAATTTTTGGACCTGAGCAATTTGTCTATTAATCATCTGCAAAAAGAATCAACCTAAAATCACTCTCCAGTAAAAAATGGCAGCTAATCTCGTGAGCGCTAAAGTTTCTGTTTTTCACAGCAAGATCACATAAACTTCACCCAAGTCTTCCCATAGGTTCTACTTGGCACTTTATTGAAACAAAAGCTATAAAACATGATTACTACAGTAGCATAATCATGTGGACACACAAAAACAGTAATGATAAATATTGGGTTGTCTCCCAACAAGCGCTTTTCTTTAATGCCTTTTTAGCTAGGCATGATGATGACAATGATGCTCACATAAAAGATAAGAATTGAAACATAAAGAGAGCATCATGAAGAATATGACTAGCACATTTAAGCCTAACCCACTTCCTATGCATAGGGATTTTGTGAGCAAACAACTTATGAGAACAATAATCAACTAGCATAGGAAGGTAACACAAGCATAGCTTCAAGAATTTAAGCACATAGAGAGGAAACTTGACATTATTGCAATTTCTACAAGCATATATTCCTCCCTCATAATAATTTTCAGTAGCATCATGAATGAATTCAACAATATAACCAGCACCTAAAGCATTCTTTTCATGATCTACAAGCATAGAAAATTTTCTACTCTCCACATAAGCAAACTTCTTCTTAATAGCATACGTATCATCACAATAATCATCATAAATAGGAGGCATGCTTTCATCATAGTAAATTTGCTCATCAAAGCTTGGGGGACAAAAAATATCATCTCCATCAAACATAGCTTCCCCAAGCTTGTGGTTTTGCATATCATTAGCATCATGGATATTCAAGGAATTCATACTAACAACATTGCAATCATGCTCATCATTCAAAAATTTAGTACCACACGTTCTATAGATTTCTTCTTCAAGCACTTGAGCACAATTATCCTTTCCATCATACTCACGAAAGATATTAAAAAGGTGAAGTGTATGAGACAAACTTAACTCCATTTTTTTGTAGTTTTCTTTTATAAACTAGACTAGTGCTAAAACAAGAAACAAAAAGATTCGATTGCAAGATCTAAAGATATACCTTCACTTACCTAGCCTCTCCGGCAACGGCGCCAGAAATTCTTCTTGCTACGTCTCGAGCTTGCGTTGGTTTTCCCCGAAGAGGAGAGGATGATGCAGCACAGTAGCGTAAGTATTTCCCTCAGTTTTTGAGAACCAAGGTATCAATCCAGTAGGAGGTCACGCGCAAGTCCCTCGTACCTGCACAACACGATAGCAACTCGCAACCAACGCTTAGGGGTTGTCAATCCCTTCACGGTCACTTACGAGAGTGAGATCTGATAGAGATAATATTTTTGGTATTTTTGATAGATATATGCAAAGTAAAAAAGTAAAGGCCAAGTAAAAACAAAGCAAGTAAATAAAGTGATATAGATTGATATGATGAGAATAGACCCGGGGGCCATAGGTTTCACTAGTGGCTTCTCTCAAGAGCATAAGTATTCTACGGTAGGTGAACAAATTACTGTTGAGCAATTGATAGAATTGAGCATAGTTATGAGTATATCTAGGCAATGATCATGTATATAGGCATCACGTCCGCGACAAGTAGATCGAAACGATTCTGCATCTACTACTATTACTCCACTCATCGACCGCTATCCAAAGATGCATCTAGAGTATTAAGTTAAAAAGAGTAACGCCTTAAGCAAGATGACATGATGTAGAGGGATAAATTCATGCAATATGATAAAACCCCATCTTGTTATCCTTGATGGCAACAATACAATACGTGCCTTGCAACTCTTTCTGTTACTGAGTAAGGACACCACAAGATTGAACCCAAAGCATGCACTTCTCCCATTGCAAGAACTACCAATCTAGTTGGCTGAACCAAACGGATAATTCGAAGAGACTTGCAAAGATAACTCAATCATACATAAAAGAATTCAGAGAAGAATCAAATATTTTCCATAGATAAGTTGGATCATAAACCCACAATTCATCGGTCTCAACAAACACACCGCAAAAAGAAGATTACATTGAATAGATCTCCACGAGAGAGGGGGAGAACATTGTATTGAGATCCAAAAAGAGATAAGAAGCCATCTAGCTACTAGCTATGGACCCGAAGGTCTGAAGTAAACTACTCACACTTCATCGGAGGGGCTATGGTGATGATGTACAAGCCCTCCGTGGTGGATGCCCCCTCCGGCGGAGCTCCGTAACAGGCCCCAAGATGGGATCTCGTGGATACAGAAGGTTGCGGCGGTGGAATTAGGTTTTTGGCTCCGTATCTGATCATACGGGGATACGTAGGTATATATAGAAGAAAGGAGTACGTCGGTGGAGCTCCGAGGGGCCCACGAGGTAGGGGGGCACGCCCAGGGGGGCGCCCTCCACCCTCGTGACCTCCTCGGAAGCTTCTTGGAGTAGGGTCCAAGTCTCCTGGATCATGTTCGGTGAGAAAATCATGTTCCCGAAGGTTTCATTCCGTTTGGACTCCGTTTGATATTCCGTTTCTTCGAAACACTGAAATAGGCAAAAAATAGCAATTCTGGGTTGGGCCTCCGATTAGGTTAGTCCCAAAAATAATATAAAAGTGGAAATAAAGCCCAATATAGTCCAAAACAGTAGATAAAGTAGCATGGAGCAATCAAAAATTATAGATACGTTGGAGACGTATCACTGGCTTTGCTCATAAAGGCGGCATACTTGAGAAAATGTTGCTTCACTGCCTTGCTGACTTGACTGCCCCTGTGTGAAATTGTTACTTGTCTGCGTACCATAATTTTCTTCCGGTGGACTTGGCATGGAACGAGTCCAAGGACGAGGCATTTTCCACTCTGGGGTATTTTTTGTAAAACTTATGAGAAAAGCTGAGTGGCAGAATAAATAATTTTGCAAAGGCGAAAAATTAAGAACTCCAACATTTTTCAAGAAAATACTCGATTGAGCATGGAGAAGTACCGCTCAGTACATATCTTACACGCAAGTCGTAATTATAAAATGCATCACTCAGGACGTGCGTACACATTCCTGACATGTTATTTAGGCTAGTGCACTTCTCCCAGTTCCTACATGATGCGCACACAAACTACTTCTCACAACCTATATACATATAAACATATCATACAAGCTGGTACATCGCACGACTACTAGGCGCACTCTGTCGGAGATGGTGAGGATTTCCCTCGGCCTGCCGAGGGTAAGACCCAGTGATGCTGGAGACTCAACCTCCTCCTCACTAATAGGCTCCAGGCGCGAAGTGCTGAGTTGAGGAGCTGGTCTTGGAAAGGCGGTGGTGCAATCTCGACTGGAGTAGGAGCAATGACTGGTCAAACTCCTCGGTGGTAGGCGGCGAGTAGTGGCGAAGATGGCAGGTGTATAGGATGCTGCGGACGAGACGTAAGTCAGTGGTGGTGATGTATGGAGGAGCTCCCTCCTGTTGGCGGAATAGCCCTGCATGAAGTCCATACGAGCAGCCACAAGGTCGTTCACGAGGTTATCAAAAGCTGCCTCAAGAGCCTTGAGATACTCAACCAACATCTCAATAGCCTCATCTCTCTCTCCCCTAGGGCAAGCGAATGCATAGTGACAAGTGTATGGCATGTGGCAGGGGAGGTAGCGGTAGCGACGAGCCTTCATCGAAGGGAGAGCATCTCGGAGAAGAGCTATCGCCTCATGGGCAGCCATCTGCATAGCATGCCTCTCCGTAGGCATGGCTCTTCCCACAAATCGGAAGCGGCGCGACTCAGAACGTCCTCCCTTGAATTGCACTGCGGCCTGGTGCATAGACACGTTGTCGCTGATCTTGTGCTGGTAGAGTGTGAACTCCGGACGAGCCGATGGCCCGATCGCGACTTTGGTGATGAAGACGAGTAGCTTGATAAATCCCTCAGAAACATTGGCGAACACCTATGACTCACAGTCGCTGCCAGCCATCTATAAAAGTAGACAAAAATTCCGAATAGTCAAATCATAAATTTATGATAACTAACAGAAAATTGCTACATTTGCTAAATATTATAATAGCACTCATTACGCTAATAACCGATTAGCGATCGCACCTAGTGGCTTCCTACAGTCAGCCTGGCTCTGATACCAAGTTTGTCATGACTGGTTTTCCAATAAAATATTTATTGAGAAACCGCCCTTTTTATAAACCAGCATAGGAAAAATCTTCCTTACTAGTAGATAAATCCATGATACAGGAAGCCAGAAGTGCTAAATATTATACAAGGTTGAGCTGAGGCTGCTCAACAATTTATTACAAGCACGCCAATATTATACATAAGGGCAGATATGACACAAGGGTATGGTGGCATACTACTGACTCGTAATAAAAGTGTTGGTGGATATGTCATAGTGAAGTGGGTGACATGACTCCTAATCTTACAGCTCATCGAGCGTCGGAGTGAGGCTTGATGATTTTTATTCGGGTAGCGGAAGCGTATATGATACAAGTGACCAATTCCAGGATCGCACAGGACTGACTGGGACTCCTCTAGGCGTCGGACTCGCTATCGTACTCTTCATCCATAAGATCGCCTTCGTCAACATCTGGCCAAATCAACAAGCCAGGTGAGTACTTTGAATGTACTCGCAAGACAGTTCGGACATAATATATAACAAATGCAAACATGATGCACATGAGCAGTTAGCAATGCACACTTAGATAATAAATTTGCATGACGTGTCAAATAAAAAGGAAGTTAGGCGGTAGTCCTCCCGAAATCCCAAAATAACTGAAGACCGATCGGGTGTCTGAAGCGACGCCTCGAAGGGTAAAAATAAATTAACATGCCACAGTCGGGCGTCAGGGCGACACCGCATAGAGGGCTTATATTGAATGGTAAATGACAGTGCGTGCCACAGTTGGACGTCTTAAGCGACATCTCGAAAAGGGCTTATAATGAAAGTAAATATCAGGGATGCCACAGTCGGACGTCTGAGCGACATCACATAAAGGGCTTATATCGAAAGTAAATAACAAGAGTGCCACAGTCGGACGTCTGAGCGACACCACATAAAGGGCTTATACCAAAAGTAAATAATAAGTGTGCCACAGTCGGACGTCTGAGCGACATCACATAAAGGGCTTATACCAAAAGTAAATAATAAGAGTGCCACAGTTGGACGTCTGAGTGACATCACATAAAGGGCTTATACCAAAAGTAAATAATAAGAGTGCCAGTCGGACGTCTGAGCGACATCACATAAAGGGCTTGTACCAAAAGTAAATAATAAGAGTGCCACAGTCGGACGTCTGAGCGACATCTCATAAAGGGCTTATATTTCATCATTCGTATTCAATAAATTCATGAATTTAAATCACTCCAAGGAAAATACTCAGTACATAATAATAAACGGGTTAGTCCATCCACAGGAATAACATTCAGCCGGGTTTAACACGCATGTTTATTCATGGGAGATTATCACTGAGACTGACACTGAGACTGACATAGATAAGTTGAACATAGTCCTTGACCATAGATACGGTTACTCGAATGGTTTTGACTCTGCAGAGTTTGTACTCTTTAACCACAGCCAACGGATTTCAGTAGTCACAAGGGACTAGTTCCGTTTACAGTATTTTAGAAGTAAACACATCTAACCAGTACACAACCATTCCACATCCCGTTGCCAGGGATCACCCTAGGCAACGTTCAAGAAAAACTTTAAGACGGGGATGCCACAACCTCGAATAGCATGGGATCAAATTTATATCGCGCGCCCTAAGGGGTGCCCCCCCTCTCGGTCCCAACTGGAAACACCCATGCCCCTTGACCAGATGACGGACTTTAATCTAGGGCCATGGAACCCTCATCACGGCCCCTCTATTTGGTGTGTACGTGGAAAGAGGTTGGCAACTTACTAAACCGTATTCTTTGCAAAAAACATGTGGCAGCACAAAAAGGGGACGGACGGTAACGTGACTTGATCCACGTTAACACTGGAGTTAAACGGTTGACATAAGACTTGCATGCTTCAACAATACCATCTTACCACCTTTCATGTCACCACATGATCATGTTATCTCTCATCAAATGACACATCAAGTTTCGAAGCTCACTTGTAGTTGCCTTACATGCAATATAACACTTACAGATGCTTATATAACCATGCCATGAAGTAACTACTAAAGCAAACATGCAAAACACTCATCATATCAAAGGTTCAAACATGCTTGCCTGGTTCAGAGTAGTCGGAGTCTAGCTCGGCGAAGTTTGCGTCTCGGTCACCTCCGTCGGTATCTACGGTATAAAAGAAAGTCGGATACTACGTAAATACCGTGTGTGCACAAAAAGTGTTCCAAATATTTTTCAAATAAATATGATAAAAAACTAGACATAAAAATAAAGATGACAGAAAAAGAATCAATTAAAAATCATCTTTTGTTTAAAAGTTATTAAAGTTTTAGTCCGAGGACTTATACGTAATAAACGAGAAAGTTTCGAGGGGTAGTTTATAAAAGACAGTAAAAACGTTTGAGTTAGAAAGCGTATTTTGCCCGAAGGCGTTTTCAGTAAACGGTTCAAAAATAAGAAAAAGCTGACGAGGGGGTCCCACCCATCAGGTTTGAATTTCAGAACAGAGTCGCCGGCGCCCGAGGGCTGCGGTGGTCGCCGGCGGCGATCCACGGCGAGGTAGGGGGAAAGGAGGGTACCTACGGGTTCACCGAGTCCTTCCGCACCTATGGATGGTGGAGTTGGTCGTCGGCGAGTACCACGTCGACGGCGGCCTCTACTCCGGCGGACGGCGGTTCGGGTGGTGATGGGTCTTGTCGAGGAGGGCTGCAACCTTCGAATTGAAGCTTGGGTTAGAAGTGTGGGTGCACTAGGAGGTTGCTGACAAGGTATGGGAGGCAGGGTTGCTCTCACCGGAGCGGATCTTGCCGGAGCCCGAAGCGGATCGGGGCGGCCGGAGTCGGGGAAGGAGGCCTCCCCGAGGTCTTCCTAATAGTTAGGCGTGGCTCTGGTGAGGTGGAGGGGTCATGCCTGGTCGAGATCGAGCTCGAGGCCCCCTTTTTATAGCCGGCCCGAGGCGGTTGCCGCGATCGGGATTACTCCGGCGTGATTACGGCCAGGCAGTGGTTGAACAGGAGTTTTAGGGGTCGGGGCAGCTGCGGAGAGGTTCACTAGTTCCATCCCGAGGCTAAGTTTGGCAAAACTTCGGCGCTACTCCACGCTCTCGACGGAACGGCCTCACGAGGCTCGTCGGCGGCAGGGAGCGCGCCCTGTGTTGCTCATGTTGGAAATATGCCCTAGAGGCAATAATAAAAGTATTATTATATTTCAATGTTCATGATAATTGTCTTTTGTTCATGCTATAACTGTATTATCCGGAGATCGTAATACACGTGTGAACACTTAGACCACAATATGTCCCTAGTGAGCCTCTAGTTGACTAGCTCGTTGTGATCAACAGATGGTCATGGTTTCCTGGCTATGGACATTGGATGTCGTTGATAACGGGATCACATCATTAGGAGAATGATGTGATGGACAAGACCCAATCCTAAGCATAGCATAAAAGATCGTGTAGTTCGTTTGCTAGAGCTTTGCCAATGTCAAGTATCTCTTCCTTCCACCATGAGGTCGTGTAACTCCGGACACCGTAGGAGTGCCTTGGGTGTATCAAAGCGTCACTGGCGTAATCGGGTGACTATAAAGGTGCATTACGGTATATCCGAAAGTATCTGTTGGGTTGACACGGATCGAGCGGGATTTGTCACTCCGTATGACGGAGAGGTATCTCTGGGCCCACTCGGTAATGCATCATCATAATGAGATCAAGGTGACCAAGGTGTTGTACGGGATCATGCATTACTGATTGAGTAAAGTGACTTGCCGATAACGAGACTGAACAAGGTATTGGGATACCGACGATCGAGTCTCGGGCAAGTAACGCATCGATTGACAAAGGAATTGCATCTGAGGTTTGATCGAATCCTCGACATCGTGGTTCAACCGATGAAATCATCGAGGAGCATGTAGGAGCCAACATGGGTATCCGGACCCGCTGTTGGTTATTGCCCGAGAGTCGTCTCGGTCATGTCTGCGTGTCTCCCGACCCGTAGGGTCTACACACTTAAGGTTCGGTGACGCTTAGGGTTAGTAGGAAGACTAGTATGTGACTACCGAATGTTGTTGAGTCCGGATGAGATCGAGACGTCACGAGGAGTTTCGGAATGGTCCGGAGGTAAAGAATAATATATAGGAAGTGGTATTTCGGCCATCGGGAAAGTTTCGGGGTCTCCCGGTAATGTACTGGGACCACCGGAAGGGTCCCGGGGGTCCACCGGGTGGGGCCACCCATCCCGGAGGGCCCCATGGGCTGAAGTGGGAGGGGAACCAGCCCATAGTGGGCTGGTGCGCCCCCCTAGGCCCACCCCCTGCGCCTAGGGTTGAAACCCTAGGGGTGGGGCGCCCCACTGGCTTGGGGCACTCCACCCCTTGGCCGTCGCCCCCCTTGGAGATTGGATCTCAGGGGCAGCGCCCACCCTGTGGGGCCTATATAAAGTGGCGGAGGGAGGGGGGCTGCTGTACCCCTCTCCAAGGCGCAACCCCTCCCCTCCCCAACACATCTCCTCCTTCGTAAGCGCTCGGCGAAGCCCTGTCGGAGTACTGCTTCTCCACCATCACCACGCCGTTGTGCTGCCGGTGGAGCTGCCTTCCTCAACCTCTCCTTCCTCCTTGCTGGATCAAGACGGAGGAGACGTCGCCCGTACCGTACGTGTGTTGAACGCGGAGGTGTTGTCCGTTCAGCACTTGGTCATCGGTGATTTGAATCACGTCGAGTACGACTCCATCATCACCTTGCAAGCTTCCGCACGCGATCTACAAGTGGTATGTAGATGCAAACTCTCTCCCGTTACTCGTTGCTTAGATGAACTCATAGATGGATCTTGGTGAAACCGTAGGAAAATTTTTAATTTTCTGCGACGTTCCCCAACAGTGGCATCATGAGCTAGGTCTATGCGTAGTTCTCTAATGCACGAGTAGAACACAATTTGTTGTGGGCGTGGATCTTGTCAACTTACTTGCCTCTACTAGTCTTTTCTTGCTTCAACGGTATTGTGGGTTGAAGCGGCCGGACCAACCTTACACGTGCGCTTCGTGAGACCGGTTCCACCGATTGACATGCACTAGTTGCATAAGGTGGTGGCGGGTGTCTGTCTCTCCCACTTTAGTTGGAGCGGATTCGATGAACAGGGCCCTTATGAAGGGTAAATAGAAGTTGACAAAATCACGTTGTGGTGATTCGTAGGTAAGAAAACGTTCTTGCTAGAACCCAATCGCAGCCACGTAAAAGATGCAACAACAATTAGAGGACGTCTAACTTGTTTTTGCAGCGATTGATCATGTGATGTGATATGGCCAGAAGTTGTGATGAATGATGAATTGTGATGTATGAGATCATGTTCTTGTAATAGGATTCACGACTTGCATGTCTGTAATGCCCTCCATGCGGCTATATCTCCCACGTGTCGAAGCACGACTTAGAGGCATAACCGCATTGAAAGCAATGTCGCAAGTGAGGTAATCTTCACACAACCCATGTAATACATAAGGGAAAGCGATACATAGTTGGCTTACAATCGCCACTTCACACAATTACATGAATAAAGCATTACATCATCCAGATACAATCAAGGTCCGACTACGGAACCAAAATAAAAGAAGAACCCCAAATGCGACAAAGGTCCCCAATCGACCCCAACTGGGCTCCACTACTGATCAACTAGAACGAAACAACACAAAGGGCAAGATCTTCATCGAGCTCCTCCTTGAGCTTGGTTGTGTCACCTGCTCGGTAACATAGGCACCTGCAAACTGGTTTTGGAAGTATCTGGTGAGTCACGAGGACTCAGCAATCCCATTACCATGGTTATCAAGACTAGCAAAGCTTAATGGGAAAGGAAGGGGTAAAGTGGTGAGGTTGCAGCAGCGGCTAAGCAAGTATGGTGGCTAACCAACGCAAAAGAGAGCGAGAAGAGAAACAAGCGGAACGGTCGTCAACTAGTAATGATCAAGAGGTGATCCTGAACACCTACTTACGTCAAACATAACACAGAAACCGTGTTCACTTCCCGGACTCCGCCGAGAAGAGACCATCACGGCTACACACTCGGTTGATGCGTTTTAATTCGGATCTGGTGTCAAGTTGTCTACAACCGGACATTAACAAATTCCCATCGCCACATAACCGCAGGCACGGCTCTCGAAAGTTTATACCTGCAGGGTGTCCCAACTTAGCCCATGACAAGCTCTCGCGATCATCGAAGGAATAGACCTTCACCCGAGACACTCCGATCGGACTCGGTATCGGTACATCAAGACATTTCGACAATGGTAAAACAAGACCAGCAAAGCCACCCGATCGCCGACAATCCCGATAGGAGTTGCACATATCTCGTTCTCGTGGCAACACCGGATAAGCGAAGCGTCTGTACCGACGTAACCCAAGTTGCCAAGGGATGGTCCCACGACGGCTCTAGTTTGGACCAACGCTAGACAAGCAATCGCCCGGGGCTATAATAAAGATGACCCTTGGGTTAATTACTCCCAAGGGAAAAGTAGGTGGTGGTGAGGCAAATGGTAAAAGTCAATGTTGGGCCTTCTTTGGACAAGTTTTATTCAAAGCGAACCGTCGGGGGTCCCATAAATCACCCGACCGCGTAAGGAACGCAAAATCCGGGAACATAACACCGGTATGACGGAAACTAGGGCGGCAAGAGTGGAACAAAACACAGGCATAAGGCCGAGCCTTCCACCCTTTACCAAGTATATAGATGCATTAATAATATAAGAGATATTGTGATATCCCAACATAACCCTGTCCACCATGGAGCAATCTTCAACTTCACCTGCAGCTAGCAACGCTATAAGAGGGGCTGAGCAAAAGCGGGAACATAGCCAAACAACGGTTTGCATAGGAAAGGTGTCAAAGGTTAGAGGTTCATGGCAATATGGGATGGCTTAAGGAACAAGTGATAGGAAGCGCAGCAAAGCGATAGAACGAAGCAACTAGCATAGCAATGATAGTAGTGAGATCCAGTAGCGGTCATCTTGCCCGAAATCCCGCAAGGAAGAAGAACGAGTCCAAGAAGAAGATGAAGCCACGAAGGCGAACCACACGTGAGCGAACGAATCCTCACGATCGCAACGAAACAGGAACTAACAAGAAGAAGCACACAACATAGGTAAACACACCACACATGAACAAGGCATGATGCATAACAAGCATGATGCATGACCAAGCTAAATGAAGCTACTCATGGCAAGAGATGATGCAAACAAGAACAACACATCAAGGCAAGTTTAAATGAGGCCGGAAACAACATATAACAATTCCGGTAAGTCCTCATATGCAAATTTCGAAATTGGTCCAGAACTGAATAAACCTTATGTTCAAGTTGTTAAACAGCAAGTTAAGATGCACCAAGGTGATCTACACGAAATTCTAGTCAAGTTACATATAAAGTTCATTAGATTCGGAGCTACGGGCTAGAAGATATGAGCAAAACAAGTTAAGCATGGCATTGATGCAAAATGCACTCAAACATCAAGCAAACACACCAAAACAAGTATGCAACATGATAATATGAAACTATATGCAAAATCAAGCAAGTTTCATATAGAGCACACTCGAAACGGAGCAACGGGGCAACACATGCACACTATACAAGTCATAGCAACAATCATCCAAAACAAACAACTAGGCATATTGCAAGCATCAAAACATCAAGCTACAGCACCCCAACATAATAACAAAAAGAATGGGCATGAAGTACACGTAAAGCATAACAAAACATGAACACTGAGCTATCTCCAGAAATCACTAGAACATGCTCCAAAACACATGGAGATATTGCAAATAATAACAGTTTCAGACTTATCAGGAAATAACATCAAGTTGCAATGTTTAGAGCTATCAAACAACATATTACAAGAACTTATCATGGGAAACAAAGGCATGGCATGAATCTACTAATTGCATATATCAAAAGACCCTTACTGACCATGAGCCAAAAAGGCATAGAAAATATGATGGCACCCATGTAAACATGGCAAGTTATATTACAGATTCATAGATGGCAGAAACAACAATAAGTAGGCTTGTTCGTGAGCTCGAACCACTCACCACAGAGCAATACATGGCATGGCAAGGCAACCAACAGTAATAAGGCATGTTTATGAAGCGAAGCATGGCAAGAGCAATTTCATAGGATGCATGGATCACTAGGAAAACACATGGAAACAAGTGAACTTAATGTTAACAGGCTGACAGCAACATTTTCAAGCAACTTTGGAGCAAGAAATGAACATGTTCCAGCAGGCTATAATTGCAACCAAGAGCATGAATGGATAGAGCATGACATATGTATCAAAACATGTTTATAGGACATCTCCAGATTATGCATAGAATGATTAGTAGAAGCATGTTAACATAGCAACAAAATATAACAGAATCTGTCAGGAAAACAGCAACAGCAACTACCCTACTTAGCAAGCTCGATGCACTCACTACAAGCATCACAAAAATACATGGTCAACACCCCTGGAAAGATGGCATGGCATAGTTCAACATTCATGTAGACATCAACCTCATAGGATGCACACATAAATCATGGCAAAAATGATAAAACAGCAAGTTATAACAGCCAAAGAGATTAACATCAACATGCACTCTTCCAACAGCATTTCGGGCATCAAGATGAGCTCAAATGAAAATGATGCAATGTAATGAAATGATCTACTCGTCGAGACGAACAATTTGACATATTATACGCACAAAACGTAGCTACGGATGCAGAGATGTGATGGCATGAACATGGCATGAAAATTACAAAAACTGGGGACTTAGTGGAATAACGGGGTCAACCTGCGGGTTTGCACGGATTTTGATGCACGACGGAGATCTCGCCGGATCTCCGCCGGAGAAGAGAGGAGGCGGCCGGAGGACGAGGGAGAGCTCGCCGGAGGAGGGGGAGTCGCCGGATCCGGGCGCGGGGCCACCGGGTCTGGCCGGAGAGGGGCGGGCGACACCGTGGCAAGGCGAGGCGTGTGGGCGTGCGGCGGCGGCCGGCCGAGCTCGCATAGGCGCCTTGTGGCGAATGGGCGGCGTTTCGCGTGGCGTGTGGCGCTGGAGCCGAGGGCAAAACTCGAGGGCTCAAGGGGGCGGCGGTTGCCGGGCGGCGGGCGGCGCTGGTTTGGGCGGCCGGGCGGCGATCGGAGGGCGGCGCGGGGCTGGGCGCCGAGCGAGGCCGACGGGCGCGAGGCGGCGGAGGCGGCGGCGGCGGCATGAGGCCGGGGGCCGAGCGGGCCGAGCGGGCCGACGGCGAAGCGGATGGCGCCACATGGCGCGTGAGGAGTGGCGAGGGCGGCGGCATGGTGACGGTCGCCCCGATTCGTCGGAGCGACGTGGCGGGCGAGGACGGACATGTCCGGCGCGGTGGAGACGCGTCCGGTGGCGCCGGGAGGGGAATTTCTAGGGTTTGGACTGCGGGATTTTCGGGGTGGCCACATATTTATAGGTAGAGGGAGCTAGGAGAGTCCAAATGGGGTGCGGTTTTCGGCCACGCGATCGTGATCGAACGACCGAGAACATGGAGGGGAGTTTGGTGGGTTTTGGGCCACTTTGGAAGGGGTGTTGGGCGGCAACAAAAGAGGCCTTTACGGTTACCCGGTTAACCGTTGGAGTATCAAACGGACTCCAAATGGCACGAAACTTGACAGGCGGTCTACCGGTGCTATACCAAGGCCGCTTGGCAAACCTCGGGCCATTCCGAGAAAGTTTAACACCCGCTCACAACAGAAGACAAATGGGGAACGCCGGATGACATAGGAGTGTCGGATTGCAAAACGGACAACGGGGAAAAGGCTCGGATGCATGAGACGAACACGTATGCAAAATGAAATGCACATGATGACATGATATGAAATGCATATGATGACATGGTAAAGTGCAACACGCAAGCAAATGACATGGCAATGACGGCGAATAACTGATGGACACCTGGCGCATCGGATCCGTGGCGTTACAACACTCCACCACTACGAGAGGATCTCGTCCCGAGATCTAGGATGGCACCGGAGGGAAAACGGAAGAGAAAGAGAA
Organism: Aegilops speltoides; assembly: GCA_021437245.1. Lineage (NCBI taxonomy): Eukaryota > Viridiplantae > Streptophyta > Magnoliopsida > Poales > Poaceae > Aegilops > Aegilops speltoides. Next base: position 246,538,740 of record CM038142.1, on the reverse strand, counting down.
GAGGGTAAACTAAGTTGCTTCTTTGACGAACGAGTGAAACCATGAACCTTGAGAGGTTGAGCAATTTAAAAGAAAGAGTACAACAGAGATGAACGAGATTGCACACAATCCGTTAGAAAAAATGAACAAGGAACATTATGGGAACTTGGAGGTTGCAAAGACATGAATCAAGAGTTTAATGGACAAGATAGAATTCGAAACCACTCCGGTAAAAACAAGATGAGAGGGGAAGAATTCGGGCAGCACTCCGGTTGAACATGGAAGGAATAGAACATGAACTTGAGAAGATGGGACGATACTTGATGAAATCAACAATACAATGCCTCCGGAACGAAAGAATAGAAGCTAGATTGTTGGGATAAAAGGGACGGAGAAGAAAATGAAATCTTCTGCCAGAATTGAACTTGGAAAGCATCCTTCCAAGAAGGTTACAACGGGGTTGTTGGGAAAAACCAACAACAAAATGAATAAGCTGGTAGTGGGCTTATGGAAAACATCTCAAAACTATGAGGTGACAACCGGCCACTAACGGAAACAATTGCTTGCTTGAGATTAACGAAGAGATGAAAACTTCTTTCGCCGAGAGGATAGGAGAAAACTCGGATCATTGATAAGCACCACAAATAGCAACATTCCTTAGGGAAGGCTTTAGGTGAAATCTATATCAAGATAACTCCAATGAAGAGATTGATGGATTTAAAATACCTCACTCTTGACAACAATATGAATCATGAAGCACGAAGGGAATTGTCAAGACCGACATAACACCATCTCAAAAGATAAGGTAGAAAGAATTGCACTTCGAAATGCAAGATGAAGAATACTTGAACTCCACAAAACAAAACATGTGTTGAGCACCATGTTTATTTTAGAGTATAGCTTGGCGGATCATAACTTTAAGAGAAATCTTGAAGAACAATTGAAGAATGAAATGAATCCTTGATGAACCACCCTGTAGAGCCTCAATGAAGAACTCCGGTAAACAAAAGGGTGATAGAAAGAAAGAGAAGTTGAAAACACAAGGTGAAGCCTTGCAATGATTTAGATGGAACTCCGTGATAATTAGAGCTTGGAACTCCGGGAAAAAGAGAAGATGAAACAAATGAAACCGAGAATTTTAAGGACCTTCGGAATAAAGAATTAATCACTTGGATGAACAAGAATAAGAATTATGTTATGCTTATCCTTCACCAATTAAATTAATGACAATCAACGGATTTGGCATACTACTTATTCCCGTAGAAAAGATTAAAAGAGATATAGCTTAAACTTGAGAAGGTATTGATGGAACCACCGGTAGGATTGGAAAGAACGAATGGATTGATATGATAACAAAGAAAGAGAACTCTTGAACGAACCACCGTAAGAATTGAAAATGATCAAAGTAGGGGTGCATCACCGGTAAGAATTAGCAAATGAACGAAGGTGCTTGAGACAAACTAGATACATGAGAACAAAGAGATCAAGAACTGATTAGAGGATATTCGATTGATGCACCGGCAAGACTTGGAGAAAGATAGCTACACGCTGAGAATGAAGAATTATGACATGATGGCCTTCGGAAGAAAGAAATGGAAACAACTCAAGAAATACTCCGGATGGTAAGAAAAAAATTCTCACAATCGAAAACAATTATGAGAGGATGGCATCAAGCTAGAACCATGAATATTCAAGAGAATGGACCAAGATTAAAGAGAAACTCTTCTTCGATCTTCAAATGATGAGAATGACAACGAGAAACACCACCAAGAATTATTGAGGCACACCGGAAGAATCAAAAGCGAAGAGGTTGAGCCAACTATGAAAAGAATTTGAAAGATCTTGGAGAAAAGCATTTGACTGATGACAACTCATTCTTACGTCAAACTTGGAGAAGAATTTAGGATAGCTCTGGGAAAATTAGAAGAGTCAGGTAAGATCCTGGGAAACGACCTGTGGGTTAGGGCCCACTCAAAAGAAAACACCGTTGAAATGATTTAAAAGAGATGTTGCACCGGTTGAATTAAATGACTTGAATGAGATACCAATCTCGAAAGAGCTTGAACGAATGCAGAGTGGAAACACGAATCTTCGAGATATCCTGAGCACTCCAGAATAACAAATAGCGAGAAGTAGAATGATTGAGAGGATGCACCGGTATGAGAAGACATTGAAATGAGGAAAAAGGTATATGATGAATATCGAAAGCTAGAATTGGATCCACCGGAGAAGAAACAACAATGAAGGATGATGAACTTGAAGCTGTTGAGCATCTTCATGGGACATCACCGGAAAAGAACATTGATTGAAAAGAGTGAAGAGACTTCACATGAATAAATGGATACTTGATTAAGAAATCTGTGTCCTTGAAGAAAAAGGGTGGGAGGGCGGGAAAACAAAGGCAACTTGGAGAAGATGGAACAAACACCGTTGGGAAAAACTTAAGAGTTGATCTTGCGGATGGGAAAAATGATGGGATCCACTTGAAGAGAAGCACGCCGGTTGAAAAGGAGTTGACATGACAAAATCAATGATCAAAAGGATTAGTATTCACATAGCAATATGAGAACACCGTTTAGGAAAGGTATGGATTCAACATTTGACTTTGAAGCAACTCGAATACCACAAATAACACAAAACAAAGGATTTGGCTTGCAGAATAAGCCGGAACAAATACATATGATAGAGATTTACCCAATCTCATATCATGCATCTGTCGAAAAGATATTCTAGGAGCTACTTGAATTCCCACCTATAAAACTCCCGAAACTTTCTAGTTATGCAATCTGGTGTCGGGGATACAGGGGAAGCAATATATCTCACCCAAACTAACAATCCCTACATCCAGCTGTATCTATCCGTCAACACATAACCAAGAAACCTTCGGAAATCGTGTACCTCAACCTTCGAAAAGCATCCGTTATCTGAGTCATGGCAATACTCCGTACTCACCTCGAGATTGGGTTAGCGGGTTATCTCACCAACAACTGCATAAAAGAGATTTTCGATGTCGGCGTACTAAACTCGGTATTCCGAATCGCAACGATAAAATTATGACGCCAACACCTCGAGCTCAACTCCCGGGACACCTCCACTAAACCCCCGCCGACGGAGGCACCAAGACAATGTTGTCATCATAAAACCATCGGAACGATTCTAAGATACCCGCGTGATCCTAAAAAAAAAATTTAGTGAAATTTGAGGAGAGGAAAGTCAAAACTTCTACGTCAGGAGACCTTACCAGAGCGACGAAGGGACTAAGGAGTAAAAAGAATTCCTAACTCTCCGATATATAATCCTAAATGACTCAAAACATTTTTCTAGACACAACTCGGCCGCTAAAAACGATCAAGCAGTGGGGCTCCTAAGGTCGGGGACGGCTCTGATTACCAACTTGCAACGCCCTCCATGCGGCTATATCTCCCACGTGTCGAAGCACGACTTAGAGGCATAACCGCATTGAAAGCAATGTCGCAAGTGAGGTAATCTTCACACAACCCATGTAATACATAAGGGAAAGAGATACATAGTTGGCTTACAATCGCCACCTCACACAATTACATGAATAAAGCATTACATCATCCAGATACAATCAAGGTCCGACTACGGAACCAAAATAAAAGAAGAACCCCAAATCGATAAAGGTCCCCAATCGACCCCAACTGGGCTCCACTCTTGATCAACTAGAACGAAACAACACAAAGGGCAAGATCTTCATCGAGCTCCTCCTTGAGCTTGGTTCGCCACCTTTCGGTAACATAGGCACCGCAAACTGGTTTTGAAGTATCCGTGAGTCACGAGGACTCAGCAATCCCATTACCATGGTTATCAAGACTAGCAAAGCTTAATGGGAAAGGAAGGGGTAAAGTGGTGAGGTTGCAGCAGCGGCTAAGCAAGTATGGTGGCTAACCAACGCAAAAGAGAGCGAGAAGAGAAACAAGCGGAACGGTCGTCAACTAGTAATGATCAAGAGGTGATCCTGAACACCTACTTACGTCAAACATAACACAGAAACCGTGTTCACTTCCCGGACTTCGTCGAGAAGAGACCATCACGGCTACACACTCGGTTGATGCGTTTTAATTCGGATCTGGTGTCAAGTTGTCTACAACCGGACATTAACAAATTCCCATCTGCCACATAACCGCGGGCACGGCTCTCGAAAGTTTATACCCTGCAGGGGTGTCCCAACTTAGCCCATGACAAGCTCTCGCGATCATCGAAGGAATAGACCTTCACCCGAGACACTCCGATCGACTCGGTATCCGGTACATCAAGACATTTCAACAATGGTAAAACAAGACCAGCAAAGCCGCCCGATCGCCGATAATCCCGATAGGAGCTGCACATATCTCGTTCTCGTGGCAACACCGGATAAGCGAAGCGTCTGGTACCGACGTAACCCAAGTTGCCAAGGGATGGTCCCAGACGGTGCTCTAGTTTGGACCAACGCTTAGACAAGCAATCGGCCGGGGGCTATAATAAAGATGACCCTTGGGTTAATTACTCCCAAGGAAAAGTAGGTGGTGGTGAGGCAAATGGTAAAAGTCAATGTTGGGCCCTTGGACAAGTTTTATTCAAAGCGAACCGTCAGGGGGTCCCATAAATCACCCGACCGCGTAAGGAACGCAAAATCCGGGAACATAACACCGGTATGACGGAAACTAGGGCGGCAAGAGTGGAACAAAACACCAGGCATAAGGCCGAGCCTTCCACCCTTTACCAAGTATATAGATGCATTAATAATATAAGAGATATTGTGATATCCCAACATAACCCTGTCCACCATGGAGCAATCTTCAACTTCACCTGCAGCTAGCAACGCTATAAGAGGGGCTGAGCAAAAGCGGGAACATAGCCAAACAACGGTTTGCATAGGAAAGGTGTCAAAGGTTAGAGGTTCATGGCAATATGGGATGGCTTAAGGAACAAGTGATAGGAAGCGCAGCAAAGCGATAGAACGAAGCAACTAGCATAGCAATGATAGTAGTGAGATCCAGGGTAGCGGTCATCTTGCCTGAAATCCCACAAGGAAGAAGAACGAGTCCAAGAAGAAGATGAAGCCACGAAGACGAACCACACGTAGACGAACGAATCCTCACAATCGCAACGAAACAGGAACTAACAAGAAGAAGCACACAACATAGGTAAACACACCACACATGAACAAGGCATGATGCACAACAAGCATGATGCATGACCAAGCTAAATGAAGCTACTCATGGCAAGAGATGATGCAAACAAGAACAACACATCAAGGCAAGTTTAAATGAGGCCGGAAACAACATATAACAATTCCGGTAAGTCCTCATATGCAAATTTCGAAATTGGTCCAGAACTGAATAAACCTTATGTTCAAGTTATTAAACAGCAAGTTAAGATGCACCAAGATGATCTACACGAAATTCTAGTCAAGTTACATATAAAGTTCATTAGATTCGGAGCTACGGGCTAGAAGATATGAGCAAAACAAGTTAAGCATGGCATTGATGCAAAATGCACTCAAACATCAAGCAAACACACCAAAACAAGGATGCAACATGATAATATGAAACTATATGCAAAATCAAGCAAGTTTCATATAGAGCACACTCGAAACGGAGCAACGGGGCAACACATGCACACTATACAAGTCATAGCAACAATCTGTCCAAAACAGCAACTAGGCATATTGCAAGCATCAAAACATCAAGCTACAGCACCCCAACATAATAACAAAAAGCATGGGCATGAAGTACACGTAAAGCATAACAAAACATGAACACTGAGCTATCTCCAGAAATCACTAGAACATGCTCGAAAACACATGGAGATATTGCAAATAATAACAGTTTCAGACTTATCAGGAAATAACATCAAGTTGCAATGTTTAGAGCTATCAAACAACATGTTACAGGAACTTATCATGGCAAACAAAGGCATGGCATGAATCTACTAATTGCATATATCAAAAGACCCTTACTGACCATGAGCCAAAAAGGCATAGAAAATATGATGGCACCCATGTAAACATGGCAAGTTATATTACAGATTCATAGATGGCAGAAACAACAATAAGTAGGCATGTTCGTGAGCTCGAACCACTCACCACAGAGCAATACATGGCATGGCAAGGCAACCAACAGTAAGAAGGCATGTTTATGAAGCTAAGCATGGCAAGAGCAAGTTCATAGGATGCATGGATCACTAGGAAAACACATGGAAACAATTGAACTTAATGTTAACAGGCTGACAGCAACATTTTCAAGCAACTTTGGAGCAAGAAATGAACATGTTCCAGCAGGCTATAATTGCAACCAAGGGCATGAATGGATAGAGCATGACATATATATCAAAACATGTTTATAGGACATCTCCAGATTATGCATAGAATGATTAGTAGAAGCATGTTAACATAGCAACAAAATATAACAGAATCTGTCAGAAAAAAAGAACAAAGAACTACCCTACTTAGCAAGCTCGATGCACTCACTACAAGCATCACAAAAATACATGGTCAACACCCCTGGAAAGATGGCATGGCATAGTTCAACATTCATGTAGACATCAACCTCATAGGATGCACACATAAATCATGGCAAAAATGATAAAACGACAAGTTATAACAGCCAATTGATTAACATCAACATGCACTCTTCCAACAGCATTTGGGCATCAAGATGAGCTCAAATGAACATGATGCAATGTAATGAAATGATCTACTCGTCGAGACGAACAATTTGACATATTATACGCACGAAACGGAGCTACGGATGCAGAGATGTGATGGCATGAACATGGCATGAAAATTACAAAAGCGGGGACTTAGTGGAATAACCGGTCAACTCTGCGGGTTTGCACGGATTTTGATGCACGACGGAGATCTCGCCGGATCTCCACGGAGAAGAGAGGAGGCGGCCGGAGGACGAGGGAGAGCTTCGGAGGAGGAGGGGAGTCGCCGGATCCGGCGCTGGGGCCACCGGATCTGGCCGGAGAGGGCCGGAAGGCCTTGCAAGGCCTTGGTCTTGTGTGTGGTGGCGGCATGGCGCAGGCCATGGCCGGGCGGAGTTTCAGGGCGGCGGTTAGGCACGGGCTGGTGGGCGGTGGTTGGCAGCGTGTATGTGAGGAGCCGAGGGGTCGGGGCTCGGCGGGCGGCGGTGGTCGTCAGCGCCCGAAGCAGGCCGGTGGGCGGCGGCGGCGGCAGCAGGGCAAGCGCTGAAAGGCGGGACGGCGGCGAGGCGGCGGGAGGCGGCGGGCGGGCTGAAATGAGGGGCCGAGCGGCCGAAGGGCCGACGGGCGGCGAAGCGACGGCGCCACGTGGCGCGTGAGGGTGGTGGAGGCGGTGGCGCTTGGTGACGTGTCGCCCTCCGATTTGTTGAGCGACGTGGCGGGCGAGGACGGACATGTCCGTATGGTGGAGACGCGCGTCCGTGGCGCCGAGGGAATTTCTAGGGTTTGGATCTGCGGGATTTTGGGGTGGCCACATATTTATAGGTAGAGGGAGCTAGGAGAGTCCAAATGGGGTGCGGTTTTCGGCCACACGATCGTGATCGAACGACCGAGAACATGGAGGGGAGTTTGGTGGGTTTTGGGCCACTTTGGAAGGGGTGTTGGGCGGCAACAAAAGAGGCCTTTACGGTTACCCTGTTAACCGTTGGAGTATCAAACGGACTCCAAATGGCACGAAACTTGACAGGCGGTCTACCGGTGCTATACCAAGGCCGCTTGGCAAACCTCGGGCCATTCCGAGAAAGTTTAACACCCGCTCACAACAGAAGACAAAAGGGGAATGCCGGATGACATTGGAGTGCCGGATTGCAAAACGGACAACAGGGAAAAGGCTCGGATGCATGAGACGAACACGTATGCAAAATGAAATGCACATGATGACATGATATGAAATGCATATGATGACATGGCAAAGTGCAACACGCAAGCAAATGACATGGAAATGACGGCGAATAACTGACGGACACCTGGCGCATCGGATCCGAGGCGTTACAATGTCGCTGAGTATGACAACCGGCAGGAGCCATAGGAGTTGTCTTTATTTTCTGTATGACCTGCGTGTCATTGAAGAACGCCATGTAAACTACTTTACTTTATTGCTAAACGCGTTAGTCATAGAAGTAGAAGTAGTCGTTGGCGTGACAACTTCATGAAGACACGATGATGGAGATCATGATGATGGAGATCATGATGATGGAGATCATGGTGTCAAGCCGGTGACAAGATGATCATGGAGCCCCGAAGATGGAGATCAATGGAGCTTTATGATATTGGCCATATCATGTCACAACTATATAATTGCATGTGATGTTTATTATGTTTATGCATCTTGTTTACTTAGGACGATGGTAGTAAATAAGATGATCCCTTACAAAAAATTTCAAGAAGTGTTCTCCCTAAGCGTGCACCGTTGCTACGGTTCGTCGCTTCTAAGCACCACGTGATGATCGGGTGTGATGGATTATTACGTTCACATACAACGGGTGTAAGACAGTTTTACACAGCGAAAACACTTAGGGTTAACTTGACTAGCCTAGCATGTGCAGACATGGCCTCGGAACACGGAGACCGAAAGGTCGAACACGAGTCATATGGAAGATACGATCAACATGAAGATGTTCACCGACGATGACTAGTCCGTCTCACGTGATGATCGGACACGGGCTAGTCGACTCGGGTCGTGTAACACTTAGATGACTAGAGGGATGTCTAATCTAAGTGGGAGTTCATAATTTGATTAGAACTTTATTATCATGAACTTAGTCTAAAACCTTTGCAAATATGTCTTGTAGATCAATGGCCAACGCTAATGTCAACATGAACTTCAACGCGTCCTAGAAAACCAAGCTGAAAGATGATGGCAGCAACTATACGGATTGGGTCGGAACACGAGATCATCCTCATAGCTGCCAGAAGCAATATATCCTAGAAGGACCGCTAGGTGGCGCTCGTCGAAGAACCAAGGCGTTATGAACGCAGCAAGCTCGTCTTGATGATTACTCCCTCGTTCGGTGCGGCATGCTTTCTGACTTAGAACAGGGGCTCCAAAAGCGTTTTGAGCATCACGGAGCATATGAGATGTTGAAGAGCTGAAACTAGTTTTCCAAGCTCATGCCCGGTCGAGAGATATGATGGCTCCGACAAGTTCTACAGCTTGTAAGATGGAGGAGAACAGCTGTCGATGAGCACATCCGAAGATGTGCGGGTTGCACAACCGTATGACCCGGTGAACATTAACCTCCAGATGAGGCGGTCATTGACAGAATCCTCGATCGCTCCCACCAAGCTACAAGAGCTTTGTGATGAACTACAACATGCAGGGGATGGTAAAGACCATTCTGAAGTGTTCTCGATCTTTGAAGTCGCAGAGGCTGAAATCAAGAAAGAACATCAAGTGTTGATGGTCAATAAGACCACTAAGTTCAAGAAGGGCAAGGGTAAGAAGAACTTCAAGAAGGACGGCAAAGATGTTGCCGCGCCCGTAAGCTTTATTGCCGGAAAGAAGTCAAAGAATGGACCCAAGCACGAGACCGAGTGCTTTTATTGCAAGGAAAGGGTCTTTCGAAGCGGAACGCCCCAAATACTTAGCAGATAAGAAGGCCGCAACACCAAAGGTATATTTGATATACATGTAATTGATGTGTACCTTACCGATTACTCGTAGTAACTCCCGGTATTTGATACGGTGCTATTGCTCATATTTGTAACTCACAACAGAGCTGCGGAATAAACGGAGATGGCGAAGGACGAGGTGACGATCGCGTCGGGAATGGTTCAGTCGATGTGATCGCCGTCGACACGCTGCCTCTATATTTACCCACAGGATTAGTTTTGAACCTTAATAATTGTTATTTAGTGCCATGTTTGAGCATGAACATTGTATCCGGATCTCGTTTAATCTGAGATGGCTACTCATTTAAGTCCGAGAATAATGGTTGTTCGATTTATATGAGAGATATGTTTTATGGTCATGCTCAGATGGTCAATGGTTTATTCTTAATGAATCTCGGCGTAATATTACACATGTTCATAGTGTGGATGCCAAAAGATGTAAAGTTGATAACGATAGTCCCACATACTTGTGGCATCGCCGCCTTGGTCACATTGGTGTCAAGCGCATGAAGAAGCTCCATCGATGGACTTTTAGAGTCTCTTGATTATGAATCGTTTGACACATGCGAACCATGCCTCTTAGGCAAATGACCAAGACTCCGTTCTCGGAACAATGGAGCGAGCGACCAACTTGTTGGAAATCATACATACCGATGTGTGCGGTCCAATGGCGTTGAGGCTCATGGAGGATATCGTTATGTTCTCACTCTCACCGATGACTTGAGTAGATATGGGTATGTCTACTTAATGAAACACAAGTCTAAGACCTTTGAAAAGTTCAAGGAATTTCAGAGTGAGGTAGAGAATCAACGTGACCGAAAGATAAAGTTCCTCTGATCGATCGTGGAGGAGAATACTTAAGTCACGAATTTGGCACACACTTAAGAAAATGTGGAATCGTTTCACAACTCACGCCGCTGGAACACCTCAAATAAACGGTGTGTCCGAACGTCGTGTCGCACTCTATTAGATATGGTGCGGTCTATGATGTCTCTTACCGATTTACCGCTATCATTTTGGGGATACGCTCTAGAGACAGCTACATTCACTTTAAATAGGGCACCGTCTAAATCCGTTGAGACGACACCGTATGAATTATGGTTTGGGAAGAAACCTAAGTATCGTTTCTAAAAGTTTGGGGATGCGATGCTTATGTCAAGAAACTTCAACTGAAAAGCTCGAACCCAAGTCGGAAAAATGCGTATTCATATGATACCCTAAGGAAACCGTCGGGTATACCTTCTACTTAAGATCCGAAGGCAAGATCTTTGTTGCCAAGAACGGATGCTTTTGGAAAAGAGTTTCTCTCGAAAGAAGTAAGTGGGAGGAAAGTAGAACTCGATGAAGTACTACCTCTCGAGCGGGATAGTGGTGCGGCAGCAGAAACCGTTCTGTGATGCCCACACCAATGAAGAGGAAAACAATGATGATGATCAAGGTACTTCGGATCAAGTTACTCGAACCAGGTCCACAAGGACACGTTCCGCACAGTGGTGCAGCAACCCCTGTCTGGAAATGATGTTGTTAGACAACGGTGAACCTTCGAACTATGAAGAAGCGATGGCGGGCCCGGATTCCAACAAATGGCTTGAAGCCATGAAATCCGAGATAGAATCCATGTATGAAAACAAAGTATGGACTTTGACAGACTTGCCCGATGATCGGCGAGCAATAGAAAACAAATGGATTTTTAAGAAGAAGACGGATGCGGATGGTAATGTTACCATCTATAAAGCTCGACTTGTCGCTAAGGGTTATCGACAAGTTCAAGGGATTGACTTCTGACGAGACATTCTCTCCGTAGCGAAGTGAAGTCCGTCCGAATCATGTTAGCAATTGCCGCATACTATGATTATGAGATATGGCGATGGACGTCAAAACGGCATTCCTTAACGGACATCTTAAGGAAGAGCTGTATATGATGCAGCGGAAGGTTTTGTCGATCCTCGTAGCGCTAACAAAGTATGCAAGCTCCAATGATCCATTTATGGTGGTGCAAGCATCTCGGAGTTGGAACATTCGCTTTGATGAGATGATCAAAGCGTTTGGGTTTATGCGGACTTATGGAGAAGCTGCGTTTACAAGAAAGTGAGTGGGAGCTCAGTAGCATTTCTCCTATTATATGTAGATGACATACTCTTGATGGGAAATGATACAAAAATTCGGACAGACATTAAGGCCTACTTGAATAAGTGTTTTTCAATGAAGGACCTTGGAGAAGCTGCTTATATATTAGGCATCAAGATCTATAGAGATAGATCGAGGCGCCTCATAGGTCTTTCACAAAGCACATACCTTGATAAGATTTTGAAGAGGTTCAAAATGGATCAGTCCAAGAAGGGTTCTTGCCGATGTTACAAGGTGTGAGATTGAGCTCGGCTCGATCGCGACCACGGCAAAAGATAAAGAAGAGATGAGTGTCATCCCTATGCTTCACCATAGGATCTATTATGTATGCCATGTTGTGTACGGACCGATGTAAACCTTGCCGTAAGTTTGGTTGCAAGATACCAAAGTAATCCCGCAAGGAACACCGGACAATGGTCAAGAATATCCTCAAGTACCGAAAAGGACGAAGGACATGTTTCGTTTATGGAGGAGACGAAGAGCTCGTCAGTAAAGGGTTACGTCGACGCTTAGCTTCGACTCAGATCTGGATGACTCAAGTCACAAACCGGATACGTGTATATGTTGAATGGTGGAGCGATGGAAGTGCGGTACCGCAAGTAGAGCATCGTGGCGGGATCTACGTGGAAGCGGAGTACATGGCAGCCTCGGAGGCGCGCATGAAGCGATTTGGGTGAAGGAGTTCATCACCGACCTAGGAGTCATACCCAATGCGTCGGGGCGATCAAACTCTTCTGTGACAACACTGGAGCTATTGCCCTTGCCAAGGAGCCGGGTTTCACAAGAAGACCGAGCACATCAAGCGTCGTTTCAACTCCATCCGTGAAAATGTTCAAGATGGATACATAGAGATTTGCAAAGTACACACGGATCTGAATGTCGCAGATCCGTTGACTAAACCTCTCTCGCGTGCAAAACATGATCAACACCAGAACTCTATGGGTGTTCGATTCATCACAATGTAACTAGATTGGTGACTCTAGTGCAAGTGGGAGACTGTTGGAAATATGCCCTAGAGGCAATAATAAAAGTATTATTATATTTCAATGTTCATGATAATTGTCTTTTGTTCATGCTATAACTGTATTATCCGGAGATCGTAATACACGTGTGAACACTTAGACCACAATATGTCCCTAGTGAGCCTCTAGTTGACTAGCTCGTTGTGATCAACAGATGGTCATGGTTTCCTGGCTATGGACATTGGATGTCGTTGATAACGGGATCACATCATTAGGAGAATGATGTGATGGACAAGACCCAATCCTAAGCATAGCATAAAAGATCGTGTAGTTCGTTTGCTAGAGCTTTGCCAATGTCAAGTATCTCTTCCTTCGACCATGAGGTCGTGTAACTCCGGATACCGTAGGAGTGCCTTGGGTGTATCAAAGCGCCACAACGAATCGGGTGACTATAAAGGTGCATTACGGTATATCCGAAAGTATCATTGGGTTGACACGGATCGAGCGGGATTTGTCACTCCGTATGACGGAGAGGTATCTCTGGGCCCACTCGGTAATGCATCATCATAATGAGCTCAAGGTGACCAAGGTGTTGCCACGGGATCATGCATTACGGTGACGAGTAAAGTGACTTGCCGATGAACGAGGTGAACAAGGTATTGGGATACCGACGATCGAGTCTCGGGCAAGTAACGCATCGATTGACAAAGGAATTGCATATGAGGTTTGATCGAATCCTCGACATCGTGGTTCAACCGATGAAATCATCGAGGAGCATGTGGGAGCCAACATGGGTATCCGAAACCGCTGTTGGTTATTGCCCGAGAGTCGTCTCGGTCATGTCTGCGTGTCTCCCGAACCCGTAGGGTCTCTACACTTAAGGTTCGGTGGACGCTAGGGTTAGTAGGAAGACTAGTATGTGACTACCGAATGTTGCTCGAGTCCGGATGAGATCCCGGACGTCACGAGGAGTTTCGGAATGGTCCGGAGGTAAAGAATAATATATAGGAAGTGGTATTTCGCCATCGGGAAAGTTTGAGGTCTCCGTAATGTCTGGGACCACCGGAAGGGTCCCGAGGGTCCACCGGTGGGGCCACCCATCCGGAGGGCCCCATGGGCTGAAGTGGGAGGGGAACCAGCCCATAGTGGGCTGGTGCGCCCTCCTAGGCCCACCCCCTGCGCCTAGGGTTGAAACCCTAGGGGTGGGGGGGGGCGCCCCACTTGGCTTGGGGGGCACTCCACCTCCTTGGCCGCCGCCCCCCTTGGAGATTGGATCTCCAGGGGCCGGCGCCCCTGTGGGGCCTATATAAAGGGGGGGGGGGGGGGGCTGCTGTACCCATCTCCAAGGCGCAGCCCCTCCCCTCCCCAACACATCTCCTCCTCCGTAAGTGCTCGTGAAGCCTGCCGAGTCTCGCTTCTCCACCATCACCACGCGCCGTCTTTGCCGGTGAAGCTGTCTTCCTCAACCTCTCCTTCCTCCTTGCTGGATCAAGACGGAGGAGGCGTCGCTCGCACCGCACGTGTGTTGAACGCGGAGGTCTTGTCTGTTCAACACTTGGTCATCGGTGATTTGAATCACGTCGAGTACGACTCCATCATCACCTTGAAAGCTTCCGCACGCGATCTACAAGTGGTATGTAGACGCAAACTCTCTCCCGTTACTCGTTGCTTAGATGAACTCATAGATGGATCTTGGTGAAACCGTAGGAAATTTTTTAATTTTCTGCGACATTCCCCAACAGCTCAGGCCATGGCGACGGTGCCGCAGCATGCACAGGCAAGCGGACAACCACGCGGAGGTTGCTGGTGGTTTGGGCGGTGCTGGACAGCGCCGAAAGGCAGGGCTGACCCCTGCTGGCCGCCACGGGTGGCTCTGCCACCGCAGAAGACGCCTGCGATGAGGTGCCACGTCGCCACCGACACTTGTGCCCGTCCAAACGATCGTGCGGTGCTCTAGATAAGAAGAGGGAGCAGCGCACAATGATCCAAGGTGGCTACTGGTGAGATTGTCGACGGGTTCTGACGAAAACGACACCGCCGACTGAATCTGAACACTGAAACTGAACTTTTCTGAATTTTGCCAGAAAACAGTGCATGCCAGGTGTTCGATGAAATATTTTTGGCATGTGGAAATTTCTTCTGGAGTTGATCTTTGGTGAGGTGACCTCTCAATGCACCTGGGGGCTGCCTGATTTATCTCAGAATTTTTGGAGAAGAAAAATAATGTGTTTCACCAAAAATGGCAAATCTGTTCCAAACTTGCAGCAAGCAAAATTTGAAAATTTTGAATTGTGGAAGAGTGGATCTTGATGGATCTAGGTTGGGGGTACTAAGGACTAGTCAGGGGAGTTTGTTTGAGACCAAAACTCAAAAGGAAACTGGTACATCCTTTCTAAATCACCTAGGTCCAAAATAAATGACAGAAATTGTTTTGAGGGTAAAATAAATAGAATAAAAATCAAAAATGGGTTGAGCTTGCTGGGATTGGATACTTGACTTGACCCAAAGTGGAGGGAGGGGTTTTGGAAGAAAATTTTAACACGTGACAAGGCAAAAGAGAGATCTTTAAAAGATAAAAGAAATAAAACCAAAAATCCATAGGATTTCTTTTTAATAGAAATCATTGCAAAACCCTCCAATATTATTTGTGTTGAGCCAACACAATTCTGAAAAACCCTTAAGACTAAAGATCAAGGTTGAGAAGGAGCTTTCTTAGAAAAAAAATATTTGTCATAAAAAGAAAAGATTTGAGAAGAAGAGTCCCTCTAAAAAAATAAAAAAAATTCAAATACCCTCCTTTAATTCAAATAAAGATTTTAATGGAAACCAAAACAAAATTTTTGGAGTGTTACATGCACGGGAAGTCGTCAACCGAGCGGAGGTCATGGCGATGCTGGGTACGCGCCTGGACATGGTGCGGAAGGAGTCCAGCGACGCGGTCGGGGCGGTGGTGCACGAGTCAGCAAACAATTGAGCCGGGGACTGTGGCGCGAGTCATGGGTCAGCGTGCGGGTGGGTCATGGAGGCTGCCGACGTGCTGATGATGCAGTTCACGCTGTCGCCGCGGCGACGGAGAGCTCCTGCAGGCCGAGGCCACCCACGCCATGTCCGGCCACTCGCCCTCCTCGTCCGCCGCACACCACAGATGGGCGCCGACGTCGACCACGGCGGCTTCTTGTGCCTCTCTTGGCAAGCATTTCTAACTCCACTTTCTCGCCGAGGCCGCCGACGAAGCGATTCGCCGTCTTGCTCTCCTCCGTGGCCGTGACATGGCCATCGCCGCGCACACCCAGGACATCGGGGAGGTTGAGGAGGAGGCGGTGGTCGTCGTTATTGTGGTGCGGGGTCCCGAGGAAGCCGTGGCTGTGGAGGAGGCGGAGGATGCCGTGCCGGTGCCGCTGGTGGTGGTGGTGGTGGAGGAAGGGGATCGGCGGCGAGAGGGAGCGGTTGACTAGAGCATTATTAGTAACTGGCAGTTTTGCAAAAAGACCCTTGCGTGTATGCGTATTAGAGCGAGCTGGGCACATGTGGCAGTCAATGCATGCTTGGCACCGGTTGACTAGAGACAGCTCAGCACATACATATAGAAAACCGTATAATGGACCGTACATGACCCCTAGAGCAAGTTTGGTGACTGTGAGCATGATTGGTCTGCTACCAATATTTGTCTAGCCAAATGTTGGCATTGCCAAATATTGGCAATACCAAAACTTGCCAAATGTTGGCAACTTTATGTGAGATAGGCAAGACAACTTGGTAACCAACCAATGAGATGCTTTGTATTTGTGGTATTGTAACCACAGGGACTAAAGCTCGCGCTAGCGTAAGTAATAGAACTTGTAGTGAATTTTTCTCTACCCACAGCTAGTCCTGGCCATCTCAGGCCTTTACTGCTGGCCCACCCAGGCCTAGCCCTAAAATCCAGGGCCTAGGCCTGATGGGCTTGCTCATGGGCCGGGCTTGGGCCTAAGTTTTGAGCCCACCAGCAGGGTCTGGACGGGCTTGGGCTTGGCATATTGACATTTTAAGGAAGAGGCCCGGCCCATGGCCCTAAGCCCTAAGGGCTTTTTATCAAATGGACCGGGCTTGGGCTTGAAAAGTAGGCCCGATGGTAGGGCCTGGGAGGGCCCGGGCCTCAGTTTTCTGCCGTGGGCTTTTTTAGGCCCGGCCCGGCCCGGCCCATGGCCAGATATACCCACAGCCACCTAAACCTATCCACTAGACCAAACACACCCGCTATTTTCAGTCCTGGGCGCGCCGAACGGCCGGAGATGCTCTGACGCACCAGCTCGCCCATCTTCTTCCTGCCGTTCCCTCGAAAAAAAGAACCTCCTGCCGGCCGCCGCGCCGCCTCGCGATCCCAGCTCCATTCCCACAAACTTTTCGAACTCCCCCTCTCGGTCCAAGCTGAACTCTACGGCTGCGGCTCCCGACCTCTCACAGGATCCCCAATTTGAAGCCGCTGGTGGCACTGTGGGGGCGTAACTCTATAGCCGAGGCAGCGGCCGCCCAGCCGCCCAGCCGCTCCGTGTACGCGGACCTTCTACAATCTCCTGGAAACCCTACAGGGAGAGCAGCTGCGGTGGCTATGGCGCGGCTCAGTCACCTGTAGGTCCCTACCCCGAGACGTGCGTGAAACCCTAGACTCTTCACTCACTCTCGGGTGGTGGTAGATGGCGGGGGAGTTGGGTCAGCAGACAGTGGAGCTGGGGACTGTGGCGCGGCAGGCGGCGGAGGAGTCCTACCTGGCGCTGCGGGAGCTCGTGGAGAAGTCGCGGGCGGGCGCCGAGGGGGAGGTAGCGCAGCAGAGGTCGGATACCGAGAAGAAGATCGACCTGCTCAAATTCATCGACCGCACCCGCCAGCGCATGCTCCGGCTCCATGTCCTCGCCAAGTGGTGCCAGCAGGTCCGCAGCTGTCAATTGTTTCCTTCCTTGAATAAGGAGTTCCAACTTTCATTGTTCAATTAGAACTGCAACTTGTGTCCTCAAGTAAAAATGTTTTTATAGGATCAGGCCTTTGATTGCTCTGAAGGCTGCCTTAGTTGAATAGAGTGACGGGAAAGCAGATTTGGATTATGTTGCAATCAAGGACAGAAGTGTTTACTGTAATAGGAAATCATTGTTCAACTCTTTGTTGGGACTATAAGAACTTTAGGTATCCTTGTATAAAATCCATAATAGTATAATCTTGGGGATGGCTACAATTGCGTCGAAGGGAGTGTACATCAAAATCTATTTAGTCTACATTCCACTACTATAGCTCTGACCAGACCGTGCTGCAAAACCCACATATATTCGAAAGAGATCTTTTCCTTTATGATATTGCTCTTCCGTTCCAAAATAATAGAAGTTCTAGGATTGTCCTAAGTCAACCATTTTTAAGTTTGATCAAGTCTATAGAAAAATATGCTAAGATCTACAATATCTCAAATATATATAATATGAAAATACATTTCATAATGAATCTAATGAAGAAAAATTGGTGTTGTACATGTTAATTTATATAGATTGGTCAAACTTAATGAAGTTTGACTTAGGATAAATCTAGAATTTCAATTATTTTGGAACGGAGGGAGTATAACTTTCAAGCACTGAAGAATCAGCGAATGCTGAGAACACCCACTGTGGTAAGTATAATTTTGCTAAAATTGTGGAGACTGTTAGTCGGCATTGAATGTTCAGTTTAGGACTCACAATCCTAATCAGAATCCACAGGAGAATCCGTTTTGAAGCACCTTAGATGCTATAGACTAGCAGGTGTATGACTTGTGGTCAATCCGCCTTGCTGGTCAGGCCATGGTTTACACTGTCAGTTCGCATCAACAAAACTGGAATTTATGTCAAGCATATGAGTATATGTATTCTGCTATTGAGCAGTATTACATATGACAATTCTCAAGCAAGTAGACTTGTCTTTTTGGAACGGTAACACTTTCAACAAATCTGGCAAACCAGTCTATGAACCGACACCTAAAGCTACAAAATGCTTGAAAGTTTCCACAGCCTTGAGCTAAATTCATGTTGAATCCTTCCATTTCACTGAGACTTTTTCAACACAAAAACAATTCTCCTTAGATTTGATTGATGGAAATATTAGCCAGTTATGTTTGGTTGTCATTAATCACCCTAACATAATTTAGGGCTCCGGATGCTTTGACTTCAATTTGGTCAGGCTATCAGTTCAGTTTGAAGGTCGCAAAGTATTGGAAAGAGTATATTTTTAGCCCTTCTATTGCCGAAGTCTACGCTTGGTCCCTCTACTCTACTAGAGAACAATCTTGGTCCCTCAAGTGTGATCCCTCCCTTGCTCCATGTCTCAACCCATTTAGAACAGAAAATTGAAAACAATCATGAAAAGTGGGATGTCATGTGGGGCCGAACATACAGGCTCAAGGGCCATGCTGGGCCAGGACTGCTCTAGTTCGTGTAGTCTAGTGCTTGCTGAGTCCATCTAGAGTTAGAGTAGGAGTCCGGTTCCTAAGTTGGGAAGGTTTAGTCCCAAAGAAGGCCACCTTGCTGGCTGGATCCAATTCTAGTTGGAGTCCAAGTCCAAGCCCTCACATGAGCAAGAAAGCAAGCAGAAAAGTTAATCTATTTTCTCACCTCTTGCTCTTGCGTCGTTTGATGGTGTCTCGGATAAGGGGACTCACTATGTCGACTCCCGGTCTGGTGGGCCGGGCTGAGTATCCCTTGGTGAGATACATGAAGACTCTGGAAGCCTTGATGTTCAAGACAAGGACTTCGTATCCGTGGAGGACGCTCCTCTCCACCGACGTAGCCGACTAGGGCTCTTGTAATCCTAGGACCCAAGTATCTTATATAAGCCGAGGTCGGGTTAGTCAATAGAACACAACTTAAGACAAGTTACAATCTCGTGGTAGTTTACCTGTACCTTGTACACACTCCAACGCAATAAACACGAGCAGGACATAGGGTATTATCTCCTCGGAGAGGCCGAACATGATGGGTAAAATCCCCGTGTCTCTGTTACCCTCGTTCGAAGACATCTAGCTTAGGATCCCCTACCTCGAGATCTGCCGGTTTAAGTTCCGTCACTGTGCGTCCCTCTCACCCTTGCTACCGCCACGGGTCGGCGGGACTATCATCCTTGGCCACTAGTATCTCACTACTACCCCTATGCTCCACGTCCCAGCCTGCTGATTCCCAAGCATGTGACAATTTGGTATCAGATTCATCTACAATCCCGATGATCTCGACGACAACTATGAGTCAGCCTCCGGCGCCATCGCCGCCGCCACCACCACCCAACACCCTTGAAGACATCATCGCCAAGCAATGCGAAGACCACGAAGGTGTGGTTGCCACCCTCCATAGCCTCACCAGCGACTTCCAATCCTCTTTATTCTTTTTAATTTTCTTCCTTTTTTCTCAGTGTCTTTTATATCTTCATCGTAAAGACTGGTTTCTAGGGTATTTTCTGGTGCCCAAATTTCCCTACCAAAATCTTGACAGCCTATGACATCTTGGCTCTTACTTGGTTGGTTGCCTATGAGAACTTGCCCACCTTCCTGACATTGCCTTCACAATTATTGCCAAATAGGCAAACTAAGGGTCAAAGAATATCTAGCCAATGGTTGGCAAAAATTTGGTAGGGCATGTTGTGGAATCAACCAAACATACCTTCAAAATAAAATTTCAGTTAGAAAAACAAAATTTTATATCTGTTTCTGGATTTTCCGAATATTTTGTTCTGCTGCCCCCCAACTTCTCCTTAAACTAGTCGAGTTTTCTAGAAAGGAGACTACAGTTTTTTTCTCCTAATTTTCTCCCATTTTTTTGAATTTTTTTTGCCGCTTTTTTGTGCTGATCGGGTATCCACGTGTGCGAAACTGTTGTCATCTTTAAGACCGCTTTTGATGGAGCAAAGGACCAAACTTCATTTAGAGATTCTATGTATGCAAAATTCATGCTGAAGAAGTGCGTACTGAACCCAAAATGCCAACTTTAAAGTATTTTATCATTGTGTAATGTATTTGCTCTGACAGCCTACAATCTACCTTAATTCCTTAGCTACTCAGCAAAGAATTTATTTCAAAACTAAGTTTTCCCCCTTCATTATCATATTCGGGCCATCAAAATATGTATCTGGAATTTTGTGACAGAAAATATTGCTTTTGCTTCTGCAGGTGCCCTTGCTTCATTACTGCCAGCAACTTGCGTCAACTCTCTCCAGCCATGAAACTTGCTTCACCCAAACAGGCGATTCACTGTTCTTTATGCATGAAGGATTGCAGCAAGCTCGTGCTCCCATTTTTGATGTTTCATCTGCGATAGAAGTCATACATACAGGGAGCTATAGGAGATTGCCTAAATCTGTAGAGGAAATAGGTACTCAGAATACACTTTTTCAAGATGAGCGGAGGCCTACATTGAAGAAATTAAGCACCCTTGTGCGGGCAAAATTACTTGAAACCCTAGTTCCTAAAGAAATGTCTGAGGTTTCGGTGACTGATGGAATAGCCAACGTACAGGTAGATGGCGAATTCAAAGTACTCCTTACGTTAGGTTACCGTGGGCACTTCTCGCTGTGGAGGATTTTGCATATTGAGTTACTTGTTGGTGAGAAGACCGGGCCTATTAAGCTTGAAGAGACAAGAAGGTATGTTCTGGGTGATGACATCGAACGGAGAATGGCTGTGGCTGACAATCCCCTCACAATTTTGTATACAATTCTCCATGAGCTATGCATCTCTTTTGTTATGGATACCGTAATTAGACAGACTAATGTTCTACGACAAGGTAGATGGAAAGAGGCAATAAAATCTGAACTTGTCTCGGATAGTCATAGAAGTGCAGGACAAGGTGGGAATAATGCTCCAATGCAGCTTGGTCAAGATGGAGAGCTCGATTCAAGTGGGTTCAGGATACCTGGTTTGAAAGTAAATTATTGGCTGGATGAAAGAAACAGTGGGTCAGCAGAATCTGATTCATCTCCATTTATTAAAGTTGAGGCACTGCAAGATATGCAGATAAAGTGTCAGCACAGTTCATTTGTATTGGATCCACTTACAGATAAAGAAGCTGATCTTTCTCTTGATCTGAGTTGCATTGATGTTGAGGCAATCATTTTGAAAGCAATTGCTTGCAATAGACACACACGTCTTCTGGAAATTCAGAGGGAGTTGAAAAAAAATACTCGGATTTCTCGATCCCCAACTGATGTCGTCCTGAAACGGAAAGAAGATCATATGGACGTCCTGCAAAAGGTACTGATATAAACCACTATGTTTAGGAACATTCTCGTGGATTTCCTTATGTTTGGGATACCTTACTGATTTGCACTTGCCAAAGCAGGATTCATAAATTTTCTTCATACCAGTCCATTACTGAAAATGCAACTTCACTGAACTCTTTATTTTCTTATATTTGCTCAAGCTAAGACTTGTGCATAATCACTTTTGAAGTTCTTTCGCTTGTGGGCATTTTTTGTTTGCCTGCTTCCCTGCTAGTTCTGAGTTTTAGTGCTTTGTCTCTGTTCATAAATTGCACAGACAGTGGATAGAAGGGGCTTCGAGAATTGTTGTACAAATGAAGTGCTTCAGGTTAGGGCATATGGAAAATCGTATATTCACCTGGGAATAAATATCAGGTCCGTTGTTATTTACCTTTTGCGTGGTTGATGCTTCATCCTTACTTTCTTGTCCTTAATATCCACAAGGTATTTAGTGTCAGTTCTGTTAAGCTTCACGCACTAGCCAACACAACCAAAAGTCCGAACTAATGGAAAGGGCTAGGCAATCCACATATACACTTCGACACCCCATCTCACGTGTGACGCGGGAAGTCAACATGTGAATAGACTCAGAGGTATGGCTCAGAGGCCTATATGTGGACACAAAGGGGGGAACAACAATTTTTGGATAAATTGTGAAAGCCAGGACTTGAACTCAAGACCTCTTAGACCCTGATACCATGTTAAGCTTCATGCACTAGCCAATGCAACCAAAAGTCCGAACTTATGGAAAGGGCCAGGCAATCCACATACACACTTCAACAAGTTTATTCTTTTAAAGAATATTTATTCCATGCTACTTATAAAACAACTAACAGAGTCATAAACTCTCTGGCAGTATAGGTATTACAGTGACTTCCTGTAGTCTTTTATGTGAGAATCCTGTCTTTGCTTTGTTATGGCGCTGCTAGAAGGAGGGCGCGAGAGGGCCGGCCGAGGGCCTTTCTGCCCACGGCCGGGCAAGAGGGAAGGGATTTCCTTCTTAATTCTTGCTTGATTAGATTGATACATCTCCTCTCTTTATATAGAGAGGTTTACTTGACTCCCAAGCAAGGCTTACTTGACCCCTAAGCAAGCGACCCTTATCTCAAATTAACCCTAAGACTAATGGGCCCACTAGGCCCATTACGTACTCTAACACTACACCCCACCTGGACATGCAACTTGTCCTCGGGCTCCAGCCTAACCAACGTATAACCATGACTCGACGCAACACAAACCTAACACCTAAAAACAAGCCTTTTACATCTCGGCTTGTTTTATTATTCTCAACCTGAAATGGACTGGGACGCTTTATTTTGGACCCCTTAACAAAAAGTGGACACCATCCGCACGTCAGACGTGCACGTGTACAACCACCTGGATCCCATGGACACCACCTGGACAAAAGGAGTGCATGTGCATGACCACCTGGAAGTGGTCGCAAGAGTGACCAGCAGAGGCGCCCTCGCGGCGCCCGGTGGCGGAATGCATTGGTGCTACGCGGTGCGCTGCTGTCGGTGACACCATGCCTTCTCCCTGCCGGACGACTGTTGGTTTGCACCGCACAGGGAAGAGTGGAGGGCTCGCGATGGAGAATGACGAGGATGGGTGCCCCCCCGCCCCCAACCGCCGATGTCGCAGACTTTGAGGTCGCTGCCCGTGGGGAAAACAGCATGCCCGCCGCCCGTGGGGGAAACCGTATGCCCAAGATCCCCGACGCAGCGGATGAGATCGAGGTCCTTTGCGCAGCGAAGGGCAACTTGGAGGAGCGGCAGCTGCAGACCATGCATCTCCCGCGACACGCCGACGCGCTAGGAGGCAGCGCAGCAAGCTGCAGACCACCGCCGCCGACACGTGGCGGGTAGCGATCAAGACGAAGCGGTGACGGCGACGGCGGGGATGGACTTGGTGAAGCGGGACTTCGGCGCGCGTCGATGCGGGGCGGAGTTGACGGCGGTGGCTGCAGCTGCAGCGGCTGCTGCGGCGGAGCGCCGAATCGCGGAGGCCGCCAGAGCGGCGGCGCCATTGCAGCGTGGCTGGGCGGTGGTGGCGATGGATGGCAGCAGCAGCGGCTGCTGCGATGGCTGGCGAAGTCTGGCGAAGGCCGCTGGTCGCGGCGGCAGCCACGGCGCGCGGGCGCAGCGAGCGCTTGGGTGGAGGCGCGGGGAGCGGCGGCCGCCATCGCTGCCGCGGGCGGCGGCGGCGGCGGCAATGGGGCTGCAACGTCGATGAACGCCGCAGAGGCCCTTGGATGCGGCGAGTACTACGGCAGGCCGCGGCCCGATGGCGACGGTCGGCGGTAGGGCGGCGGCGGCGTGTAGGGCTGGCTGTCTGGCGGATCCTTGACGGCTATGACTTGGTCGTTGAGGACCCCGGTGATCTCCTTCGGGGTGTAGGCGGCGGCCGGTGGTGCGGTGGAGGGCGCCGACATCTAGGTGGTGGCGGCGCCGGAGGATGCGACTAGTGGCGCGGACGGGGAGGAAAGCGGCGCGGTGTAGATGGCCAGTGACGCGGTGGTGACGGTCGGCGTGAAGCGGCAGGGGGGCGGCGGAGACATGATCGGGCCGAGCTACGATACCAAATTGTTATGGCGCTGCTAGAAGGAGGGCACGAGAGGGCGGCCGGGGCCTTTCGCCCATGGCGGGCAAGAGGAAGGATTTCCTTCTTAATTCTTGCTTGATTAGATTGATACATCTCCTCTCTTTATATAGAGAGGTTTACTTGACTCCCAAGCAAGGCTTACTTGACCCCTAAGCAAGCGACCCTTATCTCTAATTAACCCTAAGACTAATGGGCCCACTAGGCCCATTACGTACTCTAACATGCTTTCTCAGTATTTAGCCGGCCGCGTGCAACTTCAGTTGCATGCTCGTGCACCGGCACCAACTACAGTTGCATGTCCACCGGCTGCAAGCAAGTACAGTTACATGCCCGTGCACCGGTGTGCAACTGCAGTTGCACGTCCATCGGCTACGCTCTACTGTTTGTCCATCAGTCGTACACTAGTGTATTTCCATCGGCCGCGCACGACGGCAGTTCCACGCCCGCCAGCCGTGTGCAACTGCATGTCCACCGGCTGCGCGCAACTGCAGTTGCATGTCTGTTGAGTTTGTAATCCTGCTGCCCGTTAGTAGCTAGCTCGTTTAGCTATACTGTTAGCTAAATAAACAGCCATGCAGCGTGTGCATGTCCACGCACTGGCTGATCTCGTTCGGGTTTGTTAGTTAGCTATTTAGGTGTGTGTCTTGACTAGCTCATGGGATGGCATGAGCATGATGATCACGGCACACACACACCTCACGTACATTGAGCGTTGTGGGATGGCACAACTGGTAAGTTCGGCGGTGACGAGTGCTTTACGTAGGTGTTGGTTGGCAGGCAAATGAATTCCTAGGTGATATACCATGACAACTATGGTCGTATATGTCAAGTAGACTGGCAATGATGCAAGTGTTTTTCAGTATTTAACTTTGACCGACGATTAGTTCAACTCTGCATTACTTCATAAGTTCATATGTACAAACTTGACACCATCAAATTTTTTCCTAATAAGAGCCCGATGGTATCAATTTTTTTGTCATGTAATCCACACATTGCTGAACAAATATTGGAAAGCGTGCGGGCCTAATATTTTTGGATGGAGGGAGTGATCCTTTTAATTCATGGTAAAAGGCCTATCTTCCTGCATGTTCCACAATATAGATTCCAATAAAAATCAAGAGTGTATTATTGTGAGTTATTTCTATTCTAACTTCTAAGCCTTCCATCTATTCTAGGAATGAGAGTCGTGCACGATTATTTCCCCCCTTAAATAGGCTTCAACAAGTCGGTTATCATGAAGGAAAAAAAAGTACCTCCTTAGGGGATGTTTAGGAGAGGGATTGATTTTGAGTTCTAGTTAAAGTTTGACCCTAGAATAAGATCCCCCAATCTAATCTCTATATTTGTTCCAGCTCAGTCCCCTTTACTTCCTAAATTTATACCTTATTTTTTTCTACAATAGGAGTGGTGGCTTCCTCCTGCAATCACCAAAAAATATATTACCACCTTCTGCAGTATTAGACTCTGAAGAAGCCCTTAATAAACGGAGCATAACACCCACTGAGGTCTTCGTGAGCTTAAAGACCAGAAGCATCCTTCACTTGTTTGCTGCGACAGGAAGGTTTTTGGGCCTGAAGGTTATCAATTTGCTCAACTTGCTATCTTTATCTTCTGTTGTGTTGCAATCAGCTCTTGAATTTATTTCTTGCAAAGATCTCATTGAATACTGGAAAAATCTAGGAGCTTAGATATACTACGACATGAAACAGCAATACATCGTCTTGTTCATGATGAACCTAAAACCAAAACCTTACTTGGTTGAACAATTATTTGCTTGGTAACTACAATAGCCAATAAAAGAATTCTCATGCAATTAATTGATCATACTTGGTCTTGCATTAACCATTTTCATGTAAAAAAAAAACAGTAACCCGTGCTTGGTATGAAGCCAGTCTGAATAATGTGAACTGTCATAATGTAGATCAAAGGAGTAACTGCAAAGTAATTTGACACCAATTACAGCTGGCACCAAGTTTTAGAGAATCTGCCACGTAAGTTCAGGTGGGCCAATGTCACAACTTGGACCAGGTATAATAAAATTGGTCCGGTTCACTGACTTAGGCCCACAGTCAGTTGCCACGCCAACACCCCTTGCGCTAGCCCCTTCCCCTCCTCTCCTCGTCCTCACCCTCTGCACTGCATGGTCTAGCAACACCAGATCGACTTAAGCAATCCCTCTGCTTGTGGCCACTGAAGAGCGTGAGACACAATGGCTTTGTGACCGTGTGCAGAGTGAAAGAATGATTCCAGGGCCCACACACCCCCACTCGGTCATCGACGACTTCCTTTGCTTCTGCTTTTCACCATCTCAGAAAAACTGAAGAAGCTACGGTGTCAGCCACTCTCCCCAGATCTACAAGGGCTTGGATGGTCGTATTGGGTTGTTAGCACCCTACTACAACGCTTCTTGAGTTAACTGTTACATTTCTAACTTATCTGAAAACTCTTCGGCTTGATCCAATGTTCCATCTCGCTCCTTGCAAGGATTTGTCATTCGACCCTGCGCAGAGTGAAAGAACGAGTCCAGGGCCCACACACTCATCGACTGCAAGGACTGTTTACCTCTTTCACTTTTACCGCAGTGGCAGGTGTAAACTGAAGCCTATATAAGCCGCCGGGGTGTGGCTATCGTTGAATTCCCAGTTTGCCTGAATGACTAAACTCTGATACATCTAGCTATAATAGATAAATCGGCCCTCTGTTTGGTCTCTATACAAGCATATACTCTGTCAATTCCCAATTTCTTCCACAAATACATATCTGAATTGTTCTAGGATCTGACATGGTTATGGTGATGCTGCCCCATTGGCCACGATTTGGACTACATCTGGAGAGATATCTGCCATCCCTGTTTCTTGGTGCCACTCAAAAGCTCTGAGGACCTGAGCTGCCGTCTTCTTCCCTAACAGCTCTGTTGTAATTCTTTGTCTCCGGCGAGCCATTCTTGAACTAAAGGGTTCTACACCATCCTAGCACCCTCCTCCTAACCACTCATTCTTTCAACAGAAGTTCGTTTTTGTTTTCTGTTGAAGAACCATCTACGTCGGCAGTGTGCTGAGACCACATACGAACATGGCTGATTTTTGGTACCCTTGGCTTCCCTGTTTGGCACGTCCAGGATCCTTAATGTTGACATCTGGAGCCCAATTACACTGACATCACACTTATGTCTTGATTCTGCAACACCCGAGCTCACAACATCGTCTTGAGCCCTTCTCTGTCACCATCGACAGGAGGGAAACATCACTGCCATTCCATTTTATCTGTCTCCAAGCTGAGTCTGGTTGTGCCTTGTCACCGGGGAGTCTGGCCGTGGCCGCCTCACCAATACTAATTTTCTTGTTGGACCTTTTTGCCAATGAAGTATCGACGCCGAGGAGTTGCCAATCCACACACAGAAACATCTGTAACCAAAGTATCTTTATTATGTAATCACGTAACCAAATCATTAGTCAGGAGTGAGGTGGAAGAGTGGAGTGAAGTGGTATGGATTTATCACCTGACACAAGGCCTGACCTACTCGGTTGGTCCGGTTATTTCTTGCCTGAACTGAACCGTACTATTTGTTTGAACTCACTTGTCCAAAGTTTTTAGAATTCAAAAACTTGGTGCAAGCTGCAACTGAGGTTAATATATACCTGGTCTAAATGCAATGTGTCAACTTAAATTAAGCTATAAAGTTCACGCTTATGAGCCATTTTGCTCAAAGTTCCATGCGTAAGCGAACATGTCGCATGTGAAGAGAAGATGTCTTCTTGGTATTACCCACGTTATTCTAGTGATATATGTCCTTGTACTATGCATTTGAGTTTTAATTACCAGCACCAACTGGACCACAGGGAAAAGCCTCAGCTTTATATCTGTCAGGGCCCCAAACATTTTAGAACTATTAGCTTTTTATGTGTATACTCATAGTGAAACGTTGTTTCTATATTTGATTGTTTTCATTCATATAGTACTATCTTAAAACTTATTATACTAAATTTATTTGTCTGGTGGTTGTTCCAGGTTTACTCTGAGTGTCAGATTACTCTGAAGATACCAAAATCCATACTGTATGGTTCAGATTTTATGGTTATGGGATTTCCTTGGCGTACAAATGCCTATTATCTTCTGATGCAACTTGATGACAACCTCATGCCGGTTTTTTATTTGCTTGAGGTGCATACTGATGGAGAAGACAGGTCTAATATGGATACAACCACTGATGCTAAAGAAGTTGTAAGGTTTAACAGAATTGATATTGGCCAGATGCAACTAGGTGAAGATGAATGCATTGCAAATCTTCTCGATGTAGAGAAATTGCAGGTGCTACAAAGCATGGAAGATGGGTCTCCCAGGCATAGTGAAATTGATGAGTCTCTTCTTCTAAAGCCTTCATTTTCTTCTGTTGTTAACACAGTATTAGGATATGAGCGAGATTCTCCAAGTAAGGAAAATTGGCTGTCTTATAGTTCGCCCTCAACTCATTTGAGTTCTCAAAAAGTTGGCCGTCAGGGGGTTGGCAGTAGAGCTGGCCCACCTGAACTGGATGATGACTTACTACACTCTAACATTGACACAGCAAAAGTCGCTTCTGGTGTTACTTTGGACAGTTATCTGCTGAGTAATTCGAAGTCTGCATATAGTACAGAGACCTCCAGTTTGGTCCCTGCAGGTGATCATCCATCCAAGCTATCAGCTTGTTAATTCGGTCATGACTTGAGCTCATTTAGATCTCGAGAAATCATGTTATTGTGGATGGAAATAAATCTCCTTGCCTTGATTTCTCAAATAATCCAAACTATAGTACTGTGCACATTAACCAAAATTAGAATTTTTAGTCTCTGATATTCAAATAGCTTTTTATGTAAAATAAAGAGGTTTTATTCTTAATGTTATGCTTTTATTTGGAAATTGTCAGGTTTTGAGAATATCTCCACTTTAAGCTCTGAAGTTCCATCTGGAAAGAGATATCTTTCAGAGTTCTTGTTGAACATCCCATCATTACAGCGATCAATAATCAGTGGTGGGCCAAGAAAGAGAAGAAAACTGCCAGAAGTTGCAAGCAGTGTGCAATCTCGAACAACCCTCACCTATGGAACTATACTGAGAGAAGGAAATTGTTGTATTACAGAAAATATATATGCTTCTGTGCTTCTTCAAGTCATAAAGCATTGTTCGCTTCGTATCAAATATGCTCAACTGACTACCCAGATGAATTCTCTTAACATTCCATATGTAGAAGAAGTTGGTCTGGGGACACCCTCCTCTAATCTTTGGTTACGGCTACCTTTTGCTCAAGATGGTTCTTGGAAACACACATGCTTACGTCTCGGTGAAGCTGGAAGCATGTCATGGGGTGTTAGGATCAACGATCCATATTATGGTGCACTGTGGGAACTTCATGGAGGCAGCAATACTACAGAATGGGGTTCTCGTGTTCGCATTGCAAATACTTCTGAGATGGATTCACACATCTCTTTTGACTATGATGGGGTCACTTTGACTTACAACTCTGTTGAGGCTGATAGTATACAGCGGCTTGTCTCAGAATTACGGCGACTTTCAAATGCTCGTGTATTTGCTTGTGGAATGCGGAGGTTGGTTCGTGTTAAAGTAGATGAGAAATTAGTTGAGAATCAGTTAGCTACAAAGGCAAAGTTACATGCAAGAAAAGGTTTCAGGAACAGGTTATCGGACCAGATGGCTAAAAATTTCCGAATTAACGCTGTTGGTTTGATGAACTTGTGGTTCAGTTATGGTGCCAATGCCATGCCCATGGTTCACTTTGTTGTCGAGTGGGAGGCCGGTAAGGTTGGTTGCACAATGCGTATTTCACCAGATCATCTTTGGCCACATA
Organism: Aegilops speltoides; assembly: GCA_021437245.1. NCBI lineage: Eukaryota > Viridiplantae > Streptophyta > Magnoliopsida > Poales > Poaceae > Aegilops > Aegilops speltoides. Next base: position 246,508,392 of record CM038142.1, on the reverse strand, counting down.
CAAAGGTATGGTTTTTAGATACAAGCGTACTGCATCACAGTATATGCAACTGTGCATTACATTACTGCATGTTTGGCTGACTTGTGATTATGCTTCATTTGGGGTAACATGTTGACTGAAGTTTTATATTTGAAAATGTATCACCTCATTTACTAGATTGGATATTGATACAGATCTCAGTGAGGTTGGTATAATAGGTATCAGTACGGTGTGCAGTTGTGCATGCTTTCCTTTTTTTAACTGCAGCCATCTCAGTGATTAAACTACATTTGTTCTCAATCCACTTTATAGTCACTTGACCCTTCCCCGACCCTGCGCAAGTGGGGGCTACGTGCACCGGGCTGCCCACTTTATAGTCACTTGCATCCAACTGAACTATTCGACTTCTTAAAACGTTTAGATACTGTTTTTGTTCAGATATGATGTTGTTTTGTACTACCTCTGTCTCAAAATATGAGACGTTTTGCAGCGTCTCAAAATATAAGACGTTTTTGCAGTTCAAATTGACAATACCTCTGTCTCCGGAGGTAGTACTTTTGTTAGTCTTACATGGAAACTGTTTGATCAAAGTGCATATTTTTATGTTTGGAGTGCTAGCAGTTACCATGGCATGTTTTATTTGTAACTTGAAGTTGTTAAATACTGGTGGTTTAAATTTGGTTTCCTTGTCTGTAGTTGGCCAGCATTTGGTTCATGAACAAAATTGAAATGCAGCACTGGTCGATTTAAGCTCAGTTTGACCAAAATGTGACCACAGAATATCATTATTTGCATGATTCTTTTTTTTTTACCAAGAAAGTGCAAAGAATTCTGCCAATCTATGTGTGGCGCCAGACTTTTGAATTTTCTACTTAGGCATTCTAAACTCTGAACAAGACTTGGCATACTTCTATACGAAATTTGCACGAGATATTGTCAATCTTTTGTTTAATCACGTTCCCATAATGCAGTTTTTGGAGGATTTTGTGAAATGCAATGAGGTAGCATCATTTTTGGATTGCATCAGACTGACAGCAGGTCCTTTACTTTCCCTTGGTGGTGCAATTCGTCCTGCAAAGATGCCTGCTGTCCCTGCTGTTTGCGGTTCTGCACAAAAGCAAAACAATGTTCTTTTGGCAAATGGTTCATCATCAACTACTGTGCATATAAACAGTCATGATGCTCAGACTTCCTCTATGCTCTCTGCCGTAGGCCGGACAGGGCATGGACCTAGTTCTTTGATGCCTTTTGATGTTTCTGCTGTGCTCCGTGGGCCATACTGGATACGCATTATATATCGCAATAAGTTCTCTGTTGACATGCGCTGCTTTGCTGGGGATCAGGTCTGGCTGCAGCCAGCAACCCCTCCAAAAGGCGGACCTTCAATTGGTGGATCTTTACCTTGTCCACAATTTCGACCATTCATAATGGAACTTGTTGCTCAGGGTCTAAATACTCTTGAGCCGAGCTTTCTGAATGCTAGACATACTAGTGCCAATACTTCATCTGGAAGTCAACAGGCAGTTACTACTACGAATTGCTTGAGTGGTGGTGCTCCTGGGGAAATTAAGCTAACTTCAGGTGTTGGTTGTCAGATAGCAGCTAGTGTGAGTAGAGCAGGCAATGCCACACTACCTTCAGGAGACGGAGCTCCTGCACACCTTTCTCCTGACACTAACCTTCCTGTGCATATGAAAGGAGAATTGAACACAGCTTTTATCGGGCTTGGAGATGATGGTGGCTATGGTGGTGGCTGGGTCCCTCATGCTGCTCTTAAGAAGGTGTTGCGAGGCATTCTCAAGTACCTTGGAGTTCTGTGGTTGTTTGCGCAATTGCGTGATATTCTGAAAGATATATTGGGGTCAGTTTTGAAAGATAATGAAGGTGCACTTCTGAATTTGGATCAAGAACAGCCAGCGTTGCGCTTCTTTGTGGGGTAAGATGCAATTTATTCATATATTAGCATGGTATCTACAAGAAAGCCAAGATATCCCCAACTTTTTATACTTTACAGAAAGCCAAAATATCCCCAGCTTTTCTGATATGTTAATGGCCTAATATGATGCAATTGGATGACTAGATGTGTGTTATTAGAACACAATTGCACATGGAAAGTTCCAAGAGTTGTGCAAAATTTTCTTATCATTCTTTACATTAATCTTGTCCTATTTTTAATGTTTAGTTTTTCTTGTTCATATGTATTGTACTCCGTTCCAAAATAAGTGTTTCAACTCTGTACTAACTTTAGTACAAAATTGTACTGAGGACGGAGTGAGTACAAAAGAAGGGACGGAGTGAGGACGGGTTGAAGTAGGGATTTTTAGGTGAAAGATGAGATCATAGATTTGGGCGATAAACTTTGGAGGGAGAATCGATCCATTCTTCTGAACAAAAACAATTCTGCTTTTCCTATAAATTAGGCAGTTCGCCCCCCAACAAATTTGATCTGGTTAACAGGATGCAGGGAAAACTTGTTCTTATCACTATATACCAGATGCTAAGAAAAGAGGGCAGCCTGGTGCACGTGGCTCCGCTTGTGCACGGTCCGGGGAAGGGTCCGACCACTTTGGGTATTTTGTACGCAGCCTTTCGTTTCTGCAAGAGGGTGTTTTCAGGACTCGAACCCATGGTCACAAGGCAACATCTGTGTGCATCCTTGAATAGAGACGTGCCTAACAATTTTTGCTAACATTTTCTTTTATGTCTTTCGAGATGTTACCCCTAACAATAGTATGTAACTGAATAATCAGTGCAATGTTATCTCAAACATTGAACCCAAAAGATGAAATAGCAACCTTATGATCTTATCTAGTCTGGAGGGTTGCTTGCTAAGAGCAACGATAAAAGTAAATAATCTTTTACTGCATGTTAGGTTGTAGATGAAGGGGAGCCTTGGCGCAGTGGTAAAGCTGCTGCCTTGTGACCATGAGGTCACGGGTTCAAGTCCTGGGAACAGCCTCTTACAGAAATGTAGGGAAAGGATGCACACTATAGACCCAAAGTGGTCGGACCCTTCCCCGGACCCTGCGCAAGCGGGAGCTACATGCACCGGGCTGCCCTTTTTTTTTCATGTTAGGTTGTAGATCAAAATGGTAGGATTAAGTACATGTTAGGTGTAGATTTGAGGTACTAACATACTGGCCCTTCCTCTTCAAGGTTTTGCGCCAGTACGGATTTGGCGATCGCTTCAGGGAGTGGATCGCAATCCTCCTGTCCACGGCCAGCACTCGTGTCATGCTCAACGGGGAACCCGGCCCGCCGATCTGGCACCGTTGTGGACTGCGCCAAGGAGACCCTATATCACCGCAGCTCTTCGTGCTCGCCGTCGACACCCTCGGTCGCCTCATGCGGCGTGCCCTCCAGGAAGGCATCATGCAACAGCTGCACCCTCGGCGCGACATCCCGGCGATCTCACTCCACGCCGACGACGTGATGCTATTTTGCAACGCCACACCCGGGGATGTCGACGCAGTCAAAGGGATACTCCACCTGTTCGGCATGGCCTCTGGCCTCTGGTGAACTATGCCAAAAGTTCGACCACGGTCCTTCATGGCACCGATGAGACCACAGCACTGATAGAGCAGCTGGGATGCCCGGTTGCGAACCTTCCTATCAAATATCTCGGCATCCCGCTGACGACGCGCCGTCCCTCTGTTGCCATGTTGCAACCCTCGTCGACTCGGTGGCTGGGCAGCTTCCAGTGTGGAAGGCGTGGCTGATGAATAGAGCCGGGCGGCTGGCCATGGTGAGATCAGTGCTAAGTGCCATCCCCGTCCATCAAATGCTGGCACTAGCGCCCCCAAAGAAAACCCTACGACAAATCCAAAGGATCCAGCAAGGGTTTCTCTGGGCAGGACGCGTGGCTGCAAACGGGGGACACTGCCACGTCAACCGGCGACATGTTTGCCGTCCGGTCGAATATGGTGGACTTAGAGTTTGTGACCTGGAGCGCGCCTTCTTGGCGCTGCGCTTGCGCTGGCTCTGGTTTGCCCGCACGGACAGCGAGCGCATGTGGCAGGGTCTAGACCTGCAGTTCACCGCCGATGAGCGAGCCCTTTTCTTCGCGTCCACATCCATGGTGCTTGGAGACGGCTCGACTGCCCTTTTCTGGGAGGACCGATGGCTGCACAGGCAATCCATCCGAGAGATCGCGCCCCTGCTCTACGAGTGTATCCCCAAGCGACGCCGCAAGTCGACAACTGTGGCTGCCGGCCTCGCCGGGAACGCGTGGGGCGCGACATTCATGGCACCCTCGGGGTCCATGAGATCGGGCAATACCTGCTGACGTGGCAGGACGTGATGCGCACTACACTCTCCAACGAGCCAGACAAGCTGCGCTGGAAATGGTCTGCAAACGGGACTTACTCCACGCAATCATGCTACCTGGCCACTTTCCAGGGATCGACTGCCTGCCACTCCTGGAAGCTCATTTGGAAGAGCTGGGCGCCACCGCTGGTGAAATTTTTTCACTGGTTGGCTAACCAAGACCGGTGTTGGACCGCAGACAGGCTTGCTCGTCGAGGGCTACAACACCACCCCCGCTGTCTCCTTTGCGATCAAGCGCCCGAGACGATCCAGCACCTGCTGCTCGCGTGCCCCTTTGCCCGTCAGACATGGCACGCAACCCTGACATGGCTGCGCATCCCGGCCCCTGTCCCGGAGCACGAGGCCAACCTCATGGACTGGTGGCTGCGCGGGAAGGAGGCCACGCCACCAGGATTGCGCAAAGCCCTGCAGTCCGTTGCCCTACTAGTGCCGTGGATGCTCTGGAAGCACAGAAATGATTGTGTCTTTGAGCAAGCGAGACCATCTCCTGAACAGATCCTGGACAAGATCAAGGCAGAGATCAGCTGCTGGGCCACAGCAGGGGCCCAAGGACTCAGGGTCGTCTCTGCCACAGTCATGGGATGTCCACTGATCCTAGCGCCTGCTATGTAATTCCAGCCTCCTAGGAGGATTGTACTTGTACACCCCACCTTTTGAATGAAATGAAACGCAAAGGTCTTGCGTTTTCTCGAAAAAAGAAGTGCTGGGATATACCAAGGGTCAAAATCGCATTCCTCGTAATCTATTTTATATTAGTTTATTATCACATCAGTCAATATGCACCAACATCGATGTAGATTCCTGAAGGAATACTGTATCTGAATGTATTCTGACTCGTTTTACTTGCAGTGGTTATGTCTTTGCAGTTAGTGTTCAGCGAGTTCAGTTGCACCTTCAAGTTCTTAATGTGAAGAGGTTTCACCACCAGCAACAGCAACAGCAACAGCAAGCTCCTCAGAGCAGTGCTCAGGGAGAGCTAACACCATTTGAGATACATGAGATATGCGATTACTTCAGCAGATGTGTTGTCTGTGAACCTTATGATGCTTCTAGGATTGCTTCTTTTATCATGTTGCTTACTCTGCCCATTTCAGTTATACAAGAATTTGTAAAACTAATTACATGGAATAAAAGCTTGTCCGAGGCTCATGGGGACATTGCTGCTGCAGAGCGGGCACGGGCTGAACTTTGTTTGGAAAAGCATCCAAGATCAGTTTCAGATGATTATACTGAACCTTCTTTATTATCCAAGAGTAATATTCAGCATGACCGAGCCAACAATTCAGTAGATTTTACCCTCACTTTTGTGCTTGACCATAATCTTACACCACATGTGAGGACATCTGGTGGAGCTGCTTGGTTACCATTTTGTGTTTCTCTGAGATTAAGGTACACCTTTGGGGATACTAGTCATATCGCATACCTTGCAATGGATGGCAGCCATGGTGGTAGGTCTTGCTGGTTGCAACACGAGGATTGGGAGAGGTGTGAGCAGAGTGTTGTTAAAGCAGTGAAGACGGTGAATGGATCGCCAGCAGGTGGAGAGACAAGCCGAGGAAGGCTGCAAATGGTTGCTGAAATGGTCCAAAAGCAACTGCAACTGTGCCTAGTGCATTTAAGAGATGGCTCGCTTTCTGCTGGCTCAACTCGACCATGAAATGCATATTTTGAATTCTTGTAGTCAGACTATGATTTGTGTTTCTGGTAATTGCTGACTTGCTCACTACTGAATAAGTCACTGGATGTTTGATAATATGGTGACTGACATACTGGTGTTTTCAGCTGAGGGCTCATGATGTTCCAGCTATTGGTTACTGGTACTCTGGTGACTCATTGTTTGTTTTGTACGGCTCACCTTTGTAGCTAGTGTGCTGCTGATTAGACCTTAGAACCCCTGAAAAGCATGTTTGTGGAAGATGTACATCTCAGCTCTCAGGACAACAAGCAGCAGCATGTGTTGCCCAATGTCCCTCTCTGCAGTAGCAATGTCCCCATGAGCCTTAGAACCCAGACTCAGAGGACTTGCCTAGTCTTTGCTTTGGCAGGAATTGGATTTAGATTTGAGATGCAGGGGAGGCGTGACGCGGACTGCGATGGAGCTTGGCAAAGTGTTATGGGGTAGGGTCGAACACTCGGTGGCAGAATCTGACACAGGCTATGGCAGAGCTGAAAAGGAACACAGTGGAAAGTTTTGGTTTCACTTCATGGTCTCCGCCTCTCGTCATCCCCTTATGTTTCCTCTCTTCCATGAAATCGACCCTGGTGAACTGTTGAAAACCTTGTACTCCCTCCGTCCGGAAAAGCTTGTCTCTCAAATGAATGTATCTAGCATCAAGTTAGTGCTAGATACATCCATTTGAGAGACAAGCTTTTTCGGACGGAGGGAGTAGATTTGAAGGTGTCTGCTTGGTTTGATACCCACAAGGAAGGCACAGCGGCTATGCTTGGTTTGATCACTGATATGCTGTTATGATACACCTTATAAATGTTGTATGCTAGCATGTGGTGGTAGACTTGTTTCGAAGATGCAAACTTATGTTGCATGTATTGTTGACAATTCAGAAAGAGTGGAGATAAATTCCCTTTTTTTTTCTTGGATATACTATTTCCTAAGGTGCAGGCTGTTCTGCAAGCTTGGTTTGCGTACTATTTACTCCTATTATAGGACGGCTGTGAGTGCTTAGATTCAGACTACCATAGTGGGGAGTTACTTAGACTAATAACATGCATATGTTACTAGTCTATGTTACAATCGAGAGTAACACATTTGTGGTGTCATGCAATAATTTATTTATTAGCTTGCAGACTTATTTTGTTTTCATACGTGTGATGTTACTCATATTGTTATTAGCTTGGTGCTGAGGTTTTTCTTTTCTTAAAGGACTCAAATGTATTACTCTATTTGATCCATGTTATTAATTGTAGCTGATTTAGTACAACAATTAATATGGATTGGAGAGAGTATAAAAGTTCAAAACATAATAAAAATTATCGAGGTTCTTGGACCATTGACCATTGTTGTCGGCAAAATGAGCCGCCTAGGCGTGTTGTTGTCCCCATATCAGAGCTGGGCTGACCTGTTGATGACAGCCAAGAAGTTTTTATACATGTGTATCTAAGGACCAACACCTTGAAGCCTTTGGCGTGGCTGTTGCACTTTTAAATCGATCAGAAGAACCTGGCTCCAAATCTTGTTGTAGCATACTAATAACAAGAAAGCCTAATCTTGCTGCCTACGACAACATCTTCGCGCGGTCTTCCTTAAGCTCGACTTCCACAAGGCCTACGACACGGTTCATTGGTCCTTCCTTCGGGAAGTTTTGCTCCGGAAAGGCTTCGACGACCGCTGGGTGACACGGGTTATGCAACTCGTCACCTGCGGCCGGACGGCAGTCAACATCAACGGCGAGATCGGGCCCTACTTCCCCACACTTTGTGGGGTGCGCCAGGGGTCCCGTTTTCCCCGTTTCTATTTAACATGGTGGTCGATGCCCTTGCTGTCATCCTGGATAAGGCCAAGGCTAGCGACCATATTCAGGGCGTTGTCCCTCACCTGGTTGGTGCGGGAGGGGTTTCCCTCCTCCAGTATGCGGACGACACCATTATCATGGTTGAAGGCTCCGAGTCCGACATCGCCAACCTTAAGTTCCTTCTCCTGTGCTTCCAACAAATGTTCGGACTCGCCATTAACTTCGACAAGAGCGAGGTGATGGTCCTTGGCTACACCCCGGACGAAGCCCTGTCCATTGCGGACCGGCTTAACTGCCGCCTGGGCACCTTCCCCACCACTTACTTGGGGGTGCCCATTAGTGACTCCCGACTCTCCGTCGCGGAGCTTCGACCGGTGGTGACTAGGATGCAGCGCAGGGTGGAACCATGGGGGGGACGCTGGCTGTCGAAGGCTGCCAGAGTGATCCTTATCAATTCTTCACTGTCGAGCCTCCTCTGGTTTCTCTTGAGCTTCTATTGCCTTCATGAGACCCTCCACCAGGAGGTGGACAAATACCAGTCGAGGTTCTTCTGGGCCGGCGACGACGACAAACAGAAGTACCACATGGTGAGCTGGGCCGACATCTGTAAGCCCAAAGACCAGGGGGGTCTTGGGATCCTCTCCTCCAGACGCATGAACATTGCCCTCCTGACTCGCTGGCTGTGGCGTATTGCTAACGGGGAGGGAGGCCTCTGGCTCACCATCATCCGCAATAAATACCTGCGTGGCCAACCTCTTGCCTTTTGCCAACGTTCGGGCGGGTCTCAGTTTTGTCAGTCCGTGATCCAACTCATGCCCGTTCTACGCATTGGCACCTCTATCGCTGTTGGATCAGGAGCCTCGACCCTGTTCTGGTTCGACCATTGGCTAGGGGACGCCCCCCTGGCGGTACGTTTCCCGGAGCTATTTGCCATTGCGGTTGACCCTCGGGTCTCGGTCAAGACGGCCCTTATTGACTTAGGGCGTCTCGCCTTTCGGCGTCCGTTTGGCCCCCTGGAGGTGGCCGCCTGGGACTCCCTCCTCCAGGATATTGCTCTTCTGCCGATGGAGGTGGAGGAGGACCGAGATGTTGTGTCCTGGCACCTCAAGTCCTCCGGTCGTTTCTCCACGAAGTCCTTATACGGTGCCATTGCCCCCTCGGCGGCCCCGGAACCATTTAGCCTGATCTGGGACATCCGTCTCCCGCTGAAGATCCGGATCTTCCTTTGGCAATGGATCCGTGGCCGGCTTCCCTCGGGTGTTGAGGTTCTCAAGCGGAATGGCCCCGGTGATGGGAGGTGCCCCATCGGTGGCACCATTGAGGATGCTAACCACATCTTTTCTCCCGCCACTCGCTTTCGGTTCCTTTGGGCTGCTTCTCAAAGCGGTTGGCGGACAGTGGTGTAATACCAACTTCCCCGACCTGCTTGCCGAGCTTAATGCCTGCCGTGCCCGCTACCGCCATATTAGATGGCTGTGCGTAGGGGTTCTTGCCTGGACGCTTTGGAACATCCGCAATAAGCTTGTAATTCAGAAGGTGCCCCTTCGTCGTGCGACTGATGCAATCTTCAAATAGTGTGGTTACCTGCAGCTTTAGCGGCCGCTTAGCCGCCCCCAGGACCGGGACGTCATCACCGCCCTCCTCTCCGATCTCCGCTCGATGGCGCTCCGCGTGGCCCCCCCGCTGCCGCCTCCTCCCCCTGAGCCCGACTAGACCGCCTGGCGGCCTTGTGGTGTGTGGCGTGCGTTTTTTGTGATTTTAGGGCTTGTTGTGCCGTGCCCTCAGCTTTGACCCTATGCTGTACTGCTTCGGCTCCTGTGGACCTCCGTTTGTGTGTGTGTGTGCGCGGTGTGTTGGACTATGTTGGATGTTTGATGTGCGGTTGGCTTTATAATATAAAGCGGGGCAAAAGCCTTTTTCGGTTATCTTGCTGCCTTGAGGAGCTGGCAGGATTCTATTTCGGAGCTTCATCTAGTCTATTTCGATGGTCAAAATTAAGAAGGATCGGAGCTAGGAAGACTGACCCAAAGAAGTAGTGTCGCCATATATTTGAGGGTTGCCCATGTGAAGACTAAATTCCTAACCTATCAATAAAATTTGATGCTCCAAAATATTACTAGCTGGATACGATTTGTAAATAAGTAAATATTAATCGGTTCCTCATACCTATCTTTGCGGTGCGGATTTTTGGAACCGAGTCTATACGCACCCGATTAAAAAAAGAGAGTAAAAATGTCAAAAAGTGTGAAACTTTTTTTGCGGCAAATATAGTATAGCATAGCACTCACGTTTAAAGGGGACAAAATGACTTCTGTGATATTATTAAAAAAAAGATAAAACCGCAACTACAAAATGTGTGAACAATAAGCTTAATTTAGTATCAGTTTTGTTTTTATTGGTTCAGAATACCACAAAAGTCACAGTTGCAAAACTTTACACATGAGTAATACACTAGACAATGCTTATTCCGAAAAAGTTTCACAAATATTTGATCATTTTTACTATTTTTATTTCTTTCTTGCAATTCGGGTACATCCGCAACCGTGTCCCAAGGTGTATTTTCGCTATCTTGTCCACTATAAACTTAATATACATTAGGTCCTGATGTGGCTCCAACGTATCTATAATTTATGAAGTATTCATGTCATGTTTACAATAATTTTATATGGTTTTGGTATGATTTGAATGGAACTAATCCGGACTGATGCTGTTTTCAGCAGAACTACCGTGGTGTTGTTTTTTGTGCAGAAATAAAAGTTCTCAGAATAGGCTGAAACTTTTTGACGATATTTTTTGGAACAAAAGAGACCCCCAAAGCTTCGTGGGAGGACCAAAAGAGCCACGAGGTGCCCATGAGGCACCAGGGTGCGCCTAGGGTGGTGGTGGCGCCGTGGTGCCTCGTGGGCCCATCTTAGCCTATCTTGACGTGAGACAGACGCCAAAGAATTCTATAAATAGAGAAACCCCCTAGAAATAACCCAAGAACTTCGACTCCGCCGCCGCAAGCCTCTGTACCTTCGAAGTACCATATGGAGCCCTATTTCGACACCCTGCCGAAGGAGGAAATCATCACCGGAGGCCATCTTCAGCATCCCGGCGGTCTCCATGACGAGGATGGAGTAATTCACCCTCGGGGCTGAGGGTATGTAAAAGTAGCTATGTGTTTGATCTCTCTCTCTCTCTCTCTCTTGTGTTCTTGATTTAGCATGATCTTGATTTACTGCGAGCTTTGTTAATATGGTTGGATCATATGGTGTTTCTCCCTCTCTATCTTGTTGTGATGAATTGAGTTTTTACCTTTGAGGTTACTGAAGGAAATATGCCCTAGAGGCAATAATAAAGTTATTATTTGTTTCCTTATATCATGATAAATTTTTATTATTCATGCTAGAATTGTATTAACCGGAAACTTAGTACATGTGTGAATACATAGACAAAACATGTCCCTAGTATGCCTCTACTAGACTAGCTCGTTAATCAAAGATGGTTATGTTTCCTAACCATAGACATGTGTTGTCATTTGATGAACGGGATCACATCATTAGGAGAATGATTTGATGGACAAGACCCATCCGTTAGCTTAGCATTATGATCGTTATACTTTCATTGCTACTGCTTTCTTCATGACTTATACATGTTCCTCAGACTATGAGATTATGCAACTACCGAATACCGGAGGAACACCTTGTGTGCTATCAAACGTCACAATGTAACTGGGTGATTATAAAGATGCTCTACATGTGTCTCCGAAGGTGTTTGTTGGGTTGGCATAGATCAAAATTAGGATTTGTCACTCCGTGTTTCGGAGAGGTATCTCTGGGCCCTCTTGGTAATGCTCATCACTATAAGCCTTTCAAGCAATGTGACTAATGAGTTAGTTGCGGGATGAAGTATTACGGAACGAGTAAAGAGACTTGCCGGTAATGAGATTGAACTAGGTATGATGATACCGACGATCGAATCTCGGGCAAGTAACATACCGATGACAAAGGGAACAACGTATGTTGTTATGCGGTTTAACCGATAAAGATCTTCGTAGAATATGTAGGAGCCAATATGAGCATCCAGGTTCCGCTATTGGTTATTGATCGGAGATGTGTCTCGGTCATGTCTACATAGTTCTCGAACCCATAAGGTCCGCACGCTTAACGTTCGATGACAATTTGTATTATGAGTTATGTGTTTTGATGACCGAAGTCATTTCGGAGTCCCAGATGAGATCGCGGACATGACGAGGAGTCTTGCAATGATCGATACATAAAGATTGATATATTGGAAGGCTATATTCGGACATCGGAATGGTTCCGGAGAAGTTCGGGTATTTTCCGGAGTACCGAGAGGTTACCGGAACCCCCCGGGGAATTGATGGGCCTTAGTGAGCCTTAGTGGGAAAGGGAGGCAGCGGCCAGTCCGAATTGGACAAGGGATTGGGGGCGCGACCCCCTCTCCCTTCCTTCCCCCTTCTCCTTTAGGTGGAAACCTACTAGGACTTGGAGTCCTAGTAGGATTCCCCTCTCCCGGCGCACCTAGCATAGGCCGGCCGGCCCCCTCCCTCCTTTATATACGGGGGTAGGGGGCACCCTAGAGCACACCAAGTTTTGCCTTAGCCGTGTGCGGTGGCCCCCTCCATGGTTACACACCTCGATCATATCGTCGTAGTGCTTAGGCGAAGCCCTGCGCCGGTAACATCATCATCATCACCGTCGCCACACTGTCGTGCTGACGGAACTCACCCTCGTGCTCAACTGGATCAAGATCACGAGGGACGTCATCGAGCTGAATGTGTGCTGAACGCAGAGGTGCCGTACGTTCGGTACTTGGATTGGTTGGATCGCGAAGACGTTCGACTACATCAACCGCGTTACTAAACGCTTCCGCTTTCGGTCTATGAGGGTACGTTGACACACTCTCTCGTCTCGTCGCTATGCATCTCCTAGATAGATCTTGCATGATCATAGGAAAATTTTGAAATTACTACGTTCCCCAACAGTGGTATCATAGCCAGGTCTATGCGTAGATTTTTTATGCATGAGTAGGACACAAAGAGTTATGGGCGATAATAGTCATACTGCTTACCACCAACGTCTTACTTTGATTCGGCGGTATTGTTGGATGAAGCGGCTCGAACCGACATTACATGACCGCGTTCATGAGACTGGTTCTACCGACGTGCTTTTGCACACAGGTGGCTGGCGGGTGTCTGTTTCTCCAACTTTAGTTGAATTGAGTTTGACTGCGGCCGGTCGTTGTTGAAGGTTAAAACATCACACTTGACAAAAAATCGTTGTGGTTTTGATGCGTAGAAGAACGGTTCTAGCTAGAAGCCCGCAGAAGCCACATAAAACTTGAAACAACAAAGTAGAGGACATCTAACTTCTTTTTGCAGGGCTTGTTGTGATGTGATATGGTCAAAGCATGATGAGATATAAATTGTTGTCTGAGATGATCATGTTTTGTAACAAAGTTATCGGCAACTGGCAGGAGCCATATGGTTGTTGCTTTATTGTATGCAATGCAATCGCCATGTAATTACTTTACTTTATCACTAAGCAGTAGCAATAGTCGTAGAAGCAATAGTTGGCGAGACGACAACGATGCGACGATGGAGATCAAGGTGTCGCGCCGGTGATGATGGAGATCATGACGATGCTTCCGTGATGAAGATCATAAGCACACGATGATGATGGCCATATCATGTCACATATTTTGATTGCATGTGATGTTTATCTTTTATACATCTTATTTTTCTTAGTACGTCAATAGCATTATAAGATGACCCCTTACTAAATTTCAAGGTATAAGTGTTCTCCCTGAGTATGCACCGTTGCTACAGTTCGTCGTGTCGAGACACCACGTCATGATCGGGTGTGATAAGCTCTACGTTCACATACAACGGGTGCAAGTCAGTTTTGCACGTGCAGAATACTGGGGTTAAACTTGACGAGCCTAGCATATGCATATATGGCCTCGGAAAACTGGAGACCGAAAGGTCGAGCATGAATCATATAGTAGATATGATCAACATAGTGATGTTCACCATTGAAAACTACTCCATCTCATGTGATGATCGGACATGGTTTAGTTGATTTGGATCACATGATCATTTAGATGGCTAGAGGGATGTCTATCTAAGTGGGAGTTCTTAAGTAATATGATTAATTGAACTTTAATTTATCATGAACTTAGTCATGATTGTATTTTGCAAATTATGTTGTAGATCAACAGCTCGCGTTGTAGCTTCCCTATGTTTTTTATATGTTCCTAGAGAAAACTAAGTTGAAAGATGATAGTAGCAATGATGCGGACTGGGTCCGTGATCTGAGGTTTATCCTCATTGCTGCACAGAAAAATTATGTGCTTGATGCACCGCTAGGTGATAGACCTATAGCAGGAGCAGATGCAGACGTTATGAATGTTTTGGCTAGCTCAACATGATGACTACTTAATAGTTTAGTGCACCATGCTTTATGACTTAGAATCGGGACTTCAAAGATGTTTTGAATGTTATGGACCATATGAGATGTTCCAGGAGTTGAAGTTAATATTTCAAGTAAATGCCCGAGTTGAGAGATATGAAGTCTCCAACAAGTTCTATAGCTAAAAGGTGGAGGAGAATAGCTCAAGCAGTGAGCATGTGCTCAGATTGTATGGGTACTACAATCGCTTGAATCAAGTGGGAGTTAATCTTCCAAATAAGATAGTGATTGAAAGAGTTCTCTAGTCACCATCACCAAGTTACTGGAACTTCGTGATGAACTATAATATGCAAGGGATGACGAAAGAAATTCCCGAGCTCTCACAGCCCTAGCTCAGCCCCTGTTGCCTTTGCTTCATTCTCATGTCATCATGTTTATAATTCAAATGAATTTGAATTGGGGATGACAGAACCCCCAGCACCCCCCTTAAACCAACTAGGGTTTACTAAAATCTTTTTCAATGAACCTGAAATGCCCTTCTAAAATGTTCATCATCTTTGCATTGGTCTAGAACCTCTCCCAAAAAATGGTGCACATTTTTCTAGGCCATTCTGGATTTTTGAATTAAATCATATGGCATTTACATTTGGGCATTTAAATGCTATTAAATATTTTAAATGTCCAAATAATCATAAACTTAAATGTTTACTATTGGATATATTCCAAACAGTGGGCTTGAGCAAGTTTCATGATTTTTGAGTATGCCTAAGTATTTTAAATAAAGCCATCAAGTTACAGAATAATAGAAAAAGAGAATTAATAGAGAAAGAGAGAGAACTTACCCTGGCACAACCCACCTGGCCTGTGCAGCCTAGCCCACATGGTCCCTCCCCTGCCGTCTTCCTCCTTGCCAGGAGGACGAGCGTGTGGCCGGCTCACGCCCGACCACCTCTTGCTTGCCGCTTCGCCCTGGCCTCTTCGGATGACGCCACGCAACCCCCTGGAACCCCATCGGCCCTCTCACTCTCTCTCGAGCTTGACCCCCTTCTCTGCTCTCTCTCCCTCTCTGCCCGAGCGGAGCTCGTCGCCGCCGCTCCCCGTAGACGCAACCTCCGTACTCCCCTCGCCTCCCCGACATGTCCACGAGCATCGCCGTGCCTCCCTCATCCTCTCCGTCTAGCCACGCTTTGTCGGAGGCCCTGCAACGACACCATCTTCAACATCTTCGTTGCTGTCCGCCGAAGATCCCCCTCGCTGCTCCGCTCGCTCTGGCGCTTCCCCGAGCACGCCGAGGCCACCCCTACACTCCCCATGAGCTCCTCTTCCTTCTCCCCCTAGCCACGTCACTTGAGCTGCCCCCTAACCCCATTGGCCATCACGGCTGGGAGCTTGGCTCTGTCGGCCATGTTGCTGCTGTGGCCACTGTCACCTATAGCAGCAACTGAGCACGTCACCTTGCTCAGTGCATCCCCAGGAGGCCGTAGAGCCCCTCCGCTCCCCTGCCGTGCTCCCTAACGCCGATCCCGTGCTAACCCGAGCTCCGGTCACTGCGGCCGAGCTCACCGGCCACCGCGGCCGAGCTCGCCGTCCACCATCGGCCCGACTTCCACCACCGCTCGATGCGCCTCTGCGAGGGCTCTCGAACGAGCCCAAGAACGGCCTCGTCCGTGCCCTGTGGGCGATTTCCGAGCCGCGCCACCGTCTCGGGCCTCGCCAGCGTCGAGTCGCCGGTGGGTTTGACCCTGCTGACTAGGGGTTTGACCTCCCCTGGGTTGCTGACAAGTGGGCCCTGGCGCCTACTAATTCTAGTTTAGTTTTTAACTAAGCTTAATTAGCTCCACTAACACTTTTAGTTAGTATTAGGTTAGTGTTAACTAACTTAGGTTAGTTAGTTAGTCACTGACCAGTGGGCCCCACTGGTCAAATTTGACCTTGGTCAGCGCTGTTGACTTGCTGATGTAGGCATGACGCAGTGCTCACGCAATAAACCCTTTTCTGGATTATTTCTACTTTAGAAATATCTGAAAATTCCAGAAAATAGCTAAAAATTCTAAAATTCATAGAAATTAATTTGTAACTCAGAATGAAATAAGTTATATATGAAAAGTGATCAGAAAAATCCAATCTATCCATATGTACTGGTTTCATGCATGTTAAATCAACTTAACCCTGCTGCTTATACCAAAACATGATAATGCACTTTATAAGTTCATAGTTTGAATCTGAACTTGAACCTTGGGTTCAAAATAGCTCAAACCCTTCTGGTTTTAGTTGCATTAGCTCAAATCACATCATATTGCCATGTCATTATCATGCATCATATTGTGCATTGCATTGATTGTGTTCTTCCTTGTTTGCCGGTATATGTCCCCTCTCAGTAGACGACGTTTGACGATGTGTTCGATGACACCAATGGAGAGTTATATCATCTTCAGAAGTTCAGGCAAGCAAAACCCCCTTATTCATTCCAATACAATCCCATTCTCTCGCTTCTGCTCTCTTTTACTGCATTAGGACAACAATGATACAACTATTACTTGCTGCTGTAGTTGAACCCCTTCTCCTTTGCATGACCTGTCATTGCCACAGTAAATAGATGAAACCCACTAGCATGAGTAGGAGTTGTTTGAGCCCTGATGTGCCTATTCATTCATGCTTGTTTGTCATGCCTGCTACTGCTTAGAGTTGAGTCAGGTCTGATTCATCGGGGATGAATTGGAAAGTTGTGAACATGTCCTACTGTGTGTGAGTTAAGTGTGTGAACACGATTTGGTAAAGGTAGCGATGAGAGGCCATGTAGGAGTACATGGTGGGTTGTCTCATTGAAGCCGTCCTCAGGAACTGAGTTCTGTGTTTGTGATCCATGAACAACTACTACCACACGTTGGGCCCTGAAATATGACCCTGCTCAACTTATTAACCGCCCTGTCCTCTGTCCAGGAGTTGCAAGTAGTTTCTGGTGTTTGTAGTATGCTAGAGGCTGTGTGCAACACTGACCCGAGGGGTGGGCTGTGATGCGGTAGGCACATGGCCGGGTATGCCGGGCGCCCGTTTGGTGTCGCGGAATCTTGTACACATTGTTCGGGGCCGTATGTGGAAACCTCGGCCGGTCTCCCTTCGGATGGAACCTGAATAGACGATAAACCTGGACTAGAGACTTGTGTGGTTAGTCAGGTCGTGGTCTACACCCACGTCGGCTTTTGCTTGAAGTCTGCCGAGCACATGTCGTATGCAGACACTAAGTGGTGGAAACATGTGTGAAGAATTACACCCCTGTAGGGTTATAAATGATCTATTCGAATAGCCACGTCCACGGTAAAGGACCTCTGGGTTGCCTATACAGTTCATAGACAAGTGAAAGTGAATACTCTAAAATAGGCAAGATAAGCGTGAGTGCTATGGATGGCGTTCTCGTAGGAAGACGGGAGCGGGTCCATAGTGGTAAATTGATATGGTGAATATGTGGACTCGTCTGCGCCACCTCAAAAGAGTTACTTGCAGTCATAGTTCAGGATAGCCACCGAGCCAAAGCTGGCTTGCTGCAGTTAAACCCCACCATCCCTTTATGATACTGATGCATATGTAGTTAGTTATGATGTAAGTCTTGCTAGGTACATTTGTACTCCTGTTTGCCTATTTTCTGTTTTTGCAGATAGACTTCAGTCTCGCTAGTAGTTCCGCGTGGACTTCGACGTTTAGGTTGTTACCTCAGCTACGATCTTGTGCCCTCGGCAGGATCTGGTAGATAGTCAGGCTTCTCAACCTTTTTCATTTGTAGATGTCTGTACTCAGACATGTTAAGCTTCTGCATGTGTTTGTTGTTTGTATGCTCTGAATGTTGGGTCATGAGACTCATGTTTGTAATATCTCGCTCCTTGGAGCCTATTGAATAAATACTTTGAGTTGTAGAGTCATGTTGTGATGCCATGTTGTATTTGCACATATCGAGCATATTGTGTGTATGTTATTAAAATGCTTGGTATGTGTGGGATCCGACAACCTAGTTGTTTATTCTTGGTAGCCTCTCTTACCGGGAAATGTCTCCTAGTGCTTCCACTGAGCCATGGTAGCTTGCTACTGCTGCAGAACACTTAGGCTAGCCGGCATGTGTCCTTCTTCGTTCCTGTGTCTGTCCCTTTGGGGAAATGTCACGCGTTGTTCCTTTAAGTCCATGTAGCTTGCTATGACTTGGGTTCATACATTGTTGATCGACACGTTCGTTGCTGGGTCATGTATGCCTATTCCTGTAAGTTAGCACCACCTTGGGTTTACGACTAGTCATGTCGGCCTGGGTTCTTTGTCATATGGATGCTAGCGACACTTTCATATACGTGAGCCAAAAGGCGCAAACGGTCCCGGGCCAGGTAAGGTGGCACCCGTGGGAATACCATGCATGAGGACGCAAAGTGATATGATGTGTTACATGCTAGATTGGTGTGATTTAGGATCGGGTTGCTGACAGTTTTGGTATCAGAGCCTGACTGACTGTAGGATTAGCAAGTCAAACTGGTCGAAGTTGAGTCTAGAAATTCTTTAGTTATATAACGGAATTGATTGTGGATGGGAACATAAGGCTCTTTTTACTCCCTATACCTTATGCCTTCTGATCTGAGTCATCTTATCTTTCCTACGGGGTTAAGGAACTAGGCTTTCTCTTCTTTCTATCTGGATCACGTGTTACTAATATGTAGACTTATAAGATTGTTGGATTCAAGCCTCAGTTCAGTCTCTACTACTTCCATATGTTGACTATTGATCTCGGAACCTTGATATTGTGATGTTGAGTGGCTATGCCACCATTCTGTAGGATGTCTCAAATCTTTTTGAGCACTTATAGCCATTATGCTGTCCGAGTCATCCCAGGTTTCTAAATAGTCTGATGCATTTGCAAATCCCTTCTTTCCGTTCCCGATGTTCCTTTAGCCAGATTAACCACATTAGCTAGTGTGTTGAGGTACTTCATTGCCTCGGTATATAGTTTGGAGCTATTTCTATGACTTTAGGTGTCCTAGTTAATCACCTAGCAATCTAGCCATGTTTTGTGATCCTAGTGTGATAACTCTGGCCGTCATTCTCGAAAGCATCCCGTGATGCCACTTAATAGTAGGTATTCTATTCCTGGGTTCTTGGACCCGAGATTCACCCTACTTACTTCTTGTTGATAGTATTTGCTAGTTCCTTTAGGATACTGGTAACCTTTGCGATAGTCCTCAAGGTCCGTGGTATATCGTTCTTCCAAATACCATGAGCTGCTTATGGCAGAAGTTCCTCGTTGAACCGAAAGATCACAGCCAGAGTGCTCTTAATGAGTTCTTGCCTCTATGTTGTGACTCTGCCTGTTCTACCTTTGTGCATGGGTTATCCGGAATAAATATGTTGAACTTGGTTCGACATACTAATCTATGCATCCACAACTCAGACAGTTATATGTTCCTTGAGTTCTCCCTCTTTAGTTGTTTTCTGGCCCTCGTCTATCAATTGATAGTAAGGAGTAGTTGTGCAATTGTGTTTATCGATGCCTATTACTCTTGTGGTCCATCAAGCCATTCTATTCTGGAATGACTAGGAGAAACAAACTCCAGTACCTTATCCATTTCTAGGATTGGGTCAAAACAGTTGTGTTCCACAGATCAAATACTAATCCAGCCTTAGTTCTGCTCCACCTTGGGGTGTTACCCTCTTTACGTCAGGATCGTCATGAGAATTACACCATCTCTTATGAACTCTTGACGCAGTGATACTTCTTTCCATCATTGTTCATCCCTCGGTTTTCCGTGTTGTTGCAACCGGAATGCTGAGAGGTGAACTATGATGTATGAAATCAATACTCCTAGCAACCTTGTTGCTTGGTAGTTAAAGGACAATAATTTCATTCTTAGTATGTTGGTTCTTGAATCATTATTCTGAGATTGATTGTGCTACCTAGTCCTTATTTCCGGTGCACTCCTCGATCAATGAGTTAGGATTGTGTCAATCCCTCGCTCTATTGATCATATCGTCCTGTCCTAAAAAGCAAGATTGTTGTCGAGCTTAGTAACAAATCGGCGGTTTGTGATTTTCTGAATATCATCTCGGAAGTATTACCAGGCTGACACCTGACCACTATGTTGAGTTCGTGATCAAGTTGGTTCCTCTATGAACCACCCCTTCTCCAAGAATCTGTGCTGGATATCCCGAGCTAGTTGGTTAAGCTAAACAACAACTTGGATAGTTGGAAGATGAAGGCTTGTCCGACTTAGTTCATTTAAAGGGATATCTTGTATGTGTATTGAAGAAAGATGGTATCTTCATCAACTGACCCTCGTGATCAGTTAATGGACCTATCATCTTATCCAATCTTTGATTTGAGTATGGGCTAACATCAAATCAAATCAGAACCAACAATATTCATACTGTTGTTTTACTCATGGTTGTTTCCTGGAGCATACACCATTATATCCTTTGGGTCTGACCAATGCTATCACCTTGTTCACATAATTCTGGAATTCCACTTATATGGAAACCTAGATGAATTGTTGTTGATCCCACTAGCAACATTTCTACCTTCCCCATGATTCGTGTTGAACATCTAGCTAGTGTCGGAAACTTTGTGAGCAATGCTTTCGTGCCCCGTTCATGAAGCAGATGTTCAGATGAGAGAAGTGATTTCCTCTGATATGTGTGCATTTTGCTGCAAGTTGCCTCCGCGAATTAGAGAAAGTTAGTTTTGCTTCCTCTGGAATCATCACAAGTCAGTTATGCACGTGCAAAGTATTCTATGGTCTGATAGACTGATCATCAATCTTCATTCTATATGTATCCCTAGCACACCAAGCCACTAACTGATTTGTTCCAAGAAAAGGAATTCCTTTATAAGAGCTAATAATATGACTTATGCAAGGGTATCGTTATCCGCAATGATGGTTTCCCACCTGAACTCGGTAGTGTTTCGGTGTAAGACTACTATGTGGTCATGCTCGTCTGGGAGAGCGTGTTCACATGTATGTAGCAGAACTAGCTCATGTTTTGGAGCTTACTATCGTAGTTCATCTCCTGAGAATCTCGCAACGCCATCTCGTCGATTTGTGTTGCAAAATTTCATTTTTCCTTCTAGACTTGATGAGTCTGGAATATTCTGACACCAACCAGATCTGAATCTCAGGCAGATATGATGGTTGGAACCCAAGAACTATAATATTAGTCTCTCTGTTACCTGGTAAAGTGGATGTCATGGCCAACACACCCAGCCGGAAGACCTATTATTGTAGTATCTTGATTGAGGAAGTGGGCCACCCCCCATAAAGTTTTCGTAGGAATTACTCTAGTAGTTGTTCCTTATGGATTCTTGTGCTCCCGAAGTCCGACCTTTTACTCGATGTTCTAGATACCAAACCATTTCAATAAATGGGTACGCTAGCACATCAAGGAGAACATTAGGAGCGGAGTGCTAAATGTCTCTCAGTCGATCATCCAGATTTTGTTTCCTTGGCCTCGCTAAGGTGAAACTTGAGAAGGTGTTATCTTCCTTTGCATCTGCATCCTCCACCAGTATCCATAATGGTAGTATGTTGTGTTGCCAGGATCCTTGACACGGATATTGGTAAAACCTTGATGTATATGGAAATGCTCAAGTTCTTGAGAGCACGCACAAGCACCAGGTGTTATCATCGGCACAAACTGGGATTGCTCCCAGTTTCCTCGGCTATGCTATAACCTTTCAAACAGTGGACCCACTCTATACTGCTGGGTTTCTTCCTAGTTACTAGAATCATCCCCAGTAATCGCATTTTTGTCCCCAGCTGGCACCCGTCGTTGTGCCAGTCTACCATGGGTTCCATCCATTTCTAATGATAAGCAAAAATCATCCCTTGCGTTGTGTTCAACAAGGTAACCCACGTCATCCAGTCTAGTCTGGGTATGCCATTCCTTCGCACTTCGCCAAACGATTGTTGGTGAATTGCCTTAGGCTGGTATAGAGAGTCTCAGTGATATCTATATCAAAAGTAATTCTTTTTGCCACTTAAGGTATTAATTCTATGAGTCACCTCCTCCAAGATGTCTCGTTATGGTATCATGGCAACTCAACTCCTCGCTACGTTGACAACCGTTCACCACCTTCTTAAGTGTGGAATTGTTGTCCACCTAGTGAACCTTCGTCATCTGTTACACTCCATCCCTTTGGATGTATGCCTCGTGTCTCAGCTCGAGAGATGTTTCAATGTCTCACTCCGTGAGTTGATCCTGAGTTATTCGATCTTCGAGAAGATCGATCCTTCTAGAGTTTTTTTTCATTTCCTCTCGTTGTCCTGTTGGATGAAGTTCTCAAAGCAAGATGTCAAGATCAAGATGATGCAGTGAATCAACATCTCTGAGAAGAGCTTTTGGATCTTGAAGATTGTGCTAGCTTTGTGTCCCTTCTGTCTTCTTACCTCACGTCTTAAATCTCGGGACGAGATTCTTGTTTAGTGGGGGTGAGTTGTCACAGCCCTAGCTCACCCCTGTTGCCTTTGCTTGATTCTCATGTCATCATGTTTACAATTCAAATGAATTTGAAATGGGGGTTACAGAACCCCCAGCACCCCCCTTAAACCAACTAGGGTTTACTAAAATCTTTTTCAATGAACCTGAAATGCCCTTCTGAAATGTTCATCATCTTTGCATTGGTCTAGAACCTCTCCCAAAAACGGTGCACATTTTTCGAGGACATTCTAGATTTTTGAATTAAATCATATGGTATTTGCATTTCGGCATTTAAATTCTATTAAATATTTTAAATGTCCAAATAATCATATACTTAAATGTTTACCGTTGGATATATTCCGAACAGTGGGCTTGAGCAAGTTTCATGATTTTTGAGTATGCCTAAGTATTTTTAATAAAGCCATCAAGTTACAGAATAATAGAAAAAGAGAATTAATAGAGAAAGAGAGAGAACTTACCTGGCACAACCCACCTGGCCTGGCACTGTGCGGCCCAGCCCACATGGTCCCTCCCATGTCGTGTTCCTCCTTGCCAGGAGGACGAGCGCGTGGCCGACGCACGCCGGCTCACGCCCGACCACCTCTTGCTTGCCGCTTCGCCCTGGCCTCTTCGGATGACGCAACGCAACCCCCTGGAACCCCTCGGCCTTATCACTCTCTCACGAGCTCGACCCCCTTCTCTACTCTCTCTCCCTCTCTGCCCGAGCGGAGCTCGTCACCGCCGCTCGTCGTAGACGCAGCCTCCATGCTCCCCTCGCCTCCCCGACGTGTCCACGAGCATCGCCGCGCCTCCCTCGTCCTCTCCATCTAGCCATGCTTCGCCGAAGGCCCTGCAACAACGCCATCTTCAACATCTTCGTCGCCGGCAGCCGGAGATCCACCTCGCTGCTCCGCTCGATCCGGTGCTTCCCCGAGCATGCCGAGGCCACCCCTGCACTCCCTGTGAGCTCCTCTTCCTTCTCCCCCTAGCCACGTCACTTGAGCTGCCCCCTAACCCTGTTGGCCATCACGGCCGGGAGCTTGGCTCCGCTGGCCATGTCGCCGCCGTGGCCACTGTCTCCTATAGCAGCAACTGAGCGCGTCACCGTGCTTAGTGCACCCCCAGGAGGCCGTAGCACCCCTCCTGTAACACCCCAGATCCGATGCGCCAGGTGTCCTCCAGCTATTCGCCATCGTTGCCATGTCATTTTATTGTGTGTTACACTTTGTCATGTCATCATCTGCATTTCACCTGCATGTTTTCCAAAACTTGCATCCAGTCGGGTCCTCCCAGTTCTCTCTGTTGTCCGTTCGGAGTCCAGACACACTCGCACGCGCCCGCGGCACCTCCGAAATATTATTTTATAAGTGGCCAAAAATTGTTCTCGAAATGGGGTGAAAGTTTGCGTGCGGTCTTATTATAGTGTAGACAGACCGCCTGCCAAATTTTGTCGCATTCGGAGTCCATTTGTTAGCCCAACCATTAAACTTATAGCGGCACCGCTGCCAGTTTATTCGCCGGACGTTTCGGTCTTCGAAACTGTCGTTGGGCCTCTCTCTCTCTCTTCTCTCCTCTCAGCCCAATCTCTCTTCACAGCCCACCTAACTTCCCCTCCGCTCCGGACCGTCAGATCGAGATCGGAGGGCTCCGAAACCCCCCTAACCCTAGCCCTTGTCTATATATAGACATCCCCCTTCCAAATTTTGGGCTAAACCTACCCTAACCTAGCCCCTAAACCTTCCTAACCCGCAGCCGCCGCCCCTCCTCGCATTCCGCGTGGCCAAACCACCCTTCGTCACTTGGCGCCGCCGCCTCCACGCGCACGACCAATCTTCGTGCGCCACTTCAGCTCCAGCCGGCGCCCCCGACCAACCAGAGGGCGCCACGTCGCCCCGCTCGCGTCCCTCCACCGCCGCGGCCCGCCCAGCTCGGGCGAGCTGCTGCTGGCCCATCGAACCCGCCCACCCCACGCCCGCTCCTCAGAATCGCCGAGAGGAGGAGCCCCTCGATCCAAAGCCCCGCCGCGGGCCGACGTCCCAGCCACCCTCCCGGCGACCACCTCTGGCGACCACCTGCGGTCAGGCTGACCCCGTTCCCTTCTCCTCCATGTCTCCTTCTTCCTCTCACCCAACTCCCTCTCTCTCTGAAGCTCGCTGCCGGAGTTTGCCCGCCTAGGCCACAGGAGCTCGCCGCTGGCCTCCTCATCCTCAACCCTCGCCAGATCCGAGGTCTCCCGCGCCGAATCCGCCCGTTCCCCTCATCCGCTCGTCGTTCCAGCCACCGGAGGCCGCCTCGCCGGCGCCCCTCTCCTCCTCCATGCCGCCAGCCAAGACGACGCCCCAGTGAGCGCCTCCAGCGTCGCCAGCGCCCGCGTGGGCCAGCCTCTGTGTCGACCAAGGCTCGACCCTGCTCCAGTAGCCCGCAGCGCCGGCCTGCCTTCCCCTGCGACCTGGGCCGAGCCCGTGGTGAGCAACCCCTCAATCTCTCACCCTGAGCGCACGATAGCCATTTTCGCTCACCCGTATTTTTTTAATAAAGCTGCCAAGTCCCAGATTTTGCATATTATGCGTGCATCTTGTGTGCCCTATAACTTGATGCTCGGTGCTCCGTTTTGCGTGCATGATATGTCAAATTGTTCATACGAGAGTGCTCTTCATGATAGCGTAGTTAGCATTCATGTTAGTGTTCATCTGATGCCTTAACCTTCGTTGCAAAACTGCTAAGTAATATAAACTGCTGGAATCTGTTGTTTCTTAACATCATTTATGCATCTTGTGAGTGCCACAACTTTGTCCCTGTTGACCCTATGATGATGATCTTGATAAGCACATGTTATGCTCTTCATACTCTTCATTTTGGTGTGCTTTTCATTCATGTTAGGGTGCATCTTGACATATTAATCCCTGTTGCAAAAGTGCATGTTGCTGTTAACTACTGAAAACAGCTGTAACTTGCTGATTTGTCATTTTTGTTGAATTTTGTGTGTGCATCCTATGAGCATGATGTGTTCATGTTTTAGGAGCATTTTCATGCCATATTTACAGGGATGCAATCCATGTATTTTTATATGCCCTGTAGTGAGTGCATCAAGCTTGCGAAGTGGGCTACTTGCTGTTAACTTTCTGTCAATGCTGAAACTGCTATATCATGTTGCCATGTTTGCTTGATGATACCAATTAATCCATGCATATGATGGAGATTCTTAGTTGACATGTTTTGTTGTCTATGTTATGCTATATCATGACATGCCTTTTGATGCCCTATATATGTCCTATAGCAGATGCTTTAATTGCCTTGAACATGCTTATATAATGTTCCAGATTTCTGTTAACTTCATGATGCTATGTTGTGAGCTTCTTAGTAATTATTCTATGCCTCTTATGGAGATTCTCCAGTTACTTGATTTGAAGTACGCTATGGCTAGTTTGTTCACATGCTATGTTTGCTAATTTTGGATGTCATATGCCTCTATTCCATACTTGCAAACATGCTATCATAATGTTGTTGTTGTACACTTGTTGAAACTATTTCAACATTCAATCTTGTCATGTTGGTTCCTACTAATTGATGAGTCATATGTATATGATGCCATGATGTTATTTGCTCTTTGTTATGTGTACTTTGATTCCGTGCCCTTGGTTGCTAGATATACTTGTGGTAGCTTGTCTCTTTCTTGCTCTCAAGTTGCCATCATATTAACTCTGCTCATGTATATGTCCCTATGTTATAAAGTTGCCTTTTGCATTGATCATCTTGGATTAATCCTGACGCTTATGAACCTGAACCCTAATGATATTTGAAGTATGTTATTTTTACTTGAAGGTCATGTCAAGTTTGTGCTCATAAGTTTCCTGTAGCATGTTGTTTTGATGTTTGCAAAGTGCCTACTTGCTGTTTTGGGCAGGTGGTTGTTATATCTTGTTTGGAGTGTATGTGTTGCACCGTTGCTCCGTTTTGAGCATGCTATATATGAAACTTGCTTGATTTTGCATGTAGTTTCATATTATCATGTTGCATACTTGTTTTTGAGGTGTTTCCTTGATGTTTGAATGCATTTTGCATCAATGCCATGGTTGACTTGTTTTGCTCATATCTTCTAGGCCGTAGCTCCAAATTAAATGAACTTTATATGTAACTTGACTAGAATTTCGTGTAGATCATCATGGTGCTCTTTAACTTGCTGTTTAACAACTTCAACTTAATGTTTGTTCAGATCTGGACCAATTTTAAAATTTGCATATGAGGACTTACCGGATTTGTTATATGTTGTTTCCGGCCTCATTTAAACTTACTTTGATGCGTAGTTCTTGATTGCATCATCTCTTGTCATGAGTAGTTTCATATAGCTTTGTCATGCATCATACTTGGTTGAGCATCATGTCATGCTTATGTGTTGTTTGTTTACCATATTGTGTGCTTCTTTCCGGTTATGCTTCTTCTCGATAGTTCCTGTTTCGTTGCGATCGTGTGGATTCGTTCATCTACGCTTGGTTCGTCTTTGCCCGTTTGACTTTTTCATGGACTCGTTCTTCTTTCTAGCGGGATTTCAGGCAAGATGACCGTCACCTTGGATCTCACTACCTATCACTTGCTTATCAAGCCCCCCAAATTGCCATGTCAGCCTCTAACCTTTTCACCCTTCCTAGCAAACCGTTGTTTGGCTATGTTACCGCTTTTGCTCAGCCCCTCTTATAGTGTTGTTAGTTGCAGGTGAAGTTGAAGATTGCTCCATGTTGGATCATGATTATGTTGGGATATCACAGTATCTCTTATTTAATTAATGCATTTATATACTTGGTAAAGGGTGGAAGTGTCACGCCCAATATGCGACCCTATCCAAAAGGAACTCGAAGGTCCCACCAAGGATAGATCCGCATATTGAAATGCTTTTGCAAGGTGGATATCATTACATCAACATTACATAATAGGTAGGGATACATACATAAGGCATACAATGCCACACGAATACAACATCATCTTACATAAGAGCACCATCCGCCACGATGAAACACAAACGAAACTCAAACGACATCCATCCCGCTAGCACAGCTGCCGACCGAACCGATCCTCTGATCAAAGAAGAAGCAGGAGAAGAACTCCAAAACAAGTAAACATTGCTCTCGCGTCATGATCATCGCATAACCGGTACCTGCAACTGTTGTTGTAGTAATCTGTGAGCCACGGGGACTCAGCAATCCCATTACCATGGGTATCAAGACTAGCAACGCTTAATGGGAAAGGAAGGGGTAAAGTGGTGAGGTTGCAGCAGCGACTAAGCATAATATGGTGGCTAACATACGCAAATGAGAGCGAGAAGAGGAGCAAAGGAACGGTTGTCAACTAGTAATGATCAAGAAGTGATCCTGAGCTCCTACTTACGCCAAACATAACACGTAAACCGTGTTCACTTCCCCAGACTCGCCGAGAAGAGACCATCACGGCTACACACGCGTTGATGCTTTTAATTCAGATCCGTGTCAAGTAATCTACAACCGACATTAAAAATTCCCATCGCCACATAACCATGCACGGCTCTCAAAAGTTTATACCTGCGCAGGGTGTCCCAACTTAGCCCATGATAAGCTCTCGCGATCAACGAAGGATATACCTTCTCCCAGGAAGACCCGATCAGTCTCGGAATCCCGGTTTACAAGATATTTCAACAATGGTAAAACAAGACCAGCAAGACCGCCCGATGCATTGACAATCCCGATAGGAGCTCCACATATCTCGTTCTTAGGGCAACACCGGATGAGCAATCCGTACAACTAAAACCAGACCATAAGTTTCCCTGAGGGGGCGCTGCAAAGGGCTCTACTTTGGACCAGCACTTAGAGAAGCACTGGCCCGGGGGGGCTAAAATAAAGATGACCCTCGGGCTCCGGAAACACAAGGGGAAAAGGGCTAGGTGAGGCAAATGGTAAAACCAAGGTTGGGCCTTGCTGGAGGAGTTTTATTCAAAGCGAACTGTCAAGGGGGTCCCATAAATCACCCAACCGCGTAAGGAACGCAAAATCCGGGAACATAACACCGGTATGACAGAAAACTAGGGCGGCAAGAGTGGAACAAAACACCAGGCATAAGGCCGAGCCTTCCACCCTTTACCAAGTATATAGATGCATTAATTAAATAAGAGATATTGTGATATCCCAACATAACCCTGTCCACCATGGAGCAATCTTCAACTTCGCCTGCAACTAACAACGCTATAAGAGGGGCTGAGCAAAAGCGGTAACATAGCCAAGCAACGGTTTGCTAGGAAGGGTAAAAAGGTTAGAGGCTGACATGTCAATTTGGGAGGCTTGAAGAGCAAAAGATAGGTAGCGCAGCAAAGCGATAGAACGAAGCAACTAGCATAGTAATGATAGTAGTGAGATCCAGGGTAGCGGTCATCTTGCCTCAAATCCCGCAAGGAAGAAGAACGAGTCCATGAAGAAGACAAACGGATGAAGCCGAACCAAGCGTAGACGAACGAATCCTCACGATCGCAACGAAACAGGAACTATCGAGAAGAAGCACACAACATGGTAAACAAACCACACATGAACAAGACATGATGCTCAACCAAGTATGATGCATGACAAGGCTACATGAAGCTACTCATGGCAAGAGATGATGCAAACAAGAGCAACACATCAAGGCAAGTTTAAATGAGGCCGAAAACAACATAGAACAATTCCGGTAAGTCCTCATATGCAAATTTAGAAATTGGTCCAGAACTGAATAAACCTTATGTTCAAGTTGTTAACCAGCAAGTTAAGATGCACCAAGATGATCTACACGAAATTCTAGTCAAGTTACATATAAAGTTCATTTAATTCGGAGCTACGACCTAGAAGATATGAGCAAAACAAGTTAAACATGGCATTGATGCAAAATGCATACAAACATCAAGAAAACACCTCAAAACAAGGATGCAACATGATAATATGAAACTACACGCAATTCTAATCAAGATTCATATAGGGCACACTCAAAACGGAGCAACGGTTCAACACATACACATCATACAAGGTATGACAACAATCTGTCCAAAACAGCAACTAGGCATCTTGCAAGCATCAAAACACTATGCTACAGCACCTCAACATAAGAACAGAAGGCATGGGCATGATGTACAGGTAAAGCATGACAAAACATGAACACTGAGCTATCTCCAGAAATCAATAGAAGATGCTAAAAATGACATGGCAAGATTGCAAATAATAGCAGTTTCAGACTTGGCAGAATTAACATCTGGTTGCAATGTTTAGAGCTATAAAACAACATGTTACACAAACTTATTATGGCAAACAAAGTCACGGAATGAATCTACTAATTTCAAAGAACAAAAGTCCCTTACTGACCATGAGCTAAAATGGCACAGAAAATATGATGGCACCCATGTAAACATGGCAAATGATATGAAAGATTCATACGTGGCAGGAACAACAATAAGTAGGCATGTTGGTGAGCTTGAACCACTCACCACAGAGCAACACATGGCATGGTAAGGCAACCAACAGTAAAAAGACATGTTTGTGAAGCTAAGCATGGCAAGAGCAAGTTTATAGGGCGCATGCATCACTAGTAAAGCTCATGGCAAAACTTAACTTAATGTTAACAGGCTAACAACAACATTATTTAGCAACTTTGGAGCAAGATTACAACAGTTTACAGCAGACTATAAATGCAACAAGGGGATTGGTTGGATATAGCATGGCATGTATAACAACACATCCTTAGTGAACATCTCCAGATTATGCACAGAATGGCTCGTGGCAGCAGGTTTACATAGCATCATGATATAACAGATTCAGACTAGCAAAATAGAAACAAGTACCCTACTTCACGAGCTCGATGCACTGACTACAAGACTCACAAAAATACATAGATGACACCACTGTAAAGATGGCATGATGTAGCTCAGAACACATGTAGACACTAAGCTCATAGGATGCACACACAAAATGCAACAAAAATAACAAATCATCAAGTTCTGTTACCAGACAACAGTTAACATCATATAGCACTCTTGTAACGATGATTAGGGCATCAAGATGAACTCAAATGAACATGGCTCAATGGAATGAAATGTAGAGCATCTCACAGTGAACATTATGATATATTACACGCACGAAATGGAGCAGTATGCAACAAGTTATGATGCAATGAACAGGAGACCAGAATGCAAATAATTTCGGGATGGGGGAAATAATCACCTCGCGAAATGGATCAGGGTTTCGGGCACGCATCCTGAGGTTCGCCGGAGAAATTGACGGTGGCGAGGGAGATGACCGGAGGGGGTCGAGGAGGTCGGGGAAGGGGCTCTTCGGGCCGGATCTGGCCGGATCCGGCCGGATCCCGGCAGGGGCGTTGTGGCACGGCGAGGGCGACAGGGGCGCGGCGGCGCGGAGCTCCGTGGCGTGGTCGGCGCTTCGCCCTCTGGCGCACGAGGCAAGCGGGGAAGAGGCGGTGGCTCGTGGTTGGCGCTGGCGGCGCGACCACGGCGGCCGGCGCTGGGCGCAGATCCGCGGGCGACGGGCGGCAGGGCGGCAGGCGGAGGCGGGCGACGGCCGGCGGCGGAGAGCAGCAGCGGCTGCCGCGGAGCACACCGCGGCAGCGCGGGCGGAGCTCGGCGGTGAAGAGACGGGTTCGGGAACTGCGGCGGGCAGCAGGGACGCAGCGGCGGAGGAGAGAGAGGGCGCGGGCGAGGGCGACGTGGGCGCTCGCGATTGGCCGGGCGGCGGCTGGGTAAGGTGGCGCGACCTGATTGGTCGGAGCGACGTGGCGGCGGCGGTGGACACGTCCGGCGCGGAGGCGGACATGTCCGGTGGCGGGGAGGAGTTTGGCTAGGGTTTGGACTGCGCGAAAATTTGGGGAGGGGCACATATATATAGGTAGAGGGAGCTAGGAGGATCCAAATGAGGAGCGGTTTTCGGCACGCGATCGTGATCAAACGACCGAGAGCATGGAGGGGGTTTGGATGGTGTCGGTGTCAAAACCGGCGGATCTCGGGTAGGGGGTCCCGAACTGTGCGTCTAGGCGGATGGTAACAGGAGACAAGGGACACGATGTTTTACCCAGGTTCAGGCCCTCTTGATGGAGGTAAAACCCTACGTCCTGCTTGATTAATATTGATGATATGGGTAGTACAAGAGTGGATCTACCATGAGATCAAGGAGGCTAAACCCTAAAGCTAGATTATGGTATGATTGTTGTGATGTATGTTGTGTCCTACGGACTAAAGCCCTCCGGTTTATATAGACACCGGAGGAGGCTAGGGTTACACAGAGTCGGTTACAATGGTAGGAGATCTACATATCCAGATTGCCAAGCTTGCCTTCCACGCCAAGGAAAGTCCCATCCGGACACGGACGGAGTCTTCAATCTTGTATCTTTGTAGTCTTGGAGTCCCGGACGATGATAGTCCGCTGTCCGGACATCCCTAGTCCAGACTCCTCAAGAGCCCTGAACCAAAGCTTCAATGACGATGAGTCCGGCGCGCATAATGTTCGGCATTGCAAGGCGGGTTCCTCCTTGAATAATCCAGAGAAGATCATGAACACCAGGATAGTGTCCGCTCGCAAAATAAATTCCACATCCCACCGTAGAGAGAATAATGCACATAAATCCAATCTGCCGACGATTGGCGGCATGACATCACACCGCTACGGGCCTTTACTTGAATCGTTTTTATTATACCACCTCAAAGACGTTTAGCGGCGGTTTCTTGGCACGCCTTGTCGAAGCAGAGATCGTGCTCCCCTTATTCCGGGATTCTCATCAATACGAGCGTGGGTAACCCAACCGTGCCCGTCGCCACGCCTCCTCAATCGAAGGTGAATCCCGAACGGTCACGGAGACAGCTCTTGGTATTTTTCCCCCTTTATAAGGGGACCAAGGCTCGTTTCTTTTTCTCAATCTTCCATTGAATCCTCTCCTTGCTCCAAGTTCCAACACCCAGAGCCCCAGATTCGAGCGCTTCGTTTCTTCAACAATGTCTGGCTCCGACCTTCAGGGCTGGTGGATGCCCTCCTCCGTCATGGAGGAGGACGTGTTAAAGCTGCGTGAGGCCAAGTACCTGTCCTATGAAATTTCGCACAAGTTGCCCGCCTGAGGGCAGGCCGTACCCACTCCCGAGCCCGGTGAGTACGTCGTCTTCGTATCCCACCTCCGTCGGGGTTTAGGCTTCTTGACGGACCCCTTCGTGAGAGGGATCATGTTCTACTACGGGCTGGATTTTCACGACTTGGCTCCAAAGTCTATCCTCCATATTTCCGCATTCATTATTGTCTGCGAAGCCTTCCTCCGAGTCACCCCCCACTTCGGCCTATGGCTGAAGACCTTCAATGTGGAGCCGAAGATGATTGGGGGGCGTCAAGCGGAGTCTTGGCGGGCGACTATAAGGAGGGCCGATGCCCGTGGCCCGAGGGCTCCTTCCAAGAGGAGCTCGGCTTGTGGTAGCAGGAGTGGTTCTATGTCACCGCTCCGAAGGGCAGCAAGCAAAAGCCGCCGCCTTCATTCCGCCCGGGACCTCCATGCCGATTGATGTCGTGGGTCAACCAAGGGCTCAATTGGGGGGCGTCCGAAGACGTGCCCTTATTGCAGGGCCGGATTCGAGACCTCCAAGCGAGGGAGATCAATCTGGTTGTGGTGATGCAGGTCATGCTAATCAGGCGTCTTCTGCCCTGCAAACGCCGTCCTCTCAGGTTATGGGAGTTCAATCCGGAGGGGCCACGAATTCTCCAACACTTCATGGGTATGACGCCCGTGGAGATGTACAAGTTGTTCTTCGGACCGCAGGTGGCGTGTCCGGATTTGACCGAGGACGCAGGCCTAAGCTGCAATCGCCCGGACACACAGGCAAGTAGCTCAGAGTCTGGACATTCTGTTTGTTTGCCTTTCTGAAATTCGCCTTCTAACCCATTATTCTTCATTAGGAGTGGGTAGCACGATCGAAGCTGATAAGGTGTCCGGCCCCCCTCCCAGAGACCGCACCGGAGCCCGTGCTGGTCAGAATGTTGGAGGTCGCGCCCGTTGAAGGGGGCGATGGGGAAAATAGAAGAGCTATCACCTCGCCCAAGGGGGCGCCTGAAGAGGGGGGGGGGATCGACAATCCCTCCTTCCAGGGGGAGAAGAGGACCGCCTCCAAAGACCCGGAGGCCAAAGCCCCTAAGTGGGGGAAGAAATCTTTACCGAAGGGTCCTGCGTCCGGGGAAAGTCCGGACGTACAATCGTCTCTAAAGGATCATCCCTCCAGCGAGCCGTGAGTAAAAAAAGGGGGGTTCATTAATGAGAAAATACCCCTATTTGTGCTTCTGTGGATGACCAAAATTTTTACCTTACAGTTCGGATCTGCGGCCTTCTCAGATGAGTTCGTCTTCGGGGGATCTTCGTCCGGAGATGATGGAGAGCGAAACGCCTCCGTCTGCTGCGCCGTCGGATAGGGCGACGAGCTCAAGTATCGCCACGGAGGGTATCCCGAGTTCGGAGAGGCGGAGAGTTTGGCGCCCACTAGTGTCCGCCGGGAGTGAAGAATCGCTTGAGAGGGCGTCCATCTCGAAGATCACCGTGCTTTGATGCGTATGGTGATTGAAGGATTTCGTCACCAAAGCGGATTGCATAATGCCGTCAGGAGTTTACTGATGGGATTTGAGGTACGCAAGAACGACGCACCTTTTTGACAGTTTGGCACATAGAAGTGCGCCCTGTATAGATAGTAGCCCCTGAGACTCGGTAGGTTGTCGAAAGCGACATCGTGCCGAGGATCAAAATCTCAGGTAATGAATGTCACCGTTCCTATGCAGGTGGCGGATAGTTCGGGGGCTAGCCGTACTAGTGGAGTTGCCGAGTTAATGCGGCAACTTGACGTGGCGGATGCGGACATCGCGCTTGTCAACCGACGACTTGACGAGTCGCAAGGTAAATGAATTCTCCATGATCACTTATTTAAGGAGTCAAAGCCCGCCCGATAATGTATATTTGTGATACGACGGTGCTGTTGCTTTGGAGAGTTTTTCGGCCGAGCTTGCTCAAGCCAAGGAGCAAGCCCGAAGGAGTGATGCGGCTGCCTCGAGGGCAGCCGAGGAGTTGAAAGCCGAAAAGGCTGCACACTGCCTAAGCAGGGAAAAGATGGCCGAATTGGCCGTGAAATTAAAAGATGCTGCCGACCGCAACAAGGCTCTTGAAAAAGAGCGCTTATCGGAGCTGGAAAACCTGGGGAAGGCCACCGCCGAGGCCAAGGTTGCCCATTCTGCAATGCGGGCTATGAAGGAGGAGCTGCGCCAGGCCGGAGCTATTGTGGCTGGCAAGCCGTTTCTGCTGCGTCGCCGGTTTACGGATCAAAAATATGCCCAACTTGGCCAGCTGTGGGGTCCGGAGGATCCATATATGGACTTAGCGGCAAGTGCGGCTGATGCCGTTGAGCACTTTCGAAGCCAGAAGGATCACAAGACGGAAGAGCTATTTTGGTCTCAATTCCATAGTCCGGATCGTTCACTTCCGTTGACCGATCGGTTGGCCGAATGGGCTGAGCTAAATAGATTGTCCGGACTTGCCATGATCGATATCGTGGCTCATGTCCGCCGAGAGACCCAAGGCGACGAGCTATTTCGGCTTATTGCAGCGATTTCTTGGAGCGATGCCGCACATCAAGGAGATGAAGCGGTCGGCCTGCAAAGAAGGTGCGCGGATGGCCCTTGCCCGTGTGAAGACACATTGGACAGAGATGGATGCCACCGCTATTGCGGCCCAGGGTTCGGACGAAAGCCGGTTACCCGTCGAGCACTATTTTGGGGAAGTTATGCGTGGCTCAGATAATAGAGTCGCGATGCTCAAAAATGTCACGCTCAAATGAACGTTTTATCTTGTAAGACAATGATTATGATGTAACCGCTTTTTATACTTATGCGCTCCAAGTATTAAAATATCTCCTATGCGGCCGCTTATGTATACGCTTGTATAACCCGAAGATTGCGATCTTGACTTCAGCCCCCACGCACAAGGTGCGGGGGTGTTCGCAAAAAATAGCGTGTTTTCACACTTAATCCGACGTCTCGGTCCTGTTAAGGAGGTGGTAGCGTAGCAAACGAGGCAATCCGGACTATGATGCTTTATCACTTTCACTTAGCCATTGAGTTCGAGGGTGGGGCTACGACATAGCCCTTGGGGCACCGCGCCCGAATTGGGCGCGTGTGTGCTGACCGAAACGGTCCTTCGTCAAAGCGGAATTCTAAACATTCCGGTAGTCGATCGAGTGGTTGACCGGTCTCTCA
The DNA here is from genome assembly GCA_021437245.1 of Aegilops speltoides. Classification (NCBI taxonomy): domain Eukaryota; kingdom Viridiplantae; phylum Streptophyta; class Magnoliopsida; order Poales; family Poaceae; genus Aegilops; species Aegilops speltoides. The sequence continues at coordinate 246,472,506 of CM038142.1, read as the reverse complement.
GTATCACGACAGTCGGCGGCTTTCATCGAGGTGCTTGCCAAATTAGGCGGGGCACAATTGCATGAGTTCTCCGGTGCGCGTTAGCCGATGATACGGAACGTAAGGCAGCAAAACACAGAGCCGGCAAACCCAACATTTGACCAAAGACATGATTCGAGCTGATGCATATAAGGCCTAACTTCGAGACGCGAACACTCCCTAAGGTGTTCGGTCTTTATGGTAATGGGCGAGAACAATGCCCTAAGCCCCTAGTGTCCGTGCACGGCATGGTCTTCGACGCGCCGATGCCAAAACGTCCAGCTCCGCTTTGGTTATAATGAGGAACCAAGGGATTATAACAACAAGAGATAGTAAAAAGGTTTATGCAGGTCTTAATCTGAAAAGAATCTCGCGATGGGTCCCTACCGCACGTCTTCGCTGTGGTTCCGCAGTGCCGTTATCACGGGACGGTGTGCACGTTGTTCATCTCAGAAAAGAGAGGAACTTTAGCTTGAAAAGAACTTGTGCGCATAATATATACGAAGGAAGAAATATAAATAAGTAAAGCGGAGTCTGTGTGAGCTCATTGTTGTTTGTCGCCGCAACCCTTTTAGAGGGATGTGCGGCTAGGGAGCCCCTAGCTTACTTATGCGGACTCGTCTAACCGTGTCCGGGTCTTTAAGTGACCTCGCCTTTGAAATGATGCCACGTGGACCGGCATCTTGAGTGTAAGAGACGCGTAATGTGGTATGGCGTTGAAACGGACAAAAGCCTCTCATCCCAAGAGTGCTTGATGGCCACTTTTAAATGGGACGATATGAAAAATTAGTTTTTAGCGTCGAAAGTTGTTCGTGATCCGAACACGACTTCTAGTAGCAGGAGCCTGTGCACTTGGCATAAGTGCTGGCGTCACCCTTTAAAGGAAGTGCGGTGTGTCAAATTTTAGTAGGGTCTATCCTCAACTTGTGGATTGTGTTTGGATACTGAGAGGTTTAAGTCGCTGCCTCCATCCATCGGGACTTGAGTAAATTGTAGTCCGTCGATTATAGGATCCAATATCGAGGCAGTCCATCCGCATTTCAACGCTCGAATAATCCGGTGGTCGAAAGTGATTGGTTTTGATGTCCAATCTCTATGTTCCGCTTATTGGACCGTGCGAGACCCATTTTAACGGGTGCCGCACTATTTTTCAGATTATCACATGAAGTGAATTTACTGTTTTGACCTCTTGTGGGAAATTCTTTTGTTTTCCGGTGCTCTGCTGGTGGGGTTTATCGTCTTTGCTTGACGCGTCGAGCCCCTAGTGTTCGGGCGCTTAGTCGGCCGACTGTTTGAAACCCCAACAATCTCTGTGGGTATGGTTTGCGGGCCTTCCGGTAATCGTGGATTTGACATATCCGACCCAAAATCTTGTTTAAGTTGGATAGCTCATCGCTGTTATCCTTAAGAGGCGGTGTTTTGTTGTTTGGCATGAGCTTTTGAATCCGGCGTTAATCGCCGTGCTTTTTGGGCTTTTTTCTTTATTCCGCGCTGCTCTTTTCAGGCCGTGATTTTCCGCTTCCATCTCTCGATCTCGGATGTACTTGGGTCGCTGTGTCTGATCTTGCTAGCCAGCTATCCTCTCCCGCACAAAAGCGGGTCATGAGGCTTGTTAGCGTGAACATTGTCCTAGGCTTTTCTTGGCCGAGGTGTCTGGCGAGCCATTCGTCTCGGACGTTGTGTTTAAAAGCTGCTAAGGCTTCGGCGTCCGGACAGTCGGCTATTTGGTTCTTTTTGGTGAGGAACCTGTTCCAGAATTTGCGCGTCGACTCTCCGAGCTGTTGAGTTACATCACTTAGATCATCTGCATCCGGAGGGCGGACATAAGTTCCTTGAAAATTTGCTCTAAACGCGTCCTCGAGCTCTTCCCAACTTCCAACAGTGTTTTCCGGGAGGCTTTTGAGCCAATGACGGGCTGACCCTTTGAGCTTGAGGGGTAGGTATTTTATGGCATGGAGATCATCTCCTCTGGCCATGTGTATGTGTAGTATATAATCTTCTATCTAAACTCCAGGGTCTATGTTTATGGGTTTAAACCCTGCTGGGAATTCGTGATCCAGCACCTCGTTGGTGAAACATAGTGGGTGTGCGGCGCCCCTGTATTTGGGTGCACCAATGTCTTCGGATACTTGGCGTGTTGTATTGCCTCCTAGGGCCCTCTTCTTTGGCCCGTAAATGGACCTGGCTGGGCCATCTGTCTTTCCAGGGTCATTAGTCGGTTTATATGTGGCGCCGCTTTCAGATTTTGGCCTATCATCTCGCCGTCTATCCAACCAGGCAGCTTCTTTCTTTTTTGACAGTGGGGGCTCTATGGCCTCCTCATCAAATTCCGCGAGATTGCGCTTGGGTAGCTCTTTGATTGATGGCCATTGCCGTATTTATCTGCGATTTTGAGCACTTTGCTCCACCTCATTCTGAGTGTATCTTCCGCTATTTTGAGCTTCCGTTTTTCCTTCTTCAAGCTTCTTGCGGTGTTGACGAGTCTTTTCCGAAGGTTTTTATTCTCCGGCGGTGTGTCCGGCGTAAGATCGTCCGGACTATTTTTCCCGCCGGCCCGGACTGATTATCGACTCATCTTGTTCGGACGGTTGCTTGTAAATAAATCCTTCGGTTTGCCCCGCTGTATTGCTGGGTCATTAAGAGCGCTTGTTGTTGTCGGCGGGACTTAGGGCGTGTCTGCGTCGCCGTTTTCGTTGTTTGTCGCCGGGATTATCTTTCGCGCCCGCTGGTCCTCGTTATCGCTTCCTTTTGGGGTATCCACCATGTATACGTCGATGACGAGGTGGTCTTTACGCCTTTATAGGCGATGGTTCTGCTCGCGTCTCGGCATCGCCGCCCATGCCGCCGATGTCTTCGGAGTCGTAATCTAGCATGTCGGTTAGGTCGCCGACAAGTGGCTACAAAGTGGGTGGTGGGTGGGACCTGAATTTCTTCGTCGTCGTCAGATCCCAACCATCCCGCCATAATCCGCCAGACTCTCCAGATAGCGAGAGGTGCTTTAGCGAATTTAGGATGTCGCCAAAGGGCGAGTGTTGGAAGATGTCCGCGGCGGTGAATTCCATGATCGGCGCTCAATCAGATTCGATTGGCAAGGGCACGGGAGGTCCGGAGTCTGGCACCTCGGAATCACGAGTTTCGCGAGGGACAAGGTTAGTGTTTGGCTCCATCGCCGTGGAAGTAGAAGCCCCCGAGGTGGTGTCCATCCACCGGTCCTCGATCTAGGCGATCGGCTCCGGACTAAGGTCCGAGGCGGATTCGTGCGCGGACGCCAAGGCGCTGTTCGGTGGCAGAGCTAGATCATGCCCATCGCAACAATGCGGCGCGCTGGGCTTTGGCTCGAGCCCGTCGAAGATCAAGTCCCCGCGGATGTCAGCTGTGAAGTTTAGGCTTCCGAATCTGACCGGATGGCCAGGGGCGTAGCTTTCGATCTGCTCCAGATGGCCAAGTGAATTAGCCCGCGGTGCAAAGCCGCCGAATACGAAGATCTGTCCGGGGAGAAAAGTCTCACCCTGGACAGCGTTGTTTATTGAAGATGCCATCGAGCCTATCGGTGACAACACAGAGGAACTCTCAATGAAAGCACCAATGTCGGTGTCAAAACCGGCGGATCTCGGGTAGGGGGTCCCGAACTGTGCGTCTAGGCGGATGGTAACAGGAGACAAGGGACACGATGTTTTACCCAGGTTCGGGCCCTCTTGATGGAGGTAAAACCCACGCCCCGCTTGATTAATATTGATGATATGGGTAGTACAAGAGTGGATCTACCACGAGATCAAGGAGGCTAAACCCTAAAGCTAGCCTATGGTATGATTGTTGTGATGTATGTTGTGTCCTACGGACTAAAGCCCTCCGGTTTATATAGACACCGGAGGAGGCTAGGGTTACACAGAGTCGGTTACAATGGTAGGAGATCTACATATCCATATTGCCAAGCTTGCCTTCCATGCCAAGGAAAGTCCCATCCGGACACGGGACGGAGTCTTCAATCTTGTATCTTTGTAGTCTTGGAGTGCGGCAGACGATGATAGTCCGGCTGTCCGGACACCCCCTAGTCCAGGACTCCCTCAGATGGGTTATTGGGCCACTTTGGAGGGGTGCTGGGCTGCAAAGAGAAGGGGGTTTCGGGCTACGCGGTTAACCGTTGGGGCATCAAACGACCTCCAAATGGAATGAAATTTGATGGGCGGCCTATCGGTGCTATACCAAGACCACTTGGCAAATCTCGGCCCATTCCGAGAACGTTTTTCTCCCGCTCACGAAACAAAGTCTGAGAGGGGAGACGGGCGCGCGGGAGAGGTCTGGACTCCGAACGGACAACGGATAGAACCGGGAGGACCCAAATGGATGCAAGTTTTGGAAAACATGCGGATGAAATGCAGATGCTGACATGGAAAAATGCAAAACGCAAGCAAATGACATGGCAAGGACGGCGAATAGCTGGCAAACACCTGGTGCATCGGATCCGGGGTGTTACAACACTCCTCCACTAACAAGAGAACTCGTCCCGAGATCTTAGGACCGAGATGGAAGGGAAAAGGGATGAGGTGAAACAAGAACTCAAGAGAAGAAGCAAAGAATCGAAAGCACTCGAGAAGAAGAGGGGAACGACGAGAATGACGAGGATCAAAGCTCATGGAATAAGACAGACTCTAAAACCACTCCGGTTAGAACAAGATAAGAAAAGGAATGAATAAAAGAATTTGGGTAGCACTCCGACTAAAAATGGTAGGAATAGAACATGAACTTGAGAGGACTGAATGATACATGATGAAGACATGACACAAAACCTCCGGAAAGAATTGAATGAAAAGAATTTAGAAGGATTGAATGGAGTTGTTGAGAAAATCAACAACGAAAAGAATAAGCTTGTTGTGGACTTATGGATAACATCTCAAAATTATGAGGTGATAACCAACCACAAGCGGAAAAGATTAAATAGCTGAGAAGAATGAAGAAATGCAAAACTCCAGTTCAAAAGAATACAGAGAATTAGTTGCACTTCGAGACGTGAGAAGAAAAGATACTTGAACTCCACCAACAAGAATCTTGATGAACACTTGAAAGAATGAATTAAATCATGAATAACCACCATGAAGAACTCCGGTGACAAAAGTATGATGAGATAGAATGAACGAAGAAAGAATAAGATGAGCCTTGCAATGATTTAGATGGAGGTTCCGGTGAAATGGCCGAGGAAGATTTGAACTCCGGAAAAGAAAAGATGAAAACACTTGGAACTAGAATTTATTCATCAAGAACAAACTCCAAAGGAAAAGATCAATCACTTGGATGAAATAAGAATAAGATTTGTTGTATGCTTATCCTTCATCAGATTAAATTGATGACAAGCAATGGATTCTTGCATACTACTTATTCTTCTTGAAAAGGATTGAGAAGTGACATATCGTAAACTTGAGAAGGTCTTCATGAACCACCGGTAGGATTGGAAAAAAAATGAATGAATTAAAATGATAATCAAGGAAAAAGAATCTGAAAGAACCACCGTTAGAATTCGGAAATGACTGATGAAAGAGAATGCATCACCGGGAAGAATTAGAAAAGCACAAAGATATTTTGAGGGATAAAATAGACAAGATAACGAAGGGATCGCGAACTGATTGAAGAATACTTGAACGAAGCACCAGAAGAATATTGAGATGAACGAAGGGGCACGGATATAGAATAATTGGAGAACAGATCTGCAAACTAGGACCGAAGAAATATTCCAAAAAGATGACCTCCGGATGATCGAGAGGGAAAGCAACTCCTGAATTACTCCGGATGGATGAACAAGAATTGCACGACTGGAAACAATTTGAGCGAATAGCATCAAGCTAGCGACATGAATCTTCGGGAGTACGGACAATATTTAAGAGAAACTCTTCATCAGTCTTCAAAAGTTGAAAATGACGACGAGAAAGAACACCAAAATTGTTGAGATACTCTGGGAGAATGAAAAATAGGAAGGGTTGCACCAAAGATGAAAAGAACTTGAAAGCGTTCTTGGAGAAGGCATGTGACTGATGGGATCCATTCTTACATCACACTTGAAAAGAATTGAGAATAACTCCAGGGAAATTAGAAGAGTCAGGTAAGATCCTGGGAAAAGACCTGTGGGTTAGGGCCCACTGAGGAGATAACGCCGTTGAAATGGTTTGTTGAAGAGATAGATGATACACAGGAACAATTGAAATATTTGAATGAGGTGACAACCTCGAATTAATCGGAACACAGACGAATCTCCTGAGATGTCTTCCGAACTCCAGAATGATTGAATGGCAAGAGGCAACGAGCAAGGAAAACACTTGATCCAAGGGAAAGAATATAATTACTACCAAAAATTAAAATTGAATCCATCGGAAAAGAACAAGAGATGAAGAATGTCGAACAAAATGAGAATTCACCGGTTGAAATAATTGACGAAAGACTGAAGAGGCTCCACACGAGTGGAATTGATGCTCGAAACAGACTCAGGCTCAGGGAGGAAGAGGGTGGGAGGGCGGGAAAAACAAGGCAACTGGGACGGGGAACCGACGAGTAACTTGAAGAGAAAACATCGGTTGAAATAAAGCAAAGGCTTCACACGAGTAGGATGGATACTCGATTACAAACTCTGGCTCCGAGAAGAAAAAGGGAGGGAGGGTGGGAAAAGAAAACAACTGAGGATTGAACTTGCAAAACAAAGAGGGTCGAATCGTCTTGACGAGAAATGCACCGGATGCAAAGAGCTGAGGAACAACGATCGAAAAACCAACTACGTGATCCTAAAGAAAATTTGAAGGGGAAGAGATGTAATTCAAAACACCTACGTCAAGATTCCTCATCGAGCGATTTAAGGGGCTGAGGAGTAAAAGAATTCCTACTCCGATATAACTAGACTCAAAACAGTTTTCTTCTAGACTCAACAATGGCCAAAGTACACGATCAATCAAGGGGCTCCTAAGGTCGGTCGAGGCTCGATACCAACTTGTCACGCCCAATATGCGACCCTATCCAAAAGGAACTCAAGGTCCCACCAAGGATAGACCGCATATTGAAACGCTTTTGCAAGGTGGATATCATTACATCAACATTACATAATAGGTAGGGATACATACATAAGGCATACAATGCCACACGAATACAACATCATCTTACATAAGAGCACCATCCGGCTACGGATGAAACACAAACAGGAACTCAAACAACATCCACCCTGGTAGCCCAGGCTGCCGACCTGGAACCTATCCCCTGATCGAAGAAGAAGCAGGAGAAGAACTCCAAAACAAGTAAACATCGCTCTCGCGTCATGATCATCGCCTAACCGGTACCTGCAACTGTTGTTGTAGTAATCTGTGAGCCACGAGGACTCAGCAATCCCATTACCATGGGTATCAAGACTAGCAAAGCTTAATGGGAAAGGAAGGGGTAAAGTGATGAGGTTGCAGCAGCGACTAAGCATAATATGGTGGCTAACATACGCAAAGGAGAGCGAGAAGAGGAGCAAAGGAACGGTCGTCAACTAGTAATGATCAAGAAGTGATCCTGAGCTCCTACTCACGTCAAACATAACACAAAAACCGTGTTCACTTCCCAGACTCCGCCGAGAAGAGACCATTACGGCTACACACGCGGTTGATGCGTTTTAATTCAGATCTGGTGTCAACTTATCTACAACCGGACATTAACATATTCCCATCTGCCACATAACCGCGGGCACGACTCTCAAAAGTTTATACCCTGCAGGGGTGTCCCAACTTAGCCCATGATAAGCTCTCGCGATCAACAAAGGATATACCTTCTCCTAGGAAGACCCGATTAGTCTCGGAATCCCGGTTTACAAGACATTTCGAAAATGGTAAAACAAGACCAGCAAGACCGCCTGATGCACCGACAATCCCGATAGGAGCTGCACATATCTCGTTCTCAGGGAAACACCCGATGAGCAATCCGTACAACTAAAGCCAGACCTCAAGTTTCCTTGAGGGGGCACTGCAAAGGGCTCTGGTTTGGACCAGCACTTAGAGAAGTACTGGCCCGGGGGTGGGGGCTAAAATAAAGATGACCCTCGGGCTCCGGAAACCCAAGGAAAAAAGGGCTAGGTGAGGCAAATGGTAAAACCAAGGTTGGGACTTGTTGGAGGAGTTTTATTCAAAGCAAACTGTCAAGGGGGTCCCATAAATCACCCGACCGCGTAAGGAACGCAAAATCTGGAAACATAACACCGGTATGACGAAAAACTAGGGCGGCAAGAGTGGAACAAAACACCAGGCATAAGGCCGAGCCTTCCACCCTTTACCAAGTATATAGATGCACTAATTAAATAAGAGATATTGTGATATCCCAACATAACCCTGTCCACCATGGAGCAATCTTCAACTTCACCTGCAACTAACAACGCTATAAGAGGGGCTGAGCAAAAGCGGTAACATAGCCAAGCAACGGTTTGCTAGGAAGGGTGAAAAGGTTAGAGGCCGATATGGCAATTTGGGAGGCTTGAAGAGCAAAAGATAGGTAGCGCAGCAAAGCAATAGAACAAAGCAACTAGCATAGCAATGATAGTAGTGAGATCCAGGATAGTGGTCATCTTGCCTGAAATCCCGCAAGGAAGAAGAACGAGTCCATGAAGAAGACGAACAGATGAAGCCGAACCAAGCGTAGACAAACGAATCCTCACGATCGCAATGAAACAGGAACTATCGAGAAGAAGCACACAACAAGGTAAACAAACCACACATGAACAAAACATGATGCTCAACCAAGTATGATGCATGACAAGGCTACATGAAGCTACTCATGGCAAGAGATGTTGCAAACAAGAGCAACACATCAAGGCAAGTTTAAATGAGGCCGAAAACAACATAGAACAATTCCGATAAGTCCTCATGCAAATTTAGAAATTGGTCCAGAACTGAATAAACCTTATGTTCAAGTTGTTAACCAGCAAGTTAAGATGCACCAAGATGATCTACACGAAATTCTAGTCAAGTTACATATAAAGTTCATTTAATTCGGAGCTACGACCTAGAAGATATGAGCAAAACAAGTTAAACATGGCATTGATGCAAAATGCATACAAACATCAAGCAAACACCTCAAAACAAGTAAGCAGGATTCATATAGGGCACACTCAAAACGGAGCAACGGTTCAACACATACACATCATACAAGGTATGACAACAATCTGTCCAAAACAACAACTAGGCATCTTGCAAGCATCAAAACACTATGCTACAAGACCTCAACATAAGAACAAAAGGCATGGGCATGATGTATAGGTAAATCATGACAAAACATGAACACGGAGCTATCTCCAGAAATCACTAGAACATGCTGAAAATGACATGGCAAGATTGCAAATAATAACAGTTTCAGACTTAGCAGAATTAACATCAGATTGCAATGTTTAGAGCTATAAAAGAACATTTTACAGAAACTTATCATGGAAAACAAAGTCATGGCATGAAGCTACTAATTTCATAGAACAAAAGTTCCTTACTGACCATGAGCCAAAATGGCACAGAAAATATGATGGCACCCATGTAAACATGGCAAATGATATGACAGATTCATACATGGCAGGAACAATAAGTAGGCATGTTGGTGTGCTTTAACCACTCACCACAGAGCAATACATGGCATGGTAAGGTAACCAACAGTAAGAAGACATGTTTGTGAAGCTAAGCATGCAAGTTCATAGGGTGCATGGATCACTAGCAAAGCTCATGGCAAAACTGAACTTAATGTTAACAGGCTGACAGCAACATTATTTAGCAATTTTGGAGCAAGATTACAACAAGTTACAGTAGGATATAAATGCAACCACGGGCATGGATGGATAGAGCATGACATGTATAACAAAACATACTTAGTGAACATCTCCAGATTATGCATAGAATGACTTGTAGCAGCAGGTTTACATAGCATCATGATATAACAGATTCAGACTAGCAAAACAGCAACAACAAGTACCCTACTTCACGAGCTCGATGCACTCACTACAAGACACACAAAAACACATGGATGACTCCGCTGTAAATATGGCATGATGTAGCTCAGAACACATGTAGACACCAAGCTCATAGGATGCACACACAAAATGCAACAAAAATAACAAATCAAGTTCTGTTACCAGACAGCAGTTAACATCATATAGCACTCTTGTAATGAAGATTAGGGCATCAAGATTAACTCAAATGAACATGGCTCAATAGAATGAAATGTAGAGTATCTCACAGTGAACATTATGATATATTACACGCACGAAACGGAGAAGTATGCAACAAGTTATGATGCGATGAACAGGAGACCAGAATGCACATAATTTCAGGACTTGGGGAAATAATCACCTTGCAAAATGGATCAGGGTTCCGGGCACGCATCCTGAGGTTCGCTGGAGAAATTGACGGCGGCGAGGGAGATGACCGGAGGGGGCCGAGGAGGTCGGGGAAGGGGCTCTCCGGGTCGGATCTGGCCGGATCCCGGCAGGGGCGACAGGGGTGCGGCGGCGGCGGGAGCTCCGATGGGCGCGGGGTCGGGCGCTGCCCCTGGGCGCGCAAGGCAAGCGGGGAAGAGGCGGCGTTCGGGTCGGCGCGGCGGCGCGACTCGCGCTGCTGCCTCGGGCGCGATCCGCGGGCGACGGGCAAGCGGGGCGGCCGGGGAGGCGAAGCGACGGCCGGCGGCGGAGAGCAATGGCGGGCGGCGCGCTGGGCGAGCTCGCGTCGGAGAGACGGATTCGCTGGGGTTTACGGCGAAGGGCGGGCGGAGGAGAGAGAGGGCGCGAGCGAGGGTGACGTGGCGCGCTCCCGTTGGCCGGGAGCGGCTGCTGGGGTGAGGTGGCGCGACCCGATTTGTCGGAGTGACGTGGCGGCAGTGGCGGACACGTCCGGCGCGGAGGCGGACATGTCCGACGGCGGGGAGGAGTTTGGCTAGGGTTTGGACTGCGCGAAAATTCGGGGAGGGGCACATATATATAGGTAGAGGGAGCTAGGAGGCTCCGAATGAGGAGCGGTTTTCGGCCACGCGATCATGATCGAACGACCGAGAGCATGGATGCGGTTTGGATGTGTTATTGGGCCACTTTGGAGGGGTGCTGGGCTGCAAAGAGAAGGGGGTTTCGGGCTATGCGGTTAACCATTGGGGCATCAAACGACCTCCAAATGGAACGGAATTTGACGGGCGGCCTGTCGGTGCTATACCAAGGCCACTAGGAAAATCTCGGCCCATTCCGAGAACGTTTTTCTTCCGCTCACGAAACAAAGTCTGAGAGGGGGCGACGGGCGCGCGCGAGAGGTCTGGACTCCGAACGGACAACGGAGAGAACCGGGAGGACCCGAACGGATGCAAGTTTTGGAAAACATGCGGATGAAATGCAGATGATGACATGGCAAAATGCAACACGCAACCAAATGACATGGCAAGGACGGCGAATAACTGGCAGACACCTGGCGCATCGGATCCAGGGCATTACAGGAAGGCTCGGCCTTATGCCTGGTGTTTTGTTCCACTCTTGTCGCCCTAGTTTTTCGTCATACCGGTGTTACGTTCCTTGATTTTGCGTCCCTAACACGGTGAGGGGTACGGGACCCTCTTAACAAGTCGCTTTGAATAAAAATCTTCCAGCAAGGCCCAACATTGGTTTTAACATTTGCCATAATAATACTTAAACTAAATAATAAATTTGTATAGGGCGTCATGAACCCGAGGATTTTTCTACATAGCAGGGAGGCCCAGCGCTGATGGTGTTGGTCCCAAACGGGCAGACTGCAGGGTCACCATGGGGCAACCCAAGGATCTGGTTTTACTCGTAGGCTGACCTATCCGGACGTGGCCTGAGACAAGATACGCGCGGCTACTATCAGGGTGTCGGCACGCCGGGAGGCTTTGCCGGATTAGTTTGACCATTGTCGAAATGTCTTGTGCACCGGGACCCCGAGTCTGATCGGATGTCCCACGATGGAGGATTGTCTCCGCGGATCATGAGCTTATAATGTGCTAAGTTGGGACACCCCTGCTGGGTTTAAACTTTTGAAAGCCGTGCCCGCGGTTATGTGGCAGATGGGAATTTTTAATGTCCGGTTGTAGAGAACTTGACACCAGATTCAAATTAAAATACACCAACCGTGTGCGTAACCATGATGGTCTCTTTTCGGGTGTGTTCGAGAAGAGAACACGGAGGGGTTATATTTGAACGTAAGTAGTTCAGGATCACTTCTTGATCATTACTAGTTTGCGACCATTTGCGTAGCTTCTGATCTTATTCTTGTACTCGTAAGTTAGCCACCATATCATGCTTAGTCGCTTGCTGCAGCCTCACCACTTATCCATTCCATACCCATTAAGCTTTGCTAGTCTTGATACCCATGGTAATGGGATTGCTGAGTCCTTGTGGCTCACAGATTACTACAACCACAGTTGCAGGTGTAATGCGATGATCATGACGTGAGAGCGGTGCTTGCTTGCTTGCTTTGAGTTCCTCTTCTGCTTCGTCGTTCAGGGAATAGGTTCCTGGTCGGCAGCCTGGGCTAGCAGGGTGGATGTCATTTAAGTTTCTGTTTGTGTTTCATCCGTAGTCGGATGTTGCTCTTGTTATTGTATCCATGTGGCATTGCATGCCTTTTGTATGTATCCCCAACTATTATGTAATGTAACGATGTAATTATATCCACCTTGCAAAAGCGTCTTCAATATGCGCTTCTATCCTTGGTGGGACCTTCGAGTTCCTTTAGGATAGGGTCGCATATTGGGCGTGACAAGTTGGTATCAGAGCCTCAACCGACCATAGGAGCCCCCTTGATTGTTCTTAGCATGGCCGTTGTTGAGTCTAGAAGAAAACTGTTTTTGGAGTCTAGTTATATCGAAGAGTAGGAATTATTTTTACTCCTTTGCCCCTTCGTCGCTCTGGTGAGGAATCTTGACGTAGGTGTTTTGAATTACTCCTCTTCCCTTCAAATTATTTTTTAGGATCACGCTGTTGATTTTCTGATCGTTGGTTCTCAGCTCTTTTCATCCGGTGCATTTCTCATCAAGGTGATTCGACCCTCTTTGTTTTTGCAGGATCAATCCTCAGTTCTCTCTCAACAAAGTTATTTCCCCGTCCTCAGTTGTTTTCTTTTTCCCACTATAACATCCCAAATTTTCAATTTGGAATGTTATACATAGATCATCATTGCATATCATATTTTGTTGCATTGTTGGCCCGATCCTAGAAATTTTAAGCAACTCAAGGACCCACGGAGAGAGTTGGGAATTTCATTATTTTCATATTTGAGTTTTCTCAAATTTTGAAAATAGGATCATTTGATCTTATTTATTTTATCTTCAATTATTTCTACTATCAAAATTTGAGAGAGGGAATAAAATGACTTTCCCACAATAAAGAAATAATGAAGATTTAATAAAAAAATCAAATAAGATTTTATTTTGGAGTTTTTTGCCTTTTTATTTGGATTTAAGAAAAATGTGCGTTTTTCAAAAATGCATTTAGGCCCCAAATAAATGTTCATCTTGTCCGGCTTGATTTTAGAAGCCGGGAAAAAATTATTTCGGGAATTTTGGAGTCAGTTTAGTATTTCTTTCGTTTGTTTTTCTGCGCGTAATTATTTAAAAAAACGCGAACGGCCTTTCGGTCAGACACAGCGGACTCGCCTGGGGCAGCTTATAAAAGCCGCCCGGCGCCCCAGCCCACCAGCCGCGCCGCGCCCAGCCCACCGCCGCCGCCCACCCCACCAAAACCCTAACCCTAGCCTCGCCGCCACCGCCGCCGCCGCCGCCTTGCCGCCGCCGCCGCCGCCGCCGCCGCCGCCGCCGCCGCCGCCGCCGACTCTGACCTCGCCGGACGCCGACGCCGCCGTCGATCCCGCCGCCCGAGGTTCGCCGCGCCTCGTAATCCAGGCCGCCGTTTTTTTCAAAAACCGATCGGTTTTCTTCGTTTTTTGTCGGTTTATTTTTTAGTTTCGGTTTATTTTATTAGATCTGTTTTTTCGGTTTAGGTTAAATAGCGAGCGTTCGCTCGTTCGTTTGTTTTAATGAACATGTTCGTCAGATTAGATCTAGTTAACGAACGTTCGTTCGTTAACCTGTTCGTCATTTTTCTTTTCTCGGATTTAATCCGCGATTTTTCTGATCGCGATTCCTGATCCGATTTTCGTTTTAGTATAACTTTTCGCTCGTTTATCGGAATCAGGCGATTCAAGCGCCTAGAGTTTCGTCTCGAAACCCTCTTTCTGAATAACCAACTTAAACAAGTTTTTGCTTCTGTAAAATTTGACTTAGATCCAGATTAGTAAAACGAAGCTGTTTTCTTTCGCCGTTTGACTTCCGTTGCTTCGTTTGTTTTGTTTCTTTTTGTAAACCGGAGTTCTTAAGTTGAATTTTCTGGTTAGATCTTCTATTTGAGTTTTATCTGTTCATTAGATGAGTACTTATTGTATGCTTGTTTGTTTGTCTGTGATAGAATACCCGGAGTGCGCCGCCTGTTACTTCGAGTCTCTAGGTTTCGCGGATCATCAGCAAGGCAAGTAACACTTGATCATACCTTTTCTCATACCCAGTTTTTATGCATTAGATCAATCCTCAAACATTGCATGATTAGGATCTAATTAAATTGTGGGTTATGGGAATTAGTTGAGGTAGTACCTATTACCTGTTTTATTTTCAAACCCTTGGGAGTTACTTCTACGTTTGCTTTATGCCATGCTATGCTAGTAGACGTGGATTGGGTGAGTGTATCCATGACAGATGTGAGTTTGTTAATTAATGGTTTATTTAAGGTGGCAACTTAAAGACACATCTGAGTGGATTGAGGCACCTGGTTTCCAGGACTTGCCTATTTTTCTTCGGACCGCCACCCAGGCTCAAAGGGATCATGAGATTATTCAAACTAGAAACTTACGTGTGCAGCCACAAGCCATTATGGGCTCTGGCATAGTTGATTAAGTCATGTGAACTCTTACGGGTAGACTAGCAGATGTAGGGGAAAGTAGGTGTACCGGTCTACTCTTTACGTAAGGTGCGAGCGCTTATGAAAGACTATGTCTCGGTCATCCGTTTCTCAAACATCATGTAGTGCGAGAAATCCAACGGAAGCGATCGAGTCTTGTGAGAAAAGTGCGCACTGCAGAGTGTATAAACTAATCATAGTTAGCTGTGTCCCCGGTTATGGACATCTTGAGTATCTAGTACTTGGATATCATATGAATCTCGTCATGTTACTTCTAATTAATATTGTTGGGATGTTAATGAGTACTTTTTAATTGGGATTGAGAATGCTGTCAACCATTCTCAATGTTTAACAACCACCATGATAGTTAAATAAATTTATTCCTTTGCAAGAGGGAAAATTGGCTTTATGCAAAATCAGAACCATAGAGCTTTCCACCAGCCAAGTATGCATGTAGTATAGCTTATTCCATTGTTATTCTCTATGTGTTACGTTGCAAGATATTCCATGTGTGAATTGTTTGGCTGCAACGCTTCTGTTCTGAGACTTTTCGCATTTACGAGTAAGGTGCTTAGGTCGTGGTTCTATACTCAGTGATGCCGTTGGAGTTGATGGACTCGCATATTCTTCCAAGTCTTCCGCTGTTATCGTTTTTAGATGGCCTTAAGCCATATTTATTTCAATAAGTTCTCTCTTGAGACATTCGATGTAATAAGTGTGTGATTGCTACTCTGTTATAAATCCTCCAAGTACTGTGTGATGTCAGCATTACTGATCCAGGGATGACACCTGAGCATAGAGATCAGACTGTTTGAGGTCTGGTCGCTACAAAGATGGTATCAGAGCACACACTGACTGTAGGACACGGCCATTAAGCTAAAGCCCTAGATCACTACTCTTTCTTCTCATTTCTGACTCCTCATCTTTTCTATTCTTTAGGATGGCGGATGCAAGGAACAAGTTCACACAACCAGATGAAGACTCACCTTTTGGATATCACTTGAAGGAAGTCACTAGATACCTGAACGTAGGAGTACCAAGCTTCACCGAGACCTTCAACGCCACTTTACCCAAAGAGGAGCGCTGGATGATTCAAGTCTACATTCCAGGAAGGACATTTGCACCAGTAACGGAGCCCATAGAGTTTAGCTTTGATGCACCAACATGGAGCCTAGGAAAGAGCAGCTCACATTGCCATGGGACGAATTGGAGAAGTTTACCACAAGGATCTCAAGAATACTATCTATCAGATTTGTGGGCGCCGAGATGAGAATTGGGATATGATCAACACCAGGAAGGACAGATCAATCGCAGCTTATATCCAGGAATTAAACCAACACATCCAACGCCAGAGAATCGGACAAAGGAGATATGGAAGATCTGCAGAAGGCTATGACCAAGATCAAGGAGCTAGAAGAAGAACTCAAGGCTACACGTAAAGACTATATGGAAGAAATAGTCGCTCTAGTAAGACATAACGGCGACCTTAAGGAGAAGATTGGAGTATTCATGGGAGGATCAGCACCCAGAGGAGAAGAGGATGAACCTACTTGTCCAGATAATTATATCATCATAGACGACACCGACTCGGATCCCGACGACAGCGATGATGACTATGTTGATGAAGCTGGAGCAGATATCATGGAATCTTCATCGGAGCAGTTTTTCTAGTTGACCACCATAACAGTAGTAGAATTTTCCCCCATTTAAATTAGTTTTAGTCCAAGCACTTTTGTAACGATAGTTAGACCGTTGTATGCCCTTGTTTGAATTGATTGGAGTGATATTGTGTGATTTTGTCTCATGTGCATATGGGTAGTGTTATCTCACTAGACCTCATTCTATTCTTAACTCTCGTCTCTTCTATAAACCCTCAGATGCCTCCTAGACGCGACCCCGAATTTGTTTTCCCGCCGGAGATCACTCAGTTGATTCAGCAGCAGAATGCCTTGATTCAAACATTGGTACAGAACCAAGGCAACAACAACAACAACAACCCACCACCACCACCTGTTGACCATCTGGCTCGTTTCTTAAGGCTGAATCCGTCGGTGTTTTCCAGTAGCACCGAGCCGATAGTAGTAGATGATTGGCTCCGTAAGATAGGGAGGGAGTTGACCACTGCAGGATGTACAGATGGGGAAAAAGTGAAGTTTGTCGCACATCAGCTAGAAGGACCCGCAGCAGCAAGGTGGGAGAATTTTACAGCCACTTACCCTGTAAACACTGTCACATGGGATCAGTTTCAGCAAGCTTTCCGTACTGCCCATGTTTCAGCAGGAGCTATGGCCATGAAGAAGCGTGAGTTTCGCAACTTATGCCAAGGAGGACGGACAACACAAGATGTGGATGATTTCAAGAACTAGCACGTTATGCCCCAGATGACGTTGCTACGGATGCAACCAAGTAGGAGAAGTTTCTAGAAGGACTGAATGATGAGCTGAGCATGCAGTTGATGGTAGCCACTTTCAATAACTACCAGGAGTTAGTAGATCGTGCTCTTATGATTGAAGGAAAGCAGCAGCAGATTGACAATCGTAAGAGGAAGTATGGACAGGGGAAGTACAATTCTGGAGCTCAGCAGAAGCTACGCTTTACCCCGAAGTCAGGAGGACAGTTTCAGCATACTCACGGAGGTGGTAGCTCGCATAATCATAATGGCACAAAGAATGGAAACGGGAATGGAGGAAGCAATGGACAAAACCGCACCAACCCGTCAACACCATCCAAGGTAGACCTGAGCCATATCACTTGTAATAAGTGCGGTAAGACAGGGCATTATGCAAATGAATGTCCAGAAGCCCAAAATGGTAATGGCAATGGAAGCGCAGGAAAGAAGCCGAACCCTTTCAACAGAGGACAAGTGAACCATGTTACCGTGGAGGAGGTTGAAGCTCAGCCAGACGCAATAACAGGTAAGTTTTTGGTTAAGACATTTACTGCAGTTGTTCTTTTTGAGTTCACCCATTGAATTAACTGTTGATGCAAAAGAATCAATGTTTAATCATTTTGATATGACCTCTAATCTTGGTGATGATTCTGTGTCGAATGACTCATTACATGTTTGCTTATCTAAGCATGTTGTAGCATGTAAATTTGATTCAAATAAGGTTTATTCACCAATGTTGGGATGGTTTAATGATGAACATTGTCAATCTTTTGAAATAAATAAGAGCTTCACTTATATGTGCAAACTGAGTTGCAATATTTTCATGCCTTCTAGTTATTGTGCTAATTTGTTGGCTTTAGATTTTATGAACTATGCAAGTTACTCATCTATTCATGTGTCATATATGCAAAAATCAAGGAAAGTAAAAATGGATGACGTATACATATACAACATGTACACCTTGTCTCTTTTGTTAGTCACATTTCAGATTAAGCAACGCCGAGGACGGCTTTGTTTTCAAGAAGGGGAGGATGATGAGGACATGACTACCTTGGATAAGACCAAAAATATTGCATACATGCATATTTGTCAGGTGATTTTAGTGCAAACTATTCAATAATATATTTATGTTATCCAGAACAAAAATACTTCACATACTTTTGTGTTTTGTCTAATTGCAGGTGTATGGGACATTTGTACAATCCACATATGAAGATAAGGTGATGAGGACATGACTACCTTGTATATGACCAAAAATATTGCATACATGCATATTTGTCAGGTGATTTCTAGTGCAAACTATTCAATAATCTATTTATGTTATCCAGAACAAAAATACTTCACACACTTTTGTGTTTTGTCTAATTGCAGGTGTATGGGACATTTGTACAATCCACATATGAAGATAAGGAAGAAAGAGATGTTCATTTGCTGTTCAAAAAGTCTTCTCACGTCACTTTTGGGCCAAGAGAAGATAGAGTCCAAGTCTCTCACGTTCTGGATTCAGATTCGGACTGCACAGACACACCTGACTCAAAACGTCAACAACTTTTTCATACAGACTCCGAATTGGGTGATTCTTTTTTTGTTGGAAAGTAGATTTCATGCTCTTTCCAGCACAGTTGGAATCACCTTAAAAGCCGTCCGGAGCGTTGAGTTATGGACGAAACAATCTGACGCTGCACCAGAATCCGAGTCAAACTACAAGTCCAAAGGTGTTACGTCACCTCCACTTGGGCCCATTGGCCTTGTACGACCTAGGGTTAGTTTTAGGCTGCCTTGGGACGTTCTCCCACCTCCTTGGCCGCCACCCCTTGCTCCTATATAAGTAGATCCATCTAGTAGCTTTTTGGCTTGGGATTTGTTTAGTTAAAAGTTAGCCATTGCAACTTCGTGTACTTCCTTTGTGTCCAACGACCAGACCAAGACCGCTTACGGATCCCCATCTTTATCAATACTTCATACATACTCGCAATATTCAGATTGCTTTTATCATATTCTTGCTTGTTCTTCGATTGCTTGCAGGAATAGACCTTCGTGGTCGTTGATTATGCTCCGCGTGGTCAATAACCTCTCGGAGTTGGTTTAGCGATTGCTAAGGCGCAACGTCGCACGCTTGTAGTCGGATCGTCAAAGTCGCTCCACCAAATCGATAGTTATCATCTCATCGAAAGATCGGGACACCTCGCCTCTATCAAGTGGTATCAGAGCCATTGGGACACCTTTGCCTCTATCAAGTGGTATCAGTTTTCAGGTTGCTTGGTGAGATTTTACAGTTTTTATAGTTTAGATCGCATCGTCATTCATACCTACAGTCCATGAAAAACCACAAAAAGTTAGATCTGTTCATCCTTTATCCAAGCCAGTCCGAGCCTTTGCAATTTTCTATTCGTTGCTTGCATAGTTGAATTATCGGTTGCATCGTCGTGTCAGTTGCTGGTCTTAGTGTCTAGTTCGTTTAGAGTTTCGAGTTCTGTTCACATTAGTCATGCCGCCGCTGCATTGTTCTCCCTTCCGCTGTCCACTACACATCCATCAATTTCCAACACGTGCTACCCACCGTTCATTGTCATAATCATAGTTGAGGTCATTCACATCTTCGCCTGATCCAATCTGCATCTTATCTAGTTTGTCTTGGAAAGAGGGAGAAAAAAAAGATAGAGAAAAAAAAGAGAGAAAAAAGGAAAGAAAAAAAAGAAAAGGAGAGAAGAAAAAGAAAAAAAAGTGTGAGAAAAAAAAGAGAGGAGAAAAAATTCAGATCTATCTAGAATCAATCTCGTACCTGAATTCGGATTGGAATCTGTTTTGCGCACTGTTCAGTAAAACGGGTGTATCTTCCTCATACGAAGTCCGTTTTGGCTCCGTGAGTACTCAAATTGAAGCTAGAGATGAGCCGCATCTAAATAGTTGCAGAAGCTAGTTCAATATTTGACATCTCAAAATCGGCTTCTAAATAGGTCTTTTTGCCCTCTGAAGTTCGTGAACACAGCTTGTTCCAATTTTTCAGGCTAGTTTTAGAATTCTTTGAATCCTCATATCAACTTGGAATTGAGTGATTCTTTTTGCGTTGGAAAGCTTGAGTTAGTAGCATTCTTTGAAAGAATTTATCATAAAATTGGCTCAAACTTTTCAAGAAGAAAGTTGGAGAGAGAGTTGTTGTATATCCTGCTTGGCGCTTGTTTTTCATCATTATCTTTCTTGCCGTTGCCAGATCTTCACTTATATCTTGCTGTCCAGAGCTACTTAGTATCCTTGATTGATGCTAGTTGTGCTACGTCGTGACCTCATTAGTGTTCTAGGCTCGCGCCTCTAGTCCGGTCTAGCCTAGGACCAGCACAAGAGTACCGCCGATGAGCGCCTATTCAACATTGCATCTCTGAATTGATTATTGCTAATCTTTTGCTACCATATATAGTCAACCCAACTCCACATATTTCTACACCGTATACGTATGTTCACCGCAATCGCCTTTACACAATCTTGAGTTATTTGACATCGCTGGTTGCCTCGTCACCACCGCCGCATGGTAAGAACTTGTAAGATATAGATATTTGCTTTATTGTGAGCACTTTACAACCACATCCTAGTAGTTCATAGGAACATTATTCTGGAATTTTGTTTCTTGTTTCTACTAATCATGACAGGTTCGGAGATAGAAGTTCTTGCACGATGGACACATCTTCACCATCACGAGAGTTGGGACAGCACACACAACCACATGGTCAGTTATCTCTTTACCGTCATTTGAGGGTAGATTTAATCCTGCTATTTATCTTGCTTGGGAGTTTGAAGTAGAACAAGTTTTTAGTAACCATGACTTTTCCGAACTTGAGCGAGTACGAGCTGCCACTAGAGCATTCTTGGTTTTGCTTCAGTTTGGTGGAGTGTGCATTCTAAGAAAAATATTGATAACCAACCCACAACTTGGAAAGATTTGAAATATGTAATGAGACAACATTTTTTCCCTCCTTACTATCGCCGTGAATTGCTTCGCAAATTTGAACAATTTAAACAAGGCAACAACACTGTTCGTGCTTACTACAAAGAGTTCAAATCTTATATGCATCATTGTGACATAGAAGAATCTAAGGATGATACAATGAATAGATTTTTTTGGTGGTTTGAACCATGATATTCGAGCAAGATTTCAGATATTCCTCGTTGCATTCTGGTATGTATGTTCATGCTTGTACCTTTGAGAGACGATACTGGGAGGATGCATTGGGTGACTACAACAACTACTATTCCAGTTCATGCTCACCACCGCCGGTTGGTTCCTCCACCGTTGCACCTACTAGAGCAGCCCCACCTCGGATTGTGAGCGCAGCATCATCTCAAGAGCATGGTGCATTGTCTATGGCTGTACCTACATCAGCTACGTCTTTGCGACAAGGTAACAGTAAAGGTATTGATGATATAACTTTACATGAGAATGATGCATCCGTAGTTAACTTGAATGCATCATGTGTTGAGTTACCTGGTGATTTGAGCACATCACCTATTTTAGAGAATCTTGAAACTGTCATGAATGCGTCATGTGATCAAACAACTGAAATACCAACAATTTTGAGTTCACCCATTGAATTAACTGTTGATGCAAAAGAATCAATGTTTAATCATTTTGATATGACCTCTAATCTTGGTGATGATTCTGTGTCGAATGACTCATTACATGTTTGCTTATCTAAGCATGTTGTAGCATGTAAATTTGATTCAAATAAGGTTTATTCACCAATGTTGGGATGGTTTAATGATGAACATTGTCAATCTTTTGAAATAAATAAGAGCTTCACTTATATGTGCAAACTGAGTTGCAATATTTTCATGCCTTCTAGTTATTGTGCTAATTTGTTGGCTTTAGATTTTATGAACTATGCAAGTTACTCATCTATTCATGTGTCATATATGCAAAAATCAAGGAAAGTAAAAATGGATGACGTATACATATACAACATGTACACCTTGTCTCTTTTGTTAGTCACATTTCAGATTAAGCAACGCCGAGGACGGCTTTGTTTTCAAGAAGGGGAGGATGATGAGGACATGACTACCTTGGATAAGACCAAAAATATTGCATACATGCATATTTGTCAGGTGATTTCTAGTGCAAACTATTCAATAATATATTTATGTTATCCAGAACAAAAATACTTCACATACTTTTGTGTTTTGTCTAATTGCAGGTGTATGAGACATTTGTACAATCCACATATGAAGATAAGGTGATGAGGACATGACTACCTTGTATATGACCAAAAATATTGCATACATGCATATTTGTCAGGTGATTTCTAGTGCAAACTATTCAATAATCTATTTATGTTATCCAGAACAAAAATACTTCACACACTTTTGTGTTTTGTCTAATTGCAGGTGTATGGGACATTTGTACAATCCACATATGAAGATAAGGAAGAAAGAGATGTTCATTTGCTGTTCAAAAAGTCTTCTCACGTCACTTTTGGGCCAAGAGAAGATAGAGTCCAAGTCTCTCACGTTCTGGATTCAGATTCGGACTGCACAGACACACCTGACTCAAAACGTCAACAACTTTTTCATACGGACTCCGAATTGGGTGATTCTTTTTTTGTTGGAAATTAGATTTCATGCTCTTTCCAGCACAGTTGGAATCACCTTAAAAGCCGTCCGGAGCGTTGAGTTATGGACGAAACAATCTGACGCTGCACCAGAATCCGAGTCAAACTACAAGTCCAAAGGTGTTACGTCACCTCCACTTGGGCCCATTGGCCTTGTACGACCTAGGGTTAGTTTTAGGCTGCCTTGGGACGTTCTCCCACCTCCTTGGCCGCCACCCCTTGCTCCTATATAAGTAGATCCATCTAGTAGCTTTTTGGCTTGGGATTTGTTTAGTTAAAAGTTAGCCATTGCAACTTCGTGTACTTCCTTTGTGTCCAACGACTGCACCAAGACCGCTTACGGATCCCCATCTTTATCAATACTTCATACATACTCGCAATATTCAGATTGCTTTTATCATATTCTTGCTTGTTCTTCGATTGCTTGCAGGAATAGACCTTCGTGGTCGAGTTGATTATGCTCCGCGTGGTCAATAACCTCTCGGAGTTGGTTTAGCGATTGCTAAGGCGCAACGTCGTGCACGTTTGTAGTCGGATCGTCAAAGTCGTCTCCACCAAATCGATAGTTATCATCTCACCGAAAGATCGGGACACCCCGCCTCTATCACATTGAGTTCCTAATTGAACTACTGCCAGGCACTGGGCCGATATCCAAGAGACCGTACAGGATGCCAGCCCAAGATTTGGAGGAAATTAAGAAGCAGATTAAGGAGTTGCTGGACAAAGGTTTTATTCGCCCAAGTTGGGATCACCAGTACTTCTAGTGGAGAAGAAGGATGGATCGTTAAGAATGGTTGTTGATTACCGCGGATTGAATGAAGTAACAATCAAGAACAAGTACCCACTACCGATGATCAATGATCTGTTTGATCGGTTGCAAGGAGCTAAGGTGTTTTCCAAGATCGATTTGCGATCAGGGTACCACCAGTTGAAGATTCGAGAGCAGGATATACCTAAGACGGCTTTTACCACCAGGTACGGGCTGTATGAGTATACTGTTATGTCATTTGGTCTGACTAACGCCCCAGCCTATTTTATGAACATGATGAACAAGGTGTTTATGGAGTTTTTGGATAAGTTCGTCGTGGTATTCATTGACGATATTTTGGTCTACTCAAAGAATGAAGAAGAGCATAAGGGGCACTTGCGTTTGGTACTCGAGAAGCTCAGAGAACATCAGCTATATGCCAAGTTCAGCAAGTGTGAGTTTTGGCTGAAGGAAGTTGGATTTCTCGGACAGGTTATATCCGGAGAAGGTATAGCAGTAGACCCCACTAAATTGCCACTGTGACAAACTGGGAAGCACCAACAACAGTTGGAGAGATCCGGAGTTTCCTTGGACTCGCAGGATACTACAGGAGATTCATAGAGAATTTCTCGAGGATCGTGAAGCCTATGACAGAATTGTTGAAGAAGGACACCAAGTTCATTTGGACAGAGGAGTGTGAGGCTAGTTTCCAAGAGTTGAATAAACCTTTGGTTACCTCACCAGTGTTAATTCTGCCAGATCAGACCAAGGATTATGAAGTGTATTGCGATGCTTCACGTCGAGGACTTGGAGCAGTACTTATGCAGGAGGGAAGAGTTGTTTCGTATGCTTCACGACAGCTTAAGCCTCATGAGTTGAATTATGCTACTCATGATTTGGAGTTAGCAGCCATAGTGCACGCGCTGAAAACGTGGAGACATTTTCTCATTGGAAACCATTGTGAGGTGTATACGGATCACAAGAGTTTGAAGTACATTTTCATGCAGAAGGAATTAAACCTCAGACAAAGGAGATGGTTGGAGCTCATCAAGGATTATGATATGAGATTGCATTACCATCCCGGAAAGGCTAACGTTGTAGTAGACGCATTGAGCCGTAAGAGCCATGTCAACACACTAATGATGGGAGAAATACCCAAGGAGTTAGCCAAGGTTCTTCATGAGCTATGTTTGGAAATAGTTCCAGAGGCTATGTAGCAGCATTGGAGATTCAGTCTACTTTGATGGATAAAAATCAGGGAAGCCCAAAAGACAGATAAGGAAGTTGCTTCTATAAAGGAGAAAATGAGCGATGGGAAGGCTAAGGGATTTCGTGAGGAAGAGCACGATACCCTACGGTTTGAAGACCGTGTTTATGTGCCCAATGACCCGGGGATCAGGAAGTTGATTCTGCAAGAGGCACATGATTCACCATATTCGATTCACCCAGGAAATACCAAGATGTATTTGGATTTGAAGAATACTTTTTGGTGGACCGGAATGAAGAAGGATATAGCAGAATATGTAGCGACTGTGATGTATGATGAGAGGGTGAAGGCGAACATCGAAGCGGCAGAGATTGTTACATCCATTGCCTATACCCGAATGGAAGTGGGATAAACTAGGCATGGATTTCATCATGGATTGCCCAGACTCGTCAGAGCTATGACTCGATTTGGGTTGTAGTTGATCGTTTGACGAAGGTAGCTCATTTCATTCCAAAGAAAGACTACCTCTGATGAGTGCCAAATTAGCTAAGATATACATGACCAGGATTGTATGCCTGCATGGAGTTCTGAGGAGTATCGTATCGGATAGAGGAACCCAATTCACCTCGAAGTTCTGGAAGCAGTTGCACGAAACATTGGGAACCAGATTAGAGTTCAAGATGACTTTCCATCCCACGCATGATGGATGCACCGGAGAGTCAATTAGATTTTGGAGGATATGCTTAGAGCTTGTGCCTTGGATTATGGATCAAGTTGGGATGACAACTTGCCATATGCGGAGTTTTCTTACAACAACAGTTATCAATCCAGTTTGAAAATGGCCCCTTTCGAAGCCTTGTACGGAAGGAGGTGCAGGACCCCGTTGTTGTGGGATGAAGTTGGAGATCGCCAGTTGTTTGGACCGGATTTGATTAAGGAGTCTGAACGGAAAGTAAAGTTAATTCGCGATAGGCTCAAGGTAGCCCAGTCAAGGCAGAAGAGCTATGCGGATTCAAAACGCAAGGAGATAGAATACAAAGTCGGAGACAAAGTTTATCTTCGAGTATCTCCGCTTCGAGGAGTAAAGCGTTTTGGAGTTAAAGGAAAGTTAGCGCCACGTGTTGTGGGGCCATACAAAGTTTTGGAACGCATGGGAGAAGTAGCGTACAAGTTGGAATTACCCGAGGGATTGTCAGGTGTTCATGATGTGTTCCATGTTTCTTAGTTGAAGAAGTGTCACGCAGAGATGGCAGATATACCCCTAAGAGATACTGTGCCACTGGAAGCGATTCAGTTGAATGACGATTTGACCTACGAGGAGAAACCAGTCAGGATTCTCGAGTTTGCCAGTCGAGTTACCCGCAGTAAGGTTATCAAGTTTTGCAAAGTTCAGTCGAGCCACCACACTGAGGAAGAAGCCACCTGGGAGCGAGAGGAGGATCTGCTCAAGGCCCACCCTCACCTATTTGCTAGCCAACCCGAATCTCGAGGGCGAGATTCATCTTAAGGGGGGTAGGTTTGTAACATCCCAAAATTTCAATTTGGAATGTTATACATAGATCATCATTGCATATCATATTTTGTTGCATTGTTGGCTCGATCCTAGAAATTTTATGCAACTCAAGGACCCACGGAGAGAGTTGGGAATTTCATTATTTTCATATTTGAGTTTTCTCAAATTTTGAAAATAGGATCATTTGATCTTATTTATTTTATCTTCAATTATTTCTACTATCAAAATTTGAGAGGGGGAATAAAATGACTTTCCCACAATAAAGATATAATGAAGATTTAATAAAAAAAATCAAATAAGATTTTATTTAGGAGTTTTTCGCCTTTTTATTTGGATTTAGGAAAAATGCGCGTTTTTCAAAATTGCATTTAGGCCCCAAATAAATGTTCATCTTGTCCGGCTTGATTTTAGAAGCCGGGGAAAATTTATTTCGGGAATTTTGGAGTCCGTTTAGTATTTCTTTCATTTGTTTTTCTGCGCGTAATTACTTAAAAAACGAACGCATTTCGGGCAGTGAAGCGGTACTCGCCTGGGCAGCTTATAAAAGCCGCCCGAGCGCCCAGCCCACCAGCCAGGCAGGCGCCCAGCCCACCCGCCGCCGCCCACCCCGCCCAAACCCTAACCCTAGCCGCGCGCCGCCGCCGCCGGAGTCGCCGACTCGCCGGACTCCGCCGCCGCCGTCGATCCCACCGCCCGAGGTTCGCCGTGCCTCGTAATCTGTGCCGCCGTTTTTTTCAAAAACGATCGGTTTTCTTCAATTTTTGTCGGTTTATTTTTTTAGTTTCGGTTTATTTTATTAGATCGTTTTTTTTCGGTTTAGGTTACATAGCGAGCGTTCGCTCGTTCGTTCGTTTTAACGAACGTGTTCATCAGATTAGATCTAGTTAACGAACGTTCGTTCGTTAACCTGTTCATCGTTTTTCTTTTCTCGGATTTAATCCGCGATTATTCTGATCGCGATTCCTGATCCGATTTTCGTTTTAGTATAACTTTTCGCTCGTTTATCGGAATCAGGCGATTCAAGCGCTTGGAGTTTCGTCTCGAAACCCTCTTTCTGAATAACCAACTTAAACAAGTTTTTGCTTCTGTAAAATTTGATTTATATCCATATTAGTAAAACGAAGCTTTTTTCTTTCGCCGTTTGACTTCCGTTGCTTCGTTTGTTTTGTTTCTTTTTGCAAACCGGAGTTCTTAAGTTGAACTTTCTGGTTTGATCTTCTATTTGAGGTTTACCTGTGCATTAGATGAGTACTTATTGTATGCTTGTTTGTTTGTCTACGATAGAATACCCGGAGTGCTCCGCCTGTTACTTCGAGTCTCTAGGTTTCGCGGATCATCAGCAAGTCAAGTAACACTTGATCATACCTTTTCTCATACCCAGTTTTTATGCATTAGATCAATCCTCAAACATGGCATGATTAGGATCTAATTAAATTGTGGGTTATGGGAATTAGTTGAGGTAGTACCTATTACCTGTTTTATTTTCAAACCCTTGGGAGTTACTTCTACGTTTGCTTTATGCCATGCTATGCTAGTAGACGTGGATTGGGTGAGTGTATCCATGACAGATGTGAGTTTGTTAATTAATGGTTTATTTAAGGTGGCAACTTAAACACACATCTGGGTGGATTGAGGCACCTGGTTTCGTGACTTACTGTTTTTCTTGGACCGCCACCCAGGCTTAAAGGGATCATGAGATTATTCAAACTAGAAACTTACATGTGCAGCCACAAGCCATTATGGGCTCTGGCATAGTTTCTTAAGTCGTGCGAACTCTTACGGGTAGACTAGCAGATGTAGGGGAAAGTAGGTGTACCGGTCTACCCTTTACGTAAGGTGCGAGCGCTTCTGAAAGTCTATGTCTCGGTCATCCGTTTCTCAAACATCATGTAGTGCGAGAAATCCAACGGAAGCGATCGAGTCTTGCGGGGAAAAGTGCGCAAACCTCTGCAGAGTGTATAAACTAATCATGGTTAGCCGTGTCCCCGGTTATGGACATCTTGAGTATCTAGTACTTGGATATCATATGAATCTCGTCATGTTACTTCTAATTAATATTGTTGGGATGTTAATGAGTACTTTTTAATTGGGACTGAGAATGCTGTCAACCATTCTCAATGTTTAACAACCACCATGATAGTTAAATAAATTTATTCCTTTGCAGTAGGGAAAAATTGGCTTTACGCAAAACTGTAACCACAGAGCTTTCCACCAGCCAAATATGCATGTAGTATAGCTTATTCCATTGTTATTCTCTATGTGTTACATTGCCAAGATATTCCATGTGTCAATTGCTGGCTGCAACGCGTTTCATGTTGCAGACTTTTCAGATGACGAGTAAGGTGCTTAGGTCGTGGTTCTATACTCAGTGATGCCGTTGGAGTTGATGGACTCGCTTATTCTTCCAAGTCTTCCGCTGTTATCGTTTTTAGATGGCCTTAAGCCATATTTATTTCAATAAGTTCTCTCTTGAGACATTCGATGTAATGTGTGTGATTGCTACTCTGTTATAAATCCTCCAAGTACTGTGTGGTGTCAGCATTACTGATCCAGAGATGACACCTGAGCACAGAGATCAGACTCTTTGAGGTCTGGTCGCTACACCCACTCGCCCACCCCTTTTCTTCTTGGAGCCGGAGTTTGTAATCGAGTATGCATCCTACTCGTGCGAAGCCTTTGCATTCTTTCCTCAATTATTTCAACCGTGTTTTCCCCTTCAAGCTATTTGTCGGTTCTCCCTTCCAAGTTGCTTTGTGTTACCCACCCTCCCACCCCTTCTTCTTCCCGGAGCTTGAGTCGCTTTCGAGCATCAATTTCATTCGTGCGGGCCTCTTCAGTCTTCCCTCATTTATTTCAACTGGTTAATTCTCGTCTTGTTTGACATTCTTCATCTCTTTTTCTTCTCCGGTGGACTCAATTCAAGTATTCAGTGTTGTTCATATTCTCGTTCGTCTGTATTCAATTAATTTGAGGTTGTCACCTCATTCAAATATTTCAATTGTTCCGGTGCATAATTTCTCATTCAACAATCCTTTTTCAACGGTGTTTTCATTTTAGTGGGCCCTAACCCACAGGTCTTTTCCCAGGAGCGTACCTGACTCTTCTAATTATTCTGGAGCCATTCATAATCTTTTTTTGGAGTTTGACGTAAGAATGAATTTCATCAGCCAGATGCTTTTCCAAGATCGATTTCAAATCATTTCATTGTTGGCTCAACCTCTTCGCTTCCCATTCTCCCGGAGTATCTCAACAATTTTGGTGGTGTTTCTCATCGTCATTTGAAGATTGAGGAAGAGTTTGTCCTCTAAATCTTGCCCGTTCTCTCGAAGATTCATGGTTCTAGCTTCATGTTATCCTCTCGAATTATTCCGTTTGTCAGATATTCTTTCTTACCCATCCGGAGTATGTCAGGAGTTGTTTCTCCGTTTCTTTTCACCGAAGGCCATCGTTCCAGAAGAATTTCTTCGTCCTCACATTTCAGCTACCGTTATCCATTTATCCCGGTGCTTCATTCAAGTACTCTTAATTAGCTCGTGATCTCTTCGTTCTTTTGCATCTAAATCTCCTCAAGCATATTTTTTCTTCTAATTCTTCCCGGAGATTCATTCTCTTTCATCAGTCATTTTCGAATTCTTATGGTGGTTTGTTCAAGATTCCTTTTCCTTTGTTAGCATATCAATCACTCATGGTGGAAGTTGTTGTTCTCTCATTCGTTCTTTCTACGTGGGATTCTTTCAATTCTCCCGGAGGCATTGCATTGCTTATCTCGTCAAGTGTCATTCCATCTTGTGAAGTTCTTGTTCTATTCCTTCCATCTTCAGTCGGAGTGCTGCCGAAATTATTTCGTTCTTTTTCCTTTTCTATCCTGTTCTAACCGGAGTGGTTTCAGAGTCTATCTTATTCCGTGAGCTTTTGATTCTTGTCATACTCGTCATTCCTCTTTTCTACCCGAATGCTCTCCGACTTTGTCCATCTTCTCTCTTGCATTCTCACTTCACCTCTTCCTCTTTCTCTTCCGTCTCGTTCCTAAGATCTCGGGGCGAGATCTCTTGTTAGTGGAGGAGAGTTGTAATGCCCCAGATCCGATGCGCCAGGTGTCCTCCAGCTATTCGCCATCGTTGCCATGTCATTTTCTTTTTTGTTGAACTTTGTCATGTCTTCATCTGCATTTCATCTGCATGTTTTCCAAAACTTGCATCCGTTCGGGTCCTCCCAGTTCTCTTCATTGTCCGTTCGGAGTCCAGACACACTTGCACATGCCCGCGGAACCTCCGAAATATTATTTTGTAAGTGGCTGAAAAATGTTCTCGAAATGGGGTGAAAGTTTGCGTGCGGTCTTATTATAGTGTACATAGACTGCCTGCCAAATGTTGTCACATTCGGAGTCCGTTTGTTAGCCCAACGGTTAAACTTATAGCGGCATCGCTGCCGGTTTATTCGCCGGACGTTTCGGTCTTCGAAACTGCCGTTGGGCCTCTATCTCTCTTCTCTCCTCTCAGCCCAACCTCTCTTCACAGCCCACCTGCAGCCCACCTAACTTCCCCTCCGCTTCGGACCGTTAGATCGAGATCGGAGGGCTCCGAAACCCCCCTAACCCCAGCCCTTGTCTATATATAGACATCCCCCTTCCAAATTTTGGGCTAAACCTACCCTAACGTAGACCCTAAACCTCCCTAACCCGCAGCCGCTGCCCCTCCTCGCATTCCGCGCCGGCCAAACCCG
Source organism: Aegilops speltoides (assembly GCA_021437245.1). Classification (NCBI taxonomy): domain Eukaryota; kingdom Viridiplantae; phylum Streptophyta; class Magnoliopsida; order Poales; family Poaceae; genus Aegilops; species Aegilops speltoides. The sequence continues at coordinate 246,441,392 of CM038142.1, read as the reverse complement.
CTTCGCCACTTGGCGCCGCCGCCGCCACGCCCACGACCAATCCTCGCGCGCCACTTCAGCTCCAGCCGGCGCCCCCGGCCAACCAGAGGGCGCCACGTCGCCCCGCCAGCGTCCCTCCACCGCCGCGGCCCGCCTGGCCTGGGGCGAGCCCGTGAAGCCCATCGGAGCCCGTCCGCCCCACGCACTCGCTCCCGCAACCGCTCAAGGGGAGGAGCCCCTCGATCCAAAGCCCCGCCGCCGGCCGACATCCCCGCCGCCCCGCCGGCGACCACCTCCAGCGACCACCTGCGGTCAGGCCAACCCCGTGCCCTTCTCCTCCATGTCTTGTTCTTCCTCTCACCCGACTCCCTCTCTCTGTGAAGCTCGCCGCCGGTGTCCGCCCGCCTCGGCCACCGGAGCTCACCGCCGGCCTCCTCGTCCTCAACCCTCGCCAGATCCGGGGTCCCCCACGCCGGATCCGCCTGTTCCCCTCGTCCTCTCGTTGTTCCGGCCACCGGAGGCCGCCTCGCCGGCGCCCCTCTCCTCCTCCGCGTCGCCAGCCGAGACGACGGCCCAAGCAAGTGCCTCTAGCGCCGCCAGCGCCCGCGTGGGCCGGCCTCTGCGTCGACCAAGGCCCGACCCAGCTCCAGCAGCCCGCAGCGCCGGCCTGGCTTCCCCCGCGACCTGGGCCGAGCCAATGGTGGCAACCCCTCAATCTGTCGCCCTGAGCGCACGATAGCCATTTTCGCTCAACCCGTATTTTTTTATTATAAAACTGCCTAGTCCCAGATTTTGCACATTATGTGTGCATCTTGTGTGCCCTGTAACTTGATGCTCGGTGCTCCGTTTTGCGTGAATGATATGTCAAATTTATCATACCAGAGTGCTCTTCATGATAGAGTAGTTAGCATTCATGTTAGTGTTCATATTGATGCCTTAACCTTCATTGCAAAACTGCTAAGTAATATAAACTGTTGGAATCTGCTGTTTCTTAACATCATTTGTGCATCTTGTGAGTGCCACAACTTTGTCCCTGTTGACCCTATGATGATGATATTGATATGCACATGTTATGCTCTTCATGCTATTCAAGTTGGTGTGCTTTGCGTTCATGTTAGGGCGCATCTTGACATCTTAATCCCTGTTGCAAAAGTGCATGTTGCTGTTAACTGCTGAAAACTGCTGTAACATGCTGATTTGTCATTTTTGTTGCATTTTGTGTGTGCATCCTATGAGCATGATGTCTACATGTTTTAGGAGCATTTTCATGCCATCTTTAAAGGGGTGCAATCCATGTATTTTTATATGCCCTGTAGTGAGTGCATCAAGCTTGCGAAGTGGGCTACTTGCTGTTAACTTTCTGTCAATGCTGAAACTGCTATATCATGTTGCCATGTTTGCTTGATGATACCAATTAATCCATGCATATTATGGAGATTCTTAGTTGACATGCCTTTTTGTGACCTATATATGTCCTACAGCAGATGCTTTAATTGCCTTGAACATGCTTATATAATGTTCCAGATTTCTGTTAACTTCATGATGCTATGTTATGAGCTTGTTAGTAATTATTCTATGCCTCTTATGGAGATTCTCTAGCTACTTGATTTGAAGTACGCTATGGCTAGTTTGTTCACATGCTATGTTTGCTAATTTTGGATGTCATATGCCTCTATTCCATACTTGCAAACATGCTATCATAATGTTGCTGTTTTACACTTGCTGAAACTGTTTCAACATTCAATCTTGTCATGTTGGTTCCTACTAATCGATGAGTCATATATATATGATGCCATGATGTTATTTGCTCTTTGTTATGTGTACTTTGATTCTATGCCCTTGGTTGCTAGATATACTTGCTCTAGCTTGTCTCTTTCTTGCTCTCAAGTTGGCATCATATTAACTCTGCTCATGTATATGTCCCTATGTTATAAAGTTGCTTTTGCGTCCCTAACACGGTGAGGGTTATGGGACCCTCTTGACAGTTCGCTTTGACAAAAACTCTTCCAGCAAGGCCCAACATTGGTTTTAACATTTGCCATAATAATACTTAAACTAAATAATAAATTTGCATAGGGCGTCATGAACCCGAGGATTTTTCTACATAGTAGGGGGGCCCAACGTTGATGGTGTTGGTCCCAAACGGGTAGACTGCGGGGTCACCACGGGGCAACCCAAGGATCTGGTTTTACTCGTAGGATGACCTATCCGGATGTGGCCTGAGACGAGATACGCTCGGTTACTATCAGGGTGTCGGCACGCCGGGAGGCTTTGCCGGGTTAGTTTTACCATTGTCGAAATGTCTTGTGCACCGGGACCCCGAGTCTGATCGAATGTCCCACGATGGAGGATTGTCTCCGCGGATTGTGAGCTTATAATGGGCTAAGTTGGGACACCCCTGCAGGGTTTAAACTTTTGAAAGTCGTGCCCACGGTTATGTGGCAGATGGGAATTTTTAATGTCTGGTTGTAGAGAACTTGACACCAGATTCAAATTAAAATACACCAACCGTGTGCATAATCGTGATTGTCTCTTTTTGGGTGAGTTCGAGAAGAGAACACGGAGGGGTTATGTTTGATCGTAAGTAGTTCAGGATCACTTCTTGATCATTAATAGTTTGCGACCGTTTGCGTAGCTTCTCATCTTATTCTTGTACTCGTAAGTTAGCCACCATATCATGCTTAGTCGCTTACTGCAGCCTCACCACTTATCCATTCCATACCCATTAAGCTTTGCTAGTCTTGATACCCATGGTAATGGGATTGCTGAGTCCTCGTGGCTCACAGATTACTACAACAACAGTTGCAGGTACAGGTAATGCGATGATCATGACGTGAGAGCGGTGCTTGCTTGCTTTCAGTTCCTCTTCTGCTTCGTCGTTCAGGGGATAGGTTCCTGGTCGGCAGCCTGGGCTAGCAGGGTGGATGTCGTTTTAGTTTCTGATTGTGTTTCATCCGTAGTCTGATGTTGCACTTGTTATTGTATTCATGTGGCATTGCATGCCTTTTGTATGTATCCCCAACTATTACGTAATGGTACGATGTAAATATAACCACCTTGCAAAAGCGTCTTCAATATGCGCTTCTATCCTTGGTGGGACCTTCGAGTTCCTTTAGGATAGGGTCGCATATTGGGTGTGACACCTCCGCTCCCCCTGCCGTGCTCCCTAACGCCGATCCCGTGCTAACCCGAGTTCCGGCCACTGCGGCCGAGCTCGCGGTCGTCGGCTCCGGCCACCATAGGCCCGGTCGCCACCACCGCTCGACGCGCGCGTGCGAGAGCTCTCCAACAAGCCCAAGAACGGCCCGTCCGTGCCCTGTGGGCGATTTACGAGCCGCACCGCCGTCTCGGGCCTCGCCGGCGTCGAGTCGCTAGTGGGTTTGACCCTGCTGACCAGGGGTTTGACCTCCCCTGGGTCGCTGACAAGTGGGCCCTGGCCCCCACTAATTCTAGTTTAGTTTTTAACTAAGCTTAATTAGCTCCACTCACACTTTTAGTTAGTATTAGGTTTGTGTTAATTAACTGAGGTTAGTTAATTAGTCGCTGACCAGTGCGCCCTACCGGTCAGATTTGACCCTGGTCAGCGTCGTTGACTTGCTGACGCAGGCATGACACAGTGCTAACGCAATAAACCCTTTTCTGGATTATTTCTATTTTAGAAATATCTAAAAATTCCAGAAAATAGCTAAAACTTCTAAAATTCATAGAAATTAATCTATAACTCAGAATGAAATAAGTTATATATGAAAAATGATCAGAAAAATCCAATCTATTCATCTGTACTGGTTTCATGCATGTTAAAGCAACTTAACCCTACTGTTTATATCAAAACATGATAATGCACTTTATAGGTTCATAGTTTGAATCTGAACTTGAACCTTGGGTTCAGAATAGCTCAAACCCTTCTGGTTTTAGTTGCATTAGCTCAAATATCAGCATATTGCCATGTCATTATCATGCATCATATTGTGCATTGCATTGATTGTGTTCTTCCTTGTTTGCCGGTATATGTCCCATCTCAGTAGACGACGTTTGACGATGTGTTCGATGACACCAATGGAGAGTTATATCATCTTCAAAAGTTCAGGCAAACAAAACCCCCTTGTTCATTCCAATACAATCCCACTCTCTTGCTTCTGCTCTCTTTTACTGCATTAGGATAACAACGATACAACTGTTACTTGCTGCTGTAGTTAAACCCCTTCTCCTTTGCATGACCTGTCATTGCCACAGTAAATAGATGAAACCCACTAGCATGAGTAGGAGTTGTTTGAGCCCTGATGTGCCTATTCATTCATGCTTGTTTGTCATGCCTGCTACTGCTTAGAGTTGAGTTAGGTCTGATTCATCGGGGATGAATTGGAAAGTTGTGAACATGTCCTACTGTGTGTGAGTTGAGTGTGTGAACACGATTTGGTAAAGGTAGCGATGAGAGGCCATGTAGGAGTACATGGTGGGTTGTCTCATTGAAGCCGTCCTCAGGAACTGAGTTCTGTGTTTGTGATCCATGAACAACTACTACCACACGTTGGACCCTGAAATATGACCCCTGTCAGTGTCAAAACCGGCGGATCTCGGGTAGGGTGTCCCGAACTGTGCGTCTAGGCGGATGGTAATAGGAGACAAGGGACACGATGTTTTTACCTAGGTTCGGGCCCTCTCGATGGAGGTAAAACCCTACTCCTGCTTGATTGATATTGATGATATGGGTAGTACAAGGGTGGATCTACCACGAGATCAAAGAGGCTAAACCCTAGAAGTTAGCCTATGGTATGATTGTTGTAATGGTTGTTGTGTCCTACGGACTAAAGCCCTCCGGTTTATATAGACACCGGAGAGGGCTAGGGTTACACAGAGTCGGTTACAATGGTAGGAGATCTACATATCCGTATCGCCAAGCTTACCTTCCACGCCAAGGAAAGTCCCATCCGGACACGGGACGAAGTATTCAATCTTGTATCTTCATAGTCTTGGAGTCCGGCGGACGATGATAGTCCGGCTGTCCGGACACCCCATAGTCCAGGACTCCCTCAGTAGCCCCTGAACCTGGCTTCAATGATGATGAGTCCGGCGCGCATAATGTTCGGCATTGCAAGGCGGGTTCCTCCTCCGAATAATCCATAGAAGATTGTGAACACCAGGATAGTGTCCGGCTCTGCAAAATAAATTTCACATTCCATCGTAGAGAGAATATTATGTACACAAGCTCAATCTGCTGACGTACTATGTATCGTGGCGTCACGCCACTACCAAGCCTTTACTTGAATTGTTTTTTATTATACCACCCCAGCGCGTTTAGCGAAGCGGTTTCCTTGGCACGTCTTGTCGAAGCAGAGATCGTGTTCCCCTTATTCCGGGATTCTCATCAATACAGACGTGGGTAACCCAACCGCGCCCATCGCCACGCCCCTTCTATCGAAGGCGAGTCCCGAACGGTCACGGAGACGGCTCTTGGTATTCTTCCTCTTTATAACAGGACCAAGGCTCGTTTCTTTTCTTCAATCCTCCATCAAATCTTCTCCTTGCCCCGAGTTCCAACACCCAGAGCCCCAGATTCGAGCGCCTCGGACCTTCAACAATGTCCGGCTCCGACCTTCAGGGCCGGTGGATACGGAGGAGGACGTGCTAAAGCTGCGAGAGGCCAAGTACCTGTCTTACAAGATTTCGCACAGGCTGCCCGCCGAAGGGCAGGCCATACCCACCCCCGAGCCCGGCGAGTACGTCGTCTTAGTATCCCACCTCCGTCGGGGTTTAGGCTTCCCGATGGATCCTTTTGTGAGAGGGCTCATGTTTTACTATGGGTTGGAATTCCACGACTTGGCTCCGGAGTCCATCCTCCATATCTCCGCATTCATCGCCGCTCGTGAAGCCTTCCTCCGCGTCACCCCACTTCGACTGTGGTCAAGACCTTCAATGTGGGCGAAGATGATCGGGGCGTCAGCGAGTGTGGCGGGGCAGCCGAAGGGAGGGCCGATGCCCGTGGCGGAGGGCTCCTTCCAGAGGAGCTCGGCTTGTGGCAGCAGGAGTGGTTCTATATCACCGCTCCGAAAGGCGATGGCGAAGCCGCCACCCGTATTCCATTCGGGACCTCCTCGACGATTAACGTCGTGGGTCAACCAAGGGCTCAACTGGGGGCCGTCAAAAGACGTGCCCCTATTGCAGGGCCGGATTCGAGACCTCCAGCGAGGGAGATCGATCGTCGTGGTGATGCAGTCATGCTAATTAGGCGTCTCCTGCCCGCAAGCGCCGCCCTCTCCGGCTATGCGAGTTCAATCCGGAGGGACCACAGATTCTCCAACACTTTATGGGTACGACACCCGTGGAGATGTACAAGTTGTTCTTCGGACCACAGGCGGCGTGTCCAGAATTGACCGAGGATGCCGGCCTAAGCTGCAATCGCTCGGATACTCAAGTAAGTAGCTCAGTGTTCGGACATACCATTTGTTTGCCTTTCTACAATTCGCCTTTTAACTGTTATCCTTTAACAGAGTGGATAGCATAAGCAAAGCTGATCTGGTGTCGGCCCCCTCCGAGAGACCGCGCAGATCCCGTCTTTGGTCAGGATGTTGGAGGTTGCGCCTTCAGAAGAAGGCGGAAGGGAAAATAAGGGAACTACCGCCTCGCCCAAGGAGGCTCTTGAAAAAGGGGGGATCGAGAATCCCTCCCTCCAGGGGGAGAAGAGGACCACCTCCAAAGACCCGGAGGCCAAAGCCCCTAAGCGGGGGAAGAAATCTTCACCAGAGGGTCCTGCGTCCGGGGAGGTCCCGGCCGCACAGTCTTCTCTAAAGAATCAGCCCTCCAGCGAGCCGTGAGTAGAAAAAGGGGAGTTCATTAATAAGAAACATCCCTATTTGTGCTTCTGAGGATCCAAAATTTTTACCTTGTAGTTCGGATCTGCGACCTTCTCGATGAGCTCGTCTTGAGGATCTTCGTCCGGAGATGATGGAGAGCGAGCGCCTCCGTCTCTGCTGCGCCGTCGGATAGGGTGGACGAGCACGAAGTGTCGCCACGGAGGGTATCCCGAGCCGGCAGAGCCGAAGAGTTGGCGCCGACTAGTGTTCGCCGGGAGTGAAGGATCTGCTTGAGAGGGCGTCCATCTCAGAAGATCACCATGCATTGATGAGTATGATGATTGGAAGGATTTCATCCGCCGAAAGCGGATTGCATAATGCCGTCAGGAGTTTGCTGGCGGGGTTTGAGGTACGTAAAAAACGACACACCTTTTTGACAGTTTTGCACATAAAAGTGCGCCCTGTATAGATAGTAGCCCCTGAGACTCGGTAGGTTGTCGAAAGCGACAGCGTGCCAAGGATCAAAATCGCAGGTATTGAGTGTCGCCTTTCCTATGCAGGTGGCGGATAGTCCGGGGGCTAGCCGGACTGATGGAGTTGCTGAATTAATGCGGCAACTCGATGTTGCGGATGCGGACATCGCGCTAGTCAACAAGCGACTTGACGAGTCGCAAGGTAAGTTATCTCTCTGCAGTCACCTATTAAGGGAGCCAAAGCCCACCTCTTACAATATTTATGCTTGACGCAGATGGTGCTGCTGCTGTGGAGAGCCTTCGGGAGAACTTGCTCAAGCCAAGGAGCAAGCGGAAGGAGTGATGCGGTTGCCTCGAGGGTGGTCGAAGAGTTAGAAGCGAAAGGGCTGCACTGCTTGCGAAGCGAGGAAGAGATGGCGAACTGGCCGTTAAATTGAAGGATGCTACCGACCGCAATGAGGCTCTTGAAAAGGGCGCCTATTGGGCGAGAAGACACTGGGAAGGCCACCGCGAAGCCAAGGATGCCCGCTCGCAATGCGGGCTATAAAGGAGGAGCTGCGTCGGGCGGAGACATTGTGGTGACAAGCCTTTTCGCTGCGCCGCAGTTTACGGATCAAAGTATGCCCAGCTTGGCCGGCTGTGGGGTCCGGAGGATCCATGTATGGACTTAGCGGCGAGTGCGGCAGATGCCGTTGTGCACTTCCGAAGTCAGAAGGATCACAAGACGGAAGAGCTATTTTGGTCACAATTCCATAGTCTGGATCGTTCACTTCCGCTGACCGATCGATTGGCCGAATGGGCTGAGCTGAATAGGTTGTCCGGACTTGCCATGACAGATATTGTCACTCATGTCTGGCCGGATAGGCCCAAGGCGACGAGCTATTTTGGCTTATTGCAGCAATTTCTTGGGGCGGTGCCGCATCTCAAGTTGATGAAGTGGTCGGCCTGCATAGAGGGTGCGCGGATGGCCCTTGCCCGTGTGAAGACACATTGGACTGAGATGGATGCCACCGCTGTTGCAACCCGAGGTTCGGATTTAAAGCGGTTACCCACCGAGCACTATTTTGGGGAAGTTCTTCGTGGTGCTCGTGTAATAGGGTCGCAGTGCTCGAAAAATGTCACGTTCAAATGAACGTTTTATTTTGTAAAACAATGGTTATGATGTAATCGCTTTTTATACTTGTGCGTTTCAAGTATTGAAATATCTCCTATGCGGCCGTTTTCGATATCGTGTGTATAACACGAAAGATGGCGATCGTCGGCTTCAGCCCCCACGCACAAGGTGCGGGGTGTTATAAAAATAGCGCATTTTCACACTTAATCCGGCGTCTCGGTCCGTTAAGGAGGTGGTAGCGTAGCAAATGAGGCAACCGGACTATAATGCTTTATCACTTTCACTTAGCCATTGGAGTTCGAGGGTGGGGCTACGATATAGCCCCCCGGGGCACCGCGTTCTCTCAATTCGGGCGCGTGTGTGTCGACCGAAAGCGGTCCTTCGTCAAAGCGGAGGAATTCTAAACATTCGGTGGTCGATCGAGTGGTTGACGGTCTCTATTGTATCATGATAGCCAGTTTTGGCTTTCTCTCTTGAGGTGCTCGCCAAATTAACTGGGGCTGTCAATCGATAGTTCTCCTGGTGCGCGTTAGCCGATGATACGGAGCGTAAGGCAGCAAAACACGAGAGCCGGGCAAACCCAACATTTGACCAAAGATATGATTGGAGCTGATGCATATAAGCCTAACTTCGAGACACGAACACTCCCTAAGGTGTTCGGTCTTTATAATAATGGGCGAGAACAATGCCCTAAGCCCTAGTGTCAGTGCAGGCGAGGTCCTCGACACGGCCGATGCCAAAATGTCAGTCTCCACTCTGGTTATAATGAGAAACCGGGGATTATAGCAACAAGAGACAAGAAGAAAGGTTTACAGGGTCTTAATCGAAAAGAATCCTTGCGACGGGTCCCTCTTGCGTCTGCGCTGTGTCTCCGTTGTGCGTTATCACGGGCGGGAGTGCACATTGTTCATCTCAGAAAAGAGAGGAACTTAGTTGAAGGAAATTGTGCAAAAAGTGTATGAAAAATATTAATAAATAAATAAAGCGGAGTTTATATTAGCTCATTATTGCTTATCGCACAGCCCTTGTGGAGGGTGTGCGGCTAGAAACCCCTAGCTTATTTATGCCGGACTCATCTAGCCGTGTCCGGGGTCTTTGAATGACCCTCGTAATGAAATGATGCCACGTGGACCGGGCATTTTAAGTGTAAGAGACGCGTAATGTGGTATGGCGTTAAAGCGGACAAAAGCTTCGTGTCCCAGTAGTGCTTGATAGCTACTTTTGAATGGGGCGACATGGAAGATTAGCATTTCGCGTTGGAAGTTGTCCGGTGACCCGAACACAACTTCTAGTAATAAGGAGCGTGTGCACTTGGCGTAAGGGCCTGGCGTCACTCCTTTAAAGGAAGTGCGGCTATGTCGAATTTTAGTAAGGTCTATCCCCAACTTGCGGATTGTGTTCGGATATAGCAGGTTTAAATTGCTGCCGCCGTCCATCAGGACTTGTGTAAATTGTAGTCCGTCGATTATAGGATCCAATATCAGAGCAGTCCATCCTGCATTTGAACATACGGGATAATCCAGGTGGTCAAAAGTGATTGGTTTTGACATCCAATCTCGAGGTTCCACTGGGGTGGACCGTGCGAGACCCATCTTAGCGGGTGCCGCATTGTTTTTCCGTATTATCACATGAAGTGAGTTTCTTGCTTTGACTTCTTGTGGGAAAGTCTTTTGTTTTCGGTGCCTTTGGTGGGGTTCGTCGTCATCCTCACTTGGTGCGTCGAGCCCTTGTGTTCGGCGTTGAGTTGGCGGACTGTTTGAAAACCCAACAATCTCGGTGGGTGTGGTTTGCGAGCCTTCCCGAGGTATCTTGTGGATTTGACATATCCGATCCAAAATTTTGTTTAAGTTGGATAGCTCATCACTGTTGTCCTTAAGAGGCAGTGTTTTGTTGTTTGGCTGCGAGCTTTTGAATCCGGCGTTGACCACCGTGTTCTTTGGGCTTTTCTCTTTATTCCGGCGCTGATCTTTTCTGCGCCGTGACTTTCCGTTTCCATCTCTGATCTCGGATGTACTTGGGTCGCTGGTGCTGCATCTTGCTAGCCAGCTGTCTTCCCCCGCGCAAAAGCGGGTCATGAGGCTTGTTAGCGCAGACATTGTCCTTAGCTTCTCTTGGCCGAGGTGTCTGGCGAGCCATTCATCTCGGACGTTGTGTTTGAAAGCTGCTAAGGCTTCGGCGTCCGGACAGTCGACTATTTGGTTCTTTTTAGTAAGGAACCTGTTCTGCAGAATTCTTGCCACCGACTCTCGGGCTGTTGAGCTATATGACTTAGATCCTCTGCATCCGGAGGGCGGACATAAGTCCCTTGAAAATTTGCTCTAAACGCGTCCTCAAGCTCTTCCCAACTTCCAACAGTGTTTTCTGGGAGGCTTTTGAGCCAATGCCGAGCCGGCCCTTTGAGCTTGAGGGGTAGATATTTTATGGCGTGGAGGTCATCTCCACTAGCCATGTGTATGTGTAGTATATAATCCTCTATCCAGACTCCAGGGTCTGTTGTTCCGTCGTAAGCCTCTATGTTTATGGGTTTAAACCTGCTGGGAATTCATGATCCAAAGCACCTCATTGGTGAAACATAGTGGGTGTGCGGCGCCCCTGTATTTGGGTGTACCGCTGTCTTCGAACACTTGACGTGTTGTGTTGCTTCCTGGGGCCCTATTTTTTGGCCCGTAAATGGACCTGGCCGGGCCATCTATTTTCCGAGGATCATGAGTCGGCTTGTGTGCGACGCTGCTTGTAGATTTTGGCCTATCATCTGGCCGTCTATCCGGCCAGGCGGCCTCTTTGTTTTTGACTGTGGGGGCTCTATGGCTTCCTCGTCATATTCTGGCAGCAGCTTGCGCTTCGGGTAGCTCTTTGATTGATGGCCATTGCCATATTTGTCTGCAGTTTTGAGCACTTTGCTCCACCTCATTCTGAGTATGTCTTCCGCTGTTTTGAGCTTCCGCTTTTCCTTCTTCAGACTTCTTGCAGTGGCGACGAGTCTTTTGCGAAGGCTCTTATTCTCCGGTGGTGTGTCCGGCGTGAGGTCGTCTGGACTGTTGGTTTCACCGGGCATGGATTGATTATCCGATTCGTCCTGTTCGGACGGTTGCTTGGCTGCATGTTCGTCGTCCACTGGTTTGCCCTGCTTTATTGCTGGGTCATTAGGAGCACTATTGTTGTCGAGGCGGGACTTAGGGCGGCGTATGCGTCGCCGTTTTGGTTGTTTATCGGCGGGATTATCCTTTGCCGCGCCCCGTTGGTCCTCGTTATCGCTTCCTTTTGGGGTATCCACCATATATACATCGTGGGTTGGGTTGGCCTTCCAGTGCTCTGTGAGCGCTGGTTCTTGATCGTCTCCGGCATCATCGTCCATACCGTCGATGTCTTCGGAGTCGTAGTCTAGCATGACGGTTAGATCGTCGACAGTGGCTACAAAGTGGGTGGTGGGAGGGCTTTGAATTTCTTCATCGTCCACATCCCAACCGTCCTGGCCATATTCCGGCCAGGGCTCTCCGGATAGCGAGAGATGCTTTAGCGAATTTAGGATGTCACCAAAGGGTGAGTGCTGAAAGATGTCCGCGGTGGTGAACTCCATGATCGGTGCCCAATCAGATTCGATTGTCAGGGGCGCAGGAGGTTCAGAGTCCGGCAGGGAGTCCGGCACCTCGGAGTCACGAGCTTTATGAGGGACAAGGCTAGTGTTCGGCTCCATCGCCGTGGAAGTCGCAGCTCGAGGAGGCGCCCAGCCACCCGTCCTCGTCTGCGCTTGATCGGCTCCGGACTATGGGTCGGGCGGATTAGTGTCAGGACCTCCAAAACCTTTGTCCGCGGCGAGGGCTAGATCACGCCCATTGTGACAGTGCGGCACGCATGGCTGTGGCTCGGATCCATCGAAGATCAAGTCTTCGCGGATATCCGCCGTGAAGTTTAGGCTTCCAAATCTGACCTGACGGCCAGGGGCGCAGCTTTCGATCTGCTCCAGATGGCCAAGTGAATTGGCTCGCAGTGCGAAGCCGCCGAATATGAAGATCTGTCCGGGGAGAAAAGTCTCACCCTGGACGGTGTTGTTGTTGATTGAAGAAGCCATCGAGCCTATCGGTGACGACATAGAGGAACTCTCAATGAAAGCACCAATGTCAGTGTCAAAACCGGCGGATCTCGGGTAGGGGGTCCCGAACTATGCGTCTAGGCGGATGGTAACAGGAGACAAGGGACACGATGTTTTTACCCAGGTTCGGGCCCTCTCGATGGAGGTAAAACCCTACTCCTGCTTGATTGATATTGATGATATGGGTAGTACAAGAGTGGATCTACCATGAGATCAAAGAGGCTAAACCCTAGAAGCTAGCCTATGGTGTGATTGTTGTAATGGTTGTTGTGTCCTACGGACTAAAGCCCTCCGGTTTATATAGACACCGGAGAGGGCTAGGGTTACACAGAGTCAGTTACAATGGTAGGAGATCTACATATCCGTATCGCCAAGCTTGCCTTCCACGCCAAGGAAAGTCCCATCCGGACACGGGACGAAGTCTTCAATCATTTATCTTCATAGTCTTGGAGTCCGGTGGACGATGATAGTCCGGCTGTCCGGACACCCCCTAGTCCAGGACTCCCTCAACCCCGCTCGACTTATTAACCGCCCTGTCCTTTGTCCAGGAGTTGCAAGTAGTTTCTGGTGTTTGTAGTATGCTAGAGGCCGTGCGCAACGCTGTCCCGAGGGGTGGCCGTGATGCGGTAGGCACGTGGCCGGGTATCCCGGGCGCCCGTTTGGTGTCACGGAACCCTGTACACATCATTCGGGTCCGTATGTGGAAACCTCAGCCGGACTCCCTGCAGATGGAACCTGAATAGGCAATAAACCTGGACTAGAGACTTGTGTGGTTAGTCAGATCATGGTCTACACCCACTTTGGCTTTCGCTTGAAGTCTGCCGAGCACATGTCGTGTGCAGACGCTAAGTGGTGGAAACATGTGTGAAGAAGTACACCCCTGCAGGGTTATAAATGATCTATTCGAATAGCCGTGTCCGCGGTAAAGGACCTCTAGGTTGCCTATATAGTTCATAGACAAGTGAAAGTGGATACTCTAAAACACACAAGATAAGCGTGAGTGCTATGGATGGCGTTCTCGTAGGAAGAAGGGAGCGGGTCCATAGTGGTGTATTTGATATGGTGAATATGTGGACTCGTGTGCGCCACCTCAAAAGAGTTACTTGCAGTCGTAGTTCAGGATAGCCACCGAGTCAAAGCTGGCTTGCTACAGTTAAACCCCACCATCCCTTTGATGATACTGATGCATATGTAGTTAGTTCTGATGTAAGTCTTGTTGGGTACATTTGTACTCATCTTTGCCTATTTTATCTTTTTGCAGAGAGACTTCAGTCTCACTAGTAGTTCCGCATGGACTTCGACGTTTAGGTTGTTACCTCAGCTATGATCTTGTGCCCTCGGCAGGATCTGGTAGATAGTCAGGCTTCTCAACCTTTTTCATTTTTAGATGTCTGTACTCAGACATGTTAAGCTTTCGCATGTGTTTGTTATTTGTATGCTCTGAATGTTTGGTCATGAGACTCATGTTTGTAATATCTCGCTCCTCGGAGCCTATTGAATAAATACTTTGAGTTATAGAGTCATGTTGTGATGCCATGTTGTATTTGCACATATCGAGCATATTGTGTGTATGTTATTGAAATGCTTGGTATGTGTGGGATCCGACAACCTAGTTGTTTATTCTTGGTAGCCTCTCTTACCAGGAAATGTCTCCTAGTGCTTTCACTAAGCCATGGCAGCTTGCTACTGCTCCGGAACACTTAGGCTGGCCGACATGTGTCCTTCTTCGTTCCCGTGTCTGTCCCTTCGGGGAAATGTCACGCGTTGTTCCTTTAAGTCCCTGTAGCTTGCTATGACTTGGGTTCATATGTTGTTGATCGACACGTTCATTGCAGGGTCATGTATGCCTGTTCCTGTAAGTTAGCGCCACCTTGGGTTTAGGACTAGTCATGTCGGCCTGGGTTCTTTGTCATATGGATGCTAGCGACACTTCCATATACATGAGCCAAAAGGCGCAAACGGTCCCGGGCCAGGTAAGGTGGCACCCACGGGAATGCCGTGCATGAGGCCGCAAAGTGATATGATGTGTTACATGCTAGATCGGTGTGACTTAGGATCGGGGTCCTAACATGAGTCTTCGTGATGTTGAAATCGACGAAGGTAGAAATCAAGGAAAAGCATCAAGTGTTGATGATTAAACAAGACCACTAGTTTCAAGTAAAGGGTAAAGGGAAAGAAAGGGAACTTCAAGAAGAATGTCAAGCAAGTTGGCACTCCCGTGAAGAAGCCCAAAGCTGGACCTAAGCCTGAAACTGAGTGCTTCTACCGCAAAGGAAATGGTTACTAGAAGCGGAACTGCCCCAAATATTTGGTGAATAAGAAGGATGGCAAAGTGAACAAAGGTATATTTTATATACATGTTATTGATGTGTGCCTTACTAGTGCTCGTAGTAACCCCTGGGTATTTGATACTTGTTCAGTTGCTAAAGATTAGTAACTCGAAGTAGGAGTTGCAGAATAAATAGAGACTAGTTAAGGGTGAAGTGATGATGTATGTTGGAAGTGGTTCCAATATTGATATGATCAGATCGCACAACCCCTATACTTTTGGGATTAGAGTTGAACCTAAATAAATGTTATTTGGTGTTTGCATTAAAGCATGAATATGATTAGATCATGTTTATTGCAATACGGTTATTCATTTAAGACAGAGAATAATTGTTATTCTATTTACATGAATAAAACCTTCTATGGTCATACACCCAATCTTGATGGTTTATTGAATCTTGATCATAGTGATACACATATTCATAATATTGATGCCAAAAGATGCAAAGTTGATAATGATAGTGCAACATACTTGTGGCACTGCTGTTTAGGTCATATTGGTGCAAAGCGCATGAAGAAAATCCATGCTAATGGGCTTTTGGAATCAATTGATTATGAATCACTTGGTGCTTGCGAACCATGCCTCATGGGCAAGATGACTAAAAACTCCATTCTCCAAAACAATGGAACGAGCTACTGTCTTATTGGAAATAATACATACTGATGTATGCGGTCCAATGAGTGTTGAGGCTCGTGGCGGGTATTGTTATTTTCTGACCTTCACAGATGATTTGAGCAGATATGGATATATCTACTTAATGAAAAATAAGTCTAAAACATTTGAAAACTTCAAAGAATTTTAGAGTAAAGTGGAGAATCTTTGTAACAAGAAAATTAAGTTTCTACGATCTGATCATGGAGGAGAATATTTAAGTTACGACTTTGGCCTTCATTTAAAACAATGTGGAATAGTTTCACAACTCACGCCAGCTGGAACACCACAGCATAATGGTGTGTCCGAACATCATAACCGCACTTTATTAGATATGGTGCGATCTATGATGTCTCTTACCGATTTACCACTATCGTTGTGGGGTTATGCATTAGAGACAGCTGCATTCACATTAAACAAGGCACCATGAAAATCCGTTGAGACGATGCCTTATGAACTATGGTTTGGCAAGAAACCAAAGTTGTCGTTTCTTAAAGTTTGCGGCTGCGATGCTTGTGTGAAAAAACTTCAACCTGATAAGTTCGAACCCATATCGTAGAAGTACGTCTTCATTGGACACCCAAAGGAAATTGTTGGGTACACCTTCTATCACAGATCCGAAGGCAAAATCTTTGTTGCTAGGAATGGATCCTTTCTAGAGAAGGAGTTTCTCTCGAAAGAAGTGAGTGGGAGGAAAGTAGAACTTGATGAGGTAATTGTACCTTCTCCCGAATTGGAAAGTAGTTCATCACAGAAATTAGTTCCGGTGATTCCTACACTAATTAGTGAGGAAGCTAATGATGTTGATCATGAATCTTTAGATCAAGTTAATACTGAACCTCGTAAGTCTTCCATAGTACGATCCGCACCCGAGTGGTATGGTAATCCTATTTTGGAAGTCATGTTACTAGACCATGATGAACCTATGAACTATGAGGAAGCGATTATGAGCCCATATTCCGCGAAATGGCTTGAGGCCATGAAATCTGAGATAGGATCCATGTATGAGAACAAAGTGTGGACTTTGGTGGACTTGCCCGATGATCGGCAAGCCATGTCAAACAAATGGATCTTCAAGAGGAAGACGGACACTGATAGTAGAGTTACTATCTACAAAGCTCGACTTGTCGCAAAAGGTTTTTCGACAAGTTCAAGGTGTTGACTACAATGAGATTTTCTTAATTTTAGCGATGCTTAAATCCGTCTGAATCATTTTCGCAGTTGCCATATTTTATGAAATCTGGCAAATGGATGTAAAAACTGCATTCCTTAAATGGATATTTCTTAAAGAAGAGTTGTATATGATGCAACCAGAAGGTTTTTTCGATCCTAAAGGTACTAACAAGGTGTGCAAACTCCAACAATCAATCTATGGGCTGGTGCAAGCATCTCGGAGTTGGAATATACGCTTTGATGAGTTGATCAAAGCATATAATTTTATACAGACGTGCAGTGAAGCCTGTATTTTGAAGAAAGTGAGTGGGAGCACTACAACCTTTCAGATAAGTATATGTGAATGACATATTGTTGATCGTAAATGATGTATAATTTTCTGGTAAGCATAAAGGAGAGTTTGAAAGGAGATTTTCAAAGAAAGACCTCGATAAAGCTGCTTACATATTGGGCATCAAGATCTATAGAGATAGATCAGGACGCTTGATAAAGATTTTTCAATGAGTACATACCTTGACAAGATTTTGAAAGAGTTCAAAATAGATCAGTCAAGGCGCCGCACACCCACTATGCTTCACAGACGAAGTAATGGATCATCAAATCCGTGAGGGTTTCAAACCCGTAAACATTGAATCATACGACGGCACAACAGATCCTGCGGTTTGGATCGAGGACTATCTCCTTCACATCCACATGGCCCGCGGTGATGATCTACACGCCATCAAATTCCTCCCACTCAAGCTTAAAGGACCAGCTCGGCATTGGCTCAACAGCTTGCCAGCAGAATCAATTGGTTGTTGGGAAAACCTGGAAGCCGCATTCCTTGATAACTTCTGGGGCACATATGTGCGACCACCGACGCGATGACCTAAGCCACATAATTCAGCAGCCGGATGAATCGGCGGACAATTACGGACATGGTTCTTAACCAAGAAAAATCAAATCGTCGACCGTCCGGATGCAGAGGCCCTTGTAGGCTTCAAACATAACATCATGACGAGTGGCTTGCCCGACACCTAGGACAGAAAAGCCGAAATCCATGGCAGCCCTCGGATCACTCATGACCCGCTGGCGGGGAGAGGACAAGCTGCTAGCTCGCAAAGAATAACAACGACCAAAAACCCCGGTTGTTGGATAACAAGGACAACAACGGCGGTCGCGTCGCATAATAAGCACAAAGCGCCGATTAACGGCGATATCATCAAGATACGTATGGTCAATGCCGGATTCGAGGCTCTAAACCGGTCGTGGAAAAAGCCATTCAAAAGAAATACTCATGGCCCGTCTAATTTGGACAGAATACTCGATCGCTCGTGCCAGATACATGGCACCCCCGAAAAACTAGCGAACCACACCTACAGGGATTGTTGGGTGTTCAAGCAGGCAGACAAGATAAATGCCGAAAACAACGACAAGGGGCTGCATAGCAATGACGAGGAGGAGCCCCGACTGCCAAACAATAGAGGACAGAAGGGCTTTCCCCCACAAGTGCGGACGGTGAACATGATATACGCAACCCACATACCCAAAAGGGAGCGGAAGCATGCACCGAGGGACGTATACGCGAGCGAGCCAGTCGCCCCAAAGTTTAACCCATGGTCCTCCTGCCCGATCACTTTTGATCGAAGGGACCACCCCACTAGCATCCGCCACGGTGGATTCGCCGCATTGGTTCTTGACCCAATCATTGACGGATTTCACCTCATTAGAGTCCTGATGGACGGCGGCAGCAGCCTGAACCTGCTTTACCAGGATACAGTGCGCAAAATGGGCATAGACCCCTCAAGGATCAAACCTACAAAAACGACCTTTAAAGGCGCCATACCAGGTGTAGAGGCCAACTATACGTGCTCGATTACACTCGAAGTGGTCTTGGATCCCCGATAACTTCCGGCGAGGAATTAATCTTCGACATAGTCCGTTCGCAGTGGCTATCACACATCGCCGGACGAACCGCATTTAAAGTTCAATGCGGTGCCGCACCACGCATACCTCAAGCTCAAAATGCTAGGCCCCGAGGAGTAATCACGGTCAATGGAAACACGAACGCTCTCCGAACGGAGGAGCATACTGGCGTCTTCGGCGGAAGTACAAAGCAGCCTCTTAAGGCAATTCTCGAGTCCGACTACTAAACGTCCGGACACCGTCAAGCGCGCCAGGAGTAACCTATAACAAGACCGCGGGGCACGTTTCGAGCACGCGTAGCAATGCAGCCCCAACCCCAACCCTCGCGAAATCGCGAGACCAGTACCACGCGTACATAACTACGCTCTGGAGATACCATGGACATAGGGGTAGGGGCACGACCACGGCATGCCCGGAGAGCGGCTCAACCACACCAGGGGCTCCCAATTGTGTCATTCTTTTTTTTCTTATTCTCAGGACTCCGTTTTCCAGAAGCCCTGTCCGGCAGTAGAATTGCCGAACTCACGATGCAACAACCAGGGAAGCAGAAAAGCTACGTCGAGTGTCCAGGTTGTCTCTATTATGAGCAGTATACCTGTTTTACATACCATCCCGCAGCCTACCCCTGGAGGGGGACATGTTAAATAGTCCCATACCTTGCTTATCGCACTATTTGTATCGTTCTGCTTTCATTGTAGTATTTTTTTTGAATAAACAATGCATCGCTTTTTGCTTATTATTGCATTCCTTTTTCTATCTATATATGTTCACTTATGACATGTTGCATCCGTACGCTTTGGTACGGCCAAATACACCAGGGGCTTAAGTACCCCAAAATATGGTGTGATAAGTCCGAACACTTTAACAAGTGCGGCACCCCGGACTTATAGCATTATATGCATCGGCTCCGAATCATGTCTTGGGTCAATAGTTGGGTTTGCCCGGCTCCCATGTTTTGGTACCTTACATTCCGTTATATCGGCTAAGGTAGCGCTGGGAGAACCACTGCGATTGTGCCCCGGTTGAGCTGGGTTGAGCACCTCAGTGGAGAAAGCTAAAACTGACCGTCATGATAGGGCGAGAGCCGGTCGCTGTTCGAGAGGTTTTTCGAGTCCCTAAAGACTTATGCCGAGCGAGGAGTCGGCTTTGTCCGACCCAGGCGTGGATAGCGCCCCGAATTCGGTCTTCCGAACACTAGGGGCTTTGCCGAAATTTAAAATTATAGAACTCTATGGCTAAGTGGGAGTGTTCAAGCATTATAGTCCGGTTGCCTTGTTCGTTGTGTTGAGAGCCTCCCTCTAAGGACCCAAGAATGGGAACAAGAGCACTCAAGTTTATCCCGAACACCCAAGCACTTGTGGCATGGGGGCTGAAGCCAACGACTTGCCATCTCTCAAATTTGATAAACGGCTGCATAGAAGGTAATTAAATTAACAAGCGTTGCTTAGCACTTATGAACAAAGTTTTCAGCATACAAGATAATAAATGCGAGTCTACTCAAAAATTACATCTTTGGAGCACTCACCCGCTATAAGGCAGGCACCCTTCAGGACACCCTTATAGTGCATCTCGGGCGTGTGATACTCCTTGCCTGGCGGTGGCGCGTCTGTCACAAGCTTCTCGGCGTCCATCTTGCCCCAGTGCACTTTAGCACGGGCAAGGGCTCGACGGGCACCTTCAATGCAGATGGAACACTTGATGACTTCAATACATGGACAGGCGTCCACCAGCCGCCGCACCAGACCGATGTAGCTCCCAGGCATGGCTTCTTTAGGCCACAGCCGAACTATGAGGCCCTTCGTGGCCTGTTCAGCCACCTTGTGGAGCTTGACCAGCTACTTCAGCTGGTCGCTCAGGGGCACAGGATGTCCGGCCTCAGCATATTGAGACCAGAACACCTTTTCCGTCGAGCTCCCCTCCTTGGCTCGGTAGAACGTGGCAGCATCGGACTCACTATGGGGAAGATCTGTGAACGCTCCTGGAGAGCTCCTAATTCGGGTAAGCAATAGATAATTCACTTTTACATGCTTTCTTTGCATGAAGAATGCCTTACCCGCCGCTCTCTTTTTTATCGCCTCAATCTCCTGGAAGGCCTTCTAGGCTTCGGCCTTAGCGGCTTTGGCACTCTCAAGAGCCAAGGCGAGCTCGGACTCTCGAGTCTTCGAGTCATGCTCCAAACTCTTGTTTTTCCACGAAAGCCTGGAGCTCTTGCCGCACCTCCGCCACCCGCGCCTCCTGCTTCTCTCGCTCAGTGCGCTCCGCGGCCGCACTTTTTTCGGCCTTGGACACCGCCTACTTTAGGGTCGCCACCTCATTCGTGGCCCTTGCAATACTCATGTTATTCCTGTCATTTTTTTTGCAACCAAATCCTTTCTATAAGGTATTACTTTAATAAGGTATTACTTACCTTCCTTGTCCTCGAGATGCTTCTTGGCACGGCCGAGCTCGTTCTTGGACCGCTCGAGACTCTGCTTCAATACATTGACCTCCCTTGATCGGTCTGGCAGAGGTCAGCAGCAAGAGCCTGCATTCCCATATTGACATGCTTATGTTAGACTCCTGCGTATATCTTTTTAGATCCTTAGTTCGGCTTTTCTTTCCGAACACCAAGCTGAGCATCAGGGGCTACTGTCTATGCGGTACTATTTTTACATATCTTAATTACATACCTCAAAGCTTTGTTAGAAGGCTGGTACAGCTTGATCGGCCAGCTCTTGGCAGACTAAACTTTCGGATCACCACACTCTCATAAAGGCGGTGCTCCTCGTCGATGGGCGCCATGGGCGCCTCCGGCAAGAAGTTCTCCGTGCCTCCGGATGGACGGAGGCCACCGGCGTTGCAGTCTTGCCCTTCTTACGAAGGGTCTGCCCGCCGGACTTTGGAATCACTGTAGGTTCCGGTACGGAGTCCGGCACAGGGCCGGACTTAGAGCCCTCTGAGGTTTAGCCCTCTTTGCGCCCGGAGTCCGGGAGGTCGCCTTGCGGCGCCTCCAGGACCACCTCCTCCTGGTGGGGCCCCTCTTGGGACTCCACCGTGGCGTCGTCTGTGTCACGGGGGGAGGAGGCGGTCGGAAGTGAAGTGCTATTCACATCCGACGAATCCAGGGAGCCACTCGACGAAGCGGGGAGCTCGTCCTTGGGTGGGCTACATGGTTGTATTCGGCGTTAGAAGACACTATGCGACAAAGGAAAAATCATGGGTTATTTTGGAATCCGGACACTTACGATCTCGCCAGGGGCTTGGCCCTCGAGGGCGAATCCTCTTTGCCGTCGTCGGCGTTGGTGGAAAAGTCCGGAGGAAGGGTACTTCCCTTCTTGGACCCTCCGGCTTCCCCGGTTGGGGAGGCCTTCCTTTTCTTCTCTCCCCCCGCTGGGGGAGAAGCCTCTTTTTTCTCCTCCTCGTCTTTGCGGGAGGAGTCCGCCTCGAAGTCATCGGACGATGAGTCCGATAACACCTGATGCCGGGAACTCTTGCGGGTTCCTGTGGCCTTCTTCTTGGCCTTCTTGTCCGGCACCACGTGAGGTGCCGGAACCAGCAGCCCGTCTAATCAGGCGTCATTGGGTCTTTCGGTAAGGGAGCCGGACGGTTAACCTGCCGGACTTCTTCGCCACTGTCAAAGGTAAGGAGTTTAGATCCCGCATAGAGCCAAACTATGAAAAACAAGTGTCCCGTAAAGGGTAAAATAGCTTACCTCACCGGCTTGACGCTGCTAGCTGAATCCGCGATCTTCGATAGCGGATGCGGGAGCCTCGACGCCCTTGAACAGCACCTTCCAAGCGTCTTCGTACGTAGTGTCGAAGAGCCTGCTCAAGGTCTGGTGCTGTGCCGGAACAAACTCCCACAAGTCGAAAGCCCGTTGTTGGCACGGGAGGATCCGGCAGATGAGCATGACCTGGACTGCGTTGACGAGCTTGATCTTCTTGTTCACAATGTTTTGGACGCAGGTCTGGAGTCCGGTCAGCTCTTCCAAATCACCCCATGTCAGGCCCTTCTCTTTCTAGGAGGTGAGTGTGTGGGGATGCCAGATCTGAATTCGGGGGCCGCTGCCCATTCAGGGTCACGCGGCTCGGTGATGTAGAACCACCCGATTGCCACACTTTGATGGTTTCCCGAAGGCGCCCTCGAGCCATATGGCGTTGGGCATCTTGCCCACCATGGCACCTCTGCACTCCGCCTGCTGGCCGTCCACTACCTTCGCTTGACATTGAAGGTCTTGACCATAAGCGAAGTGGGGTTTGATCACGAGGAAGGCCTCGCACACAACGATAAATGCTGAGATGTTGAGGATGAAATTCGGGGCCAGATCATGGAAACCCAGGCCGTAGTAGTACATGAGCCCCCGGACAAATGGGTGGAGTGGGAAGCCCAGTCCACGGAGGAAATGGGGAAGGAACACCACCCTCTCATGGGGCCTGGGGGTGGGGACGAGCTGCTTCTCGTTTGGAAGCCGGTGCGCAATGTCGTTGTGCAGGTATCCGGCTTTCCTCAACTTTTTGATGTGCCCCTCTGTGACGGAGGAGGCCATCCACTTGCTTCCCGCTCCGAACATGGCTGGGGAAGGTTCAGGCGAGATGTGCGGACTTGGGCGCTGGAGCTCGAGTACGCGGAAATGGATAAGCAAAGGAGGAAGAAGGCGTAGGTAAAAAGGTGGATCCTTATCCCCTTATATGGACGGACGAAACTATGCATCCCCACCAGCCTGGTAAGACTCACTTATCTCCCAAGCGCCGTAATCAATGGCGCGGTTGGGCTACCCACGCCCGTATTGATGAGAATCCCGGAATAAGGGGACACGATCTCTGCTTTGACAAGACATGCCAAGGAAACCGCTTCGCTAAACGCGCTGAGGTGGAATAGTAAAAACGATTCGAATAAAGGCCTGGCCGTGGTGTGATGTCACGCCACGGAATACGTCAGCAGATTGAACTTGTGTAAACGTTATTCTCTCTACAGTGGTATGTGGAACTTATTTTGCAAAGCCAGACACTATCCTTGTGTTCAAAATCTTCTATGAAGTATTCAGAGGAGGAACCCGCCTTGCAATGCCGAAGACAATATGCGCGCCGGACTTGTCGTCATTGAAGCCTGGTTCAAGGGCTACTGAGGGAGTCCTGGATTAGGGGGCGTCCGGATGGCTGGACTATCACCGTTGGCCGGACTCCTGGACTATGAAGATACAAGATTGAAGACTCCGTCCCGTGTCCGGATGGGACTTTCCTTGGCGTGGAAGGCAAGCTTGCCAATACGGATATGTAGATCTCCTACCATTGTAACCGACTCTGTGTAACCCTAGCCCTCTCCGGTGTCTATATAAACCGGATGGTTTTAGTCCGTAGAACGAACAACAATCATACCATAGGCTAGCTTATAGGGTTTAGCCTCTTTGATCTCGTGGTAGATCTACTCTTGTACTACCCATATCATCAATATTAATCAAGCAGGAGTAGGGTTTTACCTCCATCGAGAGGGCCCAAACCTGGGTAAAAACATTGTGTCCCTTGTCTCCTGTTACCATCCGCCTAGATGCACAGTTCGGGACCCCCAACCCGAGATCCGCCGGTTTTGACACTGACATCCACCTTGACGGCATCGGTCGTGCCTTTGAGCTCCCCCGGCGGGCCGCGCCCACAGCTTGGCCACGTAGTGCGGCAGTGGGGATGCCCACACTCTGATGCAAATGACCGACACGGCGATGGGCGCGCCGATGTCGAGCACGCCGCCAACCAAGAAAAATGCACGGCCGTCCTCCTCCGTGAACAGCAAGAGCCGTGGCTCCGACAGTGGCACTTGCAGCTGGAGCACCTTGCCGTACTGGATCTTGTGCACGGGCATGGGACGCGCCCTGCTGATGTGGTGGTAGAGCGCCGGCAGCGGGCCTTCGTAGCCGCAGACGGGCACGGGGCATTTGCAGGGCGCGAGCGGACACACGCTCTGGTGATCGGCGTGCTTGTGGTAAGTGACGTAGAGGCCATAGCCTTCTTGCGGGCACTTCACCCTCACCGATGAAAGGACGACGTCCACCGCCATGTTCCACACGTCGAAACCACCGCCGCGCTCGCACTTCTGGCAGTGCCGCTGGTTCTCGGGGTGCTCGACGCGGCAGTCCGCGCAGGCCAGGTGCCCTCCCTTGCACAGCAGAAATCAATCAAACATCACATCAATCTAGAAACTTGCACCTTGCTCAATCAGCTAAACGGACGAGGTGTATTCGAACCTCATACACTGGAGGCGTCAAGGGGCAGAGGCACAAGGGGCAGTGGAGCACAGTGAGGTCCATCGAGACCTTATAGAGATCCATCATCGGGTCCTGTTCCTTCTACATGATCTTGCCCTCCTCGTGCACAACCATCTCTCGCTTGGGCCGGGGCATTACAAAGCTTTACCGTCACATATTTATACTACTTCAAGGTGCATTAAATCAACACATGCAAGTATCAGAAGGAGAGTCACGGCATGCATGCATGCAATGTAATTAATGCATCAATAAATGCAAATTATTGAAATATATCGAGTGTAGTGCTTTGATGTGTCGCGTCAACTCGTACATCAACAAGAAGTTTGATTACCCTCTCCCTCGCAGACTTAACTGCACCTGCCTTTGGCTGTATGACAGGTTGGCCACCCACCTGTCGGTCCCACCTATCATACACGCAAAGGTAGGAGCGTCCCTCCCTCACCTATGAGCGTGGTAGCTGGCAAGACTAGGAGAAGCTTTCACTACACGCTCTCCCTCCCGCACGCGATGGACATGCAGCAGTTCAATTGGTGTCAGATGGCCAAAAGCGTACTATAGTACTCCTCCAGTGCATTAGTACTCCATCATTGTTTGACTTCCTGAGAGGCGAAGAGCCAAGCTCAGCCCAGACGCTCGTGTGGTAGTTTCATGTGTAGAGTAGTCTAGGGTAGCGTGTACCGTGCCTATAAGCTTAAAATTGTTGGGGTCGGTTCCATGCTATGTGGCCGTCTCGAAGTTTTTTTAAAAAATTAAAATAACCTTCTGGCCCTACCTATCACCCTGGTCATCTGGTCAAGACAGGAATATATATTTTAATTTGTGGTGGGTAAATGTTAGAGGTTGTAGCAAATATATTGTACATTGCGGGTCTTTCAGGCAAGTTTAGAGGCAAGCATGTGTGGCCAGTGCTATGATGAGTCGCGTCAACTCGTACAATGAGGAGAAGCTTGATTTTACTACTACACGCCTTCTCCCTCGCCCATGCGCGCGGTTGCTTGCAAACAAGGACATGCTTTTGCTTATAGTACTACAACAAGCTATCCCTCCCGCTTGCGGTGGACGGACATGCAGCAGCGGATTCTACACTGTAGAAGCAGTAGTAGTAACATCATTGTTCGTCTTCTCGAAGAGGCGAAGAGCCAAGCGCAACCCGAACATGGCAGTTGCGAACATTGCAGCACGCATATAGCCAGGCTCTTGCATGAGACAAAATTGCTATGTGAGCCCACTATTGTACTAGTACGTACTACTACTTGCTAGTATAGCCCTGTAAACCGGAAAGGAGTATTTGCCTTTCTAGAGATTTCAACAAGTGACTAGACTGCACCGAGACGGAGTACATATGGAGCAAAATGAGTGAATCTGCACCGTAAATGAATACGTAGTTCTCTCATTTTCCTCTCCGAGGTGAACAATATTGAGTATACTAACTAGTCTCTTTTTGACACGCATTTACGTTTTTTTGACATAGTACAAACACAAGCGCTCATATACACGCACATACACTCACCCCTATGAACGCACACACGCACGACACTATCATCTTGAAATTTGCGAAGTCACCATAGGCACCTCGTCGTCGACGGGAACGTCTCCTGACACGCGATAGACGCGAGTGGCAGTCGCCTCCATAGGTGCTTGAATGCCAAGGAGGGAGAGGGTAGCGGTTCCCAAGACGTTGAACGGTCAATGATGCATCCTCAAGTACATGCAGAGGGAATTAATTGGAGAAGCAGAATAGAGTCAGCACGATGTGAATGCAACAGAGTTTGGACTCTCATATAAAGGCTCTCCACCACTCCAATCCATCTACTCCTAAGTCTCTGCGCAACACTGCTCACTCCAATCCAAGACCAAGTGACCAGAAGCCACAAGCACCTATGGAGGCGATGGACGCGAGCGGCACTTGGCTGTGCCAAATCATCCAATGCGCTAGCCTGCGGCCACGCACCGCGCAGCGTTTCCAAACGGTGCTGGCGACCGCCGACATCGTAGCCCTCGCTGACGCCGGCTTCGCCTCTCGCATGGACGACATGATGGTCAACTCCATCTGCAAGTTCACCACCGTCAAGAAGCGCGCGGACGACCTTGCCGTACTGCTCCAGCACGCACACCCAGGCTCCTCATTGCCTGCCACCCTCATCGGCCTCCATGGTGCCAAACTCTTTCAAGCCCTGGTGGCCTTGCAGGTGCCGGAGGTCGCAACGAAGAATGTGCACCTCGAGGCCGCGCTCACCGCGCAGCGCCTCGCCATGCAAGAAACCGTCGACCTGCACATCCACGTCTACGAGGAAATCGTCTACAGAGGCCACTACAAGGCAAGCAAGGATAGAAAGACATAGGCCTTCTTCCAGCGGCTGAAATCTTTGGACGCCATTGCTCAGAAGCACGTCGACCTGGCCATGAAAGCCGCTGCTACTTAGGCACCGTTCGGTGGGGCGGCATCCTGAGTCGAGGAGGTGGACGTCATCGATGGATGCATCTCTTCTTCTTGCCTCCTGTAACCAGCACTGCATCGGCTCGTGGCCTTAATGTTTTATTAGTATAGTACTCCCTCCGTTCCCAAATATAAGTCTTTCTAAAGATTCCAACAAGTGACTAGTACATACGGAGCAAAATAAGTGAATCTACACTCTAAACTATGTCTACATACATCTGTATGCTGTATTCCATTTGAAATAGTATCTAAAAAGGCTTATATTTAGGAACGGAGGGAGCATATGGCATTTTTATTCGAGTCGTAACATTTTCACTGTAAGGTGGGGCCGCAGTTGAGCAAACCCACCCGCCCACCAGGCGTCGGCCGAGTTTAGAATTAGAAGAGAGAAACGAGGGAGGAGAGCTAGCTGTAGCACGGACGCTGTTGTCAGATGGGACTCGTGTTGATAGAATAGGAGTATTGAGCACTCGTACCTCTTTTTTTGAGGGAAAAATTAGTCGTATGTCTAGTACCACTAGTTGGGTGTGTGCGACCTATAGCTGTCATCACTTTAGGTCTCCTTTTCGAACAGCAGCTACGCTTCACTGTACATAGTTAATCAAGCATTTATCCTCCTATATGTACTCCTAGGCTATTTCCACGTGCTCCCATTCACCGACATGTGGGACATAGAGCATCTGGGTCGTAGTGCATGCACGACTCGGAGCATATGCCAGGGTACTTTACATTTCAGACCTCACAAATTACACGCAAACCCCCCGCGGAAGAATAAATAAATAAATGAATTACTACATGAAACCGGATTATTTTCGCAGAAACCGGAGCACGTTCATTAATTTTTGGACATAACACATTAATAAAAAATGACCGGACCTAAAACAGTCTAAGGGCCTCTTTGATTTTCCCGCAAAAAAAGGGCCTCTTTGATTCGCAGGATACTGAAACACAGGAATGGGGAAAGAATGATGGCGATGAACCGAGGCGAGGAGAATTCTAACTCAGTTAGAGGTTAGAGTTAGATTCTAATCCTGAACTAATTCTAAACCAAAGAGGTGTATGGATGGCAGGGTTAGATTGACAATAAATGCTCTTCTCAATCATTTGACTACTTTGGACCCTATTTCCGGCCGGATTTGGTGTGGCCGGCTCTTGTGTGGCCTCCTTTACAAATCAAGCATGCAAAACATGATAATTTTTTACAAATCAAGCATGCAAAACATGATAATTTTTTACTTTGTCCATACAAATGAGATATCCCACTTAAACATAAAGTCGTCAATCAAGCTTCACAAAAAAAACACTCCATGAAACAAAGCATGAGCTAACTCATCACGAAAGTCATTCACGATAGGGAGGGAGCCCGGAGCCCCAACGCACTGAGGGAGGAGCTCGCCATCGTCGCTCTGGACGAAGGCTCTGTAGAGCCCAAGCCCCTAGAACCCCTCCGACGCCGGCCCTTGTGAGTTGAGGTCAACATCGGCATGGGTAGCAGGGCTGCGCCGCCGCCGACTGGGAACTTAATCTTTGGGCCTCTAGAAATAATGCAAGCCTGAAACTGAAATACCTATAAAGGTGAACTGAATCTTTGGGCCTCTAGAAATAATGCAAGCCTGAAACTGGAATACCTAGAAAGGTGAACTGAATCTTTGGGCCTCTAGAAATAATGCAGGCCTGAAACTGAAATACCTAGAAAGGTGAACTGAATCTTTGGGCCTCTAGAAAGATTTATTACCTCCTCAAGCAGCATCAAACAATTCCATGCGTGCACCACAAATCTATACCAAGTTTGATCAGGATCTACTTTTCCAAATCAGAATTAGCGCTAGAGCGAGCAAGATTAATGATATGGCTGTGAGACAGAGAAGCAACAAACAAACTCACCCCTCTCGTGACCTACCTGGTAGATGCGCCGCCGCCGCGCATGATAGAGGGAGAAAAACGATCGGGGAAGGGGGAGCGGGGCGACCTTCGAAGGCCGGAGGGAGAGGGCGGCCGAAGTAGGGCGGCGGAGGCCAGAAGAGAGGACGGCCGGAGGAGAGAGAGGGCGAGCGGCGCTTGGGCGGGCGGCCCTATGGGGAACAGAGAGGAGTCGTGCCAGAGGGGGGGAACGATCTGGTGCGGGCAGGGGAGATTTTTTTAGTTCTATTTTAGTGGGCCCGAGGATAACTAACCCAATTAGAACCTCTCCACCGGGCTAGTTTTTTGAGCTGGGTTAGAGAAAACTAGCTCAAACTAACTCCTCCTGTTTTGATAATTTGAGGCTATTTCAACCCAAACTAGCTCTAACTCAGGGATCCAAACAAAGAGGAGTAGTACTGTACATGCTGTGGACCGTAGCACATTATTTTTTATGGCCATATCACCACATTGTTATCTACTGCTGGTTCACTAGGCTACCGTGGTTCGCACTGCTGGTTCACTGGGCTGTCGTGGTTCGCACGCCTCTGACCTGAGTAGTAGTAGTAGTATATACCGCATCATTCTTTGCTCCTTCTTACTAATACGTACTTTGCCAACATGTGGGAGAGCCAGCATCTGGGTCGACGTGTCATGCACCAGATTATAGTGCGGAACAGAAGTGGGGCATCACCCCGGTCGGAGCGCTAGTAATTCATGACTATAGTGAGTGGTCATATCACAAGTCTTTCTAGCAGTAATGCGCCGTCAAATCGCACATCCCGACCTTTCTAGCAGTATGTTTGAGAATCTGCCACTCGCTCACCCTCCTTGCCTCTCTGTCAAACCGCCTACCCGAAAACTGCCGTGCGTACTGCCCGAGAAAATCCCCACCCTCAACTTTTAACTACGCGAAAATAGTCCGAGCTTGTTCGTTCTATATAAATACTTACTGTATGTTTATTCACCCGTGGGGTTGTTCAATGAATGGAGGGGCGGGGAGCACAAGTGAAGAATACTAGTATTACTAGTAGTAAGTAGGAGTCGTACAGTAGTCACCTTAAATAGAGAGTTTCTTTTCTTTAATGCCACGTAGACAAATTGAAACGCTTGTTTTGGAGAGAAAAAGATAATCACTCCACTATATATGTACGCAGGGGCCTAAGCGCTTGCTTTACTAGGGTTGCTCTGTTCATTCTCTCATCCTCTCCAGATCTAAACAAGACATCGGTAGAAACATTTTCTCTCTGCTCACCGTTGGTCACAGATCCGGCCGGATCCCTTCGGCCGGTGTGTGTAGAGGACTAAAAGGTGCATCGTTCACGCGGTCATCGCCGCCGAGGGAGGAAACCCACAGCTGCCGGCGGGTCCCGATCCTCCGCCCGTGCCGTTCTCTTCGACACATCGCCGGCTCGGGAGGTCCTCCGACCCTTCTTCCTCCCTGTCGTATTGTGCGCAGATCGGACCTGCCGCCGCCGACATCCCGACGACCTCATGTACAAGTTCTTCGAAAGCGGCCTTGCTCTACTGCCCCAGCTCCCAATGTGTCTGCATGTGCATCTTTTTCTACTTCCATTAGCTCTTCCAAATCCACCTAAATTTTTAGTGTTATTAGAGGTAAAGCTACTTCATGCATTCGAATATAGGACTTGGTTCAAACAACGAAGAAACGGGGGAAAGTCATAGCATGAATCTAGGACTTGATTCAAAGTGGAAATAACAGGGGGAAAGTAGTAGAGACCGGGTACCCAACCGGTCTCTTGATTGAAAAGGGAAATAATGGGAAAACTCAGTACAAACTAGATAAGGAACAGATCTATTATTGGTTGAAAAATGGATAGAAAGTGGCGGTTGGTGGACAAGTCAACAGAGTATGTCCAGGATTAGATTTGCTGCCCTCACATAGTAAAAGGTCTCCAGGATTAGATTTGATGCCCTCACATAGTAAAAGGTCTCCAGGATTAGATTTGCTGCCCTCACATAGTAAAATTTCTCCAGGATTAGATTTGCTACCCTCATAGAGCATGAACAAACTCGGCATCACCACTTTGTGCCTCTTTGTAGGTACATTGTGCTGATGCATCCACTGTCGCATGTCCTTATACCAACCTTTTGCTGTTGTTAATGTAAGGGCGCATGTAAAATGAAGCGATCACACTGTTACCTTAATGACATGTCTAACCAGTGTTATTGTTAATCTAATGCCTCCACTGATATGATGCAATTAACCTGTGTTAACAAATGGTACTCCTGCTGTTTTCCCAAGTATGATAAGTAAGTTTCTTCTTTACGCTGTTGAGTGACCTGGTGTCCCCATGGTCCCATGCCCTTAAACCAACTCCTTAGCTGCTGTTGATTTACTGTATCTGGTAAACAAGCAATGCCACAATTAAAGTAATCCCATATTTGATGAATGTCATAGTTGATCGTAATGCTTTTGGTAACATGAAGCATTACTGACGTTTTAAAATTTCTACTGTCCTTGCGTGATTGCCATGAACATAATTAAGATGCTTCTTTTCATTTTGTGTATGTTTCGTATATTCTTATTGACCAACAACTGTTTACTTTCTATCTTTTTTTGCAGATAGGGATATCCATTTCACCTTGTTGCTATTGTGACCTTTTGGTGAACTACACAAAACACTTTTTTTGGAATGAGTGTCTTGTGCCGTTCAACTAAAATGTCACGTGGGCAACATCTCTCAATTTTGGTGGAACTGCACAAAATGGTGACTGGAGTTCCCAAAATCTCCATCAAATTCTGTTGGTAATCTCGTGCAACATTTTATTAGCCTTTGCAAGAAGAGTCGTCACTATCACCACAATGGCACTTTATTTTAGTGGAACTGCACAAAAGGATAAGCAAATTATAGTTGCACCTTACATGAGCAGGACAACCAACCTTAATGTTGCTCAATTTTAGTGCAACTACTAAAGAAGAACCTGCCAGCTCATGAGAGCAAGTACTTCTTGCTAGCTGAATGATGCAATCTTTGCTTCATTTTGGGTGAACAGCAGAAAAAGGCGCATGAATTGAATCATGGAGCTGGAGGTTGACCTCATCCGAGTGAAGTTACAGGTTCACCAGATCGAGTTGTGGCGGCATAGGACCCCTCACACCGGTCAGTACTGTCCTTTATCAATATGATTGTGCTTTGTCATGATGTGCCAACGTTGTATATTTTAAATAAAGCTATTTTATCGCAATCTTTTCTCGTTTTGGAAATAAAGTTTGCTTAAACTAGTGCGACTATTATAGTAATTTCAAGGGATGCGTCAAAGATTAATGCATCAGGAACATAGATAGAATTGGCGGCCCAAAGTAAAGGCCAATGTTTGCACAACCATCTCTATGGCTGCTAGAGTCCTAAACCCATGCTCTTTCTTATCTGTGCAAACAGGAATACTCTACTACAGATGTTGTGATGGTCAAGAGCATCCGCCAAGTTCTTGGGTTGTATGACATGGCTAGCCAAGATGGATTTAATCTCGATATTCACTTTTTCAAAAGGCTCTAATGGGTTGGTTCCGAATCCTGCAAGCTGGGAATCAATGAGATGTGTAGGCATCTTTGTTGTACTTATTATTTGAATCTTATTTGTTGGTTCTGAATCTTGGAAGCTGGGAATCAATGAGATGTGTAGGCATATTTGTTGTACTTATTATTTGAATCTTATTTGTTGGTTTTGAATCTTGCAAGCTGGGAAACACGGCATGATGATGCAGAGGACAGCAACCATAACAAATTGTTCAAACTTGGTAGTATTGTCTGTGTGAAAGTGCGGCAAATGTGCTGATCATGTGCGTCCTGAGAATAATAATTCTAATTGTTGTGCATGTTGATCATGTGGCACTGATAGGACGAGCCAATGCATTGCTTGTTTTAAGAATACATTTTAATTAAAGCTAATTAAATTTAAGTAAACTGACCACTAACACTTGTTATTACAATACCAATACAGACTCGCTCGTGAACCGACGTTTGTGGCCGGAATAGGTTTCTTAATGGAGGCATTTGAATGCGCCGAGGGTGCATATTCTGTAGGGCGTGCAGTGGGTGAGGGAGGGGTCGTAACTGTTGTCGCCTATACACACTCATTTTACTGTTGAATCCAGTTACCCAAGAGCTGAAGAACGAGCTGCTGCTGCCGCCTACTCACTCGTTCACTTGAAGAGACTCCATGTAACACCCCGTATGTAACTTTCCATATTTGTAACTCCAACTCTTGCCATTTCTGGCTATGTGATATAGTATTTCCTTCATGGTTGAGTTTTTGTCTTTTGTTTTGCATTTTGTTCATGTCATGCATTTCATCTCATAGCATCATGCGCATTGCATCGGCATTGTTTTCTTAAAACTTGCATCCGGTCGTAGTTGCCGCTCCTTGCTTCTCTCCGTTGCATTCGTTGACTGTTCCGTGACCAACCGGGTTTTTCGATTCCCTCTTGTGTGACCATTTGGCCCTCTCTACTCTTTACTCAAACCCCCCTCACGTGCGCGTCCGAAACTCCCCCGAACTCGAACCTGGCTGTCGTGACCGTTGGGTCCGGATCATCCCCAAACATCCCTCTATTATCTTCGGGTTATTTATTGAACTTCCCTAGTCTATTTTTCCCGTCCGACCGATTTAAATCGGATGTCCCAAAAATTCCCCTCATTTCACTATATATAGACCACCTCTAACCTAATCTAAACACACCACCTAATTTCTAGGGATCCTACCCTAGCGCCGCCACCTCTCTCTCGGAATCCTCCCCGGTCCGTTCTAGCCAACCACCCACAGCTATCCCCCTCCTCATGTTCATCCTCGACCCAATCCCCTCGCAGCCAACCTGAGCTAGCCACATCTCGATCGTGGCGCCGCGAGCCACGCTCGGGAGGAGCCCGATGCACTTTACGCCTCGATCCCCAATCGCCAAGGACCTCGCGCCCGAGGGCCTCACCGACCTCCATTGCCTCCGGTTGCCTCGCCGGAGCAAGCTCCACCGGTGACCAAAGCCACCTCGTCTTGCGGCCTCCTATGCTTCTCCATCGAGCCTGCAGCAACATCACAACCCCCAGGCCGAGCCCTTGCTTCCTTCTCCTTCCCTGCTCTCTCTTTCTCTCTGAATGCGGTTCCTCCCTGTCTTTCTTCCACAGGGAACCGATGCCGCCCCTGAGCTCCGCTCGCACCGTCGTTGCCCGGATCCGGTACAGGCCAGCCGGATCCGCCCCGTCTCCACCTTGCCGGGCCTTCTCTGCTGCCCTCCGCCTCGCCAAGTCCCGCGCCAAGCCTCCGCGTCGCCGGAGCCCTGTGCACCTGCGCTGCTGCCTGCCTGGACCTCTCTGCTTCGTGTGCCGCCCCGCTTGACCTCCAGCTTCAGCCCCTCGCTCCCACCACTTCGCCGGGTGCCTCGTCATCGGTGAGGACCCCAGCAGTGTTGCCCTGCTCCTCTTCTTTCTTCTCTCCCGTCTTCTTCCTTTTCCCGTCGCTCCCCAAGCTCTCTAAACTTTCTGTCTTTCTTCAGGAAACTGCAGCAGCCTCCGAGTTCGAGCAGCCGCCTCCTGCCCGGATTGAAGACCTCCTGTTGCTCGGTTCTGGGCACCACTGAGCTTCCCCGTCGGATCAGACTCCTCCGCGCATCCCCGACCTCCGGCCTTGCCGTGCCGTCCCCGGCGCAGGTCCCTGCCTCTGCCTCGTCCTCGTCAGAGCAGAGGACGAGCGCTTCCTCGTCACGCGCGAGGGTTGCTGCCGCGGCCAGGCCCAGCCAGCCTCGTCCACCAACGGGCCAAAGCCCATGGGTGAGGCCCCCAGCGCCTCCCTTTTTTTCCTTCTGTAAGGCCTGCTCCAGTCAGTTTCGGCCTGTTTAGGTTTTTTTACTACTCCGGTGAATTTGTCTAATTATCAAGTGTATTACAGTTTTGCAGAAAAACCTTGTTTGTTCATGCATATAATAACTCATTAACTGTGCATCGGATTGAAATGATTTAAACATGTAAAATGCTTAGAATTTTGTGTAGATTAATAATTTGCAACTCTCAACCATGTTTAAACTGTTTAAACTTGCTGTTTGTTTAATTTTGCATAGATGCCATGTTAAAATGCTTTATTTCATAACTAAATAACCGTAGCTCCATTTTAAATAATCTTTATATGTAAATGGGGTAGAAAAATGCCTAGTTTAACATGGTGTACTTTATTTTTCTGTTTAACAACATTAAAATTGTGTTTAGGGCAGAACAGTAGCAAATTTGAAATATGCATATCAGGATTTCTGGAATTGTTGTTTGTTGTTCCAGCCTCATTTAAACTTGCCTAGATTAGTACTTTTCATATGCTTCATCCCTTGCCATGTTTAATAACATTTAATATTGTTGGATACATAACTGAGAGAGAACTAAATAAGTCATGTGGTGTTTCGTCAATATGCAACTCGTTGCATATTGAGCTCCACTTAATTTGTAGTATTGTTTGCGCACTTTGCCATGCCATGCCTCATTAAACCGGACATGCATCATACTTGATTTTGCATCATGCCATGCTTATGTGATTGTTGTTTACCATGTTGCTTGCTTCTTTCCGGTTTGCTTTTCTCGTTAGCTTCGGTTTCGTTTCGGAGTGTGAGGATTCGTTCGACTACGTTCGCTTGTCTTCTTCACGGACTCGTTCTTCTTCCTAGCGGGATCTTAGGCAAGATGACCATTACCCTCGATATCACTTCTATATTTGCTTGCTAGTTGTTCGCTCTATTGCTATGTCGTGCTACCTACCACTTGTCATATCATGCCTCCCATATTGCCATGTCAGCCTCTAACCTTTTCACCCTTCCTAGCAAACCGTTGCTTGGCTATGTTACCGCTTTGCTCAGCCCCTCTTGTAGCGTTGTTAGTTGCAGGTGAAGTTGAAGATTGCTGCATGTCGGATCCGGAATATGTTGGGATATCACAATATCTCTTATTTAATTAATGCATCTATATACTTGGCAAAGGGTGGAAGGCTCGGCCTTATGCCTGGTGTTTTGTTCCAGTCTTTCCACCCTAGTTTCCTTTATACCAGTGTTATGTTCCTTGATTTTGCGTTTGATACCTCCATTTTGCATCATGCTTTTATATCGATATTTATTGCATTACGGACTGTTATTACACATTATATTCAATACTTATGGATATTCTCTCTTATTTTACAAGGTTTACCATGAAGAGGGGGAATGCCGGCAACTGGAATTCTGGCTGGAAAAGGAGCAAACATTGGAAACCTATTTTGCACAGCTCCAAAAGTCCTGAAACTCCACGAAACAACTTTCTGGAATTAATAAGAATTTCTGAGCGAAAGAAATACGCCAGGGGGCCCACACCCTGTCCAGGAGACAGGGGTGCCCCCCCCTATAGGGCGCTCCCTATCTCCTGGGCCCCCTGTGGGCCTCCGGCGTCCATCTTCTGCTATATCATTGCTTTTACCCTGGAAAAACTAACGGGCAGGCTTACGGGATGAAACTCCGCTGCCACGAGGCGGAACCTTGGCGGAATCAATCTAGGGCTCTAGCGGAGCTGTTCTGCCGGGGACACTTCCCTCCGGGAGGGGGAAATCATCACCAACGTCATCACCAACGATCCTCTCATTGGGAGGTGGTCAATCTCCATCAACATCTTCACCAGCACCATCTCCTCTCAAAACCCTAGTTCATCTCTTGTATCCAATCTTGTATCAAAACCACAAATTGGTACCTGTGGGTTGCTAGTAGTGTTGATTACTCCTTGTAGTTGATGCTAATTGGTTTACTTGGTGGAAGATCATATGTTCAGATCCTTTATGCATATTATTACTCCTCTGATTATGAACATGAAAATGCTTTTTGAGTAGTTATGTTTGTTCCTGAGGACACGGGTGAAGTCTTGCTATTAGTAGTCATGTGAATTTGGTATTCGTTCGATATTTTGATGAGATGTATGTTGTCTTTTCCTCTAGTGGTGTTATGTGAACGTCGACTACATGACACTTCACCATTATTTGGGCCTAGAGGAAGGCATAGGGAAGTAATAAGTAGATGATGGGTTGCTAGAGTGACAAAATTTTAAACCCTAGTTTATGCGTTGCTTCGTTAGGGGTTGATATGGATCCATATGTTTAATGTTGTGGTTAGGTTTACCTTAATACTTCTTTTGTAGTTGCGGATGCTTGCAATCGGGGTTAATAATAAGTGGGATGCTTGTCCAAGTTAGGGCAGTACCCAAGTACCGGTCCACCCACATAACAAATTATCAAAGTACCGAACGCGAATCATATGAACATGATGAAAACTAGCTTGACGATAATTCCCAATGTGTCCTCGGGAGCTCCTTCCTCATTATTAGAAATTGTCCAGGCTTATCCTTTGCTACATAAAGGATTGGGCCACCTTGTTGCACTTTATTTACTTTATTTACTTGTTACTCGTTACTATTTATCTTATCACAAAACTATCTATCACCGTCAATTTCAGTGCTTGCAGAGAAAACCTTACTGCAAACCGCTTATCATTTCCTTCTGCTCCTTGTTGGGTTCGACACTCTTACTTATCAAAAGTACTACGATTGATCCCCTACACTTGTGGTTCATCAAGACTCTTTTCTGGCACCGTTGCCGGGGAGTGTAGCACTTTTGGTGAGTGAAACTTGGTAAGGAAACATTTATATAGTGTGCTGAAATTTTCTGTTACTTGTCACTATGGAAACTAATCCTTTGAGGGGCTTTTTTGGGGTATCTTCACCCCAACCAGAAGAGCAAAGAGTTGCTCCTCAACCTACTAAACTTTATGAAAATATTTACTTTGAGATTCCTTCGGGTATGATAGAAAAGCTGCTAGCTAATCCATTTGCAGGAGACGGAACATTGCATCCCGATTTACACCTTATCTTTGTGGATGAAGTTTGTGGATTATTTAAGCTTGCAGGTATTCCCGATGATGTTGTCAAAAGGAAGTTCTTCCCTTTATCTTTGAAGGGAGATGCATTGACATGGTATAGGCTATGTGATGATACGAGATCTTGGAATTATAAGCGATTGAAGTTGGAATTTCACCAGAAGTTCTATCCTATGCATCTTGTTCATCATGATCGTAATTACATACATAATTTCTGGCCTCGCGAAGGAGAAAGCATCGCTCAAGCTTGGGGGAGGCTTAAGTCAATGTTATATTCATGCCCCAATCATGAGCTCTCTCGGGAAATGATTATTCAGAATTTTTATGCTTGACTTTCTCTTGATAATCGCAACCTGCTCGATACTTCCTATGCTGGTTCTTATATGCTGAAGACTATTGATTTCAAATGGGACTTACTGGAAAGAATTAAATGCAATTCTGAAGATTGGGGTTCCGACGATGGTAAGGAGTCAGGTAT
This sequence comes from Aegilops speltoides, assembly GCA_021437245.1. Classification (NCBI taxonomy): domain Eukaryota; kingdom Viridiplantae; phylum Streptophyta; class Magnoliopsida; order Poales; family Poaceae; genus Aegilops; species Aegilops speltoides. The sequence goes on along the minus strand of CM038142.1, from coordinate 246,402,955 downwards.
GACACCTAAGTTCAATTGTGTTAAATCTTTTATGGATACCGATGCTTTTCGTGGATTTAGTGCTAAGTATGGACTTGACTCTGAGATAGTAGCTACTTTCTGTGAATCATTTGCTACTCACATTGATCTCCCTAAAGAGAAGTGGTTTAAATATAATCCTTCTGTTGAAGTGAAAGTAGTTGCACCTATTACAGTCGAAGAAAAGACTATTACCTATAGTGATCCTATTGTTCCTACTGCTTATGTTGAAAAACCTCCTTTCCCTGTTAGGATAAAGGATCATGCTAAAGCTTCGACTATTGTTCGTAAGAGTAATACTAGGACTTATACACCTCCTGAGATAATTAATGTTGAACCTAGTATTGCTATGGTTAAAGATCTCTTGGATGAGGATTTAGATGGGCATGTTATTTCTTTCTGTGGTGAGACTGCCAATATTGCTAGACCTGATACTAAGACACGTAAACCTGTCGTAGTCACTCCTTTTATTTCTGTTAAAATAGGAGATCATTGTTATCATGTCTTATGTGATATGGGTGCTAGTGCTAGTGTGATACCTTATGATCTATATAAAGAAATTATGCACGACATTGCACCCGTTGAATTAGAAGACACTGATGTTACTATTAAGCTTGCTAATAGGGATACCATTAAACCTATTGGGATTGTTAGAGATGTTGAAGTTTTGTGTGGGAAGGTTAAATACCCTGCTGATTTTCTTGTTCTTGGTTCCCCACAAGGTGATTTTTGTCCCATTATTTTTGGTAGACCCTTCTTGAATACGGCTAGTGCTAAGATTAATTGTGAAAAGAATACTGTCACTGTTGGCATAGATGGTATGTCTCATGAGTTTAATTTTGCTAAGTTTAGTAGACAACCTCATGCTAGGGAACCACCTAGCAAGGACGAAATTATTGGTCTTGCTTCCATTGCTGTTCCTCCGACTGATCCGTTAGAACAATATTTGCTAGACCATGAAAACGATATGTTTATGAAGGAAAGGGAGGAAATAGATGAAGTGTTCCTTGGGGACCCCCCTCCACCCAAGGGTGATCCCGTGTTTGAACTCAAACCATTACCAGATAATCTTAAGTATGCTTATCTTGATGAAAAAGAAATATATCCTGTTATTATTGGTCCTAACCTTTCAGAGAAAGAAGAAGAAAGATTATTGAAAACTCTAAAGAAGCACCGAGCTGCTATTGGATATACTCTGGATGATCTTAAGGGTGTTAGTCCCACGTTATGCCAACACAAAATTACATTGGAGGACGATGCCAAACCAGTTAGAGATCCTCAACGATGACTAAATCCCGAGATGAAGGAAGTGGTAAGAAAGGAGATACTAAAGCTCCTTGAGGCAGGTATTATTTATCCCGTTGCTGATAGTGAATGGGCAAGCCCTGTTCATTGTGTTCCTAAAAAGGGAGGTATTACCGTTGTTCTTAATGATAAAGATGAATTGATCCCGCAAAGAATTATTACAGGTTATAGGATGGTACTTGATTTCCGTAAGTTAAATAAAGCTACTAAGAAAGATCATTACCCTTTACCTTTTATTGATCAAATGTTAGAAAGAGTATCCAAACAGACACATTTCTGCTTTCTAGATGGTTATTCTGGCTTCTCTCAAATACCCGTGTCAGCGAAGGATCAATCTAAAACTACTTTTACTTGCCCTTTTGGTACTTTTGCTTATAGACGTATGCCTTTTGGTTTATGTAATGCACCTGCTACCTTTCAAAGATGCATGATGGCTATATTCTCTGATTTTTGTGAAAAGATTTGTGAGGTATTCATGGGTGACTTCTCCGTCTATGGATCCTCTTTTGATGATTGTTTGAGCAACCTTGATCGAGTTTTGCAGAGATGTGAAGACACTAGTCTCGTCCTGAATTGGGAAAAGTGTCACTTTATGGTTAATGAAGGCATTGTCTTGGGGCACAAGATCTCCGAGAGTGGTATTGAAGTTGATAAAGCCAAAGTTGATGCTATTGAAAAGATGCCATGTCCCAAGGACATAAAAGGTATAAGAAGTTTCCTCGGTCATGCCGGTTTTTATAGGAGGTTCATTAAGGACTTTTCTAAAATCTCTAGGCCTCTAACTAATTTATTGCAAAAAGATATTCCTTTTGTCTTTGAGATGATTGTGTAGAAGCATTTGAAGTACTTAAGAAAGCTTTGATCACTACACCTATTGTTCAGCAACCTGATTGGAATTTACCTTTTGAAATTATGTGCGATGCTAGTGATTATGCTGTAGGTGCTATTTTAGGGCAAAGAGTCGATAAGAAATTGAATATTATCTAGTATGCTAGTAAGACTCTTGATACTGCCCAGAGAAATTATGCTACTACGGAAAAAGAGTTCTTAGCAGTTGTGTTTGCATGTGATAAGTTTAGACCTTATATTGTTGATTCCAAAGTTACTATTCACACTGATCATGTTGCTATTAAATATCTTATGGAAAAGAAAGATGCTAAGCCTAGACTCATTAGATGGGTTCTCTTGCTCCAAGAATTTTACTTGCATATTATTGATAGAAAGGGAGCTGAGAACCCCGTTGCAGATAACTTGTCTAGGTTAGAGAATGTTCTTGATGACCCACTGCCTATTAATGATAGCTTTCCTGATGAACAATTAGTGGTCGTCAATGCTTCTCGTACTGCTCCTTCGTATGCTGATTATGCTAATTACATTGTTGCCAAATTTATACCTCCTAGTTTCACATACCAGCAAAAGAAAAAGTTCTTTTATGATTTAAGACATTACTTTTGGGATGATCCACACCTTTATAAAGAAGGAGTAGATAGTGTTATTAGACGTTGTGTGCTTGAGCATGAATGGGAACAGATCCTACGCAAGTGTCACTCTGAATCTTATGGAGGACACCACGCTGGAGACAGAACTGCACACAAGGTACTACAATCTGGTTTTTATTGGCCTACTCTCTTCAAAGATGCTCGTAAGTTTGTCTTATCTTGTGATGAATGCCAAATAATTGGTAAGATTAGTAGACGTCAAGAAATGCCTATGAATTATTCTCTTGTTATTGAACCGTTTGATGTTTGGGGCTTTGATTATGTGGGACCTTTTCCTGCCTCTAATGGTTATACACATATTCTAGTTGCTGTTGATTACGTTACTAAGTGGGTAGAAGCTATTCCAACTAGTAGTGCTGATCATAACACTTCTATCAAAATTCTTAAAGAAGTTATTTTTTCGAGGTTTGGAGTCCCTAGATATCTTATGACTGATGGTGGTTCACATTTTATTCATGGTGCTTTCCGTAAGATGCTTGCTAAGTATGATGTCAATCATAGAATCGCATCTCCTTATCGTCCGCAGTCTAGTGGTCAAGTAGAGTTGAGCAATAGAGAGCTCAAATTAATTTTGCAAAAGACTGTGAATAGATCTAGAAAGAATTGGTCCAAAAACTTGATGATGCATTATGGGCCTATAGAACTGCATACAAAAATCCTATGGGTATGTCTCCATATAAAATGGTTTATGGAAAAGCATGTCATTTACCTCTTGAACTTGAACATAAGGCATATTGGGCTATTAAAGAGCTCAACTATGACTTCCAACTTGATGGTGAGAAGAGGTTGTTTGATATTAGCTCACTTGATGACTGGAGAACCCCACCCTATGAGAATGCCAAGCTTTTCAAAGAAAAATTCAAACGCTGGCATGATAAGAGGATACAAAAGCATGAGTTTAATGTAGGAGATTATGTGTTATTATTCAACTCTCGTTTAAGATTTTTTGCAGGAAAACTTCTCTCAAAATGGGAAGGTCCTTACATTATCGAGGAGGTCTATTGTTCTGGTGCCATAAAAATCAACAACTTCAAAGGAACAAATCCGAGGGTGGTAAACGGTCAAAGAATTAAACATTATATTTCAGGTAATCCTATCAATGTTGAAACTAATATTATTGAAACCGTAACTCCTGAGGAATACATAAGGGACACTTTCGTAACGCCTGGACTCAAAAGGTATAGGTATGTGGTACGGTAAGTAAACCGACTCCAAAACAACTCCAATGGCAATTTTTATCAGTTTTGGAATATTTGAGAATTTTAGGAAGAAATAAGTAGTCCGAAAGGGACACGAGGCTCCCATGAGAGTGGAGGGCGCCCCCCTGTAGGGCGCGCCCCCTATCTCGTGGGCACCTCGTGTGCCTCCCGGACTCCTTTTCTTCCATATTACGTATTATGGTCGGTATAAATTCATTATATATACTCCCGAAGCTTTTGGCCACCGTATCACGCAAATATCCTCTGTTCTCGTTTCGAGCTGTTCCTGTTGCAGAATAAAGCAAGATGTCGTCCCAAGATTCGGAGGGAGAGAGCTATATGGCTGATTTTATCGCAAACCCAAAAGCATATGGGGATGTGGAACATTATGGCTGGACCACGGAGGAAGAAGAAGATTATGATCCAAAGGGGAAAGAGGAGACAAGCTCCGATGAAGAGGACGATCCACTACCTCAACCTGTCGATATGCATGTAGTGTTCAAGAAGTCAAGCCTCCCTAAGGTCCAATCCATCCCACCACATATTTTGCAGGACAGCAAGGCGCCATTATGCAAAAGGTAATGAAACTTGAGCTTGAGAATGAGGATTTGAGGGAGGAAAATTTTAGCCTCAGAGGCAAGCTAGAGAATAAAAATGCAACAACTCCTACCGCACCACCTCCGAGGACATAATCACGTGGGTATGGGCACTCCCCTTAGCAACTGCCAAGCTTGGGGGGAGGTGCCCCGGTATCGTATCACCATCACACTCTTATCTTTACTGCCTTATGTAATTTGATCCTTTTAGTAGTATCTTGATCTAGTAGTTTGAAGTTTTGATATCAAGTAGTTTGAGTTTTGCTTTGTGATCTCTTTTTGTAATCGAGTCCGTGAGCTATCTATAATAAAGATTAGTGTTGAGTCAAGGGCTTTGCTATGTTTCTATGATCTTGAGGAAGTAGAAAGAATAAAATAGTTCATATTGATCTTATGGATAGTGATAACTTCACACATAGAAAGTATGAGGCATAAAAATTGTTGAGAATTGATGAACGTAGCCTTGGTCATCGTTGCAATTAATAGGAAGTGATAAGGAAAGAGGGGTTCACATATAAATATATTATCTTGGACACCTTTTATAATTGGGAGCACTCATTAACTATGACATGCTAAAAGAGTTGACGTTGGACAAGGAAGACAACGTAATGGTTTATGTTTTCCGATATCTCAGTTAAAGTATATTGTCATTGACCTTCCAAACATGTTGATCTTGTCTTTCCCCCTCATGCGAGCCAAATTCCTCGCACCAAGTAGAGATACCACTTGTGCTTCCAAATATCCTTAAACCCAGTTTTGCCATGAGAGTCCACCATACCTACCTATGGATTGAATAAGATCCTTCAAGTTAGTTATCATCAGTGGAAGCAATAAAACTTGCTCTCTAAATATGTATAACTTATTAGTGCAGAGAAAATAAGCTCTGTACAAACTTGTTGTGGAAGTAATAAAAGCGACGGACTGCATAATAAAGGTCCACATACAAGGGGCAATATAAAGTGACGTTCTTTTGCATTAAGATTTTGTGCATCAACCCTAAACGCGCATGACAACCTCTGCTTCCCTCTGTGAAGGGCTGATCTTTTACTTTATGTTGTTACTTTATGCTTGAGTCAAGGTGATTCTCACCTTTCCCTTTTTCATTTTATCCTTTGGCAAGCTCCTCGTGTTTGATAAATCATGATATATATATCCAATTGGATGTAAGTTAGCATGGGCTATTATTGTTGACATCACCTAAAGGTGAATACGTTGGGAGGCAACACAATAAGCCCCTATATTTCTCAGTGTCCGGCTGAAACTCGATAACCACAAGTACTGCGTGAGTGTTAGCAATTGTAGAGGGCTACAAGATAGTTGAGTATGTGAACTTGCTGAAAAGCTCTATTGTTGACTCTTTCTCATGTTATGATAAATTGTAATTGCTTCAATGACTGAGATTATAGTTTGTTAGTTCCCGATTAAGTTTTTGAACCATACTTGACATTGTGAATTGATTGTTACTTGAGCATAAGAAATCATATGATTAAATCTATATATGTTGCTGTTATAAGAATGATCATGATGCCCTCATGTCCGTATTTTATTTTTATCGACACCTCTATCTCTAAACATGTGGACATATTTTTCGATTTTGGCGTCCGCTTGAGGACAAGCGAGGTCTAAGCTTGGGGGAGTTGATACGTCCATTTTGCATCATGCTTTTATATCGATATTTATTGCATCATGGACTGTTATTACACATTATATATCAATACTTATGGCTATTCTCTCTTATTTTACAAGGTTTACCATGAAGAGGGGAATGCGGCACTGGAATTCGGCCGAAAAGGAGCAAACATTGAAACCTATTCGCGCACAACTCCAAAAGTCCCGAAACTCCACGAAACAACTTTTTGGAATTAATAAGAATTTCGAGTGAAAGAAATACGCCAGGCCCACACCGTCCAGAGACAAGGCGCCCCTATAGGGCGCGCCTCTATCCCCGGGCCTCTGGTGGCCTCCGCGCCCATCTTCGCAATATCATTGCTTTTACCCGAAAAATCGGGCAAGCTTACGGGACGAAACTCCGCCGCCACAAGGCGGAACCTTGGCAGAATCAATCTAGGCTCTGGCGGAGCTGTTCGCTGGGACACTTCCGGAGGGGGAAATCATCACCAACGTCATCACCAACGATCCTCTCATAGGAGGGGTCAATCTCCATCAACATCTTCACCAGCACCATCTCCTCTCAAAACCCTAGTTCATCTCTTGTATCCAATCTTGTATCAAAACCACAAATTGGTACCTGTGGGTTGCTAGTAGTGTTGATTACTCCTTGTAGTTAATGCTAATTGGTTTACTTGGTGGAAGATCATATGTTCAGATCCTTTATGCATATTATTACTCCTTTGATTATGAACATGAATATGCTTTGTGAGTAGTTACGTTTGTTGCTGATGACATGGGTGAAGTCTTGCTATTAGTAGTCATGTGAATTTGGTATTCATTCGATATTTTGATGAGATGTATGTTGTTTTTTCCTCTAGTGGTGTTATGTGAACATCGACTACATGACACTTCACCATTATTTGGGCCTAGAGGAAGGCATAGGGAAGTAATAAGTAGATGATGGGTTGCTAGAGTGACAGAAGCTTAAACCCTAGTTTATGCGTTGCTTCGTTAGGGGCTGATATGGATCCATATGTTTAATGTTGTGGTTAGGTTTTCCTTAATACTTCTTTTGTAGTTGCGGACGCTTGCAATAGGGGTTAATCATAAGTGGGATGCTTGTACAAGTTAGGGCAGTACCCAAGTACCGGTCCACCCACATATCAAATTATCAAAGTACCGAACGCGAATCATATGAACGTGATGAAAACTAGCTTGACGATAATTCCCAATGTGTCCTCGGGAGCTCCTTCCTCATTATTAGAAATTGTCCAGTATTATCCTTTGCTACATAAAGGATTGGGCCACCATGCTGCACTTTATTTACTTTATTTACTTGTTACTCGTTACTATTTATCTCATGACAAAAGTATCTATCACCTACAATTTCAGTGCTTGCAGGGAAAACCTTACTGAAAACTGCTTATCATTTCCTTCTGCTCCTCGTTGGGTTCAACACTCTTACTTATTGAAAGGACTACGATTGATCCCCTACACTTGTGGGTCATCAGTGTTCCTTACACGGTTGGGTGATTTATGGGACCCCCTTGACAGTTTGCTTTGAATAAAACTCCTCCAGCAAGGCCCAACCTTGGTTTTAACATTTTCCACCTAAGCCTTTTTCCCCTGGGTTCTGCAGACTCAAGTAACCAGTCCGGCTCGGACCGGAACCATGAAGGCCGGAGGAAGCAATCCCTCCGTTTGGAGCTTTACTAGCTCATTGTGCGAAATAGAGCACCTCCTCCAATCCCCTGGCGATGGGCTGGGAGCGCGTGAGGAAGAGCCGCGCTGACGATCCATGGTGGAATGGATTTCGGGTCAGAGGCGCTTCAATGGAGTATACGCGGGAGGAAGAAGGTGCGGTTCGGATCTGGATCCCTGCCCCTTTTATAGGCGGGCGACCCGCACAATTAGGGGGTGAAATGTAAAAGACACCCTGGCTTTTCGCATTAAATGCGACGCGTGGAAGAGGGCCATAATTTCATGAGAAGCCGAGGAACACAAGATTCAAGATGAAGCCGCACTGCTCGGCGGTACATGGAATTTGAAAGGAGAACCCGCCTTGCAATGCCGAAGACTACAAGCACGCTGGACTTATCGCCATTGAAGCCTGGTTCGGGGCTACCGAGGAGTCTCGACAAGGGGTGTCCGGACAGCCGGACTATCAATATCCGCCAGACTCCCTGACTCACGAAGATAGAAGATTGAAGACTCGGCTCGTGTCCCAAGGTACTTTCCTTGGCGTGGAAGGCAAGCTTGGCAATACGGATATGTAGATCTCCTACCATTGTAACCGACTCTGTGTAACCCTAGCCTCTCCGGTGTCTATATAAACCGGAGGGCCTTAGTCCGTAGGACGAACATTACATCTCAACAATCATACCATAGGCTAGCTTCTAGGGTTTAGCCTCATTGATCTTGTGGTAGATCTACTCTTGTACTACCCATATCATCAATATGAATCAAGCAGGACGTAGGGTTTTACCTCCATCGAGAGGGCCCGAACCTGGGTAAAAACATTGTGTCCCTCGTCTCTTGTTACCATCCGCCTAGACGCACAGTTCGGGACACCCTACCCGAGGTCCGCCGGTTTTGACACCGACACCGATCCCGAAGACAAGAAGGCCAAGGCGAAGGACGTGAAGCGCAAGGGCTCGGTAGTGCTCGCTGCTGAGCCAGAGATGAAGCGCGGTTGTGATCACCCCGAGTATTCCAAGGGCAACCACCCATTCTGCTTCTTCCAAAATGTGCACAACCACCACACCAACGACTGCCAAGAGCTCAGGTTCATCCGAGACGGGCGCCTTGGCCGCCGCCCTGAGCGCAATGACCGTGGCTACGACCGCTGAGGAGGTAGCGGCGGAGGCTGTTGGGACGATCGTGGCCCCCGTCAAGGTTGGCGTGATTAGCCTCGTGAAGACCGCTGGCAGGACCAGCCTCGTGATGGTCTGTGGTGAGACTAGCCTCATGAGGACCGTCCTCAGGGCAACGCTGGCCTCCCTCCACTGCCACCGCCACCAAGAAGGAATGACGACCACCGCCAGGATGATGGGGGGCTTCCAAGAGCCTCGTGCTATCGCCTGCATCCTAGGAGGTGCTCAGGCCCCTGCCTCCCATCGCATCTTCAAGCAGTTCGCTCGCAAAGTGAATGCGGCCCTCCCCGAGCTCGAGGCGTCGCGTTCACTCAGGTGGTCCAAGTACTCCATCACCTTCGATTCTTCGGACTAGCTCAAGCGCGCAGCCACTTCGGGCGCGCTCCCCATGCTTTTCTCACCAACCATCAGCAATGTTCTCGTCACCAACACACTCGTCGATGGCGGCATTGGGCTCAATGTCATCTCTGTCGAGACATTTGATATGCTCCAGGTGCCATACGACCAACTTCAGCCCACCAAGCTATTCTCAGGAGTGACCGACGGCTCCACACACCCCATAGGGCAGATTCGTCTCCCCACCACCTTCGGCAAGCGCGACAACTACCGCACCGAGCTCATCGATTTCGACATCGCTCACATTCGCCTGTCGTACAAAGCCATCCTCGGGTACCCGGCCCTTGCCAAATTCATGGTAGCAACGCACCACAGCTACAACGTCCTAAAGTTGCCAGGAAGCTACGGCATCATCACGGGCGCCTGCGATGAGAAAGACGCGGTGTGCTCCCTCGAGCATGCCTACCAGGTAGCGGCGGTCGAGAGCTCAGATGGCGAGGGTGCCACCCTTACCCCTGAGGTCGCCCCCAAGAAGAAGAAGCAGCTCCTCCTCAGGGGCACTCAGGAGGCCGGCGAGCCTGAAGATCGCGCTTCAGGCCCCTCGCCGTTCGCCGGGGCGCCTTTCGCTCTCTCATAGGAAGGCGCGCCCGGCGCCCCCTCAGGTTGGGCTTGGGAGCTCTTCTCTAGAAGGCCTCCGACCTGGCCAGCATCACGAGGGAGGAGTTCGGGCACCATGTGGACGCGGGCTCCAATGCACGCTTCCAGGAGCAAGGCACAGGGCGCAAGGCACCAAGCGCGCAGGAGTTCATCATCAGGGCAATTGAGGATCTTTAGGATGCGCGGGCCATGCAAGGTGAGCGACGGCCAGTGTTGCTTAATGCAGCTGCCGCCCAGGATACGAGCAGCGAGTTGCGCGTCTGCGTCAACATCCCGGGCCTCGACAGAGCTGCTTCTCAGGAGTTCTTATGTCCGTCCAGCATTGGTCGGTGTTGAGGCCACCCCCACAGCTACGTCTGCATGGCGTTCGGTCTGCCGGGAGCGGCTGCCTCGCTCCAGCAATGCAAGCGTAGTGTCCTGGCGGCTCGTGAAGCCAGGCGCCAGGCCATCATGACGGAGGAGTCAGAGCCTTCGGAGCCCCCGGAGGCTCAGGAGCATGTTGGCTCATGAGGAGCAATTTCTGTGGCATGCATCTCCAGCTACTTCAACACTTCTACCCCAACGGTGCCAGGTGACTTTTTAGTTCATTCAGTTGAGGGCGCCACTCGGGATGCATTATCCTCAAGTTGTATGGGTCCGCCTTGCAGCATGTATCATTTTGTGCATCTATCAGAACTGGTTTTGCCCCCTTTTAGGAGTTGCTTTATATTATTACATGCCTTTCCGGTGCTTCACCACCATGAACGTCATGCGCCCTTACGAACCCGCCCGCGACTACCTCATGATTAAGGACTGGCACGACGTCTGTGCTCGGGTCCGTCCCTTCAGCGTAGCTAAACCCAAGTGGCTGAGCTTTGTCTCGCGGGCCAGCCCCATGTAAGTCACCTCCCGTGTCCCTTGGTGCCTTGTTCTCACATGAGCCAATCATGAGTGGATAAGATAGGGCATCTGGCACGGCGCCTCGCCACCACGGCAGCCGCACGCCGGTTATCTTTCTTTACGATCGATGCATGAGAAGTTTGGGCACGGCGTCTATGCTCGAGTCCGTCCCTGGAGCATCGAGAAATCCAGCGGCTGAGCTTTGTCTGGCGGGCTGGCCCCATTCACATCACCTCCTGGGGTCGCTGGTGCTTGGCCTTCTCATGCAATATCCTCCAGAGATTCACTCGGCGCATGTGAGCTAACCATCTCGCAGGATTCCAACGAGCATCCTTACCAAAAATTCAGGCGCAACCCGCCTTGAGGTAGGGCCACGTGAGTCCAGCGCTGGCTCACGGGTGCCCATATACACCTCCTCTAGTCCTGCCATGCAAGCCACATGCCAGGATGGGGCTGTACATGCCCCAGAGCCTCCCCTCGGAGGGAGCTCCCTCCCACGCACCAGTGGAAGCCCCATGCTCCGCGCTGGCGGATGACACGGTCAAGGAGCGGCTCTGCCCATGCAAGAGTGGAAGCGTCATGCTCCGCGCTGATGATAAACAACTGAGGGCACCCTAGTGGCTTCACTAACCTCACGAGAGCACCAGTGCTCTTCCTCCGGCCCCACTGCACTAACTTTCCCTCAGGAGAGCCGCGCGAAGGGGCTGGGCATGGGGGCTGCGTCTAGGTCACGTCTGGCGCACGCCACCCTACCAGGTCTTCGGCACCTAGTCATCTCACGACCCTCCCAGGCGAAAGCTGGCGAGGAAAGGTATGAGGACTCCGGATTAACCCAGAAGCTACTCGCACTTCCTTCATGAGGCCGTTCGTACGTCAAGGGGGACCCCTGAGCATCGCGACTTAGGGGCCTCACTGGTCATGTAGCCCCTCACCCCTTGGTCTCGTCCTAGTGATTTGGACGAACCAATGGTGGTTGAGGTATGCGCGGGGTCGGCCCTGCCGACGCAGAACACTAAAGGAAAATAGAAGGAAATTGGGCGCGGAAAGGAAAATCGCAGAATCCTAGCAAGTTATTACAAAACATAATGTTCACGAATTCAAAGCAGAAGTTCTTACGTCTCCACGAGGCACGATAAATGTTGCAGGATAAAGATGGGAAGCGTCGCCCTCAGCATCGCTTGCTGCTACCAGCCGCCTTGGGGACGGCGTCCTCGACGGTGCCGCTATCGCCTTGGCCGCCAACCGTGGTCGCCAAGGCCTCAGGGTCGATGCAGTGGAACTTCACCACCAGGGCTTCCACCTGCTCCTTCACGGCTTCGACGGTAGCGACCCGGGATTCAGGCGCCACTGGCGCCAATAGCTTGCCAAAGTCCAGGCTGGGGTATAGGAGATGAAGATGGCTGTAGACGCGCGTCGCGGCCGTAGTGAAGAGTGTGTGGCACTCCCCTTCCACCATGGAGCCCACCGCAACAGAGATATTCCCCAGCTCCTCAACAAGCTTGGTGAGAAGGCCAGGAAGGCCACCATCCGGGGTCGCCAGCGGCTCGTTGTACCCTTCGCCGTAAAGGGATTGGAGTGCCTCATGGCACTTCCGCTCGAAGGAAGTGAAGGCGTCGCGCCCGGCCTTCTCGGCCATGGCAACGATTTTCTCCCTGGCCTCCAGCCTGGCCGTCTCCTTTGAGACGTCTTGGTGTGGGACGACTGGGCTGCGTCCACCTCCTCCTTCAGCTTCTCATGGATCTGCTCCGTGCCCTACTCTAGGGCTGCCTGCTCCAGCTTGGCGTCACGGTCGGCAAGCGCGGACTCTCGGGCCGTGATCTCCTCCTCCCGTGTCTGGAGCCCGCGCGCCTGGGAGGACTGCTCCTAGCAAAGCATCTTCAGCTCAGCATCCACCTCGCGACAGCGGCTTCTTGTGGACACGGCGTCGGCCAGCGCAGTGTCACGAGCCGTTGTGGCTTTCGTGGCCTGCTCCTTGGCGTCTGCAACGTCAGCCTTGGCCTGGCTCCAAGCCCTCTTGATGGACAAGACGGCTCAGAGCCACCCCGAGATCACCTCAAGGCGCCCCGTCGCCGCACGCCCATCAGCACCCTGAAGATCGCCCCAGAGTCGGTCCAGCATGGCGTAGGCCTCCTCCAAAGCACCGAGCCTGGTGAAGGAGCCCTGGTCCGCCGATGCAAGAGCCCGGGGAGGAGGTGGAGCTGACGCCTGCACTGGTGCTATCGCGACGACAGTGGAGGCAGGCGGCACCGAGGCCTTAGCGCCCTCCATGGGCGCGTCAGGAACTGGCACCCCTGGAGTATGTTGCGTCTTGGGAACGGCATCCTCCCTCTTCTTCTTCACCCCAGGGGCCAGCCTGATCATCAAGAGAACGGCATCATGAGCACGGTGTCACAATGGAAGGTAAGGATGAAGTAAGGTGCTTACTCATTGTCGGTGTCAAAACCGGCGGATCTCGGGTAGGGGGTCCCGAACTGTGCGTCTAGGCGGATGGTAACAGGAGACAAGGGACACAATGTTTTTACCCAGGTTCGGGCCCTCTCGATGGAGGTAAAACCCTACTCCTGCTTGATTAATATTGATGATATGGGTAGTACAAGAGTAGATCTACCACGAGATCAGAGAGGCTAAACCCTAGAAGCTAGCCTATGGTATGATTGTTGTTCGTCCTACGGACTAAAACCCTCCGGTTTATATAGGAACCGAAGAGGGTTAGGGTTACAGATAGTTGGTTACAATGGTAGGATATCTACATATCCGTATCGCCAAGCTTGCCTTCCACGCCAAGGAAAGTCCCATCCGGACACGGGACGAAGTCTTCAATCTTGTATCTTCATAGTCCAGGAGTCGGCCAAAGGCTATAGTCCGCCATCCGGACACCCCTAATCCAGACTCCTCAAGAGTCCCCCGAACCAGGCTTCAATGATGATGAGTCCGGCGCGCATATTGTCTTTGGCATTGCAAGGCGGGTTCCTCCTCCGAATACTTCATAGAAGATCTTGAACACAAGGATAGTGTCCGGCTCTGCAAAATAACTTCTACATACCACCTTAGAGAGAATAATATTTACACAAATTCAATCTGCTGACGTATTCCGTGGCGTGACATCACACCACGGCCAAGCCTTTATTCGAATCGTTTTTATTGTCCCACCTCAGTGCATTTAGCGAGGCGGTTTCCTTGGCACGTCTTGTCAAAGCAGAGATCGTGTCCCCTTATTCCGGAATTCTCATCAATACGGGGGTGGGTAACCCAACCGCGCCATTGATTACGGCGCTTGGGAGATAAGCGAGTTTTACCAGGCTGGTGGGGACGCATAGCTTCATCCGTTCATATAAGAGGATAAGGATCCACCTTTTTACCTACGCCTTCTTCCTCCTTTGCTCATCCATTTCCGCGCACTCGAGCTCCAGCACCCAAGTCCGCACATCTCGCCTCAACCTTCCCCAGCCATGTCCGGAGTGGGAGGCAAGTGGATGGTCTCCTCCGTCACGGAGGGCACATCATAAAGCTGCGGAAGGCCAGATACTTGTCCAGCGACATCGCGCATCGGCTCCCCGACAAGGGGCAGCTTATTCCCCACCCCATGCCCCATGAGAGGGTGGTATTCCTCACCCACTTCCTCCGCGGACTAGGTTTTCCACTTCACCCATTTGTCCGGGGGCTCATGTTCTACTACGGCCTGGATTTCCATGATTTGGCCTCAAATTTCATCCTCAACATCTCGGCGTTCATCGTCGTGTGCGAGGCCTTCCTCTGCATCCAGCCCCACTTCGACTTATGGCTGAAGACCTTCAATGTCAAGCCGAAGGTAGTGGGCAGCCGCCAAGCGGAGTGCGGAGGTGCCATGGTGGGCAAGATGGCCAATGTCCTATGGCTTGAGGGCTCCTTCGTGGAGACCATAAAGGGTTGGCAATCGGGGTGGTTCTACATCACCCCGTGTGACCCTAAATGGGTGGCGGCCCCTGAATTCCAACCTGGCTTCCCTACACGGCTCACCTCCTAGAAGGAGACGGGCCTGACGTGGGGTAATTCAAAAGAGCTAACTGGACTCCAAACCTGCGTCCAAAACCTGGTCAACAAGAAGCTCAAGCTTGTCAACGTAGTCCAGGTCATGCTCATCCGCCGGATCCTCCCGTGCCAACAATGGGCCTTCAGCTTGTGGGAGTTTGATCCGCACAGCACCAAACCTTGAGCAGGCTCTTCGACACTATGTACGAAGATGTTTGGAAGGTGCTGTTCAAGGGCGCCGAGGCTCCCGCATCCGCTACCGAAGATCGCGGATTCAACTCGCAGCGTCAAGCCAGCGGGTAAGCTACTTTACCCTTTACGGGACTCTTGTTTTCCATAGTTTGACTTTATGTGGGATCTAAACTCCCTTGCCTTTGAAAGGATTGGCAGAAGACGTCCGGGCAGGTTGACTGTCCGGCTCCCTTGCCAAAAGACCTAGTGGACGCCCAATTGACGGGGCTGCTGGTTCCGGCACCTCACGTGGTGCCGGAGAAGAAGGCTAAGAAGAAGGCCACATGAACTCGAAGGAGTTCCCGGTGCCAGGTGTTGTCGGACTCATTGTCCAATGACTCCGAGGCAGACTCCTCCCGCGAAGACGAGGAGGAGGAAAAAGAGGCCTCTCCCCCAGCGGGGGCAGAGAAGAAAAGGAAGGCCACCCCAACTGGGGAGGCCGGAGGGTCCAAGAAGGGAAGGACCCTTCCTCCGGACTATTCCACCAACGCCGACAACGGCGAAGAGGAGTGGCCACCGAGGGATAAGCCCCTGGCGACATCGTAAGTGTCCGGATACCAGAATAACTCATGGCGTTTCGTTTGTTGTACAGAATCTCCTAACGCCGAATATAACCCTGCAGCCCGCCCAAGGACGGGCTTGACGCTTCAACGAGCGGCTCCCTTGATTCGTCGGACATGAATAGCACCTCACTTCCGGCTGCCTCCTCTCCTCGCGCTGCGGATGACGCCGAGGTGGGGTCCCAAAAGGGGTCCAGCCAGGAGGAGGTGGTCCAGGAGGCGCCGCAAGGCAACCTCCTGCACTCGGCAAAAAGGGCTCTAAGTCCGCCTCGACGGACTCCGCACCGAACCTTCGCTTGTTCTCGAGTCCGGCAGCGCCCTTCAGAAGAAGGGCAAGACTGCGACACCGTGACCTCCGCCCAACCGGAGGCACCGGATAATTTGCCGGAGGCGCTTAACGGCGCCCATCGACGAGGAGCACCACATTATGAGTGTGGTGATCCGTAAAGTCCAGCCACCAAGAGCGAGCTGATGAAGCGTGCCAGCCTTCTAACAAAGCTTTGAGGTATGTATTTAAGATATGTAAAATATTACCGCAGATAGACAAGAGCCCTCGATGCTCGGTTTGGTGTTCGGAAAGAAAAGCCGAACCGAGGATCTAAAAAGATGTACGCAGGAGTCTAACATAAGTATGTCAATATGGGGAATGCAAAGGCTGACCTCTGCCAGACCGACCAAGGAGGTCAATGCATTGAAGCAGAGCCTCGAGCGGTCCAAGAACGAGCTCGGCCTTGCCAAAAAGCAGCTCGAGGACAAGGAAGGTAAGTAATACCTTATGGAAGTATATAAAAGATGTGGTTGCAAAAAATGACAGGAATAACATGAGTATTGCAGGGGCCACGAACGAGGTGGCGACCCTGAAGGAAGCGGTGTCCAAGGCCAAAAGCAATGTGGTCGCGGAGCACACCGAGCGGGAGAAGCAGGAGGCACGGGTGGCAGAGGTGCGGCAAGAGTTCCAGGCTCTCATGGAAAAAACGAGAGTTTGGAGTGTGACTCAAAGACTCGAGAGTCCGAGCCCGCCTCGGCCCTTGAGAGCGCCAAAGCCACTAAGGCCGAAGCCCAAAAAGCCCTCCAAGAAATTGAAGCGATGAAGAAGATAGCGGCGGGTAAGGCATTTTGTATGCAAAGCAGGCACGTGAAAGTGAATTACTTGTTACTTACCCGAATCCGGAGCTCTCCAGGAGCATTCGCAGATCTGCCCCGCAGTGTGTCCGATGCTGCCGCGTTCTACCGAGCCGAGGAGGGGAGCTCGACGGAGAAGGTGTTCTGGTCTCAGTATGCTGAGGCCGGACACCTAGTGCCCTTAAACGACCAGTTGAAGCAGCTGGTCAAGCTCCATAAGGTGGCCGAACAGGCCATGAAGGGCCTCATAGTTTGGCTGTGGCCTGAGGAAGCCATGCCTGGGAGCTACTTCGGGCCGGTGAGGCGGCTGGTGGACGCATGTCCATGGATTGAAGTCGTCAAGCGCTCCGTCTGCATCGAAGGTGCCCGTAGGGCCCTTGCCCGTGCTAAAGTGCACTGGGGCAAGATGGACGCTGAGAAGCTTGTGACGGACAGACCACCGCCCGGCAGGGAGTATCGCAAGCCCGAGATGTATTATGAGGGCGTCCTGAAGGGTGCCCGCCTTATAGTGGGTGAATGCTCCAAAGATGTAATTTTTGAGTAAACTCGCATTTGTTATCCTGTACACTGAAAACTTGTTCATATGCGCTAAACAACGCTTGTGAATTTAAAATATTACCTTCTGTGCAAACTTGAGAGATGGCGAGTCGTCGGCTTCTGCCCCCATGCCACAAGTGCTGGGGTGTTCGGGATAAACTTGAGCGCTCTTTTTCCCATTCTTGGGTCCTTCGAGGGAGGCGCTCAACGCAACGAACGAGGCAACCAGACTATAATGCTTGAACACTCTCACTTAGCCATAGAATTCTATAATTTTAGATTTCGGCGAAGCCCCTAGTATTTGGAAGACCGAGTTCGGGGCGCTATCCACGCCTGGGCTGGACAAAGCCGACTCCTCGCTCTAAGCGGCATAAGTATTTAGGGGCTCGAAAACCTCTCGAACAGCGACCGGCTCTCGCCCTATCATGACGGTCAGTTTTAGCTTTCTCCACTGAGGTGCTTCACCCAGCTCAACCGGGGCACAATCGCAGTGGTTCTCCCAGCGCTACCTTAGCCGATATAACGGAACGTAAGGTACCAAAACATGGGAGCCAGTAAACCCAACTATTGACCCAAGACATGATTCGAGCCGATGCATATAATGCTATAAGTTCGGGTGCCACACTTGTGAAAGTGTTCGGACTTATCACACCATATTTTGGGGTACTTAAGCCCTCGGTGTATTTGGTCGCACTAAAGTGTACTGGATGAAACATGTCATAAGTGAACATATATAGATAAAAAGGAATGCAATAATAGGCGAAGCTATGTATTGTTTATTCAAAAGGCTGCGTAAAAGCAGAATGATACAAATAGTGCGATAAGCAATGGACGGACTATTTGACATGTCCTCCCTCGGGCGAAGCTATGGATGATATGTGAAACAAGTATATCGCTCATTATAGAGACCACCGACACTCGACGAGCTTTCGCTTCCTGGCTGTTGCATCGTGTGTTCGGTGATTCTACCACGGACAGGCTTCTTGAGAACGGAGTCCTAAAACTAAGAAAAAAAGAATGACACAATCGGAGCCCCAGTGCGGTTGAGCCGCACTGGCCTGCCGTGGTCGTGCCCCTTCCCTATGTCCATGGTATTTCCAGAGCGTAATTATGTACGCGTAGTACTGGTTTCGCAATTTCGCGAGGGTTGGGGTTGGGGCCACATTGCTACGCGTGCTCGGAATGTGCCAGGTGGTCTTGTTGTAGGTTACTCCGGGCGTGATTGACGGTGTCCGGATGTTGAATAGCCGAACTCGAGAATTGCCTTGAGAGGCTGTTTTTTACTTCCGCCATGAGGGTCAGCCAGATGCTCCTCCGCTCGGAGAGAGCGCTCGTGTTTCCGCTGACCGTATTGACTCCTCGAGGGCCCGCATCTTGATCTTGAGGTATGTGGTGCGGCACCGCATTGCACTTTGCAAATGCGGTTCGTCCGAAAAAGGCATGATAGCCGCCACGGAACGGGACTATGTCGAATATTAATTCTCGCTTCGAAGTTATCCGGGATCTAAGACCACTTCAAGTGTAATCGAGCTCGCATAGCTTGGCCTCTACACCTGGTATGACGCCTTTAAAGGTCGTTTTGTGGGTTTAATCTTTAAGGGTCTATGCCCATTTTGCGACCGTGATCCCGATAAAGCAGGTTCAGGCTGCCGCCGCCCATCGAGGACTCGTGAGGTGAACCGTCAATGATTGGGTCTAGAACCAATGCGGCAGCCATGGCGAATGCTAGTGGGGTGGTCCCTTCGATCAAAAGTGATCGGGTAGGAGGACCACGGATTGAACTTTGGGGCGACTCGCTCCATCGCATATACGTCCCTTAGTGCACGCTTCCGCTCCCTTTTGGGTATGTGGGTTGCGTATATCATGTTCACCGTCTGCACTTGTGGGGGGAAGCCCTTCTGTCCTCTATTGTTCGGAGGCCGGGGCTCCTCCTCGTCATCGCTATGCAGCCCCTTGTCATTGTTTTCGGCATTTAACTTGCCTGCCTTCTTCAACGCCCAACAATCCCTGTTGGTGCGGTTGGCTGGTTTTTTGGGGGTGCCGTGTATCTGGCACGAGTGATCGAGTATTTGGTCCAAATTGGACGGGCCCAGATTATTCCTTTTGAATGGCTTTTTCCGCTGACCGGGTTTAGAGCCTCTGAATCCGGCATTGACTGTCGTATCCTCAGCATTATCGCCGTCAATGTGGCGCTTGTGCTTGTTGCAACGCGGCCTGCCGTTGCTGTCCTTGGTATCCGAATTACCAAGGCTCTTGGTCATGTTGTTACCACGAGCTAGCCAGCTGTCCCCTCCCGCGCAAAAGCGGGCCATGAGTGTTGTGAGGGCTTCCATGGATTTCGGCTTTTCCTGTCCTAGGTGCCGGGCAAGCCACTCATCGCGGATGTTATGTTTGAAGGCTGCAAGGGCCTCTACATCCGGACAGTCGACGATTTGTTTTTTCTTGGTTAGGAACCGTGTCCAGAATTGTCTGGCCGATTCCTCTGGCTACTGAATTATGTGGCTTAGGTCATCGACGTCTGGTGGTCGCACATAGGTGCCCTAGAAGTTGTCGAGGAATGCGGCTTCCAGGTCTTCCCAACAACCAATTGACTCTGCTGGCAAGCTGTTAAGCCAATGCTGAGCTGGTCCTTTAAGCTTGAGTGGGAGGTATTTGATGGCATGTAGATCATCACCGCGGGCCATGTGGATATGAAGGAGGTAGTCCTCGATCCATACCGCAGGATCTGTTGTGCCATCGTATGATTCGATGTTTACGGGTTTGAAACCCTCAAGTATTTGATGATCCATTACTTCATCTGTGAAGCATAGTGGGTGTGCGGCGCCCCTGTACTGGGCTATATCACGATGTAGCTCAAATGAGCTTTGTCTGCTGTGTTCGGCTTGGCCGGATTTGCTGTATCCGGCATGACGGTTATCGTCACGTGTAGTGAGGCACCCACGCGATCCGTAGATAGATCTTGTTTGCCTTGCCTTGTCCTCCAATATATCTCGCAGGTCTAGCGCATTTCCCCATGCCTTGGCACTTTTTGAGCGGTACCGGGGTGCGGCTTGAGTGGAGGGCCGAGAGGCCTCTCTGTCGCGGCCACGAGGTGGCCGGTCGGCCGTATCATGCGCTGGTGATGTAGGTTTAGGTGCTTCCTCCTCTAATCGCGGTAGCAGCCTGCGTTTTGGGTAGCTCTTGGAGGGGCGTTCGAGTTCATACTCTTCGGCCGCAAGGACTTCAGTCCATCTGTCAGCTAGCAAGTCTTGGTAAGCTCTAAGCTGTTGCTGCTTTTTGTTGAGGCTGCTTGCCGTGGCCATAAGCCTGCGTTTGAAACGCTCTTGTTCGATGGGATCCTCAGGCACGACAAATTCGTCATCGTCAAGGCTTCCCTCGTCTTCGGAGGGAGGCATGTAATTATCGTCCTCTACCTCTCTGTCCGCCGCTCTCTCATGAGGGCTGGCTTCTCCATCCTCCTGCACTGAATCCTGCAGGAGGGGGTTGTCTTCGGCACTGTCCGGGGTGTTATTGTCTCCCGTGCCAGAATTGCCGTTTTTGCTGTGGCGGGATTTAGAGCGGCGCCGCTGACGTCGGCGCTTAGGCTGTTTCTTGGAGGGGTCATCCTCCGTTGTTCCATTGCCATTCCCATCTTTTGGGATGTCCACCATGTATATGTCGTATGACGAGGTGGCCTTCCAGTGCCCTGTAGGCGCTGGTTCTTGGTCGTCTCCTGCATCGTCGTCCATACCGTCGATGTCTTTGGAGTCGAAGTCGAGCATGTTGGTTAAATCATCGATAGTGGGTACGAAGTGGGTGGTGGGTGAGTTTTGAATTTCTTTGTCGTCCGCATCCCAACCTTCCTGACCATAGTCCGGCCAGGGCTCTCCTGATAAAGAGAGAGACTTTAGTGAATTCAGGATGTCGCCAAAGGGCGAGTGCCGAAAGATGTCCGCGGCGGTGAACTCCATGATCGGCGCCCAATCGGATTCGATTGGCAGGGGCGCGGAAGGTTCGGAGTCTAGAGAGGAGTCCGTCGCCTTGGAGTCACGAGGTTCGCAAAGGACAGGGTTGGTGTTCGGCTCAATCGCCATAGAGATCGCAGCCCCCGAAGCGGAGTCCAGCCACCCGTCCTCGATCGGCGCAATCGGCTCCGAACTAAGGGTCGGAGCGGGCACTGGTGAGGCCCCCAGGGCACTGTTCGGCGGCAGAGCTAGATCATTCCCATCATGACAGTGCGGCATGCTCGGCTATGGCTCGAACCTTCGAAGATCAAGTCTCCGCGGACGTCCGCCGTATAGTTCAAACTTCCAAATCTAACCTGATGGCCAGGGGCGTAGCTTTCAATCTGCTCCAGATGGCCAAGCAAATTGGCCCGCAGTGCAAAGTCGCTGAATACGAAGATCTATCCAGGGAGAAAAGTGTCACCCTGGACCGCACCGTTGTTGATGATCGGATGAGCCATCGGGCCTAAAGATGACGACACAGAGGAACTCTCAATGAAAGCACCAATGTCGGTGTCAATACCGGCGGATCTCGGGTAGGGGGTCCCGAACTGTGCATCTAGGCGGATGGTAATAGGAGACAAGGGACACGATGTTTTTACCTAGGTTCGGGCCCTCTCGATGGAGGTAAAACCCTACTCCTGCTTGATTAATATTGATGATATGGGTAGTACAAGAGTAGATCTACCACGAGATCAGAGAGGCTAAACCCTAGAAGCTAGCCTATGGTATGATTGTTGTTCGTCCTACGGACTAAAACCCTCCGGTTTATATAGGCACCGAAGAGGGTTAGTGTTACACCCCGGATGTAACTTTCCATATTTGTAACTCCAACTCTTGCCATTTGCGGCATTGTGATATGATTTTCCCTCTGTGGTTGGGTTTTTCTTCATTTTTCATTTTGTCCATGTCATGCATTTCATATCATGTCATCATGTGCATCACATTTGCATACGTGTTCGTCTCATGATTTCGAGCATTTTCCCCGTTGTTCGTTTTGCAATCCGGCACTCCTATGTCCCCCGGCGTCCCCTTTTACATTTTTCCATGAGCGGGTATTAAACTTTCTCGGAATGGACCGAGGCTTTCCAAGTGGCCTTGGTATAACACCGGTAGACCACCTGTCAAGTTTCGTGCCATTTGGAGGTCGTTTGATTCTCCAACGGTTAACCGGGTAACCGCAAAAGCCCCTTTCTCTTTGCAGCCCAACACCCCTCCAAAGAGGCCCAAAACCCATCCAAACCCCTTCCATGTCCATCGCCGTTCGATCACGATCGTGTGGGCGAAAACCGCACTCCATTTGGAGTCTCCTAGCTCCCTCTATCTATAAATATGTGCCCATCCCCGCAATTTTCGGGCAAACCCTAGCAAAACCCTCCCCGCCGCCACCGGACGCATCCGGACCGGGCCGGACACGTCCGCTCGCCGTCGCCGACCAACGGGGCGCCGCCACCTGTCCGTGGGCAGCGCGCCCACATCGTCGCTGTCTCAAGATCAAGGGTCCGCGAGGCTCGAGGCTGGCCCGCCTGAGCCAGGCGGGCCAGAGCCGGACCTCAGCGCCCGAACCTCGCCTCCGCTCCCGCGGTTCCCTCAGACCGCCACCCGTCTCTCCTCCGTGCCGGGCAAGAGCCGGACTCCGGCGACCCCGCCGCCTCGCTCCGGCCGCCGCCGCTCCTTCTCCGGTTCCAGATCCGGTTGACTTTCTTCTCCCCCCCCCCCGAATCGTGCAAGTCCTTTTCTGCCAATATTTTGTTGCATCTTCATAGCATCACATCTCTGCACCTGTGGCTCCGTTTTGGGCGTGTAGCATACCGAATTGTTCGCCTCGATGAGGACATCATTTCATCTCATTGCACCATTTTCATTTGAGCTCATCTCGATGCCCGAAATGCTGTTAGAAGAGGGCTATGTGATGTTAGTTTCTGTTTCTTAACAGAACATGCACTTTTGTCATTTTTGCCATGATTAATGTGTGCATCTTATGTACTTGAGCCCTACATACGTTTTGATCTATGCCATGCTATCTTTCCAGGGGTGTATGCCATGTATTTTTGTGATCTCTGTGGTGACTAGCACAAGCATGCAAACTAGGGATGATAATGTTGCTGATTTCAGGAACTTAGTAATTTCACTAAGTCATGTCCTGCTGTTATTTTATGCCATGTGTTCATGTTGTTACAGAGAGATCTATGCCCATTTTGAGCATGATCTGTAAGGGTGTTTTGAACAAATGGATGTGCTCTATCCATCCAATGCCTTTGTTGGCAATTATGGTGTCACACCCTAGCTAGTTCATGCATTAGAGTGTTGCATCATGTCTATTTTTTTCAACAGAAAGCTGAAATGGGATTGACAGAACCCCCAGCCCCCTCTGAAACAACTAGGGTTTACTAAAAATATTTTCGATGAACCTGAAATGCCCTTCTAAAATGTCCATCATTTTTGTCTTGGTCCAGAAGCTTTGCCAAAAGTGATGCACAATTTCCTAGGTCATCCCAGGGTCTTTGAATTAAATCATAGCTATTTGAATTTGGGCATTTAAAATTTATAAAATATTTCAAATGTCCAAATATCTCCAAACTAAAATGTTTCATGTTGGAAATATTCCAACAATGGACCAGGAGTAGTTTGGTGAATTTTAAAACCTTTTTGGTATTTTAAATAAATCAACAAAGTTGCAGGAAAATAGAAAAAGCGAAGCGAAAAGGACTTACCTGGCGCCTCGGCCCACTAGCCAGCCCACCTGGCCGGCCCAGCCCAGCACCGCGCCAGCGAGCTGCTTGCCGGCCAGGCAGGCAGGCAGGTGCTCGACGGCGAGCACCGCATGGGTGCCACGCACCTGCTCGCCGTCTCGCCGTTTCCCTCGCCTTGCCACGTCGGGATCGACCCCTCGCTCTCTCCCGCACCCCCCAGACGCCCCCGTTCCTCTCCAGCTCGCCTCCCTCGCTCCCCCACGCCATGGCCGACGCCACCGTCGCCGCACCACCGTCATAGCCGCGTTCTCCGTCAACCCCACGCCGCGCCACCGTGTCCAGGAGCTCCGCGTCGTCGACTCCTTCGAGCTAGCCGAGCCCCGAGCGCTCGCGTGCCCCGAAGACGCCGCACCAGCCTCGCCCGAGTCCGCCGCCGCCGGAGATCCCCTTCAACGCCGTCGCCGCTGCAGCTCGTCCCCGACCACGCCGTCTGCACCGTCGCGTCCGCTGTGAGCTTAGCTACCTCCCCGACCCTCTCTCTCTCGCTCCCGTGCACCACAGCGAGCGCACGAGGATCGCACGCACGCACCGCCGCGGACCTCGTCGCCGACGTGCTCCCGGCCATCTTCCGGCCTTCCCACCGTGTCCAGCGCGTTCACCACATCGCGCTGGAGCTAACCACACTTCCGCACTTCACCGCACACCCCAAAGACGAGTTCGACTCACCCGAGCTCCGGTGGCGCCAGAGTCGCCGCCGGCGCCAACTCCGCCACCCCGAGCCCGCGGACTCCGCCAAGAGCTGCGGTTCGTCCTCAGCTTCACTCCGGTGGTCGCGCCCCATTTGGTGGCGGGCGCGTGGCTCGCCGGTGCTAAACGCCGGTGGGTTTGACCCCGGTTTTGACCACGGGTGGGCCCAGGTTGACCCCCCTAGGTCTATGACATGTGGGCCCAGCCCTGCTAATTAACCTAGTTTAGTTTTAATTAAATACTAATTAAACTAACCCCACTGACATGCGGGACCCACTGGTCAGTTTGACCTGACCAGCCCGTTGACCCCTGACGTCATCATGGCCAGATCTTGATGATATTTTAATTACTGGAATTATTTTTACACAGAAAATTCCAGAAAATGTTTCAAACTTCAAAAATTCATATAAAATCAACCATAGCTCCAAATGAGACAAATTATATATGAAAAATGATCAGAAAAATCCAATATTTCCATCTGTACAGGTTTCATGCATGTTTACAGAAGCTAACTTGCTGTTTATGGCAGAACAAGTTTAAGCACTTTAAATGATCATAATGGGTTTGGAAATTGCATCCATAGTTCAAAATGCTTCAAACTCATTTGGTCTTAGTTGCATTAGCCCAAAGCACTCATTTTGCCATGTCTCATTGCATGCATCATATTGTTGCATCTTGTTTGGTAATGCTTGTGTATCGGTGTTCTGCGGCGGAGTTACGCCCCGAGGAGTACCGTGATAACCCGACGAAGAACAATACCGTGTAACGACCGTCGAACAAGCAACCAACCATTTGATCATATCGATAAAATCCCATGTTCTTGCTCCTGCTCTCGTTCATGCATTAAGACAACGCGATTCAAAGCTGCTGTGCTGCGGTAGTTGAACCATTTCCTCTGCATGACTGTCATTGCCACGATAACTAGATGAAACCCACTAGCATGTGTAGGAGTTGATTGAGCCATATGATTGTGTTGTTCCTACCTTGCTATGCCTGCTATGCTTAGAGTCGTGTCAGTCGGTTCATCGGGATGATGGCTAGAGTGAAATGATCGAGTCGGTATGAGAGTAAGGTGTTGAACACGATTTGGTAAAGGTATCGATGAGAGGCCATGTAGGAGTACATGGTGGGTTGTTTCATTGAGGCCGTCCTTAAGCCTTGAGATCTGTATGTGTGATTTAAGAAACAGCTACTACCATACATTGGGCCTGAAATATGACCCGCTCGACTTCTTATTCACGCTAGTCCTCTGTCCGGGAGTTGCAAGTAGTTTACGGTGTTTGTAGCCTCTTGGAGGCCGTGGACAGCGCTGACCGTAGGGGTGGGCTGTGATGTGGTAGGTGCGTGGCGGGTGTACGGATGCCCGTTTGGTATCCGGGAACCTTGTTCACATCGTTTGGGGCTGTGGCGAGACTTGGCGGAACTCCTCATAGATGGAACCCAAATAGGCGATAAACCTGGACTAGAGACTTGAGTGTCTAGGTAGGTCGTGGTCTACACCCACGTCGGCTTTAAGCTGAAGTCTGCCGAGCACATGTCGTGTGCGGGCGCTAAGTGGTGAAACATGTATGAAGAAGTACACCCTGCGGGGTTAACATCATCTATTGAATAGCGCGTCATGATAAAGGACTACTTGGTTGCCTATACGGTTCATAGACAAGTAAATGGATACTACTAAAAGCCTCAAGATAAGCGTGAGTGCGAGGATGGCTTCTCCGTAGGAAGGCGGGGTTGGATCCTCGGTGGTGTATTGAAGTGATGAGTAGTGGACTCGAGTCATAAAAACTATTTCAAGTTGGTGTCTCGTGGGATAGCTTAGCCATGAGTCAAAGCTGGCTTGCTGCAATAACCCCACCAACCCTTCTTGATAATGTGCATGTATGTAGGGTCGATGTAAGTCTTCTTTGAGTACCTTTGTACTCATGTTGCTTTAATTTACATTTTTAGAAGATGCCACAAACCCTTAAGCGGGTTCTTCGTGAGCGTTGACATCGATTGAGTAGACTAAGGCCGGTGGTGATCCTGCAAGAGAAGGACCATGTAGTATAGCTAGGCTTACCCGGGCCTCTTTTATTTTACTAGTTATGCGTACTCGGACAAAACACTTCATTGTTGGCTTGTATGCTTGTATGACTTGTATGTGGGTCGTGTGACCCGTACTTGTGTGTATGTTATGAATGGCTCTCTGAGCCTTTAAATAAAATACTTGTGTCGTCGAGAGTCATGTTGTGATGCCTTGATGTATTTGCACATATCGAGCATATTGTGTGTATGATTGAAATGCTTGGTATGTGTGGGATCGACTATCTAGTTGTTTATCTTTAGTAGCCTCTCTTACGGAAATGTCTCCTAGTGTCTCCTTTGAGCCATGGTAGCTTGCTACTGCTCCGGAACACTTAGGCTGGCGGCATGTGTCCTTCTTCGTTCTGTATACATCCCTTGAAATGTCACGCATTAGTCGGAGTCTGTTAGCCCGCTACTGCCCGGTTTACGAGTCCTGCTAGCCCAGCCTTACTGCCGGAACTTACTTCTTTGTTGACCGACATGTTCGATCTTTGGGTCATGGATGCTGTCCTGTAAGTGCATGCCACTTTGGGTTTCGACTAGTCATGTCGGCCGGGCTCCTTTTCATATGGATGCTAGCGACACTATCATATCGTGTGCCAAAAGGCATAAGCGGTCCGGGCCAAGGTAAGGTGGCACCCGTTGGGATACCGTCGTGAGGCCGCAAAGTGATATGATGTGTTATAGGCTAGATCGATGTGACATTGAGTCGGGTCTGACAGCGTTAGCATCGAGCGGACTGCTGTAGGTTCTCCAAGCCAAAGCGGTCGATGTTGAGTCTAGAAATGCTTTAGTTATATGTAGGAAATTGATTGTGGGATGGTACGTAAGGCTCTTTTTACTCCTTTATCTCATGATATTCTGATCTGAGTCAGTCCATTCTTCCACCGGGGGTTAAGGATTAGGATCTCTTCTCTCTGTTAGGCTCACGTGTTACTAATCAGTAGTACCTTGTAGGTTTGATGGTTACAAGCCTGGTTCAGTTTTACTATCTGTTATGTTACTAAATTGGACCCAGAACCTTGATATGAAATTGTGGAGTGGTTATGCAATTCCTTGTGAAATGTCTCAATCCTTTGAGCATTTCTGATCGTTATCTTGTCCTAATTCTGTTAGAAATTCTAATGTCTTTGCATTGTGGTTATGCTTCGAGATGGCCACTCGTGAGCAAAATCAAGTGGTTAAATCGACCGGATGCATTGGGGTGACGGTCATACAACCATGCTAGTTAGGGTTATGATCGAGCGGGATACCGTTGGTACCCAGTACACGATTGAAGAAGCGATGTCGAGATTTTAATCAAAGTCAGTATCTTTGCACTGTCCGGGTGTTTCCCTCTTATCCTGGTTCCACCGAGGCCCTTCACAGCTCCTATGGGCTTGGTGTTACTATTGATATGGCGGTGCAAGACGCTGCGTATTCTATGATGACCATTATACGAGCCAGGACTGGGCTGCTCCGCAACACCGACTTCCGGTATATGCCGAGTTCACTTCCTGGAGCGTTTGGTTATCTTCGAGCCATCTATCTGATTCGATCGGGAGGACTCACTAACCCGTACTACCGCCGAGCTGCTCGAGGACAAGGACCGGAGAGTCGGGCCTTGAGGATGGAGCTCTTCAATGCCCGTCTTGATCTTTGGGCTACCTTGACTCGTTTTGCACCTGTTCAAGCTGGTTATATGGATATGAGAGATTTGTATCTGTCGGGGCTGCTCTGCGGACATGATGGTGGCGTGATGTGGGGGCATCACCCCACCTCGTGGTCCTCGCTTGCCACCGTTCGTGGGTCAAGACCTCACCCTTGCCCTTACGGTCCACAGGCTCCTCGGGACCGCTGTTCCCCGACGACCACGTTGAACTCCCGAGTTACGGAGGAGACTTCTATGAGAACTACTACGGAGGCGTCTGAGTTAGTAGTAGTCCCACTAGTATTATAACAGTTGTATATCCACCGTCTGCGTGACTCGTGGAATATGACTTAGTGTGTACTAATCCCGGAGGTGTAACAAAAATAATGTATAGGAGCTTGGTGTGCCTCCGATGAGATGTAATCTTCCCTTCACCGTAGTAGTACTCTGTTTGGTCTTGTACTAAACCTTGTATGGTGTGTATGGCGATGGAATAAAAAAGCGGTTTAGTATCTACCATGTCATACGGATGATCATCTCGCATTCGAGTTATCCATTACATTCTACACTTCTATGTCGGAATCTTGCCATCTGGACTAAATCCTTGTCTTGTTTTCCTAGGATGGTTAACACCCATAACAACCCTGCTCCTTGAGAGCAGGCGAAAGCGATGGAGTTGGAGAAGCAAACCTGCCTCACCCTCCTTCTCGGCGAAGTTATGCTAGAGGCGAGAGAAACAAGCGGAGACCAACCGTTTCTTTGGGCGTATCGAGCAGAACACAGCCCATCATCGGAGAAATAACTTGGTGTCGCTCGGTGACTTCATCAAGTTACACCCACCTACCTTCCACCACTCCGTCGAGCCTCTCGGCGCCGATGGCAACCCGCGGCATTACTCAAGCTGCGTTACGCACTTGGTAGCTGAGGCGGACAAGGTCACCTTTGCTGCATATCATCTCGAAGGCCCCTTGATCTACGGTGGGAGAATTATATAGCTATCGCCCGATTGGCCATGTCACTACTTGGGCAGAATTCAGCGAGGCTTTCGTGAACATCACATTCGGAGGTCTCATGGATAAATAGCGTGAGGAGTTTTGCAGTTTCACCCAAGGTCGTCTCTCCGTGGGCGCCTATAGTAGAGAGTTCGGTAATCTCGCACGTTATGCAAGCGAAGAGGTCTCCGCGCGCCAAGAAGCAGGCAAGGTTCCGCAAGGACTTAGCCCGAACCGCCGAGATCTCCGTGCGCATGAGTGCACCTCTTTCGAAGCTTGTTAACAAAGCCATCAGCCGCTGAAACTGGTCGGACTGATTTGAAGCAACACGCAAGCATGGCGTGACATGGGTTCCTCATCCGGTGCTGGACCACAGAAGCGCCGTGTGTGGGTGCCTAATACTGCCCTGCCACCCAGATTCACACCGAGGCCATCCTTTCAGGCGCCTCGCCTAGTTCAGCAGTATGCACCAGCTAGGCCCTATGGTGGACCAACCAACAACGCTCCTCTACGCGCCAGCCCCGTGACGTGCTTCAAGTGTGGGGAATCAGGCCACTACATGCGCGATTGTCCCCAGACCAACCCCAACCAGCCTGCAAAAGCTGTTGGCCGTGGCAAGCCAGCAGGAAAGGTGTTCTATGCCAAGCCGGCCACCACTGCTCCGTGGCCATGTTAATTGTGTCTCAGCTGAAGAGGCCCAAGAGGATCCCAACGTCGTGCTCGGTACGCTTCTTGTTAATTGCCACCCGGCATCCGTTCTTTTCGATACTGGAGCATCTCATTCATTCATATCTGAAAACTATGCTCGTTTGCATAACACCGCATTCTGTGACATGCCTTCCACCATGGAAATTTCTACCCCGGGTTCTAGATGGCAAACCTCTAGAGTAAGTCATGGTAATGAAATTCAGGTCGACAGACTTGTTTTCCTTGCATCGTTGATAGCTCTCAAATCTTCGGATATAAATATCATCTTGGGTATGGGTGGATGTCGGCCCATCATGCCAAGATTGATTGTTTCTCTAGGACTGTTCAACTTACGCACCCTCGGGAAAGATAGTCAATGTCTTGACCCGAATATCCAAGCGTCAACTATATTCTCTTAATGCCAGTCCATTGCCAGACCTCGAAGACGTTCCGGTAGTCCGTGACTTTCCGGATGTCTTTCAGAAGAATTGCCGGTGTTCCACAGCGGAGATGTTGAGTTTGTGATAGAACTCATTCGAGGCTGTCCCAATTTCTAGAAGACCCTATAAGATGGCACCCTAGAACTAGCGAACTTAGAAACAACTCGATGAGGCCTTGAAAAGGGTTTCATCCGTCCTAGTTCATCTCCTTGGGCTTGCCCGTCCTCTTCGTCAAGAAGAAGGATGGTGCGGACGGATGGTTGTAGATTATCGACCCGTCAACTTGGTCACAATTAAGAACAAGTATCCGCTCCCGGGATCAACGATCCGTATGATCAGCTCGCGGGATCCTCGGTCTTCTCTAAGATGGATTTGAGGTTAGGCTACCATCAAATCAAAATCCGAAGCAGGGACATCCTAAAGCGGCTTTTGTTACTCGTTATGGCCAATCTGAGTACACCGTCATGTCCTTCGGTCTAACCAACGCCCACCACTTTCTCGGTTAATGAACTCAATCTTCATGGAATATTTGGATAAATTAGTCGTGGTTTACCTCGATGACATACTCATCTATTCCAAGAACGAGGAAGAACATGCGAACATCTAAGGCTAGTGTTGATGAAACTTGAGAGCATCGCCTTTATGCCAAGTTTTCTAAGTGCGAATTTTGGCTGAAGTGACCTATCTAGGACATGTAATTTCGGTAAAGGTATTCTTTGTAAACCCGGCGAGTTCAAGCCGTCCTTAATTGGACTCCACGAATCGGTCAAGCAAGTTCGGAGTTTCCTTGGCTTAGCGAGCTATTGCCGCCGCTTAAATCGAGAACTTCTCCAAAGTTGCTAAACCTCTAAGCTGAACTCCTCAAGAAAGATAAAAAGTTCGAGTGGACTCCACAATGTGAGCACAGTTTCGAGGCGAAAAGGCGTTTAACCTCTGCTCCGTCTTTGGTACCACAGATTTCTCTAAGGACTTTGTTATCTATTGCGGCGCCTCGCGACAAGGACTAGGCTGTATTCTCATGCAAGATCGACACGTAATTGCTTATGGTTCACGGCAATTACACCCACATGAGAAAACTACCCTACTCATGATCTAGAGCTTGCGGTGTAGTCTATGCACTCAAAACCTGGCGACATTACCTTCTTGGTAATCGTTGCGAAATCTACACCGATCACCAAAGTCTGAAATATATATTCACCCAACCAGATTTGAATCTCGAGGCAAAGGCGTTGGGTTGAGTTGATCTCGATTTCGACTTAGGGATAACTTACACCCAGGAAAAGCCAGCGTCATGGCGGATCGCTAAGTCGTAAATCTTATTGCAACAACCTGATGTTGCAACAAAGTCAACCACTTCTCCACGAGGAATTTGGAGCTCAACCTTCACATTGTTCCTCGAGGGTTCCTTTCCACTTTGGTGGCGAAACCTACTCTTATGGATCAAGTCACGCTGCCCAAAAGCGAGATAGAGAATATCCGGATTAAGGAGAACATTGCTAGCGGAGATGCTAAATGTTTCTCTACAAGCGATCATGGTGTTGTATATTTTGAGAACCGTCTAGTGGTTCCCAAGAATCACTTTATCTGGCGGCTGATCCTTAAGGAGGCTCATGACTCTCCTCTCACCATTCATCCGGTAGCACTAAAATGTATCGGGACCTCGCCAGAGGTTACGGTGGACTAGGATGAAGAGACATTGCTCAATATGTTGCTAAGCTGCGGCGTTTGTCGTCGTGTAAAAGCGAGCATCAGCGGCCTCTTGGCACCCTTCAACCCTTAGCTATTCACGAATGGAAATGGGATAAAATCAGTATGGATTTCATCCTTTGGTTTTCCCAGGACCAAGAGAGGAATAATGCCATCTTTAATAGTTATCGATCGCCTCTCCAAAGTAGCCCATTTCTTACACTGTTGGCGAGTATAACCGCTAGTCAGCTAGCAGATTTGTACATCTCCCGAATAGTGTCACTTCATGGTGTTCCATTGAAATAAACTTCGGATCGAGAAGTCTCTTCACCTCTCGATTTTGGGAAAGTTTCCAAAAGCGCTATGGGAACCCATCTTTCCTTTAGCACTTGCTTTTCACCCTCAATCAAGTGGTCAAGTAGAACGCGTCAACCAAATCCTAGAAGACATGCTTGAGCTTACATTATCTCGTTGGAATGGATTGGGAGAAATGCCTTCCATTTGCGAGTTTGCTTATAACAACAGCTATCAATCTAGCTTGGGCAAAGCACCTTTTGAAGTTCTCTATGGGCGAAGGTGTGAACACCTCTTAAGCTGGTGAAACCGGGAAAGACAATTCTTTGGCGGATATGATTCGAGGAGGCGAGAAGAGCAAGTTCGCATCGTTAGTGAAAAGTTGAAAACAGCCCAATCTCGTCAAAAGAGTCAATATGACCGAAAACATAAGGCTATGACTTACGAGGTTGGCGAGAAGGCTTACCTTGAGTTACTCCTCGAAGGAACCCATCGTTTGGTATCAAAGGCAAATTGGCTCCTCGCTACATTGGACCCTTTCGCATTCTTGCCAAGCGAGGAGAAGTTGCCTACCAATTGGAACTACCTCCGCATCTCTCCAAAGTCCACGACGTCTTCCACGTTTCTCAACTCGGCGTTGCTTCTCGGATCCTATCCGTGGAGTGGACCACTAAACGCTTGATCTTCAAGATAATCTCACGTATCGAGAATATCCCGTTCGTATTCTCGATCAAGCCGAGCGTACCACTCGGCGGCATAATATCAAGTTTCTCAAGGTTCAATGGTGGCACCATTACGAGAAGGAAGCTACTTGGGAAAGGGAGGATCGTCTTGACTTGAGTACCCGCCCTCTTTCGGAGGAACCTAAATCTCGGGGCGAGATTCTTTTGAGTGGGGTGAGTTGTCACACCTAGCTAGTTCATGCATTAGAGTGTTGCATCATGTCTATTTTTTCAACAAAAACTTGAAATGGGATTGCAGAACCCCGACCCCTCTGAAACAACTAGGGTTTACTAAAAATATTTTCGATGAACACTGAAATGCCCTTCTAAAATGTCCATCATTTTGTCTTGGTCGAAGCTTTGCCAAAAGTGATGCACAATTTCCTAGGTCATCCAGGGTCTTTGAATTAAATCATAGCTATTTGAATTTGGGCATTTAAAATTTATAAAATATTTCAAATGTCCAAATATCTCAAACTAAAATGTTTCATGTTGGAAATATTCCAACAATGGACCAGGAGTAGTTTGGTGAATTTTAGAACCTTTTGGTATTTTAAATAACTCAACAAAGTTGCAGGAAAATAGAAAAAAAAAAAAGCGAAAAGGACTTACAGGCGCCTCGGCCCACTAGCCAGCCCACTGGCGGCCCAGCCCACACCGCGCCCGGTGGCTGCTGCTTACCCGGCGAGCGAGCAGCAGTGCTCGGCGGCGAGCACCGCATGGGTGCCACGCACCTGCTCGCCCGTCTCGCCGTTTCCCTCGCCTTGCCACGTCGGGATCGACCCTCGCTCTCTCCGCACCCCAGACGCCCCGTTCCTCTCGGCTCGCCTCCCTCGCTCCCCACGCCATGGCCGGCGCCACCGTCGCCGCACCACCGTCATAGCCGCGTTCTCCGTCAACCCCCCCGCGCCACCGTGTCCGAGAGCTCGGCGTCGTCGACTCCGCCGAGCTAGCCGAGCCCCGGCGCTTCGCGTGCCGAAGACGCCGCACCAGCCTCGCCCGAGTCCGCCGCCGGAGATCCCCTTCAACGCCGTCGCCGCTGCAGCTCGTCCCGACCACGCCGTCTGCACCGTCGCGTCCGCTGTGAGCTTAGCTACCTCCCGACCCTCTCTCTCGCTCCGTGCACCACAGCAGCGCCACGAGATCGCCGACGACGCACCGCCGCGGACCTCGTCGCCGGCGTGCTCCGGCCATCTTCCGGCCTTCACCGTGTCCATCGCGTTCACCACATCGCGATGGAGCTAACCCACACTTCCCGCACTTCACCGCACACCCAGCCACGAGTTCGACTCCACCCGAGCTCGGTGGCGCCAAATCGCCGCGGCGCCAACTCCGCCACCCGAGCCCGCGGACTCCGCCAAGAGCTGCGGTTCGTCCTCGGCTTCACTCCGGTGGTCTCGCGCCCCATTTGGTGGCGGGCGGCCAAAACACTATCGCCGCCCGCGCGTCTTCGCCGTGCTAAGCGCGATGGGTTTGACCCGGTTTGACCACAGGTGGGCCGGGTTGACCCCACGGGTCTATGACATGTGGGCCCAGCCACGCTAATTAACCTAGTTTAGTTTTAATTAAATACTAATTAAACTAACCCCATCGACATCACGGGACCCACTGGTCAGTTTGACTGACCAGCCCGTTGACCCCGACGTCATCATGGCCTTGATCTTGTGTGATATTTTAATTCTTGGAATTATTTTTACGAAAATTCCAGAAAATGTTTCAAACTTCAAAAATTCATATAAAATCAACCATAGCTCCAAATGAGACAAATTATATATGAAAAATGATCAGAAAAATCCAATCTTTCCATCTGTACAGGTTTCATGCATGTTTACAGAAGCTAACTTGCTGTTTATGGCAGAACAAGTTTAAGCACTTTAAATGATCATAATGGGTTTGGAAATTGCATCCATAGTTCAAAATGCTTCAAACTCATTTGGTCTTAGTTGCATTAGCCCAAAGCACTCATTTTGCCATGTCTCATTGCATGCATCATATTGTTGCATCTTGTTTGGTAATGCTTGTGTATCGGTGTTCTGCGGCGGGTTACGGCCCGAGGAGTACCGTGATAACCCGACGAAGAACAATACCCGTGTAACGACCCGTCGAACAAGCAACCAACCATTTGATCATATCGATAAAATCCCATGTTCTTGCTCCTGCTCTCGTTCTTGCATTAAGACAACGCGATTCAAGCTGCTGTGTGCTGCGGTAGTTGAACCATTTCCTCTGCATGACTGTCATTGCCACGATAACTAGATGAAACCCACTAGCATGTGTAGGAGTTGATTGAGCCATATGATTGTGTTGTTCCTACCTTGCTATGCCTGCTATGCTTAGAGTCGTGTCGGTGCGGTTCATCGGGATGATGGCTAGAGTGAAATGATCGAGTCGGTATGAGAGTAAGGTGTTGAACACGATTTGGTAAAGGTATCGATGAGAGGCCATGTAGGAGTACATGGTGGGTTGTTTCATTGAGGCCGTCCTTAAGCCTTGAGATCTGTATGTGTGATTTAAGAAACAGCTACTACCATACATTGGGCCTGAAATATGACCCGCTCGACTTCTTATTCACGCTAGTCCTCTGTCCGGGAGTTGCAAGTAGTTTACGGTGTTTGTAGCCTCTTGGAGGCCGTGGACAGGCTGACCGTAAAGGGTGGGCTGTGATCGGTAGGTGCGTGGCGGGTGTCGGATGCCGTTTGGTATCCGGGAACCTTGTTCACATCGTTTGGGGCTGTGGCGAGACTTGGCGGAACTCCTCATAGATGGAACCCAAATAGGCGATAAACTGGACTAGAGACTTGAGTGTCTAGGTAGGTCGTGGTCTACACCCACGTCGGCTTTAAGCTTGAAGTCTGCCGAGCACATGTCGTGTGTGCGGGCGCTAAGTGGTGAAACATGTATGAAGAAGTACACCCTGCGGGGTTAACATCATCTATTGAATAGCGCGTCATGATAAAGGACTACTTGGTTGCCTATACGGTTCATAGACAAGTAAATGGATACTACTAAAAGCCTCAAGATAAGCGTGAGTGCGAGGATGGCTTCTCCGTAGGAAGGCGGGGTTGGATCCTCGGTGGTGTATTGAAGTGATGAGTAGTGGACTCGAGTCATAAAAACTATTTCAAGTTGGTGTCTCGTGGGATAGCTTAGCCATGAGTCAAAGCTGGCTTGCTGCAATAACCCCACCAACCCTTCTTGATAATGTGCATGTATGTAGGGTCGATGTAAGTCTTCTTTGAGTACCTTTGTACTCATGTTGCTTTAATTTACATTTTTAGAAGATGCCACAAACCCTTAAGCGGGTTCTTCGTGAGCGTTGACATCGGCAGAGTAGACTAAGGCCGGTGGTGATCTGTGCAAGAGAAGGACCATGTAGTATAGCTAGGCTTACCCGGGCCTCTTTTATTTTACTAGTTATGCGTACTCGGACAAAACACTTCATTGTTGGCTTGTATGCTTGTATGACTTGTATGTGGGTCGTGTGACCCGTACTTGTGTGTATGTTATGAATGGCTCTCTGAGCCTTTAAATAAAATACTTGTGTCGTAGAGTCATGTTGTGATGCCTTGATGTATTTGCACATATCGAGCATATTGTGTGTATGATTGAAATGCTTGGTATGTGTGGGATCGACTATCTAGTTGTTTATCTTTAGTAGCCTCTCTTACGGAAATGTCTCCTAGTGTCTCCTTTGAGCCATGGTAGCTTACTCTTGCTCCGGAACACTTAGGCTGGCGGCATGTGTCCTTCTTCGTTCTGTATACATCCCGGGAAAT
Source organism: Aegilops speltoides (assembly GCA_021437245.1). Classification (NCBI taxonomy): domain Eukaryota; kingdom Viridiplantae; phylum Streptophyta; class Magnoliopsida; order Poales; family Poaceae; genus Aegilops; species Aegilops speltoides. The sequence continues at coordinate 246,365,810 of CM038142.1, read as the reverse complement.
GTCACGCATTAGTACCGGAGTCTGTTAGCCGCTTCTGCCGGTTTACGAGTCTGCTAGCCAGCCTTCTACAGCCGGAACTTACTTGCTGTTGGCCAAACACGTTCGATCTTTGGGTCATGGATGCTGTCCTGTAAGTCTGTGCCACTTTGGGTTTCACGACTAGTCATGTCAGCCGGGCTCCTTTTCATATGGATGCTAGCGACACTATCATATCGTGTGCCAAAAGCATAACGGTCCCGGCCAAGGTAAGGTGGCACCCGTTGGGATACCGTGCGTGAGGCCGCAAAGTGATATGATGTGTTACAGGCTAGATCGATGTGACATTGAGTCGGGGTCCTGACATATGGAGTAGTCTAGCATTTCATTTTCGTGCTCTACTTTTGCTTCAAAATGTTTCCTGGCAGATTGTTTACATGATATTCACTTTTTACAAAGTTGTTGTAGTTGATCCTTGTATACTATGATGTTGTTCTTGCCATGTATAGCTTCTATGCCATGTCTTCTTGATGGGCGTATGCTTAGTTTATCTTGAGATGCTCTGTTGTGAGTGCATCGAGCTCACGAACATGCCTACTTGTTATCTGTTTTTGCCATGTCCAGTTTTTCTGCTAAGTCTGAGATCTGTAATGAAACTTGCTATGTTTTCATGGGTGCCATCATATCCTCTGGTCCTTTTTGGCTTATGGTCAGTAAGGGACTTTTCATCTATGCTTTGAGTAGAATCATGTCATGCCTTGTTTTGCTATTATAAGTTCCTGTAGCAGGTTGTTTGCTTGATCTAAACATGCCTTCCTGATGTTAATTTCTGGCATACTAGTATTTTCACTTAGTCTGTGAACCTGATATTTTTTTGCACTTTCACCATGCTTGTTTGAACCTGTTATGATGTGATTTAGCCATAGCTCAGTGTTCCTCTTTTGTTAAGCATCTCCTGTAGATCACTATCATATGCTTTGTTTTTATGTTGGAGTGTTGTAGCATATTTTCTTGTTGCATGCTAAGTAGCATCGTGCTGTTAAACGCAGATTCGCGCCATTCTTGTTTTGCTTGCCATTTGCAAACCGTGCATCCGTTTCCGGTGATCTTTATATCGATTTCAACCGAAATCATCTCACCTTTCCAGCGGCATACTTGGTTTGCCAAGTTGATGCCTTGTTCATCATTTTCCTTTCCGGAGCCCGCATATGCATTGCATATCACATCTCGCATAGCATGTCATGTATTGCATCATATTGCTTGTGCATTGCTCCATGTTTGATTGTGGTTCCATTGCTTGTGTTCTTGCTTTGGGTAGAGCTGGGAGACGAGTACGTGCACAAGGAACCTGTTGAGTACGCCTACGAGGATCAAGCCTTCGACAACTCTGAGAACCTTGCAGGCAAGATGACCATACCCTCGAAATCACTTCTATCTTTGCTTGCTAGATGCTCACTCTTTTGCTATGCCTATGCTGCGATACCTACCACTTGCTATATCATGCCACCCATATTGCCATGTCAAACCTCTAACCATCCATGTCCTAGCAAACCGTTGTTTGGCTATGTTACTGCTTTTGCTCAGCCTCTCTTATAGCATTGCTAGTTGCAGGTGAAGATGAAGTTTGTTCCTGGTTGGAACATGGATACTTTGGGATATCACAATATCTCCTGTTTAATTAATGCACCTTATACATTTGGTAAAGGGTGGAAGGCTCGGCCTTATGCCTGGTGTCTTGTTCCACTCTTGCCGCCCTAGTTTCCGTCATACCGGTGTTATGTTCCTTGATTTTGCGTTCCTTACGCGGTTGGGTGATTTATGGGACCCCCTTGACGGTTCGCTTTGAATAAAACTCTTCCGGCAAGGCCCAACCTTGGTTTTACCATTTGCCACCTACACCCTTTTTCCCTTGGGTTTTCATGAGCCCGAGGGTCATCTTTATTTTAGCCGCCCCGGGCGGTGCTCCTTCGAGTGTTGGTCGAACCGAGCAACTTTCTTGAGGCCACCACGGGAAACTTCGGCGCTGGTTTTACTCGTAGCTTGACTTATCCGGATGTGCCACGAGCGAGATATGTGCAGCTCCTATCGGGATTTGTCGGCTGTCGGGCGGCTTTGCTGGTCTTGTTTTACCATTGTCGAAATGTCATGCGAACCAGGATTCCGAGACTCATCGGGTCTTCCCGGGAGAAGGTTTATCCTTCGTTGACCGTGAGAGCTTATGATGGGCTAAGTTGGGACACCCCTGCGGGGTATTATCTTTCGAAAGCCGTGCCCGCGGTTATGAGGCGGATGGGAATTTGTTAATGTCGGTTGTAGAAAACCGAAGTTAACCTTAATTAAAATACATCAACCGCGTGTGTAACCGTGATGGTCTCTTATCGGTGGTCCGGGAAGTGAACACGGTGTTGGAGTTATGTTTGGCGTAAGTAGTTTCAGGATCACTTCTTGATTGCTACTAGCTTCACGGCCGTGCCTTGCTTCTCTTCCGCTCTCTTTTGCGATCGTAGCCACCATATATGCTGAGTAAACACTACAGCTCCACCTCATTACACCAACCTTCCTTAAGCTTAAATAGTCTTGATCTCGCGGGTGTGAGATTGCTGAGTCCCGTGACTCACAGATTCTACAAAAGCAGATCACGGTACCGATGATACCGGTAGCGGTATGGCCCAGGCTGAAGTGGGAATTTGATGAGGCACTTGGTCGTTACTATGTTTCATTTCAGACGATCGATGAGTGGAGCCAGTTGGGACGATCGGGGATATGTGTTGCATTTGGGGTAGTCCTCTTTTATTTTGGTTCCGTAGTCGGACCTTGAGTGTAAACTGAATGATGGATGTTTATTTATGTATTGTGTGAAGTGGCATTGTAAGCCAACTATGTATCTCTTTCCTTATGTATTACATGGGTTGTGTGAAGATTACCTCACTTGCGACATTGCTTTCAATGCGGTTATGCCTCTAAGTCGTGCTTCGACACGTGGGAGATATAGCCGCATCGAGGCGTTACAAGTTGGTAATCGAGCCTTCCCGACCTTAGGAGCCCCTTTGCTTGATTGTTTTTAGCGGCGAGTTGTGTCTAGAAAAATGTTTTGAGTCATTTAGGATTATATATATCGGAGAGTTAGGAATTCTTTTTACTCCCCAGTCTCTTCATCGCTCTGGTAAGGCATCCTGACGTAGAGTTTTGACTCTTCTCTTCTCAAATTTCACTAAATTGTTTTTAGGATCACGCGGGTATCTTGGAATCGTTCCGATGGTTTTATGATGAGAACATTGTCTTGGTGCCTCCTGTCAGGGGTTTAGTGGAAGTGTCCCGGGGAGTTGAGCTATGAGGTGTTGTCGCCATAATTTTATGATTGCAGTTCTAGAATACCTGAGTTTAGTACGCCGACATCGAAAATCTCTTTTATGCAGTTGTTGGTGAGATAACCCCGATAACCCGATCTTGAGGTGAGTACGGGAGTATTGCCATGACTTCGTATAACGGATGCTTTTGAAGGTTGAGGTACACGATTTCGAAGGTTTCTTGGTTATGTGTTGACGGATGGATACAATTTGGATGTAGGGATTGAAAGTTTGGGAGTTTATAGGTGGGATTCAAGTAGCTCTAGCACTTCTTCCCTTGAGATATTTGGTTTGTGATTGGGTAATCCTTACCACTTATTTGTTCCATTCATACCTTGTTTTATTTTCATTCATCAATCTCTTATCAAGTGGCTTCTCACCTTAATGGGCGTGATGTTTACTTTGGAATTCATTCTTTCATCCTGTTGAATGTTTATTGTGAAGACTATATGTTGCAATTTCGTCCGTTGATTCAACTTGTCTATCGCCTATCAAGATGCTAACGGATGTCACCCTCTTGAGATGGCTCCGCCAGCGTCGCCGTAATCAGCGGTGATGGGAGTCGGCGAACCCTCCACCTCCACCTCCGCCTCCGGAGGCATGGCAAACTTTGATGGCAACCACTAATGCCAACTTTCGTTGTTGATTCAGGTGATGCAAGAAGCGTAACCAAGGCCAAGGCAACCAAGGAATCAAGGTCAAGGCAGTTCTACCCTCGGCCTCGGTTTCCTACCCTCAACCAGTTCCTTACAAATTAGCCAAAGTCTTTCAGCTCTTTGTGCGAGGCCACAGGCGCCCGACGATTGGCTCGTGGATATCAACAAGCATTTGAATGCAGCAATGTCGGACACGAGGACTACGTCAAGTTCGCGTCTTTTCAGCTCAAGGATCAAGCAGCTGATTGGTTCCGCAATACAAGGATTCGAGAGGAGGTCGGTGATTACTTGGACTGATTTACAGCCGGGACTTTAAAGCTCACCACATTCCTACCGGTGTTGTTGAGAGCAAGCGTGAGGAGTTCCGCAATCTCAAGCAAGGCAACATGTCGGTGTCACGAATACAACAAGCAGTTTGTAAACTTGCTCCCTTCACTAAACAAGATGTTCACGATGAAAAGAGTATGATGTATCAATTCAGAGGTGGCCTTAGAGAGGATCTGCGAGTTAGCTCTCGTTCTTGTTGAGCCTACTCGGTTTGATCAATTCTACAATATGGCCCTCAAGCAAGAAGGTGCTCAGCTCAAGTGTGAGGCTTCAAAGAAGAGAATCGAGGGGCCTTGATTCGGTCTTCTTCCTCTCAAGTGGCAGCTAAGCAACAAAAGTTCTACCTTCCTCCTCCTCCGTTCCGTCGGCCTTATCAACGAGAAGAACTTCGGTGGTCGTGGATCTTCCCACCCACCCAACCCAAGTTATCGAGAACAAGTCTCAGCCTCAAGCTCCAAGGTCAAATGCTCCTTATCACCGTCCGCTCTCAGAGGTGACCTGCAACAAGTGCCAGCAAAAAGGTCACTATCCGAACAAATCCTTCAACCAAAGGCGCCTTCCTCCTCCTCCTCCTGTGAGGTCTTCAAGCAATGCAGTGGTCAAGCATAAACCGAAGCATGCAAAGGTGAACTTGATGAATGCAGCTCAAGCAGAGGATTCTTCAGATGTGATCATGAGTAACCTTCGATTAACTCTATTCTGCAAAAGTCTTATTTGATCTTTGGTGCATCGCATTGTTTCATGTCAAGACCGTTTTTTGCCAAGCATGATTTCACTTCTTCTCATTTGGATAAACCCATGGCTGTCATTTCTCCGGGTAAACGGTTGAGCTCCAGTTTGGTGGTTCCGGATACCACAATCATGATGGGCAACTATAGATTTCTGTCTAATCCAATTGTTCTTGGTGACTCTGATATCGATCTTATTCTCGGGATGGACTGGCTTTCTCAGCACAAAGCTCAACTTGATTGTCTTTGCGGAAATTCAATTGTCACACTCTTACGAGGATGTTATCATCTATGCCACTCGTGATGAAATCATTCGGTTGTTTTCTCTCAATGAGAAGGGCGAGCTACACGCAATCTCTCAAATTCCAGTCGTTTGTGAGTACCAAGATGTATTTCCAGAAGAGCTTCCGGGTATGCCTCCGCATCGGCCAGTCGAATTCGTTATCAATCCTGAGCCTGGCACTGAACCCGTTTGCAAGCGTCCTAACAAGCTTGGACCGGAAGAACTGAAGGAATTGAAGAAACAGCTCGATGAACAAGAGCGTCTGGGTTTGATCAGACCGAGTTCATCTCCATGGGGATGTGGAGTTCTTTTTGTCCAGAAGAAGGATGGCACGGACCGACTGTGCATCGATTACCGTCCATTGAACAAGAAGACAATAAAGAACAAGTATCCACTTCCCAACATCAATGAGCTATTCGAGCAACTCAAAGGTGCTAAAGTATTCTCCAAGCTTGACCTCCGTATGGGTTATCATCAGTTCGCATTCGTGAACAAGATATCCCCAAGGCGACATTGAGAACAAGCTATGGTTCTTATGAATATACTGTCATGTCTTTCGGCCTTGTCAATGCTCCTCCAACATTCTCTCGAATGATGAACTTTATCTTCAACCCCTACACCAATGATTTCGTCTTGGTGTATCTCGATGATATTTTGGTCTTCTCCAAGAACAAGCAGGATCATGCCAAACATTTGCGATTGGTGCTCGACAAGCTCAGAGAGCATCAATTCTATCGAAGTTTTCCAAATGTGAGTTACGGCTTGATGAAGTTCTTTATCTTGGTCACATCATCTCCGCCAAGGGCATCGCTGTTAATCCAGAAGGAGTCTTCAATTGTGAATTGGGAACCTCCTCGAATGTCAAGCGACTCGCATGATTTTCTTGGTCTTGCAAGCTATTGCGAAGATTCATTGAGAACTTCTCCAAGATTGCAAAGCCTCTTTCCAACCTCCTCCGAAGCATGTCAAGTATATGCGGGCCTTTGAGTGTGATGTCGCTTTCAACACCCTCAAAGAGAAGCTAGTCATAGCTCTGTCACGACTCCTCTGATGAATCCAAGCCATTGAAGTATACGTGATACTTCTCTTCAAGGTCTCGGTGCTGTGTTAATGCAAGAGAAGAAAGTTGTGGCCTATACCTCTCGTCGGTTGAAGCCCAACGAAAAGAACTACCCCACTCACGATCTCGAGTTGGCGGCGATTGTCCATGCATTGATAAGATGGAGACATCTCTTGTTGGGAAGGAAAGTGGACATTTTCACCGATCACAAGAGTCTCAAGTATATCTTCACTCAACCCAACCTCAACCTCGAGCAAACTCGATGGGTGAAATGATTCAAGAGTACAATCCAAGTATTGAATATACTCTGGCAAAGCGAATGCGATTGCAGATGCTTTGGCGAAAGGCTTATTACAACATCTAATTCTCAAGCCATTCCAACGGATCTTTGTGAAGCTTTCCATAAGCTGAATCTTCAAGTTGTTCCTCAAGGCTTTCTTGCCAACCTCATAGTCTCTCCTACTTTGGAAGATCAAATTCGTGAGGCATAACTCACGGATGCCATGGTGAAGAAGGTGAAGCGTGGTATTGACAAGGGCATTTCAAATACAAGTGCTATCGCTTGGATGACAAAGATACTCTTTTCTTGAGGATCGAATTGTGGTTCCCAAAAGCGATCTGAGAAAAGTCATTATGAATGAGGCACACAATTCTCTTCTATCCATTCATCACGGAAATGCGAAGATGTACCATGACCTCAAGCAGCCGTATTGGTGGACTCGAATGAAGCGAAATTGCTCAATTCGTGAATGAATGTGATGTCTGCGAGAAGGGTGAAAGCGAGAACACCAAAGACCAGCGGGTCTCCTCCAACCTCTTGCTATTCCGGAATGGAAGTTTGATCACATCGAGATGGACTTCGTGACTGGTTTTCCTAAGTCCAAGCGTGGAAATGATGCTATCTTTGTTGTCATTGACAAGCTTACTAAAGTGGCTCATTTCCTTCCTATCAAAGAATCTATCACAGCAGCTCGGTTGGCGAGCTATACACCTCGAAATTGTCTCCTTGCGGTATTCCACAATTGATCTCTTGGACCGTGGAAGCATCTTCACTTCTAAGTTACGGGACTCCTTCGGAAGGCCATGGGCACTAACATTCGTTTCAAAGACAGCTTTCCATCCTCAAACAAGTGGCCAAGTCGGCGAGTCAATCAAATCCTTGAAGATATGCTCGGGGCTTGTGTCATTTCCTTTGGCATGAAGTGGGAAGATTGTCTTCCATATGCCGAGTTCTCCTACAACAACAGCTTCCAGCGAGTTGAGGCGAGGCCCCATTCGAAATTCTCTATGGCGAGAAAGTGCCGTACTCCTCTCAATTGGTCCGAGACGGTGAACACCAACTTCTTGCAGCGACTTGATCACGAAGCGAAGAAATGTGCAAAGTCATTCGTGAGAATCTCAAAGCCGCATAATCGCGCCGGAAGGGCTATTATGATGACAAGCACCGTGATGTGGCTTTTGAAATCGAAGACCATGTCTACCTCGCGTCTCTCCAATGAAAGGCACTCATCGCCCGGTATCAAAGGGCGCTTGCCCCTAGATCGTGGGTCATTTCAAGATCATTGGCAAAAGCGATCTCGCCTATCAACTCGAGCTTCCATCCAACTTTGCAAACATGCGATGTGTTTCACGTGTCACAACCGCAAGTGCTTCAAGATTCTGGCGCACTATCAACGAAGAAATTGACCTCCAAGAAGATCTCTCTTATCATGAGCACCCCGTTGCTATTCTTGAAGAAACCGAGCGCAAGACTCGCAACAAGTCAATCAAATTCCTGAAAGTGAAGTGGTCACACCATTCCGACCGAGAAGCCACTTGGGGCGCGAGGATCACCTCCGTTCGAATATCAGGAGTTCTTTCGGTCCTAGATCTCGGGACGAGATCCTCTTGTAGTGGTGGAGTGTTGTAACACCCCGGATGTAACTTTCCATATTTGTAACTCCAACTCTTGCCATTTTCGGCATTGTGATATGATTTTCCCTCCGTGGTTGGGTTTTTCTTCATTTTGCATTTTGTCCATGTCATGCATTTCATATCATGTCATCATGTGCATCGCATTTGCATACGTGTTCGTCTCATGATTCCGAGCATTTTCCCCGTTGTCCGTTTTGCAATCCGGCACTCCTATGTCCCCCGGCGTCCCCTTTTAGATTTTTCCATGAGCGGGTATTAAACTTTCTCAGAATGGACCGAGGCTTGCCAAGTGGCCTTGGTATAACACCGGTAGACCACCTGTCAAGTTTCGTGCCATTTGGAGGTCGTTTGATTCTCCAACGGTTAACCGGGTAACCGCAAAAGCCCCTTTCTCTTTGCAGCCCAACACCCCTCCAAAGTGGCCCAAAACCCATCCAAACCCCTTCCATGTCCATCGCCGTTCGATCACGATCGTGTGGGCGAAAACCGCACTCCATTTGGAGTCTCCTAGCTCCCTCTATCTATAAATATGTGCCCATCCCGCAATTTTGGGCAAACCCTAGCAAAACCCTCCCGCCGCCACGGACGCGCCAGACCGGGCGGACACGTCCGCTTCGCCGCCGCCGACCAGCGAGTGCCGCCACTGTCCGTGGGCGATGCGCCCTATCGCCGCCGTTCCGCGCCACGGGCCCGCGAGGCCCGAGGCGAGCCAACCGAGCCGGCCGGGCGAGCCGGACCCGCGCCCGAGCCTCGCCTCCGCGCTCGCGTTCCCGCACCGCCCGCCTCTCCTCCTTGGCTGGGCGAGCGGACTCCGGCGACCCGCCGCCTCGCTCCGGCCGCCGCCGCTCCTTCTCCGGCGCGGTGCCACCCGCGCCCACGCCTCCCTCCTCCATCCCGAACGGATCCAGCCGCGGGAGGGCTAGATCCGGCGAGCCCGGCCATCTCCGGCCTCCTCCGATCTTCTCCGGCGAACTACCGCTCCGGAAAACCTCGGGAGCCGCGCCCAGTTCCAGATCCGGTTGACTTTCTTCTCCCCCCCGAATAGTCTAAGTCCTTTTCTGCCAATATTTTGTTGCATCTTCATCGCATCACATCTCTGCACCCGTGGCTCCGTTTTGGGCGTGTAGCATACTGAATTGTTCGCCTCGATGAGGACATCATTTCATCTCATTGCACCATTTTCATTTGAGCTCATCTTGATGCCCGAAATGCTGTTAGAAGAGGGCTATGTGATGTTAGTTTCTGTTTCTTAACAGAACATGCACTTTTGTCATTTTTGCCATGATTAATGTGTGCATCTTATGTACTTGAGCCCTACATATGTTTTGATCTATGCCATGCTATCTTTCCAGGGGTGTATGCCATGTATTTTTCTGATCTCTGTGGTGACTAGCACAAGCATGCAAACTAGGGATGATAATGTTGCTGATTTCAGGAACTTAGTAATTTCACTAAGTCATGTCCTGCTGTTATTTTATGCCATCTGTTCATGTTGTTATAGAGAGATCTATGCCCATTTTGAGCATGATCAGTAAGGGTGTTTTGAACATATGGATGTGCTCTATCCATCCACGCCTTTGTTGCCAATTATGGAGTAGTCCAGCATGTCATTTTCGTGCTCTACTTTTGCTTCAAAATGTTTCCCGGCAGATTGTTTACATGATATTCAATTTTTACAAGGTTGTTGTAGTTGATCCTTGTATGCTATGATGTTGTTCTTGCCATGTATAGCTTCTATGCCTTGTCTTCTTGATGGGTGTATGCTTAGTTTATCTTGAGATGCTCTGTAGTGAGTGCATCGAGCTCACGAACATGCCTACTTGTTATCTGTTTTTGCCATGTCCAGTTTTTCTGCTAATTCTGAGATCTGTAATGAAACTTGCTAGGTTTACATGGGTGCCATCATATCCTCTGGTCCTTTTTGGCTTATGGTCAGTAAGGGACTTTTGATCTATGCTTTGAGTAATCATGTCATGCCTTGTTTTGCTATTATAAGTTCCTGTAGCAGGTTGTTTGCTTGCTCTAAACATGCCTTCCGGATGTTAATTTCTGGCATACTAGTATTTTCACTAAGTCTGTGAACCTGATATTTTTTTGCACTTTCACCATGCTTGTTTGAACCTGTTATGATGTGATTTAGCTGTAGCTCAGTGTTCCTCTTTTGTTAAGCATCTCCTGTAGATCACTGTCATATGCTTTGTTTTTATGTTGGAGTGTTGTAGCATATTTTCTTGTTGCATGCTAAGTAGCATCGTGCTGTTAAATGCAGATTTGCGCCATTCTTGTTTTGCTTGCCATTTGCAAACCGTGCATCCGTTTCCGGTGATCTTTATATCGATTCAACCGAAATCATCTCATCTTTCCAGCGGCATACTTGGTTTGCCAAGTTGATGCCTTGTTCATCATTTTCCTTTCCGGAGCCCGCATATGCATTGCATATCACATCTCGCATAGCATATGTCATGTATTGCATCATATTGCTTGTGCATTGCTCCATGTTTGATTGTGGTTCCATTTCTTGTGTTCTTGCTTTGGGTAGAGCCGGGAGATGAGTACGTGAACGAGGAACCTGTTGAGAATGCCTAGGAGGATCAAGCCTTCGACAACTCTAAGAACCTTGCAGGCAAGATGACCATACCCTCGAAATCACTTCTATCTTTGCTTGCTAGATACTCGCTCTTTTGCTATGCCTATGCTGCGATACCTACCACTTGCTATATCATGCCACCCATATTACCATGTCAAACCTCTAACCATTCATGTCCTAGCAAACCGTTGTTTGGCTATGTTACCGCTTTCGCTCAGCCCCTCTTATAGCGTTGCTAGTTGCAGGTGAAGATGAAGTTTGTTCCTGGTTGGAACATGGATACTTTGGGATATCACAATATCTCCTGTTTAATTAATGCACCTTATATATTTGGTAAAGGGTGGAAGGCTCGGCCTTATGCCTGGTGTCTTGTTCCACTCTTGCCGTCCTAGTTTCCGTCATACCGGTGTTATGTTCCTTGATTTTGCGTTCCTTACGCGGTTGGGTGATTTATGGGACCCCTTGACGGTTCGCTTTGAATAAAACTCTTCGCAAAGGCCCAACCTTGGTTTTACCATTTGCCACCTACACCCCTTTTTCCCTTGGGTTTCGCGAGCAGGGTCATCTTTATTTAGCCGCCCCGGGCGGTGCTCCTTGAGTGTTGGTCGAACGAGGCAACTTCTTGGGGCCACCCGGGAAACTTCGAGGCCAGGTTTTACTCGTAGCTTGACTTATCCGGATGTGCCACGAGCGAGATATGTGCAGCTCCTATCGGGATTTGTCGGCTGTCGGCGGCTTTGCTGGTCTTGTTTTACCATTGTCGAAATGTCATGTGAACCGGGATTCCGAGACTGATCGAGTCTTCCCGGGAGAAGGTTTATCCTTCGTTGACCGTGAGACCTTATGATGGGCTAAGTTGGGACACCCCTGCAGGGTATTATCTTTCGAAAGCCGTGCCCGCGGTTATGAGGCAGATGGGAATTTGTTAACGTCCGGTTGTAGAAAACCCGAAGTTGACCTTAATTAAAATACATCAACCGCGTGTGTAACCGTGATGGTCTCTTCTCGGCGGAGTCCGGAAAGTGAACACGGTGTTGGAGTTATGTTTGACATAAGTAGTTTCGGGATCACTTCTTGATTGCTACTAGCTTCATGACCGTGCCTTGCTTCTCTTCCCGCTCTCTTTTGCGATCGTAGCCACCATATATGCTAGTCGCTTGTTGTAGCTCCACCTCATTACACCAACCTTCCCTTAAGCTTAAATAGTCTTGATCTCGCGGGTGTGAGATTCTTTGAGTCCCGTGACTCACAGATTCTACCAAAAGCAGATCACGGTACCGATGATACCGGTAGAGAGGGCATAAGCCCAGCTGAAGTGGGAATTTGATGAGGCCCTTGGTCGTTACTATGTTTCATTTCAGACGATCGATAGTGGAGCCAGTTGGAGACGATCGAGGATCGTGTTGCATTTGGGGTAGTCTTCTTTTATTTTGGTTCCGTAGTCGGACCTTGAGTGTAAATTGAATGATGGATGTTTATTTATGTATTGTGTGAAGTGGCGTTGTAAGCCAACTATGTATCTCTTTCCTTATGTATTACATGGGTTGTGTGAAGATTACCTCACTTGCGACATTGCTTTCAATGCGGTTATGCCTCTAAGTCGTGCTTCGACACGTGGGAGATATAGCCGCATCGAGGGCGTTACAGTTAGGGTTACACAGAGTCGGTTACAATGGTAGGAGATCTACATATCCGTATCGCCAAGCTTGCCTTCCACACCAAGGAAAGTCCCATCCAGACACGGGATGAAGTCTCCAATCTTGTATCTTCATAGTCCAGGAGTCTGGCCAAAGGCTATAGTCCGGCCATCCGGACACCCCCTAATCCAGGACTCCCTCACTCATCTTCCACGACGTATGCTCTCTTCATGCCCAGGACGGTGGCGCCCCCAAGCTTCTGCAGCAAGGGCCTTGCCACAATCGGAGGCCCGGCCGGGCACGCGACAGGAGACTCTGGAGCGGCGGCAATGGGTGAGGAGGAGAGGGTGTTGCCCTAAGGCTGTGCCGGTGCCGTTCCCCCCTTCAGGCCCCCGCAGATCAGCCTTCGCAGTAGGGTCCCCCCAGACCTCGTGACGACCCCGGCGGGATGGGGGACCCTGAGACCAAGATTTCCTCAGTGTCGTCATCGTCAAGAAGACCCCAGAGGATCTCGCTCTACCACGGAGGAGAAGTCTCCCCCATCCCTAAATGGGTCGCCTCCGAGTCTTCTTCCTCCTCCTCCTCCTCGCCCTCTATGGATTGCTCGCCGGAGCATACCGGCACTGGGAGTCAGGAGGCCCGAGTAGCATGAGCCCTCACTCGTTGAAGAGTGGCATGGAGGTGGCCAGCACCGCCCTGTTGTCACGGCGATACAGCAGAAGGTGGGCGGCCGGAACGCAGCCTAGATCCATCCCGAGCAGGATTTGCACAGCCTTGCCCAGTTCCTCGTCCTTCAGGTTCCCTTGGTGCAGCCGAAGGTCATCCTCTGCGCCCTTGAGGTCCCACATGGGGCACGAGTGAGCTTGGAGGGGGGCCAGGCACTTCGTCGGGAACTCGCGGACAATCATGGCCCCCATCAGCGCCACGGAGTCCATGTCTACCAGCATCTTCTTCAAGACCGGTACCACCCGGGGGTCGGTAAGCTTCTCATGAGACCACTGACCCAGCTTCTCTGGTGGCCCAGTCGGCAGCTCCAGCCGAGCGTGATGGCTCTGGGCGTCCAAGTAGATCCACCTGCGCCGGAAGTCGTCTACCTTCTTCCCGGCCTTCATGAGCGCGTTGCTATCATGGATCACAACGAAGGAGACGCATCCGGAGCATTGGTTTGAGCCATGCATCATGAGGGAGAAGAAGTGGCTGAATAGCGCAACAGAGGGCACTACTGCACGATGCTGCTAACGTGACACTATGATTAGAGACCCTTCGAGAAACTGTGTGCGATGCAATTATCACAAACGGTGGTGTCAGAGAACCGTCAAAAATGTCCAAAACATTAGCAATGACGGATGCATCAAACATGGTTCGGATTTTAGTTGCATATGCGATGAAGGGCATACGGTTGATCCAGCGGAACAGTTTGCGATGAGGAAGAACAACAAAAACGGGTAGCCATATCAATGTGTGTGCGATATAAGGCATACATTTCCCTTCGATGAACTATATGCTATTAGGGAATGCAATAGAAATGGTCAGCCAGATCAAGGTGTGTGTTATATACAGCATATGGTCACTCAGACAAACTGTTTTAGATTAGGCAACAGAACGAAAACGGTTCATCTTAACAAGATGTGTGTGATATGCGGCATTTGCGATCAGCCAAAAGAACAAAAACGATTCGTGTAAACCAGATGTTTGTGATACGCAGCAAACAGCCCACTCGGATGAACTGTTTCCGATGAGAAATTATAACACAGATGGTTACTATAGTAAGTTCGCGTGCGATTCTGTTCGTACAAAAAACTATGAAAAATGCAAACTAGTTGCTTGCGTATAAACAATTATCAAAAAGTAACAAGATAGACATTCTTCAAGCCAATCAACATGTGTTCAAAAAACAAAAAAATGTCAAAAAATACAAAACAATCCAACTAGTTAATATTGAGTCCACTTCCCATCCGGTCACCCATCTCATGACTACTCCAGCCTCAGCACAGTTAATTTGGGAGTTTTGTTAGATGAGCTATCAGTAGGGAAGCTAGTCCTTGCTACTATAGATCCCTCTTTGCAGCCTTTATTGCGTAACACAATGGAAACAGTTCAACTGAACAATGTGTGTGTGATACGCAGCAAACAGGTCCGTGATCAGAAAAGTGTGCAAAGTCCAATAATAACACAGACGATTGCTGCTAATAAGCTGTGTGATTCGCTCTGTCTACAGAAGAATAACATGTGTTATATATATATATATATATATATATATATATATATATAAGTCGCTATTCGTCACCACAGGTGAGAATACTTATTCTTCACCCCTCTCTATTTTGACATCAATGCCTTAGTACTTTTACGTTATGTAAATTTTGTCTTATTTCATACATAAAAAGAGAGCGTAAGAAAGTATGTATTAGTAGTAAAAATATTTTATGTTATGTAAAATTACGAATGTAAAAACATAGTGTAAAATATACATAAAATGTGATTTTTTTTCTAGTCTTCTAACCTATATTTTTGTTTTTTATACCAGATTTTACATATTGAACCAATATGCATGTAACTATTTATATTTTAAATGTAATTTATTTGGGAAGCGATCGTAAGATTACCTCGAGTGAAGAATAACTTATTCTGCACCCTGGGTGATAATTTATGTACAGATGGTCTATTCTGCTAATATTAGCAGAATAACTATTCTGATAACACTTTCGAACTGCACGCTCAATGCAAGTGCACTGCATCTTCTTGATGTCGGGCACTGCAATGCTTTCACGGGAGAACTGCTTCATTTTCTGGTGTTCCGCCCACGTTTTCTGTGTGGAATCGAGTGTTGCGGGATGATTCAATTTGTGTCTGCATGTCATTTTAGCTTTATTCTTTCTAATTTATAGGAAAATCTACTAGAGTGCTTGCAAATTGAGGGATTTGGCGGACGAGCTTTCTCTGTTCATCCGTGTTCGCGTCAGATGTGATTTTTTGGTGGTCGGATATGATTTTTTAGTAGGAATTCTTTGGTTGTGTTCGTTTTAATCGGTCCGTTCACTCAATAATTTGTTAATTTTTAGGAGTTAGTTTTCAATTCTTTGTTATTTTGATTGTTGTGGCGGGTGAGCTTCGTCCACTCCTTTGTTCTTGTCAAGTTTTTTGAATTTGCTCGTCCATGCGTGTTTGAATATTGTAATTACTGTTGCTATAGGTTTGAATTCATTGTATTGCGGGTATAATTGTCATTTTTTGAATCGCATTTTTGAAATGAAAGCTGATGTTGTTCGTCCTGTTGCCGTGTCTTCCGTGTAAATTTTTCGGAGGTATTTTTCTATAGTTTAGTGGTTGTACAATTTTTAGGCGAGTTATGGAATTGCGAGTGAAATTGACACCTCTGTTAGTCTATCACATGTCTGTTGTTTTACTGCTTTAATTTTACTTTTTGTAGTCGTGCCATACGTTGTAGTGCACTGCATTTTCTTTGGTAGTGTACTTCATTGTAGCTGCATTACAGTGGTTGTGGCTGCTTATGAGATTTCTCCTTTTCTTAAACTGCATTCTGTGTTCTAGATGACTGCATAATATGCATTTCCGTACTACATTAGCAGTGTTGTTAATGTTCAATTCTGCTATTAGAACGGATGGTCCATTATACGCTTTTGTTAGCTGAATAGTTATTATAAGAATTTTTTGAACTGCATACTATGAGAATTGTTTTTGAACATGATATGTTAACTGCAAAGTTTCGACCATTTGCATTTCATTGTTACTGTTTAGAGGGCTACTTTTTTTATTAGTACCACACTATGTGTTTGAGAGAAGCGCATTCTTTGCTTGACAACTTTGTCTAAAAGGATGATAAAATGAGGCAGTTGAGGTTGCATACATTAAATAGGCATCATTCAAATTGTCTGATGGACATAATTTTAAAAGCATACAGCATAACCAAAGCATTGGAAATATTGGTTGCTTCATATTAGACAGCCTAGAGTGCAAATATTGTAAACTTGATGGAGTATTCTTCTTTGTAGAAAAACACCATGGCCACTTCTCCGACCTCAAAGCCATTCTCGGAGAAAAAATCTTTCCAACCAGTAGTTATGTTGATGCAGTCTTCAGAGTCGATGTGGTAGTCAGCTTGCATGTCTGCATACCCATTCTTGTGTTCTTTCTCCAAAGTAACCTTCCCTGAACTAGGAGCATGAAATTTTATTGTGGATGGCAGTTTCTGCATATTGGAACGGGTGGAAAAACAATTTTATAAGTAAACAGCAAATGTTTTTCTTTTATACTTTGTATGATTTGTTTATGTTGACTTAAATAGTTACATATATATGACTGCTATTTTCTAAAGTAGTTGCAATGTATGAACAAACTTATATATGCAATTGACCCTAGTTTCTTTGGGATATATATTATCTTTGCAACATGCTTGCCTTTGCAATGTCAGTAATAGTGTACTTCTCCAGCATGTTAAGATAACTGCAATGCTTATCTACTGACCCTTTTTTTGTTTGTGTGTTGGGATTCTGATCTAACTAGTGTCGATGCCTGGTGTGGTACTGAAGAAAGATAGGTGGAAGCATCTAGTCTTAATAGCTAACAAATCTGAACAACAATACAAATTCTATTTTGTATTTTTGTTGACACTACTGAACAAATTGATTGAACTATATATTCAGATGTGTATTTGCAGGCTAGATTATGTCGAAAATTGTGAGGAAACGTACCCAACTTTCCTGCGGTCTGCGGTTGTGGCGATGAAAAAATGGCGCCGCGAAACCCCTGTTGGGTATCATCGAGCACCGAGCATCTTTGCGCCACTCGGTGTTGGTGAGCTCTAGACCTTCTGCGTGCGCATGTATCCTTCTGGCGCCATCCTTGCCAAGCACCCGCACTTACAGTCCATGGCGGGTTCAATGGAATTCCTGAGAAGAGAATGTGGATGGGACGAACCCTAGATCTATGATTTGAAGAAAATGAGGAACGGGGGGAGGAGTTGTGTTAGTCTGTAGCAGGAATGGATACGTTTTTATGCAACCAATTGAGCAATGGAAGTAATAAATGTTGTGGTTGGTGTTAGGTGGTGGATTAGTTCTGATTCAGTGTACACGAATGCATTTGAGAAGCAACAGGACTGCTTACTTGAAAATAGCGAACGCATTGTCATATCACGACGAGCTATGAGCAGCGTGATTGGGCCGTGTTTGTGTATGATATGTAGGATTTTTTTAAAATTTGATGGCCTCTCTTTTGTTTGTTGGCCTGTGTTGGGTAGTGAAAGGCATAATTGGGACCAAATCGGCTGTGAACACGGTGGTTCGGTCTTGTTGTGTCTTGATCTAATATTTAGTCCCACCTCGCTTGCATGAAAGCGCGCCCGACATGTTTATAAGCGCTCGCGAGGCCGCTGTATCGAACTCTCTTGTTCCTTATTTGGGCGCTTATACACGGCGCTTGCAGCTCTATGCTCTCTGACCTGTGGGCCCATGTGCGGCCGGCCCCATGCATTGTCCTCGGAACAACTTCATATACGTAGGCGCGAGACCTATTCTGAGGCTGGCTGGGGCGGTAGCACCTGGGTGGTCAATTTTTTTCTTTGTAATTTTCTATCATAGGTGTTTTTTTCAATGTCGGGGCGTGCACTGCATTGATCAGGGTTCTGTACTTCATGTGCACACATTCCGTACTGCATGTACAGTTCTCATTTTTTTGTTCCATGTTTTTGGTATTATGTAATCTTTTTTTCCAATGTATGGGAGTGCACTGCTTAGTAAATCATACGCGCAATGCATTGATTATGGTTCTATACTACACGTTCATATATTTCTGCACTACATTGATTATTTATGTGTTTGCATTTTTCTTTTTGTGTTTTTGCTCTTATGTATTCTTTTTTCAAATTTAGGTTTGCGCACTGCTTTGTTGGTTATGTTAAAACTTCATTCGACATAGTCTCTACTGCATTCGTACACAATTTGCACTGCATGCGTCCTGTTTGCACACTGCAACTTATTTCTCGTTTTGTGCACTGCTCGAATCTAATGATACATGAGCAGACAATAGAAAACAAATTATCACAGGTATTCTGTACGACAATTTCATCACCAACAAACTAAGTTGACCAGAAAGCAAACTAACATAATCAAAGTTTATCATTACAAGCGATTCTGCATGGCAAGCAAACTAGGTTCAGCACACAAGCAAACTAACTATACATAAGCAAACAACATAAAGCAAATTTGATGATAATTCTTAAACAACGCTGGCATGCTGGCTCTTGGCCGGCACCATCTTCTTCTTCACCAGTTAGGCTCTTCCCATCCACAGCTGCTCCCGCGCGCTTCTTGGAGGGCTCCTCCTTCTCCAGCTTTGCACGGCGAAGGCCGTCTTGGGTGAGGGTGATGCAGTTCCATATCTCGTACGCTGCATAGGCGTCCTTTGCCGCGTACTCGATGTGCCTCATGGACAGAGGCAGGGTGGCCCAACGCTTGTGCTCATCGTCGGTGATCTTCTTCTTCATGTTGTTGTAGTAGTCGTCGATGAGCATGCCGGAGACGTCTCCAAGGGAGTCCAACGCCTTGGTTTCCTCGGGACCCTCCACTCTTTCTGGATGTCGACGAAGTTGGCGACCTCCAGTTTGACGCGCTCCATCCTGGTTTTGTCGCCGTCGATGGAGAAGCCTGCAAAGGTGTACCTGGGGTCAGCGAGGAAGTTATCAAAGACGGTGTAGCTTTCAGAGGCGCTCATTTGGAAGAAGCGGCACGGGTGATTCTTGCGATGGAGAAGTGGCGGAGGCAGGTTCTGCGTCGCTTGAGCTCGTTGTCGTACTCGAGATCAATGCAAGCGATATTGTAGCTTTGGAGGCGAGGTGGCGCTTCGTCTTCTTGAGGAGATCACCATCTACTTCTTGTCATTGGTGTGGATGACGTACAACTTGGTGTTGCCGTGCGCCTCCACGGCCTTGTCGCCCTTGTACTCGTCGGTGAACGTCATCGCGGGTAGCAGGGCTTGGTGATTTTACGTTGATATGGAGCAATTTAGTGGCAGCGCAATGGATACTTGTGTTGTTGTGGATGAGAAGGCCTTTGGTAGGGGTCTGAATTTAAGGGGAGGGTGCGGGGTGGGATGGCCGCGTCGGATGAACTGCACGATCACGCTGATGATGCGGTTGTGCAGTGTTGCATCTGTGATTGTGGGCTTCTGGTGATGGAACTGCTCCGATTGGGTGGTTGTATGCGAACGTGGGTTTTTTTAAGGTGGTTTTATTTTATTTTTGATCAGTAAATTTTTTTAACCACCACTTTTCTGTGCAAACAGGCATTTTGTCATGTTTTATATATGTATACTGCGTGACAACATAACTGCATTGCTTATACTTTCACACTGCATCGCGTACAAAGCAGAACTGCACTTGTGTATACATGTGTGTACTTCATCATTTTTTGGGTATCCTTGGTATAGGCTTTGGTGTTTTTCGCTGTGTTCTATGCTGTGTATTTAATCATGTAGGTAATCCGGAACTGGATTGCCATACCGCACTGCATCGCGTAACGTAACGCACTACATTTTTCTACCGCTACGTATTTGCACTTCATTGCTACGGCGAACTGCATCGCGTAACGGAATGCACTACATACTTCTACCCGCGTCTTGCATCTTGTTTTTGCACTTAATGGGTCCAGTATGGGAGGGTAGGGAAGAAGTGAGGGCCCTCCTTTTTGAACTTATTGTTTTTTCTTAGTCGGCCTTGTTGGGCCTGTGTTCGGGTAGTTTAGAGACGCACTTGGGCCCAAGTCGGCCTGTGAGCATGGCTGGCTCCTGGTTCGCTGTGTGCGCGCTCTAATGTTTAGTCCCACCTCACCAGCGGAAGGCGCGCTCGACCTGTTTATAAGCGCTGGCGAGGCATATCGGTCGAACTCCTCTGGTTACTTATTTGGGCTCTTATATACGGCGCTCGCAGCTTTATTGTCTCTGACCTGTGGGCCCATTTGTGGCCGGCCCCATGCATTGTGACTCAGAACGACTCACCTTCTGTGGGCGCAAACCTACTACGAGACTGGCTGGGGCCGGTAGCATCTGGGTGGTCATTTTTTTTTCTTTGTATTTTTTTCAATGTCGGGGCGTGCACTGCTTTTTAGTAAATCATCCGTGCACTGCATTGATCAGGGTTATGTACTGCATGTGAATACATTCCGTACTGCATGTACAGTTCTCATTTTTGTTTTCGTGTTTTTTTCTTTTTTGTAATCTTTTTTTCAAATGTATGGGATTTGCCTTTGTAGCAAATTACAATTGTCTTGCATTGATTATGGTTACGTACTACGTTCTTGTACTTTACTTTTCATTTATTATTTCCGTGCTGCATTTTTCTTCATCGCTGTGTTCTATACGTGTATATATTCATCTCGTGTCTGGGCTGGATTGCTATAAGCGTCTTGCATCGCGTAAGAAATGCCTTGCATTTTCTAGTCTTTTATCTTGCATTTGTTTTTTCCTATACTTCTTGCCTTTGTCACGGGAGGTGTAGGGGAGAGGGAGGGTTGGGCCCCCCTTTTTGTGGAACTTATTTGAAGGTAGACTTTTCTTGGATCGCTTTGTTAACATGCGTGTTGTTTTGATTTTAACTTTTTTACAAATTGTATGTATTTTATTTTGTTTTACCGTTTGAACTTCATGATTCTTCTGAGACGCATCATGTGCATTTTGTTTTTTGTTTTTGTTTTTGAGTAATATATGCGTTTTGATGTAGTCGGCTTATTTTATCGGGCGTTTTGGGCGGCCCGTTTATGACCCATTTGCGACCGCGGGCCTCCTCGTATCCCTTCGGGCTATTCCACGCTCCGCTTCTCGGGAGAGAGGCGAGAACAATCCCCTCTCCTTTCTTGCAGTTTCTCGCGAGGCATCTCTCCCTCGAGCAAAACCGCCATCGCGCGCAGCAACCGCCGTCGCTCAAGGAACCGCCGCTCTCAAGAGGTCCTTATTCCTACGTTCCGCATCGCTGTCCGCTCCGTGAGCCCTTGCCACTGCATTTGTTCTTTTTGTACTACATTTGTTCTTTTTGTGCACTTTTTAATGAGCATAGTCAAACTTCATTTTGACGTAGTGTCTGTTTTCCATGCTGGGGTGCCTGGGTTTGAGGAGGTCACTCAATTGATTGACCATTATTTTGCAGAGGGTAATGTTGGTGTGAGCTTTGATCAGAGATGTCTCGTCTTGTCTGAAACACAATCGCAGTCTATTGATGGTACAGAGGAAATTACACAGGATTGGATGGTCTCGGAACAACTTCGTCAATATGAGTTGAAGCAAAGTAAGAAGAAGTTGAGGTTTGAAATTGAGTGAAAAGAGTTTGCGTAGAAGGAGAAGCGGAGGAGAGCTGCAGATGGTGCCAAGGGTGGCAAATTTGGCAAGGTGAAGCAGCCTTATTTGCAGAAGAAGAGATTGAGTACTATTACTGAGGAAGGTGGTACACCTCGACGGAGTCCACGTGTTGCTGGAATGAAGAAGAATCTTGGCAAGAGAACTGCTGAAGCTAGTGGAAATGATGATCCTCGGTATAGCGACTACATATCCTTGAAGGTCCCAACTCGATGTGGCGACTTTGTGCTTGTTGATTATGTGAAGGGTGTTCATCCTTGTAGGCGCAAAGATTGTGGTTCATCTAAGAGTCTACCCAAAGCGTGCCGTGATGATGTCGATGAAGATGTTGGTGGTGACTCTGGCGAGGAGGTGGATCTTTGCTCAAAGGTTTGTTGAAGTGCCTTGCATTTGTTTCCTTCATTGTTATTCTTTCTGTGTTTTCTATATATCTTTTTATTATGGCTAGTCTTCTAATGTGGACTGCATTTCCCTTTACGAGAGGAAGAAGTCTAGTAAAACAATGCTGTTGAAGATGATCTTTGAGGAGATAATTCTCGATTTAACAAGACCGTGTGGTTGTCGCTTCCCACTGTTTGCAAGGCTGCTTCTTTGTTGAAAGAGGCGCATTGTAGTCGTGTTAGGGATGCTGGATTTGGTGTTGTCTTTGATCTGACAGTAAAGAAAAATGTGTCGCACATTCTTCTGTGCTATCTGATGGGAGTGATTGACCCTGCCACCATGGTAATGGACTTTGGGAATGGTAGGGTTCTTCGAATCAATCGCAATGCAGTTCATCACATTTTTGATTTACCTATGGGACGTCACACTGCACCCATGCTTGCTTCCTGCAGTCATGATGAATCATTGACTGCCCTCAAGGATGAGCTTGGCTTTGACCGTTCAAAAAGTATAGGTGGCAAGGACTTGCTTGAGAAGTTGAAGGTGTTGGTGGAGGAGGATGATTATGTATTTATTGACCTTCTTTGTGAAGGTGTTCTCGATACTTTACTAGAATTTCTTTGGGCAGCGAACTGCGATTCGTTTGGGTAGAGTTGCCGCGATGGTAGAGAACATAGATTATGCGGCTATGGCTCAGATAGACTTTTTCCAGCTTGTTGTTGATGAGTTGTAGGCAGCTGTGGTGAGGTGTAAGCAGAAGGCGACAAGCGAGAATTGTGCGAAGGTTGTGCCATTGTCCCCGATTATGTATCTTGGGCTTGAAGCCATAAAATTTTAGTCGTTACTGCGTTGACGCCACGTGCATCATACCTGACGAGCAAGGACCCGATGAAGTTGTACAATGAGGATGTGCTTGTGAAGGGTAATATTTACTTGGAAAGTTACAAATTTGGGAAGCTGCCAGTTAGTGCATCTGAATTTTTAATATCAGATTTTAAAAAAAAGTGCAACCATTATAAATGTGAACTTTTCTAGTACTCACATGTGTACTTCTCTTTGCTTATTGTCTTTTTTTGCAGTGGAAGGCGTCAGGTGATATTGTGTACAACCGTCTTGTTGCGGTTGTACATGGCAGCTCTGATACGAGGCCTAGCACTCATGCTAGGTTTTATGAGCCTATCTGTAGCCAGCTTCCTGCCTGTGATGATGAGGTGTTGCACACTCGTGGTTTCATGGCTCGACAAATGTTTGATAATAGAAGCTCTTATAAACAGACATTTGTTGGCAGAAAAAAAACACGAGGAGATTGATGAGCTTCTTCTGAAGGTTTTGAAGGTGGCGAAGATTTGCTGACCTCACGGTGACGAGTTGAGGGCGATTCTTTGGTTTTTCCCATTGGCCATGGCCCACGAGATGAAGATATTGTTGCTGCTCACAATTTCAATTGTGGCGTGATTAAGCTTGAAGATTGCGATGTGAATGTTCGGTCTTCGTATGCTCAATTGAGACATTCACGGGAAGAAAAATCACGGTCGGTATGAGAAGGATGTTGGGCATATTTTGGATGAAATGACCCGTCGGGGCCAATTGGCATTAGGCCGACAATGTATGTTCTAGGTTTTTTGTGGCTTTGAACCTCTTTTTTGTGTATTATGTTGACTGCTCCTCACTATTTTTGTTTTTTTTGTTATAGGCTGGAGTGGAATCTTCTGGTGTCGATGGAACTAGAGACGATGGAGTTGGTCAGGTACAAGTACTTCTGACATGTCTGTTCTACCATGCATCCCTTTTCTTTGAACTTGCATTTGTTTGCTTCCCATTTATATTGTTTTTTTTGTGTACTTCACTGTTATAAAGTGTGTACTGCTTGTGCATACTTGATGTTTTTTCTTTTTTGGTCGGTACCATCTTATTTCTCATTTTTGGTTTGTTCTATGCCCATAGACTGGTGTTGCTACTTGTGATGTGCACAAAGAGACCTACGATGGCTCTGGGAAGGATGAGGTCTTGGCTGATGCATCGTCCCCTCTGGATGTTGTAGCTGATAAGGTACAGTTGTATTACTTGCTCTGTTAGTGGGTTGTAATCTAATTTTTTGTTGTTTGTTATAAACTTGATGTATGCTGTTATGTTCACCCATATGCAATTTCATTTACATGTGTTAGCTGCAATAGTTTTACATGTGTGAGCTTCATTGTTTGACAGAAGTGAACTGCAGTTCTTCGCATCTGTGATCCATCTTATTTTACATCGTGAGCTTGATATTTAACATAAGCGAAGCTACGGCGTTTGACAAAGTGAGCTGCAGTTCTTTTTACGTATATGTGGAGTTGCGATTGTAGTTGTTTTGACACCGTGTGTTGCAGTTGTTTTGCATATGTGGTATGGTTGTTACGTGTATGTTGTCGTGATCTTTGACAAGTGTGTTGTGTGTTGTTGTGTTAATTATCCCCACGCTCATTTTGTGTTACGGTGTGTTTTAAACTTTCCACAGGTTGGAGAAAAAGCGTGGAAGTTCACGTTGATCTGAATCAAAGGCGGTTATGTCGTTGATGGCGTGGCGATGTTGATGTACGCATCGATTGCCGTTATTGTCGAGATCATACGTAGCTCAAGGATCCCATGATCTTTGTTCCCACCGATCGGCATGAAGATTACGATGTTGGCATTGAAAAGCCCTTTGGAGAATGTTGGCCTGCTTTGCTAGTGTTGTTGCTTCCCTGTTTATGCGGTGTCCAACAATGTTAGGAATGTCGAGTGGAGCCTCATGTAGCTGAAGTATCTAAGGACATTGCCGTTGACGGTATTGTAAATCGAGAGAATCTTGATGTTGCTACTGAAGGCGATCGAGTGAGGTTGTGGTGGATTAAATGCGCAACCTATGCAAGAAAATATTTTGCTCAGCTCTGAAGAACAGCAGCGTGAAGACTCTGACACTGAAGGCAAGAGTTTTTCCTAATAGTGCAGTTGAAGTTTTTCTCATTCATGTTGTTTAATTACTATGGTATCTATACTAGATGTTTAATGATAAGTGAAACTTGATCTTTTGTCTATGATTTTCAAAATAGCTAGCAGAATTTCCTAATCTTAATATTTAAACTTCATTCTTTGGATAAGTGAACTTCATCTTTTATCTGGATAGCGAACTTCTGTTGTGACACCGTCGAGCATTGATCGACTCTTACGAAAAGATACAATGAGGTTATGCGCTCTTTATTACGAGGGCTTGGAAGGACAAGAAGAGGAAGTATGGTTTTTTAGAAATTGTTTTGTTCATATGTATTTTCTAATTTTGGTATATACCCCCTTTTCTTTGTTGTTATTTTTTTTAGTATCTTATGTTTCAGTTTTTCATGAAAAATCCAGGGACATGATTGCTTTCAAACTGAGATGGGTGATATTAGCATTGGCGAAGTTGGTCGATCCTTTTGGGATAAAGGGATGCTCACTACAATGCTTGTAGATCTTGGGGATTGTTTGCTGGTAGATAAGTTTAAGGGATCTCCGACAATGGTTGCCCCGTACCATATTTGTGTAAGAATGCAGAAATTTTTGTTTTATTTTTTGATTTTATTTTCTGATTTCGTGCGACGACCTGTTTGCTTGAGCACTATTTGATTTTTGGTTTTGTTTCAGCAGACAAATATTTGGAATGGTGGTACTGTAGGCAGGAGTGTTAAAATGATGTTCTCCTCAAAAGCCGAGGAGCGTGTTGGTAAAAAGGATATGGTGAGAGATGTTTTTATGTGTTGAAAACTATATTTTATGCTTTTTTTATAGTGTTACATTTTTTCTTCTTATAAAATGTTAATTATTTATTAGGTGCTTCAGCAGGTCCTTTTGCAACTTTTGATCCGCCAGATACAAGGGATGGTGTTGGTCATTATTGTGTAGTTGCGCTAAATGTGAAAGAAAGGCGGTTTGAATTTCTTGACTCGCTTAACAAACCTGGTAGCCCTGATGCGGTCAGGGTTTTTAGGAGGATGGTTAAAAATATCAAGCGTGCATGGAAAGAAGGAAGCTCAAGTTCTGATGAGCCGCTAAATCCTCCTACACTTGATGGATTCGTGTTGAAACATGTCATTATCCCAATGCAGCCGAATGGGTGTGCTCTGTGCAGCCCTTCTCTAGCATACTGCTCAAGTTTTTTTTCACTTCATTTTGTGAAACTGGTGTTTTTGTTCTTTTATTGCAGGCATGATTGTGGATTTTATATGTTTCAATTCTTGCAGACCTGGGATGGTGTTTGAGTTGCTAAGTTTGGGGTGGAGCACATTGGCTACATCAGAAAGGCCATGCTCTATAGCTGGCTAACATCGAGGAAGTGTTGCCTTGATTTAACATCACTTCTAATTTTTGAAGTTAAAGGTTGTTTTATTGAACTTCTTTATCCTCCCTTTATTTTATTTTTTTGTCTACTGCTTGGTTCCGCTCCTTTATTGTCAAGTGAGCCGCATTTTTCTTTATATGTGGGCTGCATTGTTCTTTATATGTGGGATGCATTGTTGTAGAGAAGTGTGGGCTACATTCTTTGTGAACAAGTGTCTTTGCATTTAATGTAGACTAGTGTGCATAATCTTTGTAACAAGTGGGCTGCATTGTTGTATACAAGTAGACTGCATTGATGTAGATAAATGGCCTGCGATGCTGTAGACAAGTGGGCTGCATTGTTGTATACAAGTAGACTGCGTTGATGTAGAGAAGTGTGTTGTGATGCTGTAGACAAGTGGGCTGCATTGCTGTATACAAGTAGACTGCATTGATGTAGATAAATGGCCTGTGATGTTGTAGGCAAGTGGGCTGCATTGCTGTGTACAAGTGGACTGCATTCTATTTTTCTGTATACATGTTTTTTGGTTTTTGTGTTTTGTGCTAAGTGCTTCCATGTTTTTTCTGCACGTTTTTAGGTTTTGATGGGTGGCTTCATGAAGGTTGTATGTCATTGTTTGAGTCCCAGGGTTCTGAGGTGGTTATGGAGGATTGTGTCATTGAAATCTCTCCAAATAATTCTGGTTCTTTGGCTGGAGATGGTTTGAACACAAATGTGGCGTCTGGACCTGATGGTGGAAGTGTCTCTCGACCTAGCTCTCCATATGATGTATATGATGTTGATGATGATGATTTTGTTACGCCATGTGCACGTGTCACTAGGACTAGGAGTGCAGCAATTAATCGTCCTCCTTTGGATGAGGTTGAAGTATTTTCAAACAAGACGGCAGGTGAGAGAGCTTTTAAGTTGAGATGCTCTATAGAGAAATTGAAGCCTCCGAGGTTCAAATATATTGATGAGGCGATTAAAATAAAGGATCTTGTTCTCATCAAAGATTTTGTAACCAAATACCGCAAGTAAGTTTTATGTGATGTGTGTGCCCTTCATCCTTTTGTGTGTTTTGATTTTAATTCTAATTTTATTGATCCCATCATGTGTTTTCTTTGCGAGGCAGCGTTCTTTATGGTGCATAGTCCTTTTGGTGATGTCGATACCTACAATATCGACTATATCTATGATACATTTGGCAAAGGAGCTTTAATGGATTCGTATCTCATGGATTTTGTCATCAAGTACTGGAAGCAAGACCTTGAATTGGGTTTAGCTTATCAATCCGGTGAACGTGTGCTACTTTCACCTTTATTTATCACGGTAAATGTTTGTTGTCATTCTTTCCTATTGTACTGGCTTTTTCATGTCCATGCCTGCTTGCATTGTTTATTCTATTTTTCATGTCCTTTTTTTGTTCTTTTTTCTGTGCAGTATGTTCTTCAAATGGAAACCTTTCTAGCGAGAGATAATGACGGAAATCCTGTGTTGCCATTTGTGCATAGCTCGTTTGTTTTAGAAGATGCAGTTAAGTAGTTCAAGTTTTTTGTGAGCAACGACGCAAACCTGTTGGATGCAAAACTAGTAAGTTCATTGTTTTCCGTTATTTATTTTTCCTGGTTTGTTGCATTTATTTTTATAGTTATTTTTGGAACAGTGGTCCTGGTGCTACGTGTCGAAAGAACTTTTCATTTCATTTTTGTTTTTTTGATGTGAACAGATTATGATGCCGCGATCTAAGGATGGTCATTATTCCTTATACGATGAACCGGCATCGCGGGCAGCTTGATATCCATGATAGTAGGAAGTACCTTTGGCCATCATGATGTCACGACAAGGTGGCGCGGGTGACTACCACCAGATTACCTTTGAAGTGGTATGTCATTTTCTTATAGCGTAAAGCTTTTTATGTTTCTCCTCTGCATTTTTAAGTAAACTACACATGCAAATTTTAGCACACATAGAACCACAATTATTTATGTAGTGCCTTTGCAACATATCTTGTGACAATTGCATTTTCTCACACCCCAATAATCTGTGTAAAAAAGGGTAATGGGAAATGACCTCGCGTGAACTTAAAGAGGAATGTCTAGGCGTTTGAGAACAACTTTTGTATTTTTTGGTTAAATCTGAATAGCAACTTTGATCTGTGATGTGTGTTATTTTTACCTTGTGCTTCCTTTTTTTGCCAGATGAGGAGGATGACTCAGGTGCTGAAGGCAATTTATGGTGAAAAAATGTATAAATCAAAGAACCACCCTGACTCGGTTAAATTAGCAGAGAAGCCCTCTTACCCGGTCGTGCCAGCGCAGGGAGCAAATGAGTGTGGAATGTATGTTTTGAGGATGACACAGTTGTATGACGGCCAACGTCTAGTTGAGAAAATTTTGAAGTCCGACGTAACACCTTCTCCGTTTTCTTCTTTTTCTTGTTACTTTTTTTATTATTTTAATTTTTTTCAATTTTTTGTTCTTTATGACAACCTTTTTTTTAATCACTGGTCTGCATTTTTTTTATTTTCTTTTTTCAGCCTGCTGTTGAAGATTGGAAGGCGGAGTACATGTTCCAGCTGCTGTTCAATCATTCGAACCTGTTGTGTCATGAAGACATGCCGCATGAGCTACGTGATCTGATTGCGGACCTCGGGCTCACTTCCATATACATGTCCCTTGAGCTTGATCGCGAGCCGATATGATCATTTGAGGCCTTTGTTTTCTCTTTGGGGCAAAAGCATGTGCATGACAAGAACTAGGGTTTGATGTTGTGTATGTGTGTGCTGACTAAGGTAGATAATGTATGAAAAAGACTTTTTTCTGTCGTTGTGTTTTTTCCTGTTCTTTTTGCAGCAGTGTATGTGGACGAATTTGTATGTGTATGTGTATTCTATATAAATAACTCATATAGTATATATAAGTGTATATTTTTATTTCTTGTCGACGACCACGTTCTGTGTGAACTGGCATTTGTCACGCTTATATGTATCATATGCGTTCCATAAACTGCATCGCATTTGATGCTAAACTTCTTTGTCCAACAAAAAGCACTACATTTTTTTGTCTACAAGTTCATTGCATTTTTGTGTGCATGCGAAAGCGCATTGCTTTATAATCTTGCTGCTTTTTGCCCGACAAAATGCCTTTGCTTTTGCCTAAAGATGCGTTCTGCAGTTGGTTTTTTAATTGTTTGTGCGGTAAGGTAGATGGGGTTGCCCCCAATTACAGTTGTCTATAGATTTGTATTGCTCACATGCGCCTTGTGTGCGTTAAGCATGAGCGGCGAGGGGTTGGGGAGGGTGTGACCCAC
This sequence comes from Aegilops speltoides, assembly GCA_021437245.1. NCBI lineage: Eukaryota > Viridiplantae > Streptophyta > Magnoliopsida > Poales > Poaceae > Aegilops > Aegilops speltoides. Next base: position 246,335,930 of record CM038142.1, on the reverse strand, counting down.
CTCCCAATCTGGTGAGCACAGAAACAGCCGGGCAGGGCGCGGCCATGGCGTGCCGCAGCGCCCGCATGTGTAAACAAGTCCGTCACACCACAGCCCCTGTCTATCTTAGGGGTGTGGCTCAGGGGTTGTGTCGTCCCATTTGATGGAATAACAGAATATACGCCTGCGCTGTCAACCAAGCGCCTTTGCATGCATTAGCCTTGCGGCGAGGGGTGGGGAGGGTCCGTGACCCCCTCCCCATCCTCTGTGAGGCGAAGCTTGGAAACAACGGGCGGCGGCGTCTGGCGTCGTGGCTTTTATACGTAAGCGAGTCCGTCACACCCCGTCGCCCCTGTCTATCTTAGGGGTGTGGCTCTAGGGTTGCGTGCGTCCCATTTGATGGAAAAATAGAATGTTCGCCTTTGCTTTGTCAACCAAGCGCCTTGCGTGCGTTAAGCGAGGCGGAGGTGGGGAGGGGGTCGTGACCCCTCCCATCATCCCTGCCGAGCCAGAGCTCGGCGAGCGCGGCGGCGGCGCGGCGTGCGGCGGCGCGCATCGCGTAGCAATCCGTCTACCGTCGCCCTGTCTATCTTAGGGGTGTGGCTGCGGGTTGCGTCGTCCCATTTGATGGGAAAGCAGAATGTCGCCTTGCGCTGTCAACCAAAGCGCCGCTGCGTGCGTTAGCGCGAGCGGCGGGGGTGGGGAGGCGGGTCGTGACCCCCTCCCCATCCCCTGCGGCCAGGCTAAACTGGCCGGAGTGGCGGCGGCAGCGGCGTCTTGTGGCTCCGCATGCGTGGCGAGTCCGTCGGACCCGTCGCCCCTGTCTATCTTAGGGGTATGGCTCGGCGTTGCGTCGTCCCATTTGATGGAAAAAGCAGAATGTCGCCTTTGCGCTGTCAACCAAAGCGCCTTTGCGTGCGTTAAGCGAGCCGAGCCGCGGGGTGGGGAGGGTCGTGACCCCGTCCCCATCCCCTACGAGGCCGAGCACAGCTACTATAGTCCCTAAAGCACAAATGAAGCAGACAACAGCGTGTGAAAAGTCAACCTGTGATTAAGCTCTGTCTACTGGAAAAGAATAACATGTGTTATATATATATATATATATATATATATATATATATAGTCGCGCTATCGTCTGGTGAGAATACTTATTCTTCACCTCTCTATTTTGACATCAATGCAGTACTTTTACGTTATGTAAATTTTGTCTTATTTCATACATAAAAGAAGAGCGTAAGAAAGTATGTATTCGTAGTAAAAATATTTTATGTTATGTAAAATTACGAATGTAAAAACATAGTGTAAAATACATAAAATGTGATTTTTTCTAGTCTTCTATATATTTTTTTTTTTTATACTTTTACATATTGAACCAATATGCATGTAACTATTTATATTTTAAATGTAATTTATTTGGAAGCGATCGTAAGATTACCTCGGTGAAGAATAACATGCACCACAGGTGATAATTTATATGGATGGTCTATTACGCTAATATTAGCGAATAACTATTATAATAACTTTTCGAGCTGCGCTCAATGCAAGTGCATCTTCTTGATGTAGACGCGCAATGCTCCGCAGGCTGCTTCATTTACGGTTATTCGCCCGTTTTTACATGTGGAATCGAGTGTTGGGGATGATTCAATTTAATGCGCATGTCATTTTAGCTTTATTCTTTCTAATTTATAGGAAAATCTACTAGAGTGCTTGCAAATTGAGGATTTGGCAGACGAGCTTTCTCTGTTCATCGTGTTCGCGTCGGATGTGATTTTTTGGTGGTCGGATATGATTTTTTAGTAGGAATTCTTTGGTTGTGTTCGTTTTAATCGTTCGTTCACTCAATAATTTGTTAATTTTAGGAGTTAGTTTTCAATTCTTTGTTATTTTGATTGTTGTGGCGGGTGAGCTTCGTCCACTCCTTTGTTCTTGTCAAGTTTTTTGCTTTCTCGTCCATGCGTGTTTGAATATTGTAATTCTGTTGCTATAGGTTTGAATTCATTGTATTGCGGGTATAATTGTCATTTTGAATCGCATTTTTGAAATGAAAGCTGTTGTTGTTGTTGCGTGTCTTAGTGTAAATTTTGGAGGTATTTTTCTATAGTTTAGTGGTTGTACAATTTTTAGGCGAGTTATGGAATTGCAGTGAAATTGACACCTCTGTTAGTCTATCACATATACATTGTTTCTTTGCTTTAATTTTACTTTTTGTGGTAAATGCCATACGTTTGTATTTTGCATTTTCTTTAGTAGTGTACTTCATTGTATTTTTTGCATTACGATGGTTGTGGCTGCTTATGAGATTTCTCCTTTTCTTAAGCGTTACATGTTCTAGAATGGCTGCATAATATGCATTTCCGTACTACATTAGCGGTGTTGTTAATGTTCTGCTTTCTATTAGAGCGGATGGTCCATTCACGCTTTTGTTAATTTGAATAGTTATTATAAAATTTTGAGCTGCATACTATGAGAATTGTTTTTGAACATGATATATTAGCGCAAAGTTTCGACCATTTGCATTTCATTATTCTTTGTTTAGAGGCTACTTTTTTATTAGTACCACACTATGTGTTTGACGCATTCTTAGCAATGACTTTGTCTAAAGGATGATAAAATGAAGCGAGTTGAGTTGCATACATTAAATAGGCATCATTCAAATTGTCGATGGACATAATTTTAAAAGCATCTGCATAACCAAAGCATTGGAAATATTGGTTGCTTCATATTGACAGCCTAGAGTGCAAATATTGTAAACTTGATGGAGTATTCTTCTTTGTAGAAAAACACCATGGCCACTTCTCCGACCTCAAAGCCATTCTCGGAGAAAAATCTCAACCAGTAGTTATGTTGATGCAGTCTTGAGTCGATGTGGTAGTGAAACACGTATACGCATACCCATTCTTGTGTTCTTTCTCCAAGTAACCTTCCTGAACTAGGAGCATGAAATTTTATTGTGGATGGCGGTTTACGCATATTGGAGCAGGTGGAAAAACAATTTTATAAATAAGCGACAAATGTTTTTCTTTTATACTTTGTATGATTTGTTTATGTTGACTTAAATAGTTACATATATATGACTGCTATTTTCTAAAGTAGTTGCAATGTATGAACAAACTTATATATGCAATTGACCCCTAGTTTCTTTTGGGATATATATTATCCAACATGCTTGCCTTTGCAATGTCGATAATAGTGTACTTCTCCGGCATGTTAAGATAAGCGCAATGCTTATCTCTGACCTTTTTTTGTTTGTGTGTTGGGATTACGTCTAACTATTCGATGCAGTGTCTTTGAAAGAAGATAGGTGGAAGCATCTAGTCTTAATAGCTAACAAATCGAACAACAATACAAATTCTATTTTGTATTTTTGTTGACACTCTTGAACAAATTGATTGAACTATATATTCGGATGTGTATTTGCAGGCTAGATTATGTGAAAATTGTGAGGAAACGTACCCAACTTTCCTGCGGATCTGCGGTTGTGAGGCGATGAAAAAATGGGCCGCGAAACCCCTGTTGGGTATCATCAGACACCGAGCATCTTTGCGCCACTCGGTGTTGGTGAGCTCTAGACCTTCTGTACCGCATGTATCCGCTTCTGGCGCCATCCTTGCCAAGCACCCGCACTTACGGTCCATGGCGGGTTCAATGGAATTCTGAGAAGAGAATGTGGATGGGGCCGAACCTAGATCTATGATTTGAAGAAAATGAGAGCGGGGAGGTTGTGTTGAGTACATGGCGAGGAATGGATGCGTTTTATGCAACCAATTGAGCAATGGAAGTAATAAATGTTGTGGTTGGTGTTAGGTGGTGGATTAGTTACGATTGATGTACGAATGCATTTGAGAAACAGGGGACTGCTTACTTGAAATAGCGAACGCATTGTCATATCCTGACGAGCTGCGAGCGTGATTGGGCCCGTGTTTGTGTATGATATGTAGGATTTTTTAAAATTTCAGTGGCCTCTCTTTTGTTTGTTGTACATGTTGGGTAGTGAAAGGCATAATTGGGACCAAATCGGCTTGTGAACACGGTGGTTCAGTCTGTTGTCTTGATCTAATATTTAGTCCCACCTACTTGCATGAAAGCCTTGACATGTTTATAAGCCTTCATGAGGCATTATGTCGAACTCTCTTGTTCCTATTTGAGGCGCTTATACACGGCGCTTGCGACTCTATGCTCTCGACTGTGGGCCATGTCTGGCTGACCCCATGCATTGTCCTCGGAACACCATATACGTAGGCAGACCTATTCTGAGGCTAGCTGGGGCGTAGCACTGGGTGGTCAATTTTTTCTTTGTAATTTTCTATCATAGGTGTTTTTTTCAATGTAAGGCGTGCCTTTGCATTGATCGAGGTTCTACCTTCATGTGCACACATTCCGTCTTGCATGTCACAGTTCTCATTTTTGTTCCATGTTTTTGGTATTATGTAATCTTTTTTCCAATGTATGGGAGTGCCTTTGCTTAGTAAATCATCTGCAGAATGCATTGATTATAGTTCTATACTACGCGTTCATATATTTACACTTTTCACATTGATTATTTATGTGTTTGCATTTTTCTTTTTGTGTTTTTGCTCTTATGTATTCTTTTTCAAATTTAGGTTTTGCCTTTGCTTTGTTGGTTATGTTAAAACTTCATTCGACATAGTCTCTCGCATTAGTACACAATTTGCTTTATAAATCTGTTGCTGCTGCAACTTATTTCTCGTTTGTGCCTTTGCTGAATCTAATGATACATGAGCGGACAATAGAAAACAAATTATCACAGAATTATTACATACGACAATTTCATCACCAACAAACTAAGTTGACGACAAACTAACATAATCAAAGTTTATCATTACAAGCGATTACGCATGGCAAGCAAACTAGTTGACACAAGCAAACTAACTATACATAAGCAAACAACATAAAGCAAATTTGATGATAATTCTTAAACAACAGCGGCATCTTGGCTCTTGGCAGCACCATCTTCTTCTTCACAGTTAGGCTCTTCCATCCACAATTGCTCCGCGCCTTCTTGGAGGCTCCTCCTTCTCGACTTTGCCTGGCGAAGGCCGTCTTGGTGGTGATGCAGTTCCATATCGTCGCTGCATAGGCGTCCTTTGCGCGTACTCGATGTGCCTCATGGAGCGAGAGGCAGGGTGGCCCCAACGCTTGTGCTCGTCGGTGATCTTCTTCTTCATGTTGTTGTAGTAGTAATCGATGAGCATCGGAAAACGCGTCTCAAAGGAGTCAACGCCTTGGTTTCCTCGGGACCCTCCTCTTTTGGATATCGGCGAAGTTGGCGACCTCGATTAATGCGCTCCATCTGGTTTTGTCGCGTCGATGGAAGCACTGCAAGGTGTGCACAGGGTCGTGAGAAGTTATCAAAGCGGTGTAACTTCGGGCGCTCATTTGGAAGAAGCGGCACGGGTGATTCTTGCGATGGAGAAGTGGCGAGGCAGGTTCTGCGTAACCGGGCTCGTTGTCGTACTCGAGATCAATGCCGGCGATATTGTAGCAGGAGGAGAGTGGCGCTTCGTCTTTGTGAGGAGATCACCATCTACTTCTTGTCATTGGTGTGGATGGCGTACAACTTGGTATTGCCGTGCGCCTCCACGCCTTGTCGCTTCTGTACTCGTCGGTGAAGCGTCATCGCGGGTAGCAGGGCTTGGTGATTCGTTGATATGGAGCAATTTAGTGGCGGTATAATGGATACTTGTGTTGTTGTGGATGAGAAGGCCTTTGGTAGGGTGCGAATTTAGGGAGGTGCGGGGGTGGGATGGCGCGTCGGATGGCCTGCGATCCGCGGCGATGATCGGGTTGTGCGTTGCATCTGTGATTGTGGGCTTACGGTGATGGGCGCTCCGATTGGGTGGTTGTATGCTGACGTGGGTTTTTAAGGTGGTTTTTTTATTTTTGATCGATAAATTTTTTAACCACCACTTTTACGTACAAAGCGACATTTTGTCATGTTTTATATATGTATCTAGGCCAACATTATAGCGCATTGCTTATACTTTCACCTTGCACATCAGCGTACAATAGTTGCACTTGTGTATACATGTGTGTACTTCATCATTTTGGGTATCCTTGGTATAGGCTTTGGTGTTTTTATTTGTGTTCTATCTTGTGTATTTAATCATGTAGGTGTCCGGGCTGGATTGCCATACCGCCTACATCGGCGTGTATTAACGCACTACATTTTCTACCGCTACGTATTTGCACTTCATTGCTCTGTGGCGCGCATAACGTGGATGCACTACATACTACCGCCGCATCTTGCATCTTGTTTTTACTGTGCCAATGCAGTCCAGTATGGGAGGGTAGGGAAGAAGTGAGAGCCCTCCTTTTTGAACTTATTGTTTTTCTTAGTCGGCCTTGTTGGGCTGTGTTGAAGTAGTTTAGAGGCGCGCAGGCCCAAGTCGGCTGTGAGCATGTTGGCTCCTGTTATTTGTGTCAGGCGCTCTAATGTTTATCCCACCTCACCCGGTGAGCGCTCGACCTGTTTATAAGCTGGCGAGGCATGTCGGTCGAACTCCTCTGGTTACTTATTGGGCTCTTATATCTGTAGCTCGCGACTTTATTGTCTCGACACATGGGCCCATTTGTGGCCGGCCCATGCATTGTGACTCAGGCGACTCACATACGTGGCGCAAACCTACTCTGAGGCCCATTTGGGGCAGTAGCATCTGAGTGGTCATTTTTTTTCTTTGTATTTTTTTTCATGTCGGGCGTGCCTTTTTAGTAAATCATCCGTACCTTTGCATTGATCGAGGGTTATATCTTGCATGTGAATACATTCCGTCTTGCATGTACAGATTCTCATTTTTGTTTTCGTGTTTTTCTTTTTGTAATCTTTTTTCAAATGTATGGAATTTGCCTTGTAAAATTACAATTATCTTGCATTGATTATGGTTACGTACTACGTTCTTGTACTTCGCTACATTTATTATTTCCGTGCTGCATTTTTCTTCATCAGCATGTTATACGTGTATATATTCATCTGTAATGGGCTGGATTGCTATAAGCGTCTTGCGCATCGCGTAAAAATGCTGCATTTTCTAGTTTTGCATCTGCATTTGTTTTTTCCTATACTTCTTGCCTTTGTCACGGGTGTAGGGAGAGGGAGGGGGTTGGGCCCCCTTTGTGGAACTTATTTGAAGGTAGACTTTTCTTCGGATGCGCTTTGTTAACATGCGTGTTGTTTTTGATTTTAACTTTTTTACAAATTGTATGTATTTTATTTTGTTTTACCGTTTGAACTTCATGATTCTTCCGACATCATGTGCATTTTGTTTTTTGTTTTTGTTTTTGAGTAATATATGCGTTTTGATGTAGTACGGCTTATTTATCAGGACGTTTTGGGCGGCCCGTTTGTGACCCATTTGCGACCGCGGGCCTCCTCGTATCCCTTCGGGCTATTCCACGCTCCGCTTCTCGGGAGAAGACGAAACAATCCCTCTCCTTTCTTACGGTTTCTGTGACATCTCTCCCTCGAGCAAAACCGCTCGCCAGCAGCAACCCGCCGTCGCTCAAGGAACCGCGCTCTCAAGAGGTCCTTATTCTCGTTCCCGCATATTTATCCGCTCCGTGAGCCCCCCTTTGCATTTTGTTCTTTTGTACTACATTTGTTCTTTTGTGCACTTTTTAATGAGCATAGTCAAACTTCATTTTGGCGTAGTGTCATTTTCCATCTTTGGGGTGCACAGGTTTGAGGAGGTCACTCAATTGATTGACCATTATTTTGCGAGAGGGTAATGTTGGTGTGAGCTTTGATCGAGATGTCTCGTCTTGTCACGAAACACAATGCGGATCTATTGATGGTGCGGAGAAATTACGAGTTGGATGGTCTCGGAACAACCGTCAATGAGTTGAAGCAAAGTAAGAAGAAGTTGAGGTTTGAAATTGAGTGAAAAGAGTTTGCGTGAAGGAGAAGCGGAGCTGCCGGATGGTGCCAAGGGTGGCAAATTTGGCAAGGTGAAGCAGCCTTATTTGCGAAGAAGAGATTGAGTACTATTCTTGAAGGTGGTACACCTCGGCCGAATCCGCGATGTTCTTTGGAATGAAGAAGAATCTTGGCAAGAAGGCTGCTGAAGCTAGTGGAAATGATGATCCTCGGTATAGCGACTACATATCCTTGAAGGTCCCAACTACGATGGACGACTTTGTGCTTATTGATTATGTGAAGGGTGTTCATCCTTGTAGGCCTAAAATTGTGGTTCATCTAAGAGTCTACCAAAGCGTGCCGTGATGATGTCGATGAAGATGTTGGTGGTGACTCTGGCGGGAGGTGGATGCTGCTCCAAGGTTTGTTGAAGTGCCTTGCATTTGTTTCCTTCATTGTTATTCTTTCTGTTTTCTATATATCTTTTATGGCTAGTCTTCTAATGTGGTACGCATTTCCCTTTACCGAGAGGAAGAAGTCTAGTAAAACAATGCTGGCGAAGATGATCTTGAGGGAGATATTCTCGATTTAACAAGACCGTGTGGTTGTCGCTTCCCCTTTGTTTGCAAGTGCTTCTTTGTTGAAAGAAGGCGCATTGTAGTCGTGTTAGGGATCTGGATTGGTGTTGTCTTTGATCGTGATGAAAAGAAAATGTGTCGCACATTCTTACATGCTATCGATGGGAGTGATTGACCACCCACCATGGTAATGGACTTTGGGAATGGTAGGGTTCTTGAATCAATGCAATGCGATTCATCACATTTTGATTTACCTATGGGGCGTCTGCTGCACCCATGCTTGCTTCCTGCAGTCATGATGAATCATTAGCGCCCTCAGGGATGAGCTTGGCTTTGACCGTTCAAAAGTATAGGTGGCAGGACTTGCTTGAGAAGTTGAAGGTGTTGGTGGAGGAGGATGATTATGTGGTTGGACCTTCTTTGTGAAGGTGTTCTCCGATACTTTACTAGAATTTCTTTGGCCGCGAACTGCGATTCGTTGGTAGAGTTGGCGATGGTAGAGAACATAGATTATCGGCTATGGCTCGGATAGACTTTTCCAGCTTGTTGTTGATGAGTTGTAGGCATGTGGTGAGGTGTATGAGAAAAGCAAGAAATTATGCGAGGGTTGTGCCATTGTCCCCGATTATATCTTGGTACGAAGCTTAAAATTTTAGTCGTGCACGTTGGCCGATGCATCATACTGCGAGCAAGGACCCGATGAAGTTGTACAATGAGGATGTGCTTGTGAAGGGTAATATTTACTGGAAAGTTACAAATTTGGGAAAATTGCAGGTTAGTGCATCTGAATTTTAATATCAGATTTTAAAAAAGTGCAACCATTATAAATGTGAACTTTTCTAGTACTCACATGTGTACTTCTCTTTGCTTATTGTCTTTTTTTGCGATGGGGCGTCGGGTGATATTGTGTCAACCGTCTTGTTGCGGTTGTACATGGCGCTTCGATCTGAGGCCTAGCACTCATGCTAGGTTTATGAGCCCTATCTGGCTTGACTTCTGCTGTGATGATGGTGTTGCACACTCGTGGTTTCATGGCTCGACAAATGTTTGATAATAGAAGCTCTTATAAGCAGACATTTGTTGGCGAGAAAAAAACACTGGAGAGATTGATGAGCTTCTTAGAAGGTTTTGAAAGTGGCCGAAGATTTGCTGACCTCACGGTGACGGAGTTGAGGGCGATTCTTTGGTTTTCCCAGTGGCCATGGCCCACGAGATGAAGATATGTTGCTGCTCACAATTTCAATTGTGGGCGTGATTAAGCTTGAAGATTGGTGTGAATGTTGGTCTTCGTATGCTCAATTGAGACATTCACGGGAAGAAAAATCACGTCGTTATAGAAGGATGTTGGGCATATTTTGGATGAAATGACCCGTCAGGGCCAGCTGGCATTAGGCCACAATGTATGTTCTAGGTTTTTTGGCTTTGAACCTCTTTTTGTGTATTATGTTGTTGCTCCTCACTATTTTTGTTTTTTTTATTTATTTTGAGTGGAATCTTACGGTGTCGATGGAACTAGAACGATGGAGTTGGTCGGTACAAGTACTTGACATGTCATTCTACATCCCTTTTCTTTGAACTTGCATTGTTTGCTTCCCATTTATATTGTTTTTTGTGTACTTCCTTTGTTATAAAGTGTGTCTTTGTGCATACTTGATGTTTTTTCTTTTTTGTCGGTACCATCTTATTTCTCATTTTGGTTTGTTCTATGCCCATAGTACGGTGTTGCTACTTGTGATGTGCACAAAGAGACCTCTGATGGCTCTGGGAAGGATGAGGTCTTAGGTGATGCATCGTCCCCCTCTGGATGTTGTGGGCGATAAAGATGCAGTTGTATTACTTGCTCATGTTAGTGGGTTGTAATCTAATTTTTTGTTGTTTGTTATAAACTTGATGTATCTGTTATGTTCACCCATATGCAATTTCATTTACATGTATTAGCTGCAATAGTTTTACATGTGTGACTTCATTGTTTGTGAGTGAACTGCAGTTCTTTACGCATGCATGATCCATCTTGTTTTACATCGTGAGCTTGAGTATTTAACATAAGCGAGCTATGACGTTTGACAAAGTGAGCTGCAGTTCTTTTTACGTATATGGAGTTCTGATTGTAGTTGTTTTGACACCGTGTGTTGCAGTTGTTTTGCATATGTGGGTATGGTTGTTACGTGTATGTTGTCGTGATCTTTGACAAGTGTGTTGTGTGTTGTTGTGTTAATTATCCCGCTCATTTTTGTGTTCTGAGTGTGTTTTAAACTTTCCACAGGTTGGAGAAGAAAGCGTGGAAGTTCACGTTGATCTGAATCAAAGGCGTTATATGCGTTGATGGTGATGGCCGTTGATGTACGCATCGATTCTTGTTGTTGTCTGAGATCATACGTAGCTCAAGGATCCCATGATCTTTGTTCCACCGTCGGCATGAAGATTACGATGTTGGCATTGAAAAACCCTTTGGAGAATGTTGGCCTGCTTTGCTATGTTGTTGCTTCCCTGTTTATGCGGTGTCCAACAATGTTCGGAAATATGTCGAGTGGAGCCTCATGTAGCTGAAGTATCTAAGGACATTGCCGTTGACGGGATTGTAAATCGAGAGAATCTTGATGTTGCTAGAAGAAGCGGTCGATGAGGTTGTGGATTAAATGCAACCTATGCAAGAAAATATTTTGCTCGACTACGAAGAACAATGGCGTGAAGACTCGACCTTGAAGGCAGAGTTTTTCCTAATAGTGCAGTTGAAGTTTTCTCATTCATGTTGTTTAATTACTATGGTATCTATACTAGATGTTTAATGATAAGTGAAACTTGATCTTTTGTCTATGATTTTCAAAATAGCTAGCAGAATTTCCTAATCTTAATATTTAAACTTCATTCTTTGGATAAGTGAACTTCATCTTTTATACAGGATAGCGAACTTCTGTTGTGACACGTCGAGCATTGATCAGCTCTTCGAAAGATACAATGAGTTATGCGCTCTCTTATTCGAGGGCTTGGAAGGACAAAGAAGAGGAAGTATGGTTTTTAGAAATTGTTTTGTTCATATGTATTTTCTAATTTTGGTATATACCCCCTTTTCTTTGTTGTTATTTTTTTTAGTATCTTATGTTTCAGTTTTTCATGAAAAATCCAGGGACATGATTGCTTTCAAACTGAGATGGGTGATATTAGCATTGGCGAAGTTGGTCGATCCTTTTGGGATAAAGGGATGCTCACTACAATGCTTGTAGATCTTGGGGATTGTTCTTTGGTAGATAAGTTTAAGGATCTCCGACAATGGTTGCCCGTTACCATATTTGTGTAAGAATGCGAAATTTTGTTTTATTTTTGATTTTATTTTACGATTTAGATGCGGCGACCTTTGTTTGCTTGAGCACTATTTGATTTTGGTTTTGTTTGACAGAAAATATTTGGAATGGTGTCTTGTAGGCGGGAGTGTTAAAATGATGTTCTCCTCAAAAGCGAGGGCGTGTTGGTAAAAAGGATATGGTGAGAGATGTTTTTATGTGTTGAAAACTATATTTTGTCTGTTTTTATAGTGTTACTGTTTTTTCTTCTTATAAAATTTTATTTATTTATTCGTGCTTCAACGAGTCCTTTGCAACTTTTGATCCATGGATACAAGGGATGTGTGGTCATTATTGTGTAGTTCGCTAAATGTGAAAGAAAAGCGGTTTGAATTTCTTGACTAATAACAAACTGGTAGCCTGATGCAGTCGGGGTTTTTAGGAGGATGGTTAAAATATCAAGCGTGCATGGAAAGAAGGGAGCTCAAGTTCGATGATAGCTTCAAATCCTCCTACACTTGATGGATTCGTGTTGAAACATGTCATTATCCCAATGCGGCCGAATGGGTGTGCTCTGTCCCCTTCTCTAGCATCTTGCTCAAGTTTTTTTTCACTTCATTTTGTGAAGCTGGTGTTTTTGTTCTTTTATTGCAGGCATGATTGTGGATTTTATATGTTTCAATTCTTGCGGACACAGGATGGTGTTTGAGTTGCTAAGTTTGGGGTGGAGCACATTGGCTACATCGAAAGGCCATGCTCTATAGGCGGCTAACAAATGTGACATCATCGTCATCTTCGACTACATCTTCTTCCTCTAAAAAATCTTCTCCTGGAGAGTACTGCACCATGTTTGTTGTCATGAAGAATCCTCGAGGAATCTCAGGGGTAACCCAGCCAGTATCTCTTTCAGAAGAAGCTCCACTCTTCTGAAAGTTGTTGTTCTCAGTGCTGTCAATTATGCACGGCATTTTGTATCTGTTGAACATCATTTCCTGCACACAAAATGACCGAGCTACATTGTCAGGTTAAATGAACTGAATCATGCGAACTACAATGTGTTCAAAATGGTACTGCCGAAGCATTGCAGGCTGACTGCATCACCCCGCAAGGTGAACTGAAGCAACCGCACTGCATCATTATCCGTAATGAACCTATCCAAGCGTACTGCATAACCGAGTAAGTGCACTGCATTTTCCCCCATAACGAACCGAAGCAACCGTGCTGCATAGGTTTTGTAGGCGTGTTGTACTGCTTGTACTGCTTTGTCTAGGATAAGTACACTGAGATGGTTGAGGAAGTGTACTACTTACCTCGTGTTGCAGTGATTTCTTGCGTTTACAGGAGGAAGTTCCCTTCTCGTCCGTCTGCACAACTTTCACGTTCGCCCGTGCAGTCCACTTGCCCTTCAGAAGTTCATGAGCGGTCCAGATGTTGCTCAAGGTGAACGGGGAAGGAGGATTTGCTCTGAAGGTCAATGCAGACTTATTCCAAGAAGCTACCGTGGATGAAGCAACCTTGCGCACACTCCTCCTTGCTCGAATTGGTTTGATGTCGAGGCAGCACCAATCCACATCGATGAAGTCTGACTAATTGCAGGCCGGAGGAGTTCGGTGGCGGCGCCACCGAAGCTCTTTGCCGTGGAAGAAGGCCGATAGGTTGGTGTTGCTCGATGCACGCTGCGGAAGAAGGCCGAGAGGCGTGGCGGCGTCGCTGGCTGCCGCCATGAAGAAGGCCCGGAGGGGGTGGCGTCGCTGCCGCCGCCACCATGAAGAAAGCCGGGAGGGAGGCGGGCGGCGCCGAGCCGCCCAAGGAGAAAACGGGAGGGAGGAGCGCATCGCCCCGGGCCGCCCAAAGAAGGCCGGGAGGGAGGAGGCGGCGCCCTGGACCACTCACCAGCGGTACAAGGCCGGGAAGGGAGGGGCGGCGGCGCTCCCAGGCCGCTGCCGCGGTAGAAGGTCGGGAGGGGACGGGCGGCGGCGATCTGTTGGTGGTGTGCAGAATAAGGCCAGTGTTATTAGAATAAGAGTCTTAAGGGGTGTTATCATAATAGACCGACCCTATATATATATATATATATATATATATAACTGAAATAAACATCCAATTACATAAGTGACTATATAGATCATTCACACACACCTCAATAAACAATTGCATGCATTCTAAAGTAGGAGAAACGATCGTCTAGTCATCTACTTCTTGTGACGCTCCCGACACTTCTCTATGGCTCGATCCCTCGACTAGGTCATGAACAAGACACTTCCTCATGTCAACGATCCGCCTGTACATCTTGTAGCTTGTGTACGTGTCATTGGCCGCGTACTTGACGTGTTCTTCATCCAGTCTCTCATGCCAAACACTGTGCCAGGTGTCCGTATCCTTCTTGCTCTCATCCTTCATCTTCACGTAGTAGGGGTCGATGATGGCCGAGGTGAGGTCAACTAGGGAGTTCAGTTTGTTCTTGGCGCTGCCCCAGACCTTGTAGTGGTCCTGGATGTTGACAAGATTCGGGCATTTCAAGCCCGAAACCTTGAGCGCTTTTAGATCGTTGGTGGTGTCCACCGCAGCAAACTTGTAGTCGGAGCTGTTGATAAAAGTGGAGAAACACTCGCAAGGCCTTGTGCCCAGGTGGTAGTTGTAGACGAGGACGTTATGTCACACGCACAACTAGGTGATGGCAACCTTCTGATCGTGCTCGGCACGACCGATGGTGTACCCGAGGTCGAAATCGACCCCTTGGTACTTGTCCTCGGCAAGAAACTGCTCCATAGTTTGGATGGAGCTCTCCAATGACATCGAATCATTCGTGTACACCACTGAGAGGGCCTTCCCCCTCACGTGGGTGTCCACTACGTCATGCGTGGTGAACTGCCCGCCGTTGTTGTCGTCGGCCGCTCGGAGCGACATTGGAGCCACGGGGATCGCCATTGAAACTGCTGGATGTCCTCTCTATATGTGTCATCGTGGAGGTGCTTATTGTGTCCTGTGACGCGAAAGATGAAGGTAAATGGCCACTGGAATAAATGGGGGTCAGGCGGCCTGGATTCTCGGCGCGTCCGCATGGCAATTTTTGCATCGGGTAACTGCATAGTGGACCCGCGCCCGGCGCAATCGCATGCACACGAACATGCATGATCGTGCGCTGGCCCCAAACACTGGCAGTGCGCGTGGAGGGACGAGGGCAGAGCACGGAGGGACACGAGAGGGCAGAGCGCGCGTGGCGGGATGTGAGCAGAGCGCGCTGCGGCAGCCTCAACCGCAAGCAGACATATGCATAGAGAAGTTGAACACGCAGGAAATGGTCGCCTACAAGCCGGCCGACACTTGCGTCGCTGCGTAGAGAGCGGCTGTGTGCAACTACCTCCGTCTTGTTCTATAGTCCCCTTTATATTATGTGCCATACTTTGCCCTCAAATTTAACCAACAAAATGTTAATGTATGTTATAAAAACTATATAATTGGAAACTATGTTCAAATACGAATCCAACTATATAATCTTTGGCGACATGCATTTGTATTTTATTAGTTAAATCCTACTTATAAACGGCTTGACGGGACGGGTGTATACTAGGTAATTCAATAACAAACGTTTTTTATTAACCGTATGTGTACGTGGCCTTTCGTCCTCCTCTCGCACGTCTTGTCACCCCGCTACCACAGACGGCTTACAGCGCAAGCTTGCGCAGCGCGCGGGAGTGTTCTTTTGGCCAAACAGTGGCGCCAATGAATTGTCGGTGAGCCCGTTCCCGTGCAACCTCGCAGGTTCCCACGCAAGCTTCCCGCCCGACTAGGTGAAATCCCCCAAAATCCCAATGCTTACCGGCCTGCTATAAAAACCCTCACGGCTGGCGAGTCCTGCATCGCATTTTCCCCTCCCTCCCTGTAGCTTATCTCGTCTGCTTCTCCCACAATCACCAATGGCCCCGGTCCGTCGTGATCGCTCAGCCACTCCGCCATCATCAGACGAAGGGTCTAGCTGGGAGGCTACACCGCGGCGGCGGCACAGTCCCCAACGTAGTGTGGTGCGCGTGGCGTCCCTGTTGGGTTTGCACGGAACACCCACCACCCACTCCGCCGCCGGTGCCCGTCGGCAGCTGTTGCCAGCCGCCACACCACCGTCGAAAGCTAGGGCCATCGCCCGCTCCATCGCCGCGGCCCGAAGGCAGGAGGTGGCCGTCGTGGCCACCACCCCACTGCCGGCCACCATGGCCATCAACCGCTCCACCACCGTGGCCTGAAGGCGGGAGGTGGTGGTCGTGGCCGCCGCAACCATCATTGGCCGCCCTGGCCGCGAGCCCACCGTCGACCACCGGGGTCATCACCTGCTTCGCCACCCCCACCTGAAGGCGGGAGGCAGAGTTGGATGCCGGCACGTGCGCCAGCGACCTTGCGCGCTACACCGAGTTCCTACAGGAGGAGGAGGAGCGCCTCGTCAAGCACGCAAAGAGCCTTACCGCTGCCATGGTCGTGGCACACGTCGCCTCAGAGGCGAGGAATCAGGAGATCTACGAGGAGAACCACCGCCGAGAGGATCGCCTGGAGGCGGCGATGGGCGTTCGGCGGCGTCACCGAGCGTCTGCAGCGGCGAGCATCGTATTGCATTTGTCCAGCTTGTCGGTAGGCTCCTCCTCCTATGCCTCTTGTTGAGCGTGTTCAGCAGAGGAGAGGCTGCCGGAAGTAGTACAAAGCCCCTCCGTAGTAGTAGTAGTAGTAGTGGTGGTGGTGGTGGTGGTGGTCTTTGGTGGTGGTGGTGGTGGTGGTGGTGGTGGTGGTGGTGGTTGTGGTGGTGGTGGTTGTGGTGGTGGTGGTGGTTGTGGTGGTGGTGGTAGTAGTAGTAGTAGTAGTAGTAGTAGTAGTAGTAGTAGTAGTAGTAGTAGTAGTAGTAGTAGTAGTAGTAGTAGTAGTAGTAGTAGTAGTAGTAGTAGTGGTGGTGGTGGTGGTGGTGGTGGTGGTGGTGGTGGTGGTGGTAGTGGTGGTAGTAGTAGTACTGGTGGTGGTGGTAGTAGTAGTAGTGGTGGTGGTGGTGGTGGTGTAGTAGTAGTAGTAGTAGTAGTAGTAGTAGTAGTAGTAGTAGTAGTAGTAGTAGTAGTGGTAGTGGTAGTGGTAGTGGTAGTGGTGGTGGTGGTGGTGGTGGTGGTGGTGGTGGTGGTGGTGGTGGTGGTGGTGGTGGTGGTGGTGGTGGTGGTCGTGGTGGTGGTGGTGGTGGTGGTAGCGATGGCGATGGCGATGTGATGCTTGATGGTGGTGGCGAGGTGTTTGACAATCATTCCCATTTCTTGCATGGGACCTAAGCATGCAACCAAGGATATAGATTTGAATTTTTAACCAGTTTATATGCATTAGAGCATGTGCATGTAGTTCAAATTTGAATTGTGCTCATAAATGCATTAAAAACGCAATTAATGCATAAAAATGTCCAAACGAACCCCGGAAAATCCCAAAAATTGACACAACACTCCTATTGTTCTATGTTGACACTAGAATTTTTTTGAAAGCAATAAGAGGCAGTGGATATCGTTTCGTCCCCAAAGGTGGGACGTACCCTACCGAAACCATCTGGCTTGTTGTGAGAGCGTTTGGTTTGTGAGAAGCATATCCCCAAACCTGCCCCAAATGGGACAATATTTTTACCACGACATGTTGATGCTGCTCCATGATAGCATGCCAAGTTTCATGTATTTTAGACGAGTTTTAGATTTACTAGAATTTAAAAACCAGGAATCTCAATGTTTGCAGCCGAGTGACGGTGGTAGGGTGTTTGACATTCATTCCCATTTCTTGCACGGGACCTAAGTATGCAACCAAGGACACATATTTGAATTTTCAACCAATTTATATGCATTAGAGCATGTGCACGTAGTTCAAATTTGAATTGTGCTCATAAATGCATTGAAAACGCAATTAATGCATAAAAATGTCAAAATGAACCCCGAAAAATCCCAAAAATTGACACAACACTCTATTGTTCTATGTTGACACGAGAAACATTTTGAAAGTAAGAAGAGGCAACATATATCGTTTCGTCCCCCAAGATGGCACGCACCCTACTGAAACCATCAGGCTTGTTGTGAGAGAAGCTCTGGTTTGCAAGATGCTTATACCCACACCTGCCCTGAATGGGACAATATTTTTACCACGGCATGTCGTTGCCGTTCCATGACATCATGTCAAGTTTCATGAATTTCAGATGAGTTTTCAATTTACTAGAATGTTAAAAGCATGTATCTCAATGTTAGCGGATGAGCGACAGTGTCAAGGTGTTTGACATTCATTCTCATTTCTTGCATGTGACCTAAGCTTGCAACCAAGGACAAACATTTGATTTTGCAACCCGTTTTTATGGACTGGAGCATGTGGTTTAATTTTGAGTTGTGCACTGGAAATGCCTAGAAACAAAGTTCCCGTATAAAAATGTCCAAAGGAACCCTGAACAATTCCAATTTTTTTACGACACACATATAGTTGCATGTTCACTACAGATAAAAGGTCTAGCAATTCAAACACCATCCATTGCCGATGTGACCCCATTATGTAATTCAAATCAAAATTAAAAATCAAGTAGATCCCACACGGTTTATTATCACCAACCGTGTGAGATGCAGTACAAAATATCCTGGAGCACCGTCGGTGTATAGTACGCCTATGGCTTACGCGAGAAGGTGTGTCGGCTATAGTCTACAGCCGGCTTGTCAAGCACACTAGCTCGTTCCCCAAATATCATTTCACTGTTCAATTATCACCGGTCAAAGATGGGGACGTGGACCCGTGTCTTGAGGACAACTTCGGCAGCCCACTCCGGCGAGAGCGCGGCTGCAGCCGCCATGCGCGTGCAAACAAGGTGCATGAGTGCGGCCGCAATATGCGACCGGACAGCCATGGCAGCCCAAACGGCCTCTGTTGCTTCTCCGGTGACGGCAGCAACATCTGCCTCGGGTATAGCAGCTGGTGAGAGCGGCACAGCAGCTGTCCATTCCACAGCGGAGGCCTTAGCCCTGATGGAGGCCGCCCACGACCATGTCGAGGTCGCCCACGCCAAGATCATGGCGGTCACCGAAAAATGAACAAAGCTTCTCCGACAACGGTCGGCAACCCACGGCCGAAGAGTTGGCAATCGCCGAGAGCGTTCGAGCACCCGTTTGTTCCTCCGCTGCATACCTTGCGACGACGGAGCCCGTCCAAGCCCAGATCATGGCCGCCCATGCCCAGCTCATGGTGGCCTATTCCAAAGAGATGGCGGACGCGGATGGCGAGATGCTTGCCGAATATGGTGCGATAGCTGCCATGGAGCTCCTTCCCCAGGAGACCGTCGGGCGCGAGCTGGACATGGGGGAGGCAGCGGAGATCAACGAGCACCAGCCGTAGTAGTACTCTTTGTTTTGTTTAATTAAGAGTGTCAGTCTTTAATTTTTTAGAGTAATGTTTAGGCCAGCTAGCTCTGTTTAATTGCTGAACTTGCTCGATTAATAAGTGTGGGTGTGTTGTAGTCTCCTTTGTGTACCCAAATTATGCAATGATGTGGATGAGCATTGTAACCAGGGAAATTGGAACCAAAATTTTTTACATTCAAACTCATCGCTCACGGGTTAAGCTATCTGAATTGTTTATGATGTTCACATATCGTACAAAGTTCTGAATAAGGGACCGTGTCTGATGACACTTTGCGCGTCAGTTTTTCGCTGAAGCGATTCCAAATTTTCGGCTTCCGCTGAAATATCTACCTCCCCGCCCCCTCCCCATTACCAAAAGCCACATTTCCCCTATTTCCGCATTACTTTCCAAGTTGAAACCTTCACTCCTTGCTTGCAGCGCAGCCCCCCTCGCTGGCGACCCTCCTTCACGCTGCTCGGCCTCGTCTATCCAGGCAGGTAATCCATACCAGACCCCCATCCTGCTCCTCCTTCCACATCCCACATGACCTGACCACCAGCGCGACACCTTCCACCCAAATTACCGACCCATCCACCAAATAAGCGCCACCCTAAGCCATGGTGCACGCAGTATAGCCAGGAGCTCAAGTAGCATTTGGCAGCGGAGAAGCAAATCGTGGCCGCACGCGCGATGAGGTCATGATGGCTACCATTCGTGCCAACCCCCAGATCTTAGAGGAGCTCCTTGCCATTTGCTAGCTATGTCGGTTAAGCATGCTCGGTTTAGCCATTGCATGTGCTGCTCCTGCCTTTCCTTAACAAATTCTAGTGAATTGTGCTATCTAATTTTACCATGCAATATGTTGCTCCTGTGTATATGTTCTATATGTCGTGCAGTCCGGTTCTCACTTATTAACTGTTTGGTTAATTAGTTGTTGTCTTCAGGTAACTGTTTGGTTCAATTCTGCAAATGTGATGTTCAATTCTTCAGGCTGCAATTTTGTACTGTCTTCCATGTGAGAAATAAATCGAATTTATCTTTACAAAATACATGAGAAACGAATACAATTGCTATATTTCCAAGTTGTCAAGCATGCTTGGTTTGGTTATACATTGTGCAATGTGGTGCTCAGTTAAAGTTTGGTTCATTTGTGTTGTGGTGTTTACTTAACTGTTTGGTTCAATTCTGCAATGCGATGTTCAATAGTTGTGGGTGCATTCTGTTATTGTATACCATGTGAGAAGTAAATCAAGTTTGGTTGTACTAAATACACGAGAAACAAATACAATTGTTATATTTCCAAGTTGTTAAGCATGCTTGGTTCAGATAACTGCCTGATCTTCTATTAGGAGTATGTTATATTGTGCAATGTGGTGCTCAGTTAATGTTTGGTTCATTTGTTTTGGTGTTTAGTTAACTGCTTGGTTCAATTCTGCAATGCGATGTCCAATTGTCGTGGTTGGAATTTTGTATTGTTGTGCATGTGAGGAATAAATCAAATTTGTCTGCACTTAATACATGAGAAACACATACAAGTGCTATATTTCCTAGTTCTTAATCTTGCTTTGTTTGGATAAATGGGTTTTTCGTGTGGCTTGAATTAATCTGATGAATCTGTAATGTGCTTATTTTTCATCAACATATTTTACTGATAGCATGCGAAACCTCACTTAACCTGATGGCTAACTACCTTATATGTGTTGCAGGGAAACAATGGGAAGCACTGTAGTTTACAATCGAGTTTAGCACGTGCATGGTCCGTTGTCTAATAGCACATTATTGTGGAATTGTAGGAACCATGCTAATACTTAGGTTTTACACAATTTGGTTTTGCACATGTAGGTCCTGCTCTCAGAGGTTTTGACCCACTGTTCGACCCTTTTTGCATATGGGGAAATGAGTTGACCATGACTATCAATCAAGTCAAGAAACTCAGAAAGATTGTTAGGATAAAGAAATTGGCGACAAAAAACAACAAGATCTTTGTCTGCACAATGAAGAAGACATCAGTTCACTACAAGATGGTACTAACTATTATACCTTGCCTTTTTTATTCCTTTGCCCCATTTCCAACATAGAGAAGATATTTATGCACATCCTTGTTTTCAGGCCTTTCCAAAGCAGTTCACTGATGATTACCTCCCAAACCACCTCTACGGCCAGGAGGCGAGGAAGGTTTTCATACAACACCCACGGTTCAATATTGAAGTGTTCCTGAAGAGGATGAAGGATGGACGGTCAATCATCCATAGGCACTGGCTAAATTTGCAAAGACCTTCAACATCAATGAAGGCCCAATATTCGCCTTCCGCTTCAGCAGTTTTCCTGATGAGATGCATCTGTCTATGTACCGTCTATGATGCTAATTTCGAAAGGTCATGTGCAACTTGGTGCTGGTGTAGTTGTGTAATGGGGTAGCTGAGTGCTGAAGCTATCATGTTGTACTCTGATGTATTTCAATTATGCAATCCTGCTTCCTTAATATGGGAATGAAATATATTATGTGTTTAATATGAATGTCAATTAGATTAATAAATCGATTATTAATAATAGGGCAATTAGCCTGCTAATGGCGAATTAGCCTGCTAATTGGTTTTTTCTATTGCAAACGGTTATTGAGAAAATACCGTGGCCGATGACCTAAGGCAACGCACACAGTTTCTAGGAATAAACCGTGTTGGATCGATGAACAATCACACACGGCATTCTCTTCAAAATTGTTTGCGTTAGGCCACCTTGCGCAAACGTTTACCGCATAAAAATTGTGTGCAATGGACAGTTGTAACACCCCGGGTTCGTTGCGCCAGGTGTCCGTCAGTTATTCGCCGTAGTTGCCTTGTCATTTGCTTGCGTGTTGCATTTTATCATGTCATCATGTGCATCTCATTTTGCATACGTGTTCGTTTCATGCATCCGAGCATTTTCCCCGTTGTCCGTTTTGCAATCCGGCACTCCTATGTCCTCCGGCATTCCCCTTTTGTCTCCTGTTGTGAGTGGGTGTTAAACTTTCTTGGAATGGCCCGAGGTTTGCCAAGTGGCCTTGGTATAGCACCAGTAGACCGCCTATCAAGTTTCGTGCCATTTGGAGGTCGTTTGATACTCCAACGGTTAACCGGGGAACCGTAAAGGCCTCTTTTGTTTGCAGCCCAACACCCTTTCAAAGTGGCCCAAAACCCATCCAAACCCACTCCATGCTCTCAGTCGTTCGATCACGATCGTGTGGGCGAAAACCGCACTCCATTTGGAGTCTCCTAGCTCCCTCTACCTATTTAAACACCTCCTCCAAATTGGCGAAACCCTAGTCTACTCTCCTCCTCTCTCGGTGGACATGTCCGCCGCCTTGATTTAAACCCGCGCCGCCGCGACCAATCGAGCGCCGCCACCTGTCCCGCCACCGTCCTCGCGCCGCCCGCCCATGGGGCCAGGCAGGTCGCCCGGCCAGCAGCGCGCTCCTGCGCGCCACGCCCCGCCGCCCGCGCTCGGCCTCGGCGGCGGCCGCCGCCTCTTCACCGGCGCCGGACACGCCACCAGCGCGGAGCACCTAGACGCCCGCCGCCGAACCTCTTCGCCGGCGCCGACCTCCGCCTCCGCCTCCTCCGGCCCGAGCCACCGAAGCGCCGCCGCCCATCGCCGCCTCCCTGCGCGCCGCCGGCGATGCGCCGCCTCCCTCGCCGCCCGGCGATGCGCCGCCGCCCGGCCTCCTCTCCGGCGTCGGCCGTCTCTGCCGCCTGCCCGCGCCTTCCCCGCCGTTGTCCGTCGTCGTCTCTGGCGAGCCCAGCCCGCCTCGGTTCGCGCGCCGCCCCGATCTGGATCTGGATCCACGAGGTGGATTTCTCTCTAAGTCCCCGTAGTTTTTAGCATTTTGTGTCATGTTCATCGCATCATAACTCCGCATCTGTGGCTCCGTTTTGGGCGTGTAGCATATCAAATTGTTCGACCCGACGAGTACTTCATTTCATTCCATTGCATCATGTTCATTTGAGTCAATCTTGATGCCTGAATCATCGTTGCAAAAGTGCTAGTTGATGTTAATCTGCTGAAACTGTTATAACTTGATGATTTGTCATTTTTGTTGCATTTGATGTGTGCCTCCTATGAGCATGAGCTCTACATGTGTATTGAACTATATCATGTCATCTTCATAGTGGTTCCATCCATGTATTTGTGTGGGTCCTGTAGTGAGTGCATCGAGCTTGTCAAATAGGGTACTTGCTGTTGCTGTTATGCTATGCTGAATCTGTTATTTTGTGATGCTATGTAAACCTGCTGCTACAAGTCATTCTATGCATAATCTGGTGATGTTCGCTAAGGATGATTTGTTATACATGTCATGCGTTATCCATCCATGCCCCTGGTTTGAATTATAGCCAGCTGTGAAAGGTTGTTATCTTGCTCCAAACTTGCTAAATAATGTTGCTGTCAGCCTGATTAACTTTAAGTTCAGTTTTTCCATGTGTTTTGCTAGTGATCCATGCACGCTATGAACTTGCTCTTGCCATGCTTAGCTTCATAAACATGCCTTCTTACTGTTGGTTACCTTTTCATGCCATGTATTGCTCTCTGGTGAGTGGTACAAGCTCACCAACATGCCTTCTTATTGTTGTTCCTGCCATGTATGAATCTGTCATATCATTTGTCATGTTTACATGGGTGCCATCATATCTTCTGTTCCTTTTGGCTCATGGTCATTAAGGGACTTTTGTTATATGCAATTAGTAGATTCATGCCATGCCTTTGGTTGTCATGTTGAGCTCCTGTAGCATGTTGTTTGAGAGCTCTAAACATTGCAACCTGATGTTATTTCTGCTAATGACTGAAACTGTTATTATTCGCAATCTTGCCATGTCTTTTTGAGCATGCTCTAGTGATTTTTAGAGATAGATCAGTGTTCATGTTTTGTCATGCATTACCTGTACATCATGTCCATGCCTTTTGTTTTCCTATTGTGGTACTGTAGCATATTGTTTTGATGCTTGCTAGATGCCTAGTTGCTGTTATGGGCAGATTGTTGTTATGTCTTGTATAGAGTGTATGTGTGGAACCGTTGCTCCGTTTTGAGTGTGCTCTATATGAAACTTGCTTGATTTTGCATGTAGATTCATATTATCATGTTGCATCCTTGTTTTGAGGTGTTTGCTTGATGTTTGTATGAATTTTGCATCAATGCCATGGTTAACTTGTCTTGCTCATATCTTCTAGGCCGTAGCTCCGAACAAATGATCTTTATATGTAACTTGACTAGAATTTCGTGTGGATCCTCTTGGTGCTCTTTAACTTGCTGTTTAATAACTTCAACTTAATGTTTGTTCAGATCTAGACCAACTTTGAAACTTGCATATGAGGAATTACCGGAATTGTTATATGTTGTTCCCGGCCTCATTTAAACTTGCCTTGATGTGTTGCTCTTGTTTGCATCATCTCTTGCCATGAGTAGCTTCATGTAGTCTTGTCTTGCATCATACTTGGTTGAGCATCATGCCTTGTTCACATGTGGTGTGTTTACCATGTTGTGTGCTTCTTCTCGATAGGTCTCGTTTCGTTGCGATCGTGAGGATTCGTTCGTCTACGCTTGGTTTGTCTTCGTGGCTTCATCTTCTTCATGGACTCGTCTTCTTCCTAGCGGGATTTCAGGCAAGATGACTGCTACCCTGGATCTCACTACTATCATTGCTATGCTACTTGCTTCGTTCTACCGCTTTGCTGCGCTACCTATCATTTGCTCTTCAAGCCTCCCAAATTGCCATGTCCGCCTCTAACCTTTGTCACCCTTCCTAGCAAACCGTTGCTTGGCTATGTTACCGCTTTGCTCAGTTCCTCTTATAGCATTGTTAGTTGCAGGTGAAGTTGAAGATTGCTCGATGGTGGACAGGATTTTGTTGGGATAACACAATATCTCTTATTTAATTAATGTATCTATATATTTGGTAAAGGGTGGAAGGCTCGGCCTTATGCCTGGCGTTTTGTTCCACTCTTGCCGCCCTAGTTTCCGTCATACCGGTGTTATGTTCCCGGATTTTGCGTTCCTTACACAGTCGGGTGATTTATGGGACCCCTTGACGATTCGCTTTGAATAAAACTCCTCCAAAGAAGGCCCAACCTTGGTTTTACCATTTGCCTCACCTAGCCCTTTTTTCCTTGGGTTTCGGACCCGAGGGTCATCTTTATTTTAGCCCCGGGCGGTGCTTCTCTAAGTGTTGGTCCGAAGCGAGCAACTCTGGGGCCACCTCGGGCAACTTGAGGGTTGGTTTTACTCGTAGCTTGACTTATCCGGTGTTGCCCTGAGAACGAGATATGTGCAGCTCCTATCGGGATTGTCGGCGCATCGCGCGGCTTTGTTGGTCTTGTTTTACCATTGTCGAAATGTCTTGTAAACCGGGATTCCGAGACTGATCGGGTCTTCCTGGGAGAAGGAATATCCTTCGTTGATCGTGAGAGCTTATCATGGCTAAGTTGGGACACCCCGCAGGGTATAAACTTTAGAGAGCCGTGCCCGCGGTTATGTGGCAGATGGGAATTTGTTAATGTCCGGTTGTAGATAACTTGAGACCAGATCCGAATTAAAACGCATCAACCGTGTGTGTAGCCGTGATGGTCTCTTCTCGGCGGAGTCCGGGAAGTGAACACGGTTTCTGTGTTACGATTGACGTAAGTAGGAGCTCGGGATCACCTCTTGATCATTGCTAGTTTCACGACCGTCCCGTTTGCTCTCTTCTCGCTCTTATTTGCGTATGTTAGCCACCATATATGCTTAGTCGCTGTTGCAACCTCACCACTTTACCCCTTCCTTTCCCATTAAGCTTTGCTAGTCTTGATACCCATGGTAATGGGATTCTTTGAGTCCTCGTGGCTCACAGATTACTACAACAACGATTGCTTGGTACATGTTATGCGATGACCATGGCGAGAGTGATGTTTGCTTGTTTGGAGTTCTTCTTACGCCTCTTCTTGATCGGGGATAGGTTCCAGGTCGGCAGCCTGGGCTAGCAGGGTGAATGTCGTTTGAGTTTCTGTTTGTGTTCCATCCGTAGTCGGATGTTGACCTCTTGTAACATGATGTTGTAATCGTGTGGCATTGTATGCCTTTTGTATGTATCCCCATCTATTATGTAATGTTGATGTAATGATATCCACCTTGCAAAAGTGTTTCAATATGCGGGTCTATCCTTGGTGGGACCTTCGAGTTCCTTTTGGATAGGGTCGCATATTGGGCATGACAAGTTGGTATCAGAGCCTCGACCGACCATAGGAGCCCCCTTGATTGATCGTGTAGTTTGGCCGTTGTTGAGTCTAGAAGAAACTGTTTTCGGAGTCTAGTTATATCAGAGAGTAGGAATTTTGTTTACTCTGCAGCCCCTTCGTCGCTCTGGTGAGGAATCTTGACGTAGGTGTTTTGAATTACTCCTCTTCCCCTTCAAATATTTCTTTAGGATCACGCAGTTGGTTTTCCGATCATTGGTTCTCATCTCTTTTCATCCGGTGCATTTCTCGTCAAGTTGACTCGAGCCTCTTCATCTTTGAGTTTAATCCTCACTTGTTTTATTTTTCCCACCCGCCCACCCTTCTTCTTTCAGAATCGGAGTCCATAATCGAGTATCCTTCCTACTCGTGTGAAGTCTTTGCTTTCTTTCCTCAATGATTTCAATCGGTGTTTCCTCTTGAAGATATTCGACATTTCCCCTTCCAAGTTGCCTTTGTTTTCCCGCCCTCCCACCCTTTTCTTCCTGGAGCTTGAGTCTTTTTCGACCATCAATTTCATTCGTGTGGAGCCTCTTCAGTCTTCCCTCAATTATCTCAACCGATGAATTCTCGTTTTGTTCGGCATTCTTCATCTCTTTTTCTTTTCCGGTGCACTCAATTCAAGTTTTTCGGGTTGATCATATTCTTTTCCTCGGCTCAAGTGTTTTCCCATTGCTCGTTCGCCTCTCGCCAGTTTATCTTTTCGGAGTGCTCAAGACATCTCAAGAGATTCATCTGTGCTCGAATTAATTCGAGGTTGTCACTTCATTCAAATATTTCAATTGTTCTAGTGTATCATCTATCTTTTCAACATCCCTTTCGAACAGTGTTTTTCTCTTCAGTGGGCCTCTAACCCACAGGTCTTTTCCCAGGATCTTACCTGACTCTTCTAATTTCCCCGGAGTTATTCTCAATTCTTTTCAAGTGTGACGTAAGAATGGATTCCATCAGTCACATGCCTTCTCCAAGATCGCTTTCAAATTCTTTTCATTGTTGGCTCAACCTCTTCGCTTTTTCATTCTCCCGGAGTATCTCAGTAATTTTGGTGTTGTTTTCCGTCGCCATTTGAAGACCGAAGAAGAGTTTTTCCTCTAAATCTTGTCCGTTCCCCGGAGATTCACGGTGCTAGCTCGATGTTATCCTATCAAATTGTTTCAAGTCATGCAAATTCTTTTCATCCATCCGGAGCATTCAGGAGTTGCTTTCTCTCTCGATCATCCGGAGGTCATCTTTTCAGAATATCTCTCCGTTCTAAGTTTTTCAAATTCGTTCTCCAATTATTCCATATCCGTGCCCCTTCGTTCGTCTCAATATCCTTTTGGTGCTTTGTTCAAGTGTTCTTTAATCAGCTCATGATCTCTTTGTTCTTTTGCATCTAAATCCCCTCGAGCATATTGGTTCTTCTGATTCTCCCTGGTGATTCATTCCCTTTCATCAGTCATTTTCAAATTCTTACGGTGGTTCGTTCAAGATTCTTTTTCCTTGATTATCATGTTAATCCATTCGTTCTTTCAGTCCTGCCGGTGATTCATGAAGACCTTCTCAAGTTTGGGATATGTCACTTCTCAATCCTTTTCAAGAAAAATAAGCAATATGCAAAATCCATTGCTTGTCATAAATTTAATTTGATGAAGGATAAGCATACAATAAATCTTATTCTTATTTCATCCAAGTGAGTAATCCTTTCCTTCGGAGTTTCTTCTCGATGAATAAATTCTAGTTCGAAGTGTTTTCATCTTTTCTTTTCCGGGGTTCAAATTTCCTCGGCGATCTTGTCGGAACCTCCATCTAAATCACCGCAAGGCTCATCTTATTCTTTCATCCTTCATTCTATCTCATTGTCCTTTTATTACCGGAGTTCTTCATGGTGGTTCTTCATGATTTAATTCATTCTTCAAGAGTTCATCAAGATTCTTGTTTGAGGAATTCAAGTATCTTTTCTTCTCGCGTCTCGAAGTGCAAGTAATTTCTTCGTTTTCTTTTGAAGTGGAGTTTTGCATTTCTTCGTTCTTCTCAGCTATCCAATCATTTCCGTTTGTGGCCGGTTATCACCTTATGATCTTGAGATGTTACCTATAAGACCACAACAAGCTATTTCTTTTCGTTGTTGATTTTCTCATCAACTCCGTTTAAAACTAACTTCTAAAGATGCTTTCAATTTCATTCATGGCACAAGTTGTCATTTTCTTCTCCGTTCTTTTCATTCAACTCTTTCAATTCTTTCCGGAGGTTTTGTGTCATGGCTTCATCAAATATCATTCCATCCTCTCAAGCTCGTGTTCTATTCTTTCCATGTTCAGTCAGAGTTCTGCCTAAATCCTTTTAGTCTTATTCGTTTCTTATCTCATTCTAACCGGAGTGGTTTCATAGTCTATCTGATTCCATGAGCTTTCGATTCTTGTCATTCTCGTCGTTCCTCTCTTCTTCTCAAGTGCTCTCGATTCTTTGCTTCTTCTCTTGAGTTCTTCCTTCACCTCATCCCTTTTTCCTTCCGTCTCGGTCCTAAGATCTCGGGACGAGATCTCTTGTTAGTGCAGGAGTGTTGTAACACCCCCGATTCGTTGCGCCAGGTGTCCGCCAGTTATTCGCCATAGTTGCCTTGTCATTTGCTTGCGTGTTTCATTTTATCATGTCATCATGTGCATCTCATTTTGCATACGTGTTCGTTTCATGCATCCGAGCATTTCCCCGTTGTCCATTTTGCAATCCGGCACTCCTATGTCCTCCGGCGTTCCCCTTTTGTCTCCTGTTGTGAGCGGGTGTTAAACTTTCTCGGAATGGCCTGAGGTTTGCCAAGCGGCCTTGGTATAGCACCAGTAGACCACCTGTCAAGTTTCGTGCCACTTGGAGGTCGTTTGATACTCCAACAGTTAACCGGGGAACCGTAAAGGCCTCTTTTGTTTGCAGCCCAACACCCTTTCAAAGTGGCCCAAAACCCATCCAAACCCTCTCCATGCTCTTGGTCGTTCGATCACGATCGTGTGGGCAAAAACCGCACTCCATTTGGAGTCTCCTAGCCCCCTCTACCTATTTAAACACCTCCCCTCCGAAATTCGGGCGAAACCCTAGTCTACTCCTCCCTCTCGCCCGGCGGACATGTCCGCCCGCCGCCGGACGAAACCCGCCGCCGCTCCCGCACCAGTAACACGCCACCACCTGTCCCGCCACCGTCCTCGCAGACTGGCCGGCATGGGGCCTGGGGCAAACCCGCCCGACCCGTCTTGGCGCCAGGCCGCCGCGCCAGCGTCCCCGCCGCCGCTTCGGCCTCCGCCCGGCCGCCGCCGCCTCTTCACGGCGTCGGACCCGCCGCCAGCGCGGAGTGCCTCGCCGCCCGCCGCCGAACCTCTTCGCCGGCGCCGACCTCCGCCTCCGCCTCCTCCGGCCCGAGCCGCCGAGTGCCGCCCGCCCATCGCCGCCTCCCTCGTCGCCCGGTAGTGTGCGCGCCGCCCGCCTCCTCTCTGGCGTCGTCGCCTCCGCCGCCCTGCCCCGCGCCTTCCCTGCCGTCGTTGTCGTCGTATCCGGCGAGCCCAGCCCGCCTCGGTTCGCGCGCCGCCCCGATCTGGATCTGGATCCACGAGGTGGATTTCTCTCCAAGTCCCCGTAGTTTTTAGCATTTTGTGTCATGTTCATCGCATCATAACTCCGCATCCATGGCTCCGTTTTGGGCGTGTAGCATATCAAATTGTTTGTCTCGACGAGTGCTTCATTTCATTCCATTGCGTCACGTTCATTTGAGTCAATGTTGATACCTGAATCATCGTTGCAGAAGTGCTAGTTGATGTTAAGCTGCTGAAACAGTTATAGCTTGACGATTCGTCATTTTTGTTGCATTTGATGTGTGCCTCCTATGAGCATGATCTCTACATGCGATTTGAACTATGTCATGTCATCTTCACAGTGGTGCCATCCATGTATTTTTGTGGGTCCTGTAGTGAGTGCATCGAGCTTGTTAAGTAGGGTACTTGCTGTTGCTGTTTTGCTATGCTGAATCTGTTATTTTGTGATGCTATGTAAACCTGCTGCTACAAGTCATTCTATGCATAATCTGGTGATGTTCACTAAGGATGATTTGTTATACATGTCATTCCCTATCCATCCATGCCCCTGGTTGCAATTATAGCCTACTGTAACATGTTGTTATCTTGCTCCAAACTTGCTAAATAATGTTGTTGTCAGTCTGATTAACTTTAAGTTCAGTTTTGCCATGTGTTTTGCTAGTGATCCATGCACCCTATGAACTTGCTCTTGCCATGCTTAGCTTCATAAACATGCCTTCTTACAGTTGTTACCTTGTCATGCCATGTATTGCTCTGTCGTGAGTGGTACAAGCTCACCAACATGCCTTCTTATTGTTGTTCCTGCCATGTATGAATCTGTCATATCATTTGTCATGTTTACATGGGTGCCATCATATCTTCTGTTCCTTTTTGGCTCATGGTCATTAAGGGACTTTTGTTATATGCAATTAGTAGATTCATGCCATGCCTTTTGTTGTCATGTTGAGCTCCTGTAGCATGTTTTTTGAGAGCTCTAAACATTGCAACCTGATGTTATTTCTGCTAATGACTGAAACTGTTATTATTCGCAATCTTGCCATGTCTTTTTGAGCATGCTCTAGTGATTTTTGGAGATAGATCAGTGTTCATGTTTTGTCATGCATTACCTGTACATCATGTCCATGCCTTTTGTTTTCCTATTGTGGTACTATAGCATATTGTTTTGATGCTTGCTAGATGCCTAGTTGCTGTTATGGGCAGATTGTTGTTATGTCTTGTATAGAGTGTATGTGTGGAACCGTTGCTCCGTCTTGAGTGTGCTCTATATGAAACTTGCTTGATTTTGCATGTAGTTTCATATTATCATGTTGCATCCTTGTTTTGAGGTGTTTGCTTGATGTTTGTATGCATTTTGCATCAATGCCATGGTTAAGTTGTCTTGCTCATATCTTCTAGGCCGTAGCTCCGAACTAAATTATCTTTATATGTAACTTGACTAGAATTTCGTGTAGATCCTCTTGGTGCTCTTTAACTTGGTATTTAACAACTTCAACTTAATGTTTGTTTAGATCTGTACCAACTTTGAAACTTGGATATGAGGACTTACCGGAATTGTTATATGTTGTTCCCGGCCTCATTTAAACTTGCCTTGATGTGTTGCTCTTGTTTGCATCATCTCTTTCCATGAGTAGCTTCATGTAGTCTTGTCTTGCATCATACTTGGTTGAGCATCTTGCCTTGTTCACGTGTGGTGTGTTTACCATGTTGCGTGCTTCTTCTCGATAGTTCCCGTTTCGTTGCGATCGTGAGGATTCGTTCGTCTACGCTTGGTTCGTCTTCGTGGCTTCATCTTCTTCATGGACTCGTTCTTCTTCCTAGCGGTATTTCAGGCAAGATGACCGCTACCCTGGATCTCACTACTATCATTTCTATGCTTGTTGCTTTGTTCTATCGCTTTGCTGCGCTACCTATCATTTGCTCTTCAAGCCTCCCAAATTGCCATGTCAGCCTCTAACCTTTGTCACCCTTCCTAGCAAACCGTTGCTTGGCTATGTTACCGCTTTGCTCAGTCCCTCTTATAGCGTTGTTAGTTGCAGGTGAAGTTGAAGATTGCTCCATGGTGGACAGGATTTTGTTGGGATATCACAATATCTCTTATTTAATTAATGCATCTATATATTTGGTAATGGGTGGAAGGCTCGGCCTTATGCCTAGCGTTTTATTCCACTCTTGCCGCCCTAGTTTCCGTCATACCGGTGTTATGTTCCCGAATTTTACGTTCCTTACGCAGTCGGGTGATTTATGGGACCCCCTTGACAGTTCGCTTTGAATAAAACTCCTCCAGCAAGGCCCAACCTTGGTTTTACCATTTGCCTCACCTAGCCCTTTTTCCCTTGGGTTTCCGGAGCCCGAGGGTCATCTTTATATTAGCCCCCCCCCCCGGGCTAGTGCTTCTCTAAGTGTTGGTCCGAAACGAGCAACCTGCGGGGCCACCTTGGGGCAACTTGAGGGTTGGTTTTACTCGTAGCTTGACTTATCCGGTGTTGCCCTGAGAATGAGATATGTACAGCTCCTACCGGGATTGTCGGCGCATCGGGCGGCTTTGCTGGTCTTGTTTTACCATTGTCGAAATGTCTTGTAAACCGAGATTCCGAGACTGATCGGGTCTTCCTGGGAGAAGGAATATCCTTCTTGATCGCGAGAGCTTATCATGGGTAAGTTGGGACACCCCTGCAGGGTATAAACTTTAGAGAGCCGTGCCTGCGGTTATGTGGTAGATGGGAATTTGTTAATGTCCAGTTGTAGATAACTTGACACCAGATCCAAATTAAAACGCATCAACCGTGTGTGCAGCCGTGATGGTCTCTTCTCGGCGGAGTCTGAGAAGTGAACACGGTTTCTGTGTTATGATTGACGTAAGTAGGAGCTCAGGATAACCTCTTGATCATTACTAGTTTCACGACCATTCCGTTTGCTCTCTTCTCGCTCTTATTTGCGTATGTTAGCCACCATATATGCTTAGTCGCTGCTGCAACCTCACCACTTTGCCCCTTCCTTTCCCATTAAGCTTTGCTAGTCTTGATACCCATGGTAATGGGATTGCTGAGTCCTCGTGGCTCATAGATTACTACAAAAATAGTTGCAGGTACAGGTTATGCGATGACCATGACGCGAGAGCGATGTTTGCTTGTTTGGAGTTCTTCTTCTGCCTCTTCTTCGATCAGGGGATAGGTTCCAGGTTGGCAGCCTGGGCTAGCAGGGTGAATGTCGTTTGATTTTCTGTTTGTGTTCCATCCGTAGTCGGATGTTGATCTCTTGCAACATGATGTTGTAATCGTGTGGCATTGTATGCCTTTTGTATGTATCCCCATCTATTATGTAATGTTGATGTAATGATATCCACCTTGCAAAAGCGTTTCAATATGCGGGTCTATCCTTGGTGGGACCTTCGAGTTCCTTTTGGATAGGGTCGCATATTAGGCGTGACAAGTTAGTATCGAGCCTCGACCGACCATAGGAGCCCCCTTGATTGATCGTGTAGTTTGGCCGTTGTTGAGTCTAGAAGAAACTGTTTTCGGAGTCTAGTTATATCAGAGAGTAGGAATTCTGTTTACTCCTCAGCCCCTTCGTCGCTCTGGTGAGGAACCTTGACGTAGGTGTTTTGAATTACTCCTCTTCCCCTTCAAATATTTCTTTAGGATCACGCAGTTGGTTTTTCGATCGTTGGTTCTCATCTCTTTTCATCCGGTGCATTTCTCGTCAAGTTGATTCGAGCCTCTTCATCTTTGAGTTTAATCATCAGTTGTTTTCTTTTTCCCACCGCTCACCCTTCTTCTTCTCGGAACCGGAGTCCGTAATCGAGTATCCTTCCTACTCGTGTGAAGTCTTTGCTTTCTTTCCTCGATGATTTCAATTGGTGTTTCCTCTTGAAGATATTCGTCATTTCCCCTTCCAAGTTGCCTTTGTTTTCCCGCCCTCCCACCCTTTTCTTCCCGGAGCTTGAGTCTTTTTCGACTATCAATTTCATTCGTGTGGAGCCTCTTCAGTCTTCCCTCAATTATCTCAACCGATGAATTCTCGTTTTGTTCGGCATTCTTCATCTCTTTTTCTTTTTCGGTGCACTCAATTCAAGTTTTTCGGGTTGATCAGATTATTTTCCTCGGCTCAAGTGTTTTCCCCTTGCTCATTCGCCACTCGCCAATTTATCTTTTCGGAGTGCTCAAGACATCTTAAGAGATTCGTCTGTGCTCGAATTAATTCGAGGTTGTCACTTCATTCAAATATTTCAATTGTTCTAGTGTATCATCTATCTTTTCAACATCCCTTTCGAACGGTGTTTTTCTCTTCAGTGGGCCCTAACCCACAGGTCTTTTCCCATGATCTTACCTCACTCTTCTAATTTCCTCGGAGTTATTCTTAGTTCTTTTCAAGTGTGACGTAAGAATGGATTCCATCAGTCACATGCCTTCTCCAAGATCGCTTTCAAATTCTTTTCATTGTTGGCTCAACCTCTTCGCTTTTTCATTCTCCCGGAATATCTCAGTAATTTTGGTGTTGTTTTCCGTCGCCATTTGAAGACCGAAGAAGAGTTTTTCCTCTAAATCTTGTCCGTTCCCCGGAGATTCGCAGTGCTAGCTCGATGTTATCCTATAAAATTGTTTCAAGTCATGCAAATTCTTTTCATCCATCCAGAGCATTCAGGAGTTGCTTTCTCTCGCGATCATATAGAGGCCATCTTTTCGGAATATCTCTCCGTTCTAAGTTTTTCAAATTCGTTCTCCAATTATTCCATATCCGTGCCCCTTCGTTTGTCTCAATATCCTTCTGGTGCTTCATTCAAGTGTTCTTTAATCAGCTCATGATCTCTTTGTTCTTTTGCATCTAAATCCCCTCGAGCATATTGGTTCTTCTGATTCTCCCCGGTGATTCATTCCCTTTCATCAGTCATTTTCGAATTCTTACGGTGGTTCGTTCAAGATTCTTTTTCCTTGATTATCATGTTAATCCATTCATTCTTTCAATCCTACCGGTGATTCATGAAGACCTTCTCAAGTTTGGGATATGTCACTTCTCAATCCTTTTCAAGAATAATAATCAATATGCAAAACCCATTGCTTGTCATCAATTTAATTTGATGAAGGATAAGCATACAATAAATCTTATTCTTATTTCATCCAAGTGAGTAATCCTTTCCTTGGGAGTTTGTTCTCGATGAATAAATTCTAGTTCAAAGTGTTTTCATCTTTTCTTTTCCGGGGTTCAAATTTCCTCGGCCATCTTGTCGGAACCTCCATCTAAATCACCGCAAGGCTCATCTTATTCTTTCATCCTTCATTCTATCTCATTGTCCTTTTATTACCGGAGTTCTTCATGGTGGTTCTTCATGATTTAATTCATTCTTCAAGAGTTCATCAAGATTCTTGTTGGAGGAATTCAAGTATCTTTTCTTCTCGCGTCTCGAAGTGCAAGTAATTTCTTCGTTTTCTTTTGAAGTGGAGTTTTGCATTTCTTCGTTCTTCTCAGCTATCCAATCATTTCCGTTTGTGTCCAGTTATCACCTTATGATCTTGAGAAGTTACCTATAAGACCACAACAAGCTATTTCATTTCGTTGTTGATTTTCTCATCAACTCATTTTAAAACTAACTTTTAAAGATGCTTTCAATTTCATTCATGGCACAAGTTCTCATTTTCTTCTCCGTTCTTTTCATTCAACTCTTTCAATTCTTTCCGGAGGTTTTGTGTCATGGCTTCATCAAGTATCATTCCATCCTCTCAAGCTCGTGTTCTATTCTTTCCATGTTCTGTCAGAGTTCTGCCTAAATCCTTTCAGTCTTATTCTTTTCTTATCTCGTTCTAACCGAGTGGTTTCCTAGTCTATCTGATTCCGTGAGCTTTCGATTCTCGTCATTCTCGTCGTTCCTCTCTTCTTCTCGAGTGCTCTCGATTCTTTGCTTCTTCTCTTGAGTTCTTCCTTCACCTCATCCCTTTTTCCTTCCGTCTTGGTCCTAAGATGTCGGGACGAGATCTCTTGTTAGTGGAGGAGTGTTGTAACACCCCGGATTCGTTACGCCAGGTGTCCGCCAGTTATTCGCCGTAGTTGCATTGTCATTTGCTTGCGTGTTGCATTTTATCATGTCATCATGTGCATCTCATTTTGCATACGTGTTCGTTTCATGCATCCGAGCATTTTCCCCGTTGTCTGTTTTGCAATCCGGCACTCCTATGTCCTCCGGCGTTCCCCTTTTGTCTCCTGTTGTGAGCGGGTGTTAAACTTTCTCGGAATGGCCCGAGGTTTGCCAAGCGGCCTTGGTATAGCACCGTTAGACCAACTGTCAGGTTTCGGGCCATTTGGAGGTCGTTTGATACTCCAACGGTTAACCGGGGAACCGTAAAGGCCTCTTTTGTTTGCAGCCCAACACCCTTTCAAAGTAAACCAAAACCCATCCAAACCCCCTCCCTACTCTCGGTCATTCGATCACGATCGTGTGGGCGAAAACCGCACTCCATTTGGAGTCTCCTAGCTCCCTCTACCTATTTAAACACCTCCCCTCCGAAATTCGGGCGAAACCCTAATCTACTCCTTCCTCTCGCCCGGCGGACATGTCCGCCCGCCGCCGGACGAAACCCTCCGCTGCGCCCTCACCAATCAGACGCCGCCACCTGTCCTGCCGCCGTCCTCGCGCCACCGGCCAGCGGGGCCAGGCGAGCCCTTGGCAGGCTCAAGCCAGCAGCATCCGCCCCGCGCCCAGCGTCCCCGCCGCCCGCGCTCGGCCTCCGGCAGCCGCGCCGCCGCCGCCTCTTCACGGCGTTGGACCCGCGCGCCGAACCTCTTCGCTGGCGCTAACCTTCGCCTCCGCCTCCTCCGGCCCGAGCCGCCGAGCACCGCCCGGCCCATCGCCGCCTCCCTCCTCGCCGGCCGGCCGTGCGCCGCCCCGCCTCCTTTCGGCGTCGGCCGCCTCCGTCATCTGCGCGCCTTCCCCGCCGTCGTCCGTCGTCGTCTCCGGTGAGCCCAGCCCGCCTCGGTTCGTGCGCCGCCCCGATCTAGATCTGAATCCATGAGGTTGATTTCTCTCCAAGTCCCCATAGTTTTTAGCATTTTTTGACATGTTCATCGCATCATAACTACGCATCTGTGGCTCCGTTTTGGGCGTGTAGCATATCAAATAGTTTGCCTCGACGAGTACTTCATTTCATTCCATTGCGCCATGTTCGTTTGAGTCAATCTTGATGCCTGAATCATCTTGCAAAAGTGCTGTTGATGTTAATCTGCTGAAACTGTTATAGCTTGATGATTTGTCATTTTTGTTGCATTTTATGTGTGCCTCCTATGAGCATGAGCTCTACATGTGCTTTTAACTATGTCATGTCGTCTTCACAGTGGTGCCATCCATGTATTTTTGTGGGTCCTGTACTGATGCATCGAGCTTGTTAAGTAGGGTACTTGCTGTTGCTGTTTTGCTATGCTGAAGCTGTTATTTTGTGATGCTATGTAAACCTGCTGCTACAAGTCATTCTATGCATAATCTGGTGATGTTCACTAAAAATGATTTGTTATACATGTCATTCTCTATCCATCCATGCCCCTGGTTGCAATTATAGCCTGCTGTAACATGTTGTTATCTTGCTCCAAACTTGCTAAATAATGTTGTTGTCAGCCTGATTAACTTTAAGTTCAGTTTTGCCATGTGTTTTGCTAGTGATCCATGCACCCTATAAACTTGCTCTTGCCATGCTTAGCTTCATAAACATGCCTTCTTACTGTCGTTACCTTGTCATGCCATGTATTGCTCTGTGGTGAGTGGTACAAGCTCACCAACATGCCTTCTTATTATTGTTCCTGCCATGTATGAATCTGTCATATCATTTGTCATGTTTACATGGGTGCCATCATATCTTCTGTTCCTTTTTGGCTCATGGTCATTAAGGGACTTTTGTTACATGCAATTAATAGATTCATGCTATACCTTTGGTTGTCATGTTAAGCTCCTGTAGCATGTTGTTTGAGAGCTCTAAACATTGCAACCTGATGTTATTTCTGCTAATGACTGAAATTGTTATTATTTGCAATCTTGCCATGTCTTTTTGAGCATGCTCTAGTAATTTCTGGAGATAGATCAGTGTTCATGTTTTGTCATGCATTACCTGTACATCATGTCCATGCCTTTTGTTTTCCTATTGTGGTACTGTAGCATATTGTTTTGATGCTTGCTAGATGCCTAGTTGCTGTTATGGGCAGATTGTTGTTATGTCTTGTATAGAGTGTATGTGTGGAACCATTGCTCTGTTTTGAGTGTGCTCTATATGGAACTTGCTTGATTTTGCATGTAGTTTCATATTATCATGTTGCATCCTTGTTTTGAGGTGTTTTGCTTGATGTTTGTATACATTTTGCATCAATGCCATGGTTAACTTGTCTTGCTCATATCTTCTAGGCCGTAGCTCCGAACTAAATTATCTTTATATGTAACTTGACTAGAATTTCGTGTAGATCCTCTTGGTGCTCTTTAACTTGCTATTTAACAACTTCAACTTAATGTTTGTTCAGATCTGTACCAACTTTGAAACTTGCATATGAGGACTTACCGGAATTGTTATATGTTGTTCCCGGCCTCATTTAAACTTGCCTTGATGTGTTGCTCTTGTTT
The DNA here is from genome assembly GCA_021437245.1 of Aegilops speltoides. Taxonomy (NCBI): domain Eukaryota; kingdom Viridiplantae; phylum Streptophyta; class Magnoliopsida; order Poales; family Poaceae; genus Aegilops; species Aegilops speltoides. The sequence goes on along the minus strand of CM038142.1, from coordinate 246,297,477 downwards.
GCATCATCTCTTTCCATGAGTAGCTTCATGTAGTCTTGTCTTTCATCATACTTGGTTGAGCATCATGCCTTGTTCACGTGTGGTGTGTTTACCATGTTGTGTGCTTCTTCTCGATAGTTCCCATTTCGTTGCAATCGTGAGGATTCGTTCCTCTACGCTTGGTTTGTCTTCGTGGCTTCATCTTCTTCATGGACTCGTTCTTCTTCCTAGCGGGATTTCAGGCAAGATGACTGCTACCCTGGATCTCATTACTACCATTGCTATGCTAGTTGCTTCGTTCTATCGCTTTGCTGCGCTACCTATCATTTGCTCTTCAAGCCTCTCAAATTGCCATGTCAGCCTCTAACCTTTGTCACCCTTCCTAGCAAACCGTTGCTTGGCTATGTTACTGCTTTGCTCGGCCCCTCTTATAGCATTGTTAGTTGCAGGTGAAGTTGAAGATTGCTCCATGGTGGACAGGATTTTGTTGGGATATCACAATATCTCTTATTTAATTAATGCATCTATATATTTGGTAAAGGATGGAAGGCTCGGCCTTATGCCTGGTATTTTGTTCCACTCTTGCCGCCCTAGTTTTCGTCATACCGGTGTTATGTTCCCGGATTATGCGTTCCTTACGCGGTCGGGTGATTTACGGGACCCCCTTGATAGTTCGCTTTGAATAAAACTCCTCCAGCAAGGCCCAACCTTGGTTTTACCATTTGCCTCACCTAGCCCTTTTTCCCTTGGGTTTCCGGAGCCCGAGGGTCATCTTTATTTTAGCCCCCCCCGGGCCAGAGCTTCTCTAAGTGTTGGTCCGAAAGGAGCAACCTGCGAGGCCACCTCGGGGCAACTTGAGGGTTGGTTTTACTCGTAGCTTGACTTATCTGGTGTTGCCCTAAGAACGAGATATGTGCAGCTCCTATCGGGATTGTCGGTGCATTAGGCGGCTTTGCTGGTCTTGTTTTACCATTGTCGAAATGTCTTGTAAACCGGGATTCCGAGACTGATCGGGTCTTCCTGGGAGAAGGAATATCCTTCGTTGATCGCGAGAGCTTATCATGGGCTAAGTTGGGACACCCCTGCAGGGTATAAACTTTCGAGAGCCGTGCCCGCGGTTATGTGGCAGATGGGAATTTGTTAATGTCCGGTTGTAGATAATTTGACATAGATCCGAATTAATACGCATCAACTGTGTGTGTAGCTGTGATGGTCTCTTCTCGACGGAGTCCGGGAAGTGAACACGGTTTCTGTGTTATGATTGACGTAAGTAGGAGCTCAGGATCACCTCTTGATCATTGCTAGTTTCACGACAGTTCCGTTTGCTCTCTTCTCGCTCTTATTTGCGTATGTTAGCCACCATATATGCTTAGTCGCTGCTGCAACCTCACCACTTTACCCCTTCCTTTCCCATTAAGCTTTGCTAGTCTTGATACCCATGGTAATGGGATTGTTGAGTCCTCGTGGCTCACAGATTACTACAACAATAGTTGCAGGTACAGGTTATGCGATGACCATTATGCGAGAGCGATGTTTGCTTGTTTGGACTTCTTCTTCTGCTTCTTCTTTGATCAGGGGATAGGTTCCAGGTCGGCAGCCTGGGCTAGCAGGGTGAATGTCATTTGAGTTTCTATTTGTGTTCCATCCGTAGTCGGATGTTGATCTCTTGTAACATGATGTTGTAATCGTGTGGCATTGTATGCCTTTTGTATGTATCCCCATCTATTATGTAATGTTGATGTAATGATATCCACCTTGCAAAAGCGTTTCAATATGCGGGTCTATCCTTGGTGGGACCTTCGAGTTCCTTTTGGATAGGGTCGCGTATTGGGCGTGACAACAGTCTTTGCCACACAGTTTCTTCTACGCACCATGTGTGATGCATTCAATAACGCAAACGATAAAATTTGTAATATTGTGTGCGATGGGAACGCTATCACAAACGATTTAATAGGGAAAATTGTGTGTGATGTACCTACGAACGGAAACGTTTTCCTTGCAGCGACTGTGTGAGATGTATATACGAACCAAAATGTTTCGTGGGGACTAACTGTGTGGGATGTACTTACGACCGGAAATGATTTCACCTGTATAATTGTATTTTTTAGCACTACTGTATGTATAACCATATTTGCTGGCTTGCCGGTCGCACACGACCTCATTTTGCCGAGCGTGTGCCAAGAGGGCATATCCCCGACGGTTTCTGGGTCATGTGGGAAGGCCCCCCTAATCGCCCACACTCACTAGGTGACGGTTCTGAACGCCATCGCAGAAAGGGTTTAAAAACCGTTTGTATAGCACCTCGCTATACCAGTGGGGCCTCACCCCCACGAAGGCCTCGCGGTAGAAGGCAAAGACTGACAAGAGGAGGATAGAGTTGGGCTGGAGGTGAAGCGTGTGCATCTGGTAGTGGTCGAGGATGGCGAAGAAGAACTTGGAGAAAGGCGGGATGAGCCTCGCATAGATGTTGTGGAGGAAGAAGGGAAAGAACGTACCCGCCAAAGCTCCTCACTTGGCGGAGCCAACCCGAAGCTCGGTCTCTCTTGCCTCATTGTTGTTGCTCGCCGTCAGTGGGAGCACGGCGGCAAGATGCCCGACTTTAGTGATGGTGGGCTGCCACGACGGCAGGAGCGGAGGCCGCGTCGGCAAGCTTTGCCTTCTTACCCGTCATTGGCGAGAATCTCAAGAGCAAGGACTTGGTGGATCTGGAGGCGCTCTTGGCAGGAGAGGGATAAGATCTGGAGCAAGGAGAAGGGAAGGCAATGTAGGCATGGCTGTAGGAGTTGGCCTTTTTGTTTGGTCGTGCCAGTTGCCGAGGCAGTGTGGGGAAGCGAAGATGCCCATGTCCCATCAGGCGCCACGCGTCGACTCGGCCTGCAGGCGATTGGGGCCCGCGGTGCTCCGCACTGGCCCTTTGGCTTCGCCTCGAAGCCAAGTGCGAGCGCGCCTTGGGCCCGGGGGCTTTTGTCGGCGTTTTGGGAATCAGGGTACCCAGACCTACCTGCCTGCGGCCCATGGTGTGGCTCCATCAATGGCCTGGTACGGCCATCTTCAACCACGACAAGACAAGACCCTCGCGAGGGGCCAAGCCTCGCAACGCAGACGACATCAAGACCTCCCGAAGGAGCGGGCCCCCTCAAGTAGCCTCCTGAGGAGCGGAGATTTTTATGCAAGGCCTCACCTCATGAGGCTGAAATGACATCAACCATGAGGACCAAGGCCAGGCGCACGCCAGTGGGCGCAGAGCTGCAGGTTTCCTCTTTGGTGCAAAGGAGGCAAGCGCAGGTGTGGAGTCCCAAGGAATCAGCCAAAGGTTGCTATTTGCGTGCAACAAGACCAGGACCCCCACAACGGCAGGATGGATGTCATCGTCGAGCCCAGCATGACATCATGATCAGAAGCTTTGCAGGTGAAGACCACCTTTCGTCTGGATCGAGTGTACTACTTTTCCCCTTTCAAATTTGGCCGTTGTGGGATCCCTTCCCGCCTAAGTTTTGGGGGAAGAGGACCAAGGCCACTATAAATATAGCCTAGCCACCACTGTAGGAGGCACCGGGTGATCGACTCATAGAATCCCCAAGAGCTCAACACAAGAACAAGCCTCCTGAGGTTATTCTTACACTTCTACTAGTTCATCCTCAGCCCCCTGCAAGGCTAATCCACCACAAAGCAGGAGTAGGGTTTTACACCACAAGGTGGACCGAACCTGGGTAAACTGTCATGTCCATTTCCATCATGTTCATCGAGCTAGGTCGTGAGAGCAGTGGGTTGATCGACTTGAGAGGTTGAGTTCTTCGCACATGCCCCTGAGTTCGAACCTTTCTTGGGTCTGTGGAGCCCGGAATCCGACAGGCGTGAACTTCTTGAGGACACTTCTTCCAGGATTTCTTGAGGACCCACCTTGAGAACTTGGAAAGCAATCATTCACCTATGTGGACAAGGAAAAACCCTCTAGCACTTTATTTGAAGCTTCTGGAGGTGCACCCCAGGGTTGCCATGTGACTACGCACCAAACCAACTTGTGTTGGGTCATGCAGCCCTCCATGATCTTTTCCTATATTCTTCCCTGGGGCGCGAGCCTATGTGAACATGAGGCATGCCAGGAAACATGAAGAGCGCGGGTCTCAATACTCAGAAGTTCCCAAGTAATCGCCTCCGCTGCCTCCGGAAGCACACACTTGGAACGTGTCGTGCATTGTGGGTGTAGGAGCTGCTCCACCTGCAACTTGACACATTGTACCACCCTCCAACAAGTCCTAGGGTAGCCAAAACTTCAATCAACAATGTAGTGTGATAGTGGAAAGCGGTTTTTTTGTTGGACTTAGTCCGCTAAAAATTAGGGAAATCAAAAATATCCATGAAATGCAAAGGAGAATGCATCATGGATCCGATAGCCCATAGAAAAAAATCCCAATGAAAATCCAAAAGGCAACAAAAGAGTACAAATTTGAAGAAAAGATTTTTTTAGGAAACTTCTGTTGATTGGGGGCACAGGGCAAACTCCCTGGGAATCGAAGAGCTAGTATGCTCCCCCGCCATATACTTGATCGATGACATATGGTCCTTCCCACTTCGGCTCAAACTTGCCCTTTGTTTTGTGTGTCACGACAATGGGCCACCTAAGAACGAGGACCAACTCGCCTTTCCGAAAGACGCGTTCTTTGACGAGCTTGTCGTAGGCTCTCACCATGTTTTGGCGATAAAGCTCCAAGTTTTGAGGGCATGAAGTCGTGCCTCTTCAAGGGCGTCAAGCTCTTGGAACCACAGTTGTACCTGTTCATCTTGGGTGATCTTGTATTGGATGGCCACTAGCAAAGAGGGTAGCTAGACCTCCATTGGAGGACCACCTCACTCCCGTAAATGAGAGGAAACGGGGTTGCCGGTGTTGGGGTACGAACCATAACGCGGTACACCCACAAGGACTCAAAGAGATGGTCATGCCAGTCTATCATGTTCCCTATCACCGTTTTCTTGAGTATCTTGTCAAGTGTTTTGTTGAAGGCTTCGATTGCACCGTTGGCTTGGTTTAGATGGTGGGGATGCGGTGATGAAGTGAAGGGGAGAGCGGTAGGCCCATTGCTCCAGCTACACTTATCCATATTCCTCCGTCTTGTCATTGTCTAATGATGAAGTGAGTGGCCCTCGCCTCGTCGGTGCCCGGCCTAGTGGTGTTCGCCTTGTCGGTGCCCAGCAAGATATAGGGATTGCTTCATTGGAAAATATATGTCGGTGGAGTACAACTTTGCCTTGCTGGTGCTAAGACAATGTTGGTGATGTGCATCAGTGTGGATGTTGAGGTAGATGTGGGAGATGTTGCTGCCACAACAAGCGGTAATGCAGGATTGGCATGCTGAAACCATGCAACATGGCCCAGTCAATGATGATGAGTTGTTGAGGCCATTACAGTGTCGGTGTAACCAATGACCTTGTCAAATCAAGAGTCGGCGCGAACCACACCCGACAATGGCTTGTGTCAGCTACGATGTAGATGCCGCCCCACCATGGGATGAGCTTTATGTCGGCGATGGTGTAGATGGATCTCCGCTTAAGTGGCATTGCATATGACAACCTTCCTGGGGCAAGCTCCGTATCGATGATGGTGTAGGTCGTGCCCCACTTTGGGCGAGCTTGACGGATGAGGTGTAAACGAAGCCCTGCCTCAATAAGGTTCGTATCGATGGGACCCACCTTGATGCGGAGCATCCTACGGTCATCCCCATGGACACTACTTCGACTACTCAAGCTCCAAGTGGACCCATGACAAGAGCTCGAGCACGTGCTATTCAATCCGAGGTTAACTCTCTCCTTGTTGAACTTCCCTTTGACCCACTTTAAACATGGCTACTACCTCAAACGTAGATGCTTTGTGTGCTTAGGTACCAAGAAAGTAACCAAGGAGAAGTTATGACGCAAGATGAACATCGAGAGCATGTAGACGATCTGCCCAGCCCAGAAGGACCGGAACAACCGCCCGGGCAGAACAACCGGCCAGCTACCGGCCCACCTTCTGTGATCGAGCGGAGCAAGGCCGGTGCTGCACCGGTTTTACAAGTTTCTGCCCAAAGACCGAAACAACCACCACGACAACCGGTACAACCGCTGGCCCCTTCGACGTCCATCTCCAGAAGCCAGCGCGTGACCTCCCAGCGTAGTACCGCCTTCCACATCCGGAACTACCTCCCTGCATGAGCTCCCAGCGGAACTACCAGCCACATGACCGGTACTACCGGCCTGCCTGCGCGCAATGCAAGGGGTTTTCGCCCCATGTATCCTCTCCCACTTACCCCTTCATGGCTTAGAACTATATATACTCGTCTCCTAGCTTCGTATTAGGGTTAGCATTTGTTTAGCTCATATTTTGTGTGAGAGCCTTGCTCATCCACTTGGTTACTTCTCCTCGAAGCTCACGACCTCTTCGGAGAAGATCCCCCAAGCGGATTCAAGACCCCTTCAAGGGAAGACAATCAAGACCTCCTCAAGGAGAAGAACGGCTACTCGTGTATCTTTCCTTTGTTGATTTTGAAACTTGTGCTACCTTATGTGTTCGATGATCTAGCCCTTGTGTGATCAATTACTTGTCGGTTGAGTTTCTCTCATTCATCCCCGTGTTCTTCCTCATGTTCTTCTGCTTGTTCGTCGTGTTCCCCGTAGGATCCACTCCAAACGTGAAAGATCGTCCACATAGGGTTCCGCCCTACATCATCTATGGTATCATGAGCCACGTTGATCACGTTTTTGGAGCCCCTGCCCCGTGTTTTCTAGCTTGATTTTGTTGTTTTCGTCCTAAATCCGAAAATCCCCACCAAAAATAGCCCCAAATTTTTTTGTGATTTGTTGGTTTGATGATGTTTTGTTGATTTTGATCCGTGGATTTGCTTGGTTTCAAGTGGATCTAGCATCCCCACAAGTTTCCCCTCTTTTCATCCACGAAATCCATCCAATTTTGCCCCCAAAATCATCTTTATCCGCCCCAAAATCGCGCCCCGATTCGATCTGTGATGAATCCCAACACGAGCGGTACTACCGCCCCTCCAAGCGGTACTACCGCTGAGTACCTCAAGCGGTACTACCGCCCGCCCAAGCAGAACTACCGCCACTCCCGGTTTCAGCGTTCCAAGTTTCACCATTTCGGCCATAACTAATTCATCCGAACTCCGATTTTCGCGTTCCTTAGCTCGTTGAGAAGCTATTGACATCCCCCATCCACCTAGATAAGCTACAACATCTTTGGACACCATCTAATATTCTGAACATTGGCATCTTTGCCTAGGGCTTTCACCACATCATCCGATATACCACCTCCGCTTTTCGCTACCACCATTGTTGCTTTTGGTCTTTGAGAATTTGAGTTGTGGTTCCCGTGTCCTATTGTGTTTAGGCTATATAGGTATGGTTAGACGACAACATCACCACCGCTCATCTTCGCCAAGGACTCATCATCGCCAAGGACGGTAACCTCGACGACATCTTTGTCATCTCTCGCAATTGCATTGATAACCATCATAGCCCATCTTTTGCGTTGCTTACCCATCGAGACTAGCCATTGAGTATTGCCGGCAACGTGACTTGTGCACATTAGTGATCATACTCCATAGCATACATACCATACCAAAGTGGTGCGTATCTTGACATCAACTTGTGTGTCACAAAGTTGTCATCGCATACACAATTGCTATCTTGGTTCGTGAAGTTCTGCATGAGAAAAGAGCTCAAAAGTAAACGAGCCACCCAAGCTTTTAAGCAAACAAGAAAGATAAGCAAAGAGCTTATAAGCAAGAACCATAGCATCATACTACATTAAGATTGTCATATAAGATCATCTTGGATCATAGCACCGAAATACCATACATATAACATACTTGGGATAGAGATCGTTGCAATTTTGCCTAGTAGGTTGTGCACAAGCTCCGTATCTGCCTATTGTGCAATCGTGCTAGTGCCTCTCTAGTATTGTGCAACAAGAGCATTTTCGTGGACTCCAAATTTTGGCTCATTTTTGTTTTGCACAATCCCACTTATCTATTTGCGTGTGTGTTTTCGTGTACCACCAATTGCTTGGTCTACTTGTTGCATTTGCAAATTTGCGAATCTTTTTCAACATCTTTGAGTCAAACTAACGATTGCAATCAATTTTGTGCCATCATCCTAACCAAGCTCCACCATAAGCTTTTACTTGTGTAGGTGTGAGAACCGACAAGGATTGGTACCAATAGTGCTATTTCATTGTCCGCATTTGAGTGAACTTGATTCGTCGTCAACATCGGCCAAGGTACATTGGTATAAGTTCTTCTCCTTCTACCACTCACATTTTGCTTGGAATGATGGATAGGCCGAGTACTTCTATCAACCCACTCTTCATCGATCAAGATGATGACATGTCATCATACGTCACCAAGAGCCACCTTTTTGGTGCACAACGAGCGTTGCATCAAGAGCAACAAGCTATGAACGAACGCATCGACAACCTCGCCACCGACTTGCGACTCTCCGAGCAACTTACCATGGACTACTTCGACAACAAGCTCGACACGCACAAGCAAGAGAATGATGCAAGAATGGACGAGATCCGTGCCTTGTTGGTGAACCATCCTCATTCAACTTCTTCATACTCAAGACGAAGCCACTCAAGTCGACACTCCGACGACTCCTTCTCCAGCTCAAGTACACCGTCATCGAACACTCTTCGACGAGCCGCGCAGCAAGACCGTCATGCATCTCGCAACCCACTACACGTCAAGCATTCACAAGAGCAAGTCGATGAGCAAGTCCCTCGTCCTCACTCAAACCAAGTCGCTTTTGCTCAAGCTCAAGAACGACAATGTCTTCGTCGACAAGAGGAAGAACGAGCGCGTCTACACCAAGAGGAACAAGACGCCGAGGCTCAGCGTCTTCAACAACAACAACGTGAAGCTCAAGCTCTTGAGGCGCAACGTGCCCTTCAAGAATCAAGTCGAACCATCACCAACCGCAATCGTGAACGGCGCAATCAAGAGGAAGCCCTTCGAGAAGAAATCCAAGAGAGGAACTACCAACCACGTGTGCAACGTCAAGTTCCTCAAGCTCCTCCACAAGCTCGTAAAGCTCCACCTCAACCTCAAGTTCAACAAGAGCAAGTTGATCATGGACTTCCCCCACGCCAAGAGCAACATGAGGATGATTACCCTCCACGTCAAGGGCATCATCATCACCATCGCCAACAACACAATGAAGAACAACGCTATGGAAAGCTAAAATTCACCATGCCCAAGTTCAATGGAAGCAATGACCCCGAAGAGTACCTTTCATGGGCATTGAAGGTCGACAAAATCTTTCGTTTGCACAACTATGAGGAAGAGAAGAAGATCGCTATGGCATCACTTGAGTTCCAAGACTATGTGCTCATATGGTGGGAACAAATCCTTGAGCGCCGACAAGCAAGAGGTGAACCTCCAATCACCACTTGGGCTCAAATGAAGGACGTCATGCGAGCACGTTTTGTGCCCACATACTACAACCGCGATCTCTTCAAGAAGCTACAACTCCTCAAGCAAGGAACAAAGAGTGTTGAAGAATACTACAAGGAAATGGAAATAGCCATGATTCGAGCCAATATCAAGGAAGATGATGAGCGAAAAATGGCACGATTCTTGAATGGACTTAATCATCCCATCAAGAAGATCACCAACTTCCAACCCTACTCCAACCTCATTGAGCTCGTGCATCAAGCGACCAAGGCGGAACGTCAAGTGCAAGATGACTTCAAGTACACCAAGTACTCATCCAAGACCTACGGCTTCTCCAACAACCAAGCTTCAACAACTCCTCCAACATCTACATCAACCCAACCTTCTCCAAGCAATGACGACAAGTAAGGTTACAAGAAAACTTCGGCAAGTTCAAGTCGTCTTCCTCCTACTACGAGCAACTTCAAGCCGCGTGCTTCATCATCTACTCCGACCGATGAGACCATCAAGAAAAGCTCCTTCAAGTGTTTCACTTGCGGCAGCCGAGGCCACAAGTCCTATGAATGCACAAACAAGCGCACCATGATCCTGAATGACGATGGCACCTACGACTCCATGAGTGATGAGGAGATGGAAGCTCTTGAGCAAGTGGCCCTGCACCGGCGCGTGAACGAGGATGAAGATGAGCAAGTCTTTTGTGATGAAGATACGAGCCCCGCTCTTGTTGTCTCCAAGGTCTTGACTCTTCAACATCAACAAGAAGAAGACCAACGATGCCATATCTTACACACCAAGGCCGGAATCAACGGAAGGTCCGGCAAGGTCATCATCGATGGAGGTAGTTTCCACAACTTGGCAAGTGAAGAACTATGCTCCAAGCTTCAATTGGTCAAGAGGAAGCACCCGCACCCCTACAAGGTTCAATGGCTAAGTGACTCCAGCACTATATGAGTTGAGCATACGGTCCAAGTCTCCTTCAAAATTGGTGCATATGAGGACACTTTGGAGTGTGATGTGGTCCCAATGACCGTTTGCCACCTCCTTCTTGGTCGATGTAACGCCCCGGATTCGTTGCGCCAGGTGTCCGCCAATTATTCGCCGTCGTTGCCATGTCATTTGCTTGCGTGTTGCACTTTGCCATGTCATCATATGCATTTCATATCATGCCATCATGTGCATTCCATTTTGCATACGTGTTCGTCTCATGCATCCGAGCATTTTCCCCGTTGTCCGTTTTGCGATCCAGCACTCCTATGTCATCCGGCGTCCCCTTCTTCTCTCCTGTTGTGAGCGGGTGTTAAACTTTCTCGGAATGGACCGAGGTTTGCCAAGCGGCCTTGGTATAGCACCGGTAGACCGCCTGTCAATTTCGTGCCATTTGGAGGTCGTTTGATACTCCAACGGTTAACCGGGTAACCGTAAAGCCCTCTTTTGTTGCAGCCCAACACCCCTTCCAAAGTGGCCCAAAACCCAGCAAACTCCCCTCTATTCTCTCGGTCGTTCGATCATGATCGCGTGGCCGAAAACCGCTCCCCATTTGGAGTCTCCTAGCTCCCTCTACCTATAAAAACGTCTTCCCCTCTCCATTTTCGGATCATTTTCCCCCCGAAACCCTAGCCCCGCTCCTCTCGCCCGCCGGACATGTCCGTCCCGCGCCGGACATCGTCCTCCGCCGCCGCCCGCAGCCAATCTCCGCCCGCCACCTGTCCCAGCCGCCGCCAGTTCGCTGGGGCCCGAGGCAGCCGCCCCGCCCGATCTGGGCGCGCCCTCGCCGCGCGCTTCGCGCATCGCGCCGCCTTGTCGCCGCCGGCCTCCGTGCCGCCGCCGTCGAGTGCGTCGTCGGCCCGCCCTCCGTCGCCTCGCCTCGGCCTCTGCCGCCGCCGCGCCTCCGCGCTCGAACCCGAGGCGCCAGACCACGCGCGCGCGCTGCTGCCATCAGACCCGCCGCCGCGGTCGCCCGACCACCGCCGCCGCGATCGCGCCCGCCTCGGCGCGGATCCCGTCCGCCGCTGCCTCGCAGACTCGCCTGCCCGCCTCGCCCGATCCGGCGGGATCCGGCCGAGGAGCCCCCTCGCCGGATCTGTCGCCCCGCCGGCGAACTCCCTCGCCGGACCGCCGCCGTTGACGTTTGGGTCTGCCCCGACCCGATCCGCGCTGGACCCGACGCGCTGCGCCCGGATCCACCTCGTCCCGACCCGATCCACGTTGACCCCGCGAGGTTGTTTTTCCACTAAGTCTCGAATATTTCAGCTTCATCATGCCATGTTCATCGCATTGTAACTCTGCATCCGTAACTCCGTTTCGTGCGTGTAATATGTCAAATTGTTCGTCTCGATGAGTACTTCATTTAATTCCATTGCATCATTTTCATTTGAGCTCATCTTGATGCCCGAAATGCTGTTGGAAGAGTGCATGTTGATGTTGATCTGCTGAAACTGTTATAACATGCTCATTTGTCATTTTTGCCATGATTGATGTGTGCATCCTATGAGTATGAGCTCTACATGTGTTTTGATCTATGATATGCCATCTTTCCAGTGGTGCCAACCATGTATTTTTGTGAGTTGTGTGCTGAGTGCATCGAGCTTGTTAAGGAGAGTACTTGCTGTTACTGTTTTGCTAGGCTGAATCTGTTATTTTGTGATGCCATGTTAACCTGCTACTACAAGTCATTTCGTGCATTATTTTGGAGATGTTCACTAAATATGTTTTGATCTACATGTCATGCTCTATCCATTCATGACCTTGGTTGCATTTATAGCTTGCTGTAGATTGTTCATATCTTGCTCCAAAGTTGCTTGATAATGTTGTTGTCAGCCTGTTAACATTAAGTTAAATATTTCCATGATTGTTTGCTAGTGATCCATGCACCCTAAGAACTTGTTATTGCCATGCTTAGCTTCACAAACATGTCTTCTTACTGTTGGTTGCCTTGCCATGCCATATATTGCTCTGTGGTGAGTGGTTCAAGCTCATGAACATGCCTACTTATTGTTGTTCCTGCCATGTATGAATCTGTAATATAACTTGCCATGTTTACATGGGTGTCATCATATTTTCTGTGCCCTTTTGGCTCATGCTCAGTAAGGGACTTTTGATCTATGCAATTAGTATATTCATGCCATGCCGTTGTTTGCCATGATAAGTTCCTGTAACATGTTGTTTGATAGATCTAAACATTGCAACCTGATGTTATTTCTCCAAAGTCTGAAACTGTTATTATTTGCAATCTTTCCATGTCTTTTGAGCATGTTCTAGTTGTTTCTGGAGATAGCTCAGTGTTCATGTTTTGTTGTGATTTACCTGTACTTCATGCCCATGCCTTTTGTTATTATGTTGGGGTGCTGTAGCATGTAGTTTTGATGCTTGTAAGATGCCTAGTTGCTGTTATGGACAGATTGTTGTTATGTCTTGTATAGAGTGTATGTGTTGCACCGTTGCTCCGTTTTGAGTGTGCTCTATATGAAACTTGCTCGTTTTTGCATGTAGCTTCTTATTATCATGGTGCATCCTTGTTTTGGTGTGTTTGCTTGATGTTTGTATGCATTTTGCATCAATGCCATGTTCAACTTGTTTTGCTCATATCTTCTAGGCCGTAGCTCCGAATCTAATGAACTTTATATGTAACTTGACTAGAATTTCGTGTAGATCCTCTTGGTGCTCTTTAACTTGCTATTTAACAAATTGAACATAATGTTTATTCAGTTCTGGACCAACTTCGAAATTTGCATATGAGGACTTAACGGAGTTGTTATATGTTGTTCCCGGCCTCATTTAAACTTGCATTGATGCGTTGTTCTTGTTTGCATCATCTCTTGCCATGAGTAGCCTAATCTAGCTTTCTCATGCATCATGCTTGTTGTGCATCATGTCTTGTCATGTGTGGTGTGTTTACCATGGTGTGTGCTTCTTCTCAATAGTTCCTGTTTCGTTGCGATCGTGAGGATTCGTTCGTCTACGCTTGGTTCGTCTTCGTGGCTTCATCTTCTTCATGGACTCGTTCTTCTTCCTTGCGGGATTTCAGGCAAGATGACCGCTACCCTGGATCTCACTACTATCATTGCTATGCTAGTTGCTTCGTTCTATCGCTATGCTGCGTTACCTATCATTGCTCTTCAAGCCTCCCAAATTGCCATGAACCTCTAACCTTTGACACCTTCCTAGCGAACCATTGATTGGCTATGTTACCGCTTTGCTCAGCCCCTCTTATAGCATTGCTAGTTGCAGGTGAAGTTGAAGATTGCTCCATGGTGGACAGGGTTATGTTGGGATATCACAATATCTTTTATATTATTAATGCATCTATATATTTGGTAAAGGGTGGAAGGCTCGGCCTTATGCCTGGTGTTTTGTTCCACTCTTGCCGCCCTAGTTTCCGTCATACCGGTGTTATGTTCCCGGATTTTATGTTCCTTACGCAATCGGGTGATTTATGGGACCCCCGATAGTTCGCTTTGAATAAAACTTGCCAAAGAAGGCCCAACCTTGGTTTTACCATTTGCCTCACCACCACCTATACCCTTCCCTTGGGTTGGCCAACCCAAGGGTCATCTTTATTTTAGCCCCCGGCCGATTGCTTGTCTAAGTGTTGGTCTCGAATCGAAACTACTGCAGGGGCCACCTCGGGAAATTCAAGTCTGGTTTTACTCGTAGCTAGTCTCATCCGGTGTTGCCCGAGAACGAGATATGTGCAGCTCCTATCGGGATTGTCGGCGATCGGGCGGCTTTGCTGGTCTTGTTTTACCATTGTCGAAATGTCTTGTAAACCGGATTACGAGGCGATCGGGTCTTCCCGGAGAAGGTCTATTCCTTCGTTGATCGCGAGACCTTGTCATGGGCTAAGTTGGGACACCCCCGTAGGGTATAAACTTTCGAGAGTCGTGCCCACGGTTATGTGGCAGATGGGAATTTGTTAATGTCCGGTTGTAGATAACTTGACACCAGATCCGAATTAAAATGCATCAACCGAGTGTGTAGCCGTGATGGTCTCTTCTCGGCGGAGTCCGGGAAGTGAACACGGTTTCTGTGTTATGATTGACGTAAGTAGGAGTTCAGGATCACCTCTTGATCATTACTAGTTGACGACCATTCCGCTTGTTTCTCTTCTCGCTCTCTTTTGCGTATGTTAGCCACCATATCATGCTTAGTCGTTGCTGCAACCTCACCACTTTACCCCTTCCTTTCCCATTAAGCTTTGCTAGTCTTGATACCCATGGTAATGGGATTGCTGAGTCCTCGTGGCTCACAGATTACTACAACAACAGTTGCAGGTACAGGTTACGCGATGATCTTGACGCGAGAGCGATGCTTGCTTGTGTTGAGTTCTTCTTCTGCTTCTTCTTTGATCAGGGGATAGGTTCCAGGTCGGCAACCTGGGCTAGCAGGGTGGATATTGTTTGAGTTTCTGTTCATGATTCATCCATAGTCGGATGTTGTTCTTGTATGTTGTATTGTTGTATTCTTGTGACATTGTATGTATTGGATGTATCCCCACTATTATGTAATGTTGATGTAATGATATCCACCTTGCAAAAGCGTCTTCAAGATGCGCTTCTATCCTTGGTGGGACCTTCGAGTTCCTTTAGAATAGGGTCGCATCTTGGGCGTGACAAGTTGGTATTAGAGCCTCGACCGACCTTAGGAGCCCCCTTGATTGATCGTGTAGTTTGGCCGTTGTTGAGTCTAGAAGAAAACTGATTTCGGAGTCTAGTTATATCGGAGAGTAGGAATTCTTTTTACTCCTCAACCCCTTCGTCGCTCTGGTGAGGAATCTTGACGTAGGTGTTTTGAATTACTCCTCTTCCCCTTCAAATTTTCTTTAGGTTCACGCAGTTGGTTTTCGATCATTGTTCCTCAGCTCTTTTATCCGGTGCATTTCTCGTCAAGTTGCCTCGAGCCTCTTCATCTTTGAGTTCAATCCTTAGTTGTTGTTTTTTTCACCCGCCCTCCCCTTTTTCTCCTCGGAACCGGAGTCCATAATCGAGTATCCATCCTACTCGTGAGAAATCTTTGCTTTCTTTCCTCAATGATTTCAACCGGTGTTTTCTCTTCAAGATATTCGTCGGTTTCCCCTTCCAGTTGCCTGTGTTTTTACCGCCCTCCCACCCCTTTTCTTCCCGGAGTCTGAGCATCTATTCGAGAAGCTATTTCATTCGTGTGGAGCCTCTTCAGTCTTTTGTCAATTATTTCAACCGGTGAATTCTCGTCTCGTTCGTCATTCTTCATCTCTTTTTCTTTTCCGGTGGATTCAATTCCATTTTTCGGTAGTGATTATATTCTTTCCCTCGGCTCAAATGTTTTCCCTGCTCATTCGCCTCTCGCCAGTTTATCCTTCCAGAGTGTTCAAGATATCTCAGAAGATTCGTGTTTGCATTCAATTATTTCGAGGTTGTCACCTCATTCAAGTTTTTCAATTGTTCCGGTGCATTAATCCTTTCCAACGGTGTCGTGCCCTAACCCACAGGTCTTTTCCCAGGATCTAACCTGACTCTTCTAATTTCCCCGGAGTTATTCTCAAATTCTTTTCAAGTTTGACGTAAGTATGAATTTCATCAGTCAGATATTTTCCAAGATCGCTTTCAAATTCTTTTCATCGTCGGCTCAACCTCTTTGCTTTTCTTTATCCCGGAGTATCTCAGTAATTTTGGTGGTGTTTCTCATCATCGTTTGAAGATTGAAGAAGAAGATTTCTCTTTAATCTTGTCCGTTCCTCGGAGATTCGCGGTGCTAGCTCGATGTTATGCTATCAAATTGTTTCTAGTCATGCAAATTCTTTTCATCCATCCGGAGTATGTCAGGAGTTGTTTTTTTCCATTTCTTTTCATCGGAGGCCATCATTCTAGTTACCGTTCTCTAATTATCCCGGTGCTTCATTCAAGTGCTCTTTAATCAGATCGAGTTCTTCTCGTTCTCTTGTATCTAAATCCCCTCGAGCATATTGGTTCTTCTAATTCTTCCCGGTGATTCATACTCTTTCGTCAGTCATTTCCGAATACTTATGGTGGTTCGTTCAAGATTCTTTTCTTTGATTATCATATTATTTCATTCGTTCTTTTCAATCCTACCGGTGGTTCATGAAGACCTTCTCAAGTTTGCGATATGTCACTTCTCAATTCTTTTTCAAGAAGAATAAGTAGTATGCAAAATCCATTGCTTGTCATCAATTTAATTTGATGAAGGATAAGCATACAATAAATCTTATTCTTATTTAATCCAAGTGATTAATCCCTTCCTTCAGAGTTTGTTCTTGAGGAATAAATTCTAGTTCCAAGTGTTTTCATCTTTTCTTTTCCGGAGTTCAAATTTCCTCGGCCATCTCGTCGGAACCTCCATCTAAATCACCGCAAGGCTCATCTTATTCTTTCATCCTTCATTCTATCTCATCATCCTTTTATTACCGGAGTTCTTCATGGTGATTCTTCATGATTCAATTCATTCTTCAAGAGTTAGTGTCATTCCATCTTGTGAAGTTCGCGTTCTATTCTTTCGATGTTTCAGCGGGAGTGCTTCCTAAATCCTTTCAGCCTTATTCGTTTCTTTTCTCATTCTAACCACTCCGGTTAGAACGAGTCGTTTCTTAGTCTATCTGATTCCGTGAGCTTTTGATTCTCGTCGTTCCTCTCTTTTTCTCGAGTGCTCTCAATTCTTTGCTTTTTTCTTGAATTCTTGCTTCACCTCATCCCTTTTTCTCTTCCGTCTCGGTCCTAAGATCTCGGGACGAGATCTCTTGTTAGTGGAGGAGTGTTGTAACGCCCCGGATTTGTTGCGTCAGGTGTCCGCCAGTTATTCGCCGTCGTTGCCATGTCATTTGCTTGCGTGTTGCACTTTGCCATGTCATCATATGCATTTCATATCATGCCATCATGTGCATTCCATTTTGCATATGTGTTCGTCTCATGCATCCGAGCATTTTCCCCGTTGTCCGTTTTGCGATCCGGCACTCCTATGTCATCCGGCGTCCCCTTCTTCTCTCCTGTTGTGAGCGGGTGTTGGAATGGACCGAGGTTTTCCAAGTGGCCTTGGTATAGCACCGGTAGACCGCCTGTCAAGTTTCGTGCCCTTTGGAGGTCGTTTGATACTCCAACGGTTAACCGGGTAACCGTAAAGCCCTCTTTTGTTGCAGCCCAACACCCCTTCCAAAGTGGCCCAAAACGTAGCAAACTCCCCTCTATGCTCTCGGTCGTTCGATCACGATCGCGTGGCCGAAAACCGCTCCCATTTGGAGTCTCTTAGCTCCCTCTACCTATAAAAACGTCTTCCCCTCTCCATTTTCGGATCATTTTCCCCCCGAAACCCTAGCCCCGCTCCTCTCGCCCTCCGGACATGTCCGTCCTGCGCCGGACGTCGTCCTCCGCCGCCGCCCATGATCAATCTCGCCACACTGTCCCGGCCCGCCGCCAGGTCGTGAGGCCAGGGGCCCGAGTCGCGCCCTCGCGCGCGCCGCGCGCGCCACGCCAGATCGCCGCCCGCCGCCGTGCCGCCGCCGTCAGCGCCGCCGTCTGCCCGCCCTCCGTCGCCTCGCCTCGGCCTCGCCGCCCGCCCGCTGCGCCTCCGGCTTCGACCGGCGCCTCGAGGCGCCAAGGCCCGCGCTTCGCTGCCGCCACCCGCCCGCCGCCCGTCGCCCGACCACGGCCGCGCGACCGCGCCCGCCTCGGCGCGGATCCCGTCCGCCGCCGCCTCGCCGCTTCGTCGGCCCGCCTCCGCCCGATCCGGCGGGAGCCCGGCCGGAGGAGGCCCCCCCTCGCTGGATCTGTCGCCCCGCCGGCGAACTCCCTCGACGGACCGCCGCCGTTGCCGTTCGGGTCTGCCCCGACCCGATCCGCGCCGGACCCGACCCGCTGCGTCCGGATCCACCTCGTCCCGACCCGATCCACGTTGACCCCGCGAGGTTGTTTTTCCACTAAGTCCCGAATATTTCAGCTTCATCATGCCATGTTCATCGCATTGTAACTCTGCATCCGTAGCTCCGTTTCGTGCGTGTAATATGTCAAACTGTTCACCTCGACGAGTACTTCATTTCATTCCATTGCATCATTTTCAGTTGAGCTCATCTTGATGCCTGAAATGCTGTTGGAAGAGTGCATGTTGATGTTGATCTGCTGAAACTGTTATAACATGCTCATTTGTCATTTTTGCCATGATTGATGTGTGCATCCTATGAGTATGAGCTCTACATGTGTTTTGATCTATGATATGCCATCTTTCCAGTGGTGCCAACCATGTATTTTTGTGAGTTGTGTGCTGAGTGCATCGAGCTTGTTAAGGAGGGTACTTGCTGTTACTGTTTTGCTAAGCTGAATCTGTTATTTTGTGATGCCATGTTAACCTGCTGCTACAAGTCATTTCGTGCATTATTTTGGAGATGTTCACTAAATATGTTTTGATCTACATGTCATGTTCTATCCATTCATGCCCTTGGTTGCATTTATAGCTTGCTGTAGATTGTTCATATCTTGCTCCAAATTTGCTTGATATTGTTGCTGTCAGCCTGTTAACATTAAGTTCAATGTTTCCATGATTGTTTGCTAGTGATCCATGCAACCTATGAACTTGTTATTGCCATTCTTAGCTTCACAAACATGTCTTCTTACTGTTGGTTGCCTTGCCATGCCATGTATTG
This sequence comes from Aegilops speltoides, assembly GCA_021437245.1. Lineage (NCBI taxonomy): Eukaryota > Viridiplantae > Streptophyta > Magnoliopsida > Poales > Poaceae > Aegilops > Aegilops speltoides. The sequence continues at coordinate 246,278,436 of CM038142.1, read as the reverse complement.
CTCTGTGGTGAGTGGTTCAAGCTCATGAACATGCCTACTTATTGTTGTTCCTGCCATGTATGAATTTGTAATATAACTTGCCATGTTTACATGGGTGCCATCATATTTTCTGTGCCATTTTGGCTCATGGTCAGTAAGGGACTTTTGATCTATGCAATTAGTAGATTCATGCCATGCCTTTGTTTGCCATGATAAGTTCCTGTAACATGTTGTTTGATAGCTCTAAACATTGCAACCTGATGTTATTTCTGCAAAGTCTGAAACTGTTATTATTTGCAACCTTTCCATGTATTTTGAGCATGTTCTAGTTGTTTTTGGAGATAGCTCAGTGTTCATGTTTTGTTGTGCTTTACCTGTACTTCATGCTCATGCCTTTTGTTATTATGTTGGGGTGCTGTAGCATGTTGTTTTGATGCTTGTAAGATGCCTAGTTGCTGTTATGGACAGATTGTTGTTATGTCTTGTATAGAGTGTATGTGTTGCACCGTTGCTCCGTTTTGAGTGTGCTCTGTATGAAACTTGCTCGTTTTTGCATGTAGCTTCTTATTATCATGGTGCATTCTTGTTTTGGTGTGTTTGCTTGATGTTTGTATGCATTTTGCATCAATGCCATGTTTAACTTGTTTTGCTCATATCTTCTAGGCCGTAGCTCCGAATCTAATGAACTTTATATGTAACTTGACTAGAATTTCGTGTAGATCCTCTTGGTGCTATTTAACTTGCTGTTTAACAACTTGAACATAATGTTTATTCAGTTCTGGACCAACTTCGAAATTTGCATATGAGGACTTACCGGAGTTGTTATATGTTGTTCCCGGCCTCATTTAAACTTGCCTTGATGCGTTGTTCTTGTTTGCGTCATCTCTTCCCATGAGTAGCCTCATCTAGCTTTCTCATGCATCATGCTTGTTGTGCATCATGTCTTGTCATGTGTGGTGTGTTTACCATGTTGTGTGCTTCTTCTCGATAGTTCCCGTTTCGTTACGATCGTGAGGATTCGTTCGTCTACGCTTGGTTCGTCTTCGTGGCTTCATCTTCTTCATGGACTCGTTCTTCTTCCTTGCGGGATTTCAGGCAAGATGACCGCTACCCTGTGTCTCACTACTATCATTGCTATGCTAGTTGCTTCGTTCTATCGCTATGCTGCGTTACCTATCATTGCTCTTCATGCCTCCCAAATTGCCATGAACCTCTAACCTTTGACACCTTCCTAGCGAACCATTGATTGGCTATGTTACCGCTTTGCTCAGCCCCTCTTATAGCGTTGCTAGTTGCAGGTGAATTTGAAGATTGCTCCATGGTGGACAGGGTTATGTTGGGATATCACAATATCTTTTATATTATTAATGCATCTATATATTTGGTAAAGGGTGGAAGGCTCGGCCTTATGCCTGGTGTTTTGTTCCACTCTTGCCGCCCTAGTTTCCGTCATACCCATGTTATGTTCCTGGATTTTGCGTTCCTTACGCGGTCGGGTGATTTATGGGACCCCCCTGATAGTTTGCTTTGAATAAAACTTGCCCAGCAAGGCCCAACCTTGGTTTTACCATTTGCCTCACCACCATCTATACCCTTCCCTTGGGTCGGCCAACCCAAGGGTCATCTTTATTTTAGCCCCCGGGCGGTGCTTGTCTAAGTCTCGGTCTGAATCGAGCTACCATGGGCCACTCGGGAAAACTCAAGTCTGGTTTTACTCGTAGCTAGTCTCATCGGTGTTGCCACGAGAACGAGATATGTGCAGCTCCTATCGGGATTGTCGGCGATCGGGCGGCTTTGCTGGTCTTGTTTTACCATTGTCGAAATGTCTTGTAAACAGGATTCCGAGACCGATCGGGTCTTCCTCGGAGAAGGTCTATTCCTTCGTTGATCACGAGAGCTTGTCATGGGCTAAGTTGGGACACCCCTGCAGGGTATAAACTTTCGAGAGCCGTGCTCGCGGTTATATTGCAGATGGGAATTTGTTAATGTTCGGTTGTAGATAACTTGACACCAGATCCGAATTAAAACACATCAACCGAGTGTGTAGCCGTGATGGTCTCTTCTCGGCGGAGTCCGGGAAGTGAACACGGTTTCTGTGTTATGATTGACGTAAGTAGGAGTTCAGGATCACCTCTTGATCATTACTAGTTGACGACCGTTCTGCTTGTTTCTCTTCTCGCTCTCTTTTGCGTATGTTAGCCACCATATCATGCTTAGTCGCTGCTACAACCTCACCACTTTACCCCTTCCTTTCCCATTAAGCTTTGCTAGTCTTGATACCCATGGTAATGGGATTGCTGAGTCCTCGTGGCTCACAGATTACTACAACAACAGTTGCAGGTACAGGTTACGCGATGATCATGACGCGAGAGCGATGCTTGCTTGTGTTGAGTTCTTCTTCTGCTTCTTCTTCGATCAGGGGTAGGTTCCAGGTCGGCAGCCTGGGCTAGCAGGGTGGATATTGTTTGAGTTTCGGTTCATGATTCATCCGTAGTCGGATGTTGTTCTTGTATGTTGTATTCTTGTGACATTGTATGTATTGGATGTATCCCCACTATTATGTAATGTTGATGTAATGATATCCACCTTGCAAAAGCGTCTTCAAGATGTGCTTCTATCCTTGGTGGGACCTTCGAGTTCCTTTAGGATAGGGTCGCATCTTGGGCGTGACAGTCGACCATGGCAATTCGACTGTGGTGTCATCCACAATGGGCGTACCAATCACTATAGCTTCAAGATGAAAGGGAAGGAATATGTGCTACGACCTATGTCTCCTAGTCAAGTGATAGCCGACAAGCAAGCCACCCACCATGGAGAGAAGAGTGAGAAAGTGATCCACCCAAAAGTGAGTGAGAGCCACAAGCCAAATTTGAGCGCCTCTTCACCTATAGAGAAAAACCTCATATTATTTGCCACAAAGAGTGAGATGAGCGAAGTGTGTGAGAACCCATCGAGTGTTATGCACTTTGTCCTTGTGTGCAAGGATGGAGAACCAAAAACTGACACTTCTCACGAGCTGTCGTTAGTGTTTCAATCTCTTTTGCAGGAATTCCAAGATGTTTTCCCCGATGAGCTACCTCCGGGTCTACCTCCCCTTCGAGGCATTGAGCATCGAATCGACCTCATCCCTGGGGCGCCACTTCCAAACAAAGCTCCTTACCGTGTCAACCCCGAAGAAACTAAGGAGATTCAACGACAAGTACAACAACTCATCGACAATGGTCATGTACGTGAAAGCTTAAGCCCTTGTGCCGTTCCCGTTATACTTGTGCCTAAGCCCGATGGAAGTTTCCGCTTGTGCTCCGATTGTAGACCTATAAATGCTTTTACCGTTCGCTATAGGCATCCCTTCCTCGCTTAGATGATATGCTTGATGAACTTAGCAGAGCCAACTTTTTCTCAAAAATTGATCTTAAAAGTGGTTATTACCAAATCCGCATTCAAGAGGGTGATGAGTGGAAAACTGCTTTCAAAACCAAATTTGGCTTATATGAGTGGTTAGTTATGCCTTTGGGTTTATCGGAGGCTCCCGGTACTTTCGTGCGTCTTATGCATCATGTGCTTCGCCCTTATATTGGAGTCTTTGTTGTGGTTTACTTTGATGATATTCTTGTGTTTAGCAAAACCATGAAAGAGCATCTTAATCATGTTAGGGCTGTTTTGCAAACCCTTCGCAAGGAACATCTTTATGCCAACATGAAAAAGTGCACATTTGGTGTTGACAAAGTGGTTTTCTTGGGTTTTGTTATCTCTTCCAAGGGTGTCCATGTTGATGAATCTAAAATTGAAGCAATTAAAACTTGGCCCCAACCCACCAATTTGCAACAAGTGCATAGTTTTCTTGGTCTTGAGGGTTTTTATCGTCGCTTTGTGAAAGACTTTAGCACTATTGCCGCTCCTTTGCATGCCTTGAGTAAGAAGTATACTCCTTTTGTTTGGGGATCTTTGCAATCCACGGCTTTTGATGAGCTCAAGTCTTTGCTTACTCATGCTCCAATTCTTGCTTTGCCCAATTTTGACAAAACTTTTGAGGTTCATTGTGATGCAAGTGGTACCAGAATTGATGGAGTTTTGATGCAAGAAAAACGAGCCATTGCATATTAGAGTGAAAAACACTCCGGTGCTCAACTTAACTATCCCATCTATGAAAAAGAATTGTATGCTTTAGTGCGCATGCTACATGTTTGGGAACATTATCTTAGACCTCATGAGTTTGTCATACATACCGATCATGAAACACTAAAGTACTTAAAAGGCCAAACTAAGTTGAACAAGCGTCATGCCAAATGGAGTGAATTTATTTAATCTTTCCCCTATGTAATCAAGTACATTAAGGGTAAGGAAAATGTAGTTGCGGATGCACTTTCACGCATATGCATGCTCTTCACTAAACTTGAGTTGAATGTTATTGGCTTTGAGCACATAAAAGACTTGTATGCTAATGATCCATCTTTTGCTACTCCTTATGCTAAATGTTTGACACATACATCTTGGGAACAATATTACATCAAGGATGGTTATCTTATGAAAGCTAACAAATTATGCATTCCCGAGTCTTCTCTTCGTTTGCTCCTTTTACAAGAGGCTCATGGAGGCAGACTCATGGGACACTTTGGACGCGACAAGACATTCGCCATGCTCTCCAAGAACTACTTTGGCCCAAGATGTTCCGTGCCGTCTCACGCTTCACCACCCGATGCTCTACGTGTCGCCAAGCTAAGTCTAAAGCTCAATCACATGGTCTTTACATGCCTCTCCCTATTCCTTATCAGCCTTGGGAAGACATTAGCATGGATTTTGTACTTGGTTTGCCTAGAACTCAAAATGGAAAGGATTCCGTGTTTGTTGTTGTGGACCGATTTTCTAAGATGGCACATTTCATTCCTTGCAACAAGATAGACGATGCTTCACACGTTGCAAATCTCTTTTGTAGGGAAATCTTGCGTCTCCATGGAGTACCAAAGACAATCGTCTCCGACCGTGACGTCAAGTTCTTGAGTTACTTTTGGAAGACGCTATGCGCCAAGCTCGGAATCAAGCTCTTGTTCTCATCCGCATACCATCCTCAAACCGACGGCCAAATGGAGGTGACGAACCGGACGCTCTCCACTCTACTTCGCGTGTTGATAAAGAAGAACATCAAGGAGTGGGAGGCGTGTCTACCCATCGCTGAGTACGCCTACAACCGTGCAAGACATTCGACTACCGGCAAGTCCCCCTTTGAGGTCGTCTATGGCTTAAACCCCTTGTCCCCTTTGGACATTCTACCCCTTCCTCTACAAGATGCACCAACATGGATGCGAGTGCACGGGCGAACTACATCAAGAAGATGCACGAAGGTACAAGGCACACAATCGAGCGCCAAGTACAACGACTAGCGTCCAAGCTCAACTTCAACAAGCAACCCAAGACATTCAACACGGGAGACCTCGTGTGGCTACACCTTCGCAAGGACCGCTTCCCCAACGAACGCAAGTCCAAGCTTCTCCCTCGAGCCGACGGACCCTTCAAGGTGCTAGCACGCTACAACAACAACGCTTACAAGATCGACCTCCCACGCGACAAGTACAACGTGAGCGACATCTTCAACGTCTTCGATCTCTCCCCGTACCATGGTGATGAGGATTTCGATCCGAGGTCGGATCTTTCCCAAGGGAGGGGAGATGATGCGGAGCATCCTACGGTCATCCCCATGGACACTACTTCGACTACTCAAGCTCCAAGTGGACCCATGACAAGAGCTCGAGCACGTGCTATTCAATCCGAGGTTAACTCTCTCCTTGTTGAACTTACCTTTGACCCACTTGAGACATGGCTACTACCTCAAACGGAGATGCTTTGTGTGCTTAGGTACCAAGAAAGTAACCAAGGAGAAGTTACGACGCAAGATGAACATCGAGAGCATGTAGACGATCTGCCCAGCCCAGAAGGACCGGAACAACCGCTCAACCACCGCCCGGGCAGAACAACCAGCCAGCTACTGGCCAACAACCGGCCCACCTTCTATGATCGAGCGGAGCAAGGCCGGTGCTGCACCGGTTTTACCGGTTTCTGCCCAAAGACCAGAACAACCGCCACGACAACCGGTACAACCGCTGGCCCCTTTGACGTCCATCTCCAGAAGCCAGCGCGTGACCTCCAAGTGGTAGTACCGCCTTCCACGTCCGGAACTACCGCCCCGCATGAGCTCCCAGCGGAACTACCGGCCACATGACCGGTACTACCGCCTGCTCGCACGCAGATGTAAGGGTTTTCGCCCCATGTATCCTCTCCCACTTACCCTTCGTGGCTTAGCACTATATATACTGCCTCCTAGCTTCAGATTGGGGTTAGCATTGGTTTAGCTCATATTTTGTGTGAGAGCCTTGCTCATCCACTTGGTTACTTCTCCTCGGAGCTCACGACCTCTTCGGAGAAGATCCCCCAAGCGGATTCAAGACCCCTTCAAGGGAAGACAATCAAGACCTCCTCACGGAGAAGAACGGCTACTCGTGTATCTTTACTTTGTTGATTTTGAATCTTGTGCTACCTTATGTGTTCGATGATCTAGCCCTTGTGTGATCAATTACTTGTAGGTTGAGTTTCTCTCGTTCATCCCCGTGTTCTTCCTCGTGTTCTTCCGCTCGTTCGTCGTGTTCCCCGTAGGATCCACTCCAAACGTGAAAGATCATCCACATAGGGTTCCGCCCTACATCACACCATGGGCGAGATCTACATTGGCAAAGCTGTAGATTATGCCCCACCATGGATGGGTCCATGGAGGCGACAATGTAGGTACCGCCAAGCCTTGGGCGAGCCTTTCCATGTTGGAGGCAGCTTAGAAGATTGACCAACTTGGGGACCTCCATGTTGGCGGTGAAACGGATTGCGGATTACCTGGAGCGAGTTCCATATAGGAGGAGGCGTAGACCACACCTACCAATGGAAGGGTTCCTTGTCGATGATGGACTAGACAACATTCTTCCATGGATGAGCCTCGCCTATGCAGGAAACAGTGGCTTCAGCGAGCTACATGTCCATGGTAGTGTACATGGTGCCTCGTTGTAGGCGTGCTACATGTTTGCGGTGGCGTCGATGGTGCCTCGTTGTAGGCGTGCTCCATGTTTGCGGTGGCTGGCGCCTCGCCTTAGGAGAGCTTTGTGTCCGCAGGACGCCCCATCTTGGACAAGCTCCAGGTTAGTAGCTGTGTAGATCGAGCCTCACCCGGGCAAAACTCTGAGTGGGAGGCAGAAAAGTAGATGATATCCCTGCCCTGGGCAAGCTATGCGATGGCGGTCCAGAACCCGCCCCATCTTTGGAGATATCTGTGTCAACGGTGCTGAAGAAGGAGCTCCGCCTAGCCAAGCTCTATGCCAATGGAGGTATATGGCGCCCTACCTTGGGGCGCTCCATGTTGATGGCGGTGTAGATAGCTCCCTGCCTTGGGGCACTCCATGTCGGCGACAGTGATGTAGATGGAGCTCCACACCTTAGGCAAGCTCCGCGATGATGGTGGTGTGGACATCGCACCACATCAGGATAGCTCCATATCGATATGGGTGGATTGCACCCAACCTTGGACCAGTTCCATTAATGACACTTCACCTGGAGAGAACGGGGTGGCGCATGGTGCCGAGTTGATGACGCAGCCTTGTCCGCATTCACCTGGAGTGGTGACTAGGCCCCCCGCCTAGGACATGACACATGTAGTGGTGGAAGTGTTTGTCGTGGAGGTCCCATGGCTGCTATCGTTGAGTGGGTTGAGGGTTTCTCTCATCGTCTTGATGTATTGATCATGGGGGCATGTTGGGATATCTTCGTTGCGGGAAGTTTCGAGTCAGTGAAGGTTGTTGCCGAGGCGCCAAAGTCTGGCGCTCATGTTGAGGGCGATGGCTTGGGGTTTGATGCCCCATCCTTCCCGCAGCTTGAGTCGATGACACACTTGGCGCCGTTGAATCTTGGAACCTCCTCTGGATCACTACAAGAAATATATCAACTTGTGACCTTGACTATTGGTCACTGAAAGGTCATTGTTTTTCATTTGTGACCTTTTTGTGACCAAAAATAGAAGGTCAAAAGCTGGCAGTCGTAAACTGAAATTAACGACCTTCTCTGTGAGAAGGTCATAGACGTTTATGACCAAAACAGAAGGTCGTTGAACCCATGACCTTTTGTTTTGGTCACTGGCTGTCTGCCCAGGCCATGTCGGATCCGACGTGGCAATCTGACGTGGCAAAATTGCGACCAATTCAAAAGGTCGTTACTTAGAATCAGCTCGGTCCATTTCGGTGCTTTAGATGGGCCGAGCCCATTAATTCGGCCTTTTTAATATATATTTTTCCTATTAATTTTCACTAGCTACATGGGCCTGGCCCAGTAATTCGGCCTTTTAAATTTCTTTGCCTATCCCTTTTGACAAATTTTTTGGTCTTGTTTTTTCTGGGCCATTTCTTTGCTGGGCCTCTCAAGTTTTCCCCTCTAAAATAATTGTTCAATATATCTTGGGCTGGGCCAAAATAATTGATCCAATCCAACTTCTTTTATTATGCCATTGACATTACAACACATCACACTACAAGTTATCTTGGGCCTAGCCCAGTTTCGATACATTTTCAAAGCAACATGGAATATTATAGGAGCCCAAAATATCTTTACATGCATTCATTCTAGCAGTACATATCTTTACATCCAAGGAACCAGTAAGTGCCAAACAAAACTATTCTACAGCAAAGAAAAGAAAATAGATGACAAGACATCACAGAAGTTCCTATTGTCCTCCTTCAACATTTGAAAACCTTCACCTGGTAGTAGATCAATCATGAGTGAGAAACAATACAGCAGTAAAACAATACGGTTGATTATTCAGAGAAGTTAAACTAAGTGCAGGTCACCCAAAACTGAATTTCTTGCAATCCAAACAGCACAAACAGCAGGGAGATGGTTGCATAGATACAAATCCATGTGGTAGCAGCAAAATTTGCCAATCTGGACCGCATCTTCTCTGTTTGGTACTAACTAAAAAACTAGACTTGTTCATGCAAATACCTCTTGAATTCCTTACACAACTAGGATTTGCATCAAATATTCCTTAATTTAGCAGCATTAATAAGCAGAGAAAGAGGGGGAGGGAGATGGGGATGCTACGTACCTTGTCCTGAAGTTCCAACCACCAGACCAGAGAGAAGTTGCTCCTCGTCTTCTTTCCTCAGCCCCAAATTTGCCTGCAATAACCACAATTCCGGTCAGCGTAAATTCTCAGGTCAAGGTAACCTATCTCCCCAGAAATACACTTCCAGTGGTGCGTCCGAGCGGGTGAAGACCATGGCAATCACTTTTCATAGCTGAAGGAATAACAGTTCGCAAGGAAATCACTGAAGCAGTAAAAACACTAGACACCAGGCTTATAATTGTTAAGCTACTTTAGGCTCCTCATTCATCTGAAAAGTGCAAGCAAATTCTTTTTTCACAGACAATGGCATCCCTCAATGTATATAACTACATAATTAACAAAAACTACGGAGTTGGTTCATTGCATCAACCAGCGATCTGATCTCACAAGCCCCACCCAGGTGGTGGACTGGTGGTAGTACAACAGCTAGAAGGCGCATCACTCATCGGTTGAAAAGCTCGACCCGGTACTCCATCCTTCTCCGCCATCCTGAACATCTGCATCACGCAACCACCACCATCAATTAACCTCAATCACAAGCTCGAAATCGAAGAGGAAGGCATATACACACAAAAAAAGAACATGAAAATTCCAGAAAAAGGCGACTTGTAGCTACAGCAAAGAACTTGAGAATGAATGATTGATATCTTGAAGTTGTAAACCTGGAAGCTAGAGAAGCTACTAGTCGTTAGTTTCAACAAAGTTAGTTTCAAGTTCAAACTGAATGCATGGGGTCGAAGTTTCAGATTCGTAAATTAGTCATATGATGTACCTATAGTTACGCAATGATTTTGCTCACGTTAGATAGCATGTACTTCTATACGAGAGAAAGAAGGATTGCTAGCAAATCTGCTACATTTTATTGTGCAATGTCATCGGTTTGTGTAGCTAAATCATAACAATGAACCGACTAAGTACATATATACCGCTCGTGAGCATGACCAATTTTTCAATCGACTAAATTAAGACCGCAAGATAATTTTCGCCTCGAAGGTTACACTCGTACTTCTTCGTAATAATCCAATCATTTTATGACAAAACCAAATATGTTGCGAATAAATAATCTACAAGGTGAATAGTAGAAGCTGAGTTTTCAAAGAATGTATCACTTTCAGCTATACAAGATTTCCCATCCTCAAGAAAACAATTATAATTTCGATTCATGGCCTGAACAGCCCCAAGAACTCATCCTCAAGAAAACAATTATAAAGACTAATCTTAACCCATCGGTAGCAAATAACACTAGCAACTAGTGAGCATCAAGAAACAAAGACAATGAAATAGCTTACCCCGATGGTGTCAACAGAGTTCCATCCGACCTCCTTGGAGACTGCCAAGGAGGCAAGACTGTGCCTGTGCTGCAGCCTCAGAACTTTGCAAAACCACAAGCAACGTCAACATCAAACACACATACAAGACACACGCCGAGATATAGAAGGCAGTCCAACGCCGACGTACTTGAGCGTGTCGGGGATGACCATGCGCTTGGTCCTATCATATGGTGGCGGTGTGCCCTCATATGCCTTGAGCATGGGCGTCGTCCTCGAGGCCACCAGCGGCCCTAGGCGTGGCATCCGGCGCAGACGACTAGCAGGCGAAGCTGAAGCTGCTGCATTGGGATAGTATGAACAGTGAGCCATATGCCTCGACCCCTGAACCTTGAAGAAAGCAGTACAAAATTGCACTTCGTATAGGACTGTCATGCAGACCAAAGTAAGCATGAATCGAGTAGATCCCACTAGCATTATGCTTTCTAAAAGATTGCTCGACTAGCATTTTTTAAATTGTCGTGTTGTAGAAACTGAATTGACCATAGTGAAAAGGTCTAGAATGTATGAAGATAAGAAAGAAGTTCTTCCCTGGACTGGTTAGTTTTAGAAGCTCTGGCGCAAAATCGACTCCAGGAAAGATCGACGATCCAATTCACAGATATGGAGAAAAGTAATACTTAAAACGGAAAATGTCTAAACAAAGAAGCTAGTCGCACGTTATCTACGTCGACTTATTTCACCGCTCCATGGATGGAGCTTACAATATACTAACCACTTAGACGCACTAATACAGATTAAAGGGATATGCATGTTTTGTGCATGTTGGTTTAGGTAGATCTATTCTGGATACCAATGTTTATCTCCTTAGACCTTAGGCATTCCATCAAACTGGTATGTTACAACAAACTGAATAATTCAAGGAATCACCTAGTAGTGGCAAGAATATACGATTGTACAAATGCAGTGCAAGAAGACTAACTACACGATAGTAACTTCCTAGAGCAGGCAATGTAAAAAGATGTGAATCTCAAGTCTATAGCAGCTGCAGTGGTTCAATATAGTTTATGAAATATAATTTAAAGGAGAGCAGACTGCCTTTATATGATTTTGGTTACTACCAGTTGTCAGTACGATTGCATTAGTGCGTCAAGACGCTGAACAATATATGTTGTCATTCCAACAATTTATGCTACAAGCCAACAATATATAAGCTCGTGCCAGTGCTGCTGCTCCGCTGCTCTGCTCCTTGTGCTGTCGCCAGAGCTCCCCCGATGGCCTAGAAGAAGAATACAGTTAACTGAATATTGTTACACTGAGTATTGATCCTAGTGTTAACTGAATATTGATCCCTAGTGTTGACTAAATCTGCATCTAAACTGAATACTGATCCTAGAAATTGCTTGCACATAATACTGGATTAATACATTTGTTCAGTATAGTGGAGTCCTTAAACAAGCAATACATTACCACATACAGTACAAGCACAAAGAAGTAGCATACCGAACAGCAGAGCAGGTAGCGGGGGAGGAGAGGGGGGCAGAGGAGCGGCCGCTTGCCTTGGCGATGTAGTCCATCTCGGCAAACTTGACGGCGATGCCGAGGCAGCCGAAGAGGACGGAGATGTTGGAGCAGGCGCGCGAGAAGTCCCCCGCCGCCATCGCGAGCTGCTGCTGCGGCTTGGCGACGGTCGTGAGCTGCTCGAATGAGACACCGATCCGCCACAGTGGCTTGTCCGCCTCGTTGGACCCCATCGGCATCGGTAGTGCTTAGCGCTGCCGCGGTGGTGCCCACGACGTCGAGGATCTCGCGGTTTCTCAGGGACAGGCTCGCCGCCGCCAACGCCACCAGGGCCGACGCTACCATCGCGTCGCCAGGGCCGCAGCCACGCGGTCGACGGGTGCCACGCGGATGCGGTTGTGGATCTGGGCCCCAACGGTGCGGACCCCCTCCGCCAACGGCACCCCGCCGCCGGCCGCCATGGAGGGGTTGGCCATCGAGGAGGAAGGGGTCTTAGGCTAGGGTTTGGTCTAGAAGTGGGGAGTGTCGCTCGGCTCGGCATGGAGGAGGCCGGGATTGGGGGAGGTCTACGGCGGTGTCTGGGTTGGAAGCAGTTGCGGATCGATCCAGAGAGGACGAGGAGTTGTGGGTTGGGGGTGATCGATCTAGAGAGGAGGAGGAGGAGTCGTGGAGTCGTGGGTTGGATCTCGCCGGACAGAGGGCGCTGGAGGTGGCGGCGGCCAGGGAGGAGTGGAGCGCTAGGGTTCGAGAGAGAGAAAGGAGGGCACGAGGGGTTGGGTGGGGTTCACGAGAGAGAGAGAGAGAGAGAGAGAGAGAGAGAGAGAGAGAGAGAGAGAGAGAGACGATGGTTGGGTGCGTGGGAGGAGTGTGTGTTATGGGTTGGGCGACGTGGGTGAGACAGGCGGGCTGTTGGATCCAGGAGAATCCGTGGTGATTAGGCACGATCCGCGTGAGATGCTCCTGGACCAATCAGAACGCAGTATACAAGTACTACATTTTGACCATTTAAATTGGTCGTAATCGACTTAAAGTAAGGTGCTAAATCATATTGGCTATTTTATGATCTGAAAAATAAAAATAAAAATAAAATACCTTCTCATGTGTCATCAAATTTGACCTTAGTTTTCATGAATAATGACAAATCGAAATAAAACAAATATCTTTTAAAAGACTTAGGAGAAATTAGTTTTTTAAAATTATTTTCCATTTTTCGAGTGCCCAAAATGAGGTTTTTTGTGAAGAACCTACCAAATAATTGTTGAAAAATTGGACCAAATCATTGTTCTAAAATACTAGGCCATATTTAATGCACAATTGACCAAATGGTTGGGTGTAAAAAGTTTTGATCCACCTCTCGTGAAAAAGACAAATTTCCACCGATCCAGTTGAAAGCGGGTCAAATTTGAACTATAGTTGCCTTGTAGTTTGCTATTTATTTTTTCCAAAAATCATTTCTAAGTACATAAGTATCTATTTAATCATATAAACACCAAAAAAAATTCCAAGATTCAACCACTGGCTAGGAACGGGCATTCCTGCCGTTTTGACCGCATTTTGAAGCGGGCATAAAAAATTCAAAAAAACAAAAAATTGGGAAACCTTTGCATTGTGTCATTATATGCGGCCAAGTACCCAGGAAAAATAATAAACTTGTAATACGACAATTATTTTAAAAAAGTGTTCTCAGAAACGAGCTATCACGTGTGGAGATCAATGGCTTTCAAGCCAAATAATAAATCTTATGGCCACATTCATGGCATAGTTTGTTCAAATGATCTCATATTGTGCACAAGGGTGCATATTGGAATGGCAAACAATATTGCCTAAGAAAGTTTTCATTTTCTTTGGACAAAATAATCATTTTCCATTTTTCGAGTGCCCAAAAGGAGGTTTTTTTGTGAAGAACCTACCAAATAATTGTTGCAAAATTGGACCAAATCGTTTTTCTAAAATAATAGGCCATATTTAATGCACAATTGACCAAATGGTTGGGTGTAAAAATTTTTGATCCACCTCTCGTGAAAAAGACAAATTTCCGACGATTCAGCTGGAAGCGGGTCAAATTTGAACTATAGCTGCCTTGTAGTTTGCTCTTTATCTTTTCCAAAAATCATTTCTAGGTACATAAGTATCTATTTAATCATAGAAACGCCAAAAAAATCCAAGATTCAACCACTAGCTAGGAACGGTCATTCCCGCCATTTTAAACGCATTTTGAAACGGGCATAAATTTTTAAAAAAATCAAAAAATTGGGAAACCTTCGCATTGTGTCATTATATGTGGCCAAGTTCCCACTAAAAATGATAAACTAGTAATACGGCAATTATTTTAAAAAAGTGTTCTCAGAAACGAGCTATCACGTGTGGAGATCAATGGCTTTCAAGATAAATAATCAATCTTATGGCCACATTCATAGCATAGTTTGTTAAAATAATCTCATATTGTGCAAAAGGGTGCATATTGGAAAGGAAAACAATATTGCCTACGGAATTTTTCATTTTCTTTGGATGAAAAAATCATTTTCCATTTTTTTAGTGCCCAAAAGGAGGTTTTTTGTGAAGAACCTACCAAATAATTGTTGCAAAATTAGACCAAATCATTTTTCTAAAATATTAGGTCATATTTAGTGCACAATTGACCAAATGGTTGGGTGTAATTGATCCACCTCTCGTGAGAAAGACAAATTTCTGTCGATTCAAGTGGAAGCGGGTCAAATTTGAACTGTAGCTGCCTTGTAGTTTGCTCTTTATTTTTTCAAAAATCATTTCTAGGGACATAAGTATCTATTTAATCAGATAAACACCAACAAAATTCCAAGATTCAACCACTAGCTAGGAACGGTCATCCCCGCCGTTTTAACCGCATTTTGAAACGGGCATAAAAAATTCAAAAAAAATCAAAAAATTGGGAAACCTTCGCATTATATCATTATATGTGGCCAAATTCCCAGGAAAGATAATAAACTTGTAATACGGCAATTATTTTAAAAAAGTGTTCTCAGAAACGAGCTATCACGTGTGGAGATCAATGGCTTTCAAGCTAAATGAATAATTTATGGCCACATTCATGGCATAGTTTGTTCAAATGATCTCATATTGTGCACAAGGGTGCATATTGGAATGTCAAACAATATTGCCTAAAGAAGTTTTCATTTCTTTCGACGAAAAAATCATTTTCCATTTTTCGAGTGCCCGAAAGGAGGTTTTTTGTGAAGAACCTACCAAATAATTGTTGCAAAATTGGGCCAAATCATTTTTTAAAATACTAGGCCATATTTAATGCACAATTGACCCAATGATTGGGTGTAAAAAGTTTTGATCCACCTCTCGTGAAAAAGACAAATTTCAGCCGATTCAGTTGGAAGCGGGTCAAATTTGAACTGTAGCTGCCTTGTAGTTTGCTCTTTATTTTTCCCAAAAATCATTTCTAGGTACATAAGTATCTATTTAATCAGAGAAACACCAAAAAAATTCCAAGATTCAACCACTAGCTAGGAACGGTCATCCCCGCCGTTTTGACCACATTTTGAAACGGGCATAAAAAATTTAAAAAAAAATCAAAGAATTGGGAAACCTTTGCATTGTGTCATTATATGTCGCCAAGTTCCCAGGAAAAATAACAAACTTGTAATACGGCAATTATTTTAAAAAAGTATTCTCAGAAACGAGGTATCATGTGTGGAGACCAATGGCTTTCAAGCCAAATAATCAATCTTATGGCCACATTCATGGCATAGTTTGTTCAAATGATCTCATATTGTGCACAAGGGTGCATATTGGAATGGCAAACAATATTTCCTAAGGAAGTTTTCATTTTCTTTGGACGAAAAAATCATTTTCCATTTTTCGAGTGCCCAAAAGGAGGTTTTTTTGTGAAGGACCTACCAAATAATTGTTGCAAAATTGGACCAAGTCATTTTTTAAAATACTAGGACATATTTAATGCACAATTGACAAAATGGTTGGGTGTAAAAAGTTTTGATCCACCTCTCGTGAAAAAGATAAATTTCCGCCGATTCACTTGGAAGCGGGTCAAATTTGAACTGCAGCTGCCTCATAGTTTGCTATTTATTTTTTCCAAAAATTATTTCGAGTTACATAAGTACCTATTTAATCATAAATACATGGTTTGGTGGCGATACGTCGAGGTTTGGACGGTGGCCGAGGGCCCCAACTCTAGAGCGCTTAAACTCGCATGCCCGCCGCATGGTCACCACGTGACCGTGGCGTTGCCATGTGTTCTGGGCGGCCTAGGCATGTCTAGGGGTTGGGCACTCCCCAGGTAGGTGCTAGGAACAAAATTACAATATAATATTCTCACGAGGAGACCGATCGATGCTCAAACATGAATTAGCAGCCAAGTGTTTGATTAGCGGTATGGGAAATGCACATGGCTAATGGGCGTGAGTTTTGGCTGAGGATGATCAGTTACTAAGAAGACCGTCTTTACAAATTTTCAGCTCAAAAGGAGGAGCCTAGGTGGTACTTGCTTTGCAAAGTACCACACTAGACATAAATACGAATGTTGAAGCTGGGCTCAAAATAATGAATGGATTGAGCTGGCATTTGGTGGAGGATGGTTATTTGGGCATAGGAAAGCACTATAGAAAATGGATACTATTTGGACATGCCAAAGTGGTACTTCCTTCACAATGCTCTTCTCTGGATAGAAACTTCAAAAAATTAGTGAGAGAAATTGGCTAAATGAAATGAGCTCAAATTTGGTGTAGGTACGTTACATAGGAATATAGAATATGTGGAAAAAATTCAACTCATTAGGATATGCATAGCTAGTACTTCTTTCACAAAGGTTCTAGGTGGACAAAAACTTTGGAAATTTGCCAAGGAATATTTACTAGGCAAATGGAGCTGAATTTTGTCATGAGGCAATGATTTGGATAGGAAAGAGTGCCCAAAATTTTTGAGGGCAACCAAGAATATATAAATAGCACTTCCTTCACAATGCTCTTCTCTGGACAGAAACTTCGGAAAATTAGTGAGAGAAATTGGCTAAATGAAATGAGCTCAAATTTGTCTAGGTAAGTTACATAGGCATATAGAATATGTGGCAAAAATTCAACTCATTAGGATATGCATAGCTAGTATTTATTTCACAAAGGTTCTAGGTGGACAAAAACTTTGCAAATTTGCCGAGGAAGATTTACTGGGAAAATGGAGCTGAATTTTGTCATGAGGCAATGATTTGGATAGGAAATAGTGCCCAAAAATTTGAGGGCAATCAAGAATATATAAATAGCACTTCCTTCACAAAGTGTTGTTCTGAATAGAATAGGAAAATGAATATTGTTGAATTATTTTTGAACTAGGCAAGGAAGGTTTTTTACATATTTGACGAAGATATGACCCAAAGAATTTATGAGATTTTTTTGGGAATTTTGGGAATGACAGAAATATAGGTTGCTTCACAACCTGGGGCAAAAATTGCCACATGGACATGACACATAGGCAAAACTGATGAGGTGGCGCCTAGTGATAGCAACCCACCACAATTTACAAGGTTATGACCATCTATATTGGTCGTGATCAACTAGAAATAAGGCAGCGGACTAGTGCTATCTGCTTTATGACCATTTCGTGTAAGGAAATTACGACCTTTCTGACCAAAATGGTCATTATAGTTTAGGGTTTGGAGCCCCCCGAACAGCTTTTTACCAATTGGTCTGAAATGGTCATAGATCTTTGACCAATTCTTCCAGGGTCACTGACAAAAGGTCACTAGTTGACATATTTCTTGTAGTGGATATTCTTCATCTTTTCCTAGAGTTGGTGAAATTCTCGCCGTAGGTCGTCATCACATAGTGCGGGTTCTTCATGACGAAAGGCGGAAAACCTGTTGTCGTTGGGGAGAGACCTTCCGCCAACCGCCGAGTTGTGGAGACAAGGCGCACATGCACCCCTTCAAGTGTCGTTGATGTTGAGGGAGATAGTAGGGCTTGGTAGAGCGGGCTCTTTGCGTTAGCGCCGCTTTCAAAACTCCATCATGATGACGCACCTCACCAACACCTTGACCTTGGATGGCTCGTATGCCCGATCGTTAGGGAACAAGTCATATGGAGGGGTTAAGGTGCTCTGGTAGGTGAACACCTTTTCAGCCAGGTCCCTAGAGCTGAGGGACCAATCCTCCTCCGGCATCGTGCTCTGGGTGATGCGGGAAACTATCTGCTTGTGGTGGACTTGTACCTTGCTTTACTTCCTCGTGTGGTTGCATAGAGCATGCGGGCTTTCGAAAAAAACGAGTATTGGCCATGAGACTACGCAAGTCATAGTAGATAGCCTCCAGGCCCTCCAGAAGCTCTACCTCGATGTGCCATGGTGTTTGTGTTGGTGCTCTGAGTGTGTAGTCTTGGTAGAGGTGTGAAGGAATGCCGCACCTGCCCGCTTGTTGGCAGTCATAGCGCGGAGTCGTTCAGCTTCCTTCACGTCTCTTTTAACGTAGACCCTTGTTGTCTCCTTCAACAGGGCATGCACCTCAAGTATTTGCTTGCGATGCTCCTTCGCGTTGGCGGCCTCACACCTTTGTGCCTTCTTCGACTGCACAATTTGAAACTACACACGGTCTTGAGCTTGGTGCATGTAGACCTTCTCGTCAAGCTTGATGATGGCCACGGGCGGTAATGATCCGAATGGATCACCATCGACTCTAATTTGCTGTGGTGGGAGAGTCCACTTGCACTAAGGGGTCTTGACTAGCGGAAACCCTAACCAAGGGCTTGTCATGCAGCATTTTGTGCATATCCGGAGACAAACAAAGGTGATTTTGGCGACCACAACAAAACAGAGATGGGAGGACAACCATGTCCCACCGGGCATGCCAATTTGTTTGACACAAGAAAAATCTCATGTGCCTGCGGGAGAAGGGAAGAGAAGGAGTATGGATTTCTCTCATGCGCCGGGGAAAAGAAAAGTGTGCGGGCGTGCTAGTGTACCGTAGTACACGAAGAAAAGTGGTAGGGGAAACAAGTATTTCATTTATCTCTTTGGATGAACAAAATTACAAGATCCCATAACATGAATGCGCTTCGTGGCCTACTAGTGTGGCCATCCTGACTATGGCGATGTGCGGTCTCTTGGTTCCCGGGGCCTCGAAAAGCTCCCGGTTAATTACTCCCACGGGTTGCTTCGCGAGATACATCCGATTAAGGTGTGTGGTCGTCTTCGTCATCTTCGCTTCACAATATCCATGCATGATGATGATGGTGTGTGTGTAGTGTGGGCGGCGGCAAAGGTCGTGTCCTCATCGGTACACGTGCCATTCAAAACGTGGCTTTATGCTAGCCACGTCCACCCTCACCGTCGTGCCTCGTCGGTCTTGATAGCGTTGATGTAGTCAGTGTTGAAGTTGCATGGGTCCTTCTCAGCTTGGACTTCTTGATGATTGGTAACGGCTTCGTCGGGGTATGCAAGGGGTTTGCCTCATAGGAGTATTTTTTGGTAAAGACTGGGGTCGGTGTAAAACCAACACACGCTCTTATCGGCATAGCCGGTGTGGTTGGCGACAAGTATCAGCTAGATGTCGAGTTTACGACGGTCCGCCAAGACAAGGGCGCCGCCTCACGGGGCCACAATAAGATGTTGGTGAAGTTGCTTCGCCTTCCCGCCATCGCGCCTCATGTTCACGAGCTTCGGGACGTGGACAACGCCATGTGGTGGTGCCTCATCTCAACTAGACGCCGAGTTTATGGTGATCAGCCAAGACAAGGGCAGCACCTCACTGGGTCGTGGTAAGATCTTGGTGAAGTGGCATTGCCTTCCCACTGTCGCACCTCGTCATCATGGGCTCCAGGTTTGAAAGTGCTAGTTATCAACTAGAGGGGGTGAATAGGCGATTTTTATGGTAGTCTTCAAATCACGATGGCTTTGAAGACAAACAGGTAAACTAAGCCTATATAGTAAGCAGCAGAATGAAAGCTACACTAGGCAAGCATTAGTCTAACATACAATATAATGAAAGCATGAAGACTAATTGCAACTAGGTAGACAGGATCAGAAAGGTAGATAGTATGAAGCTAAACAGATAATAGTCTTCACAATGTGAAATCAAACAGACCAGACAGGGGAGCAATGACTTCACGAAGACAACTGTAAAGTAAGGAGAGAAGAGGATAGAACCAGTAGCTTGACGAAGACAAGGATTTGGTAGACTAGTTCTAGTTGTTGTGACAACTATACGTCTGGTTAGGGAGGCTAAGATTTAACTCAGAAGACCGTGTCTTCACCTTATTCCCCTTGAGCTAAGGACACCCAGTCCTCGCTCAATCACTCAGGTAAGTCTTCAAGGTAGACTTCCAAACCTTCACAGACTTCGTTCACCGGCAATCCACAATGACTCTTTGATACTCAGAACGCGACGCCTAACCAGCTGGAGGATTCACAGTCCTCAAGTGTAACAAGTCTTCAGATCACACGGACAGAAAGACTTCAGAGATGCCTAACACTCTTTTCCTCTGGGTGTTCTGGGCTTTGTCCTCGCAAGGATTTCTCAGATGCTTCGGAGGTGGGTTGCTCTCAAACGACAAAGGTCGTGCACTAACTCTGAGCAGCCTCTGATTTATGGTGTAGGGGGTGGGCTATTTATAGCCAGGAGGCAACCCAACCTGATATGTCCAAAATGACCCTGGGTCACTAAGGAACTGACACGTGTCCAACGATCAGATTTCAAACACACGCAACAACTTGGCTTGGGCTACAAGCAAAGCTGACTCATCCAACTCTAGATAAGATTTTCTCTCATTGTCTTCGCTTGAAGACATAGGATTTGGTTGAGCATCACTTTAGTCACTTTGATTTTGTTCACTTGGACCCCACTTAACAGTACGGTGGTTCCTATGACTCAATAAGAAGAAAAGGAAACTACGAAACAACTATGTATTGGCACTCCATAGTCTTCAATTGAATAGCTTCACGTGTCATAATCTTTGTCGTGAATGTCTTCACGAACCACCATTGTCTTCAATGTCTTCACACATTTTTAGATGTCATCTCTGGTAGATAAACTGAATCAATGAGGGACACTACCTGTGTTATCCTGCAATTCTCACAAATACATTAGTCCCTCAACCACGTTTGTCGTTAATACTCCAAAACCAGCTAGGGGTGGCACTAGATGCACTTACAATCTCCCCCTTTTTGGTGATTGATGACAAATTGATTGAAGTTTTCAACTGGGATAAAAGTATGTGAAAGTTCAGTGTTGTGAGTATTGTATTCATACATATGACGAGGCTCCCCCTGAAGATGTGCATATAAATAGTTTGCTTTTGAATGCAAATGCACATGGCTGGTTTTGCTTTGTGGAGGTTGTCGGTTTCAAAACCGGCGAATCTCGGGTAGGGGGTCCCAAACTGTGTGTCTAAGGCTAATGGTAATAGGAGGCAGGGGACACGATGTTTTACCTAGGTTCGGGCCCTCTCGATGGAGGTAATACCCTACTTCCTGCTTGATTGATCTCGACGATATGAGTATTACAAGAGTTGATCTACCACGAGATCATAGAGGCTAAACCCTAGAAGCTAGCCTATGATTATGATTGTTGTTGTCCTACGGACTAAACCCTCCGATTTATATAGACACCGGAGGGGCTAGGGTCACACAGAGTCGGTTACAATGGTAGGAGATCTACATATCCGAATATCCAAGCTTGCCTTCCACGCAAAGGAGAGTCCCATCTGGACACGGGACGAAGTCTTCAATCTTGTATCTTCATAGTCCAACAGTCCGTCCAAAGTATATAGTCCGGCTGTCCGAGGACCCCTTAATCCAGGACTCCCTCAGTAGCCCCTGAACTAGGCTTCAATAACGATGGGTCCGGCACGCATATTGTCTTCGGCATTGCAAGGCGGGTTCCTTCTCTGAATACTTCATAGAAGATTTAGAACACAAGGATCGTGTCCGGCTCTGCAAAACAAATTCCACATTCCATCGTAGAGAGTATAATATTCCACAAATCTAATCTGCTGACAGATTTTTTAGCATGACATCACGCCACGGTTTGGTTATTATTCGAATCGTTTCTCACAACCAGCCATCGCACATACCGCAAAGTGGTTTTATCGGCACGTATTGTCGAAGCAGAGATCGTGCCCTCTTATCGCGGGATCCTCATCAATATAGACGTGGGTAACCCAACCGTGCCATCAAACGTGGCATTTGGGGATTAAGCGATTTTAGCGGGCGAGTGGGGGGGCACAGGATATTCGTTGCCTTTATAAGGGGAGGAGAGTCTTCCTGAGGGAGTCCCGGACTAGGGGGTGTCCGGATAGCCGGACTATCATCATCGGCCGGACTCCAAGACTATGAAGATACAAGATTGAAGACTTCGTCCCGTGTCCGGATGGGACTTTCCTTGGCGTGGAAGGCAAGCTTGGCAATACGGATATGTAGATCTCCTACCATTGTAACCGACTGTAACCCTAGCCCTCTCCGGTGTCTATATAAACCGGAGGGTTTTAGTCCGTGAGGACTAACAACCATTACAACAATCATTCCATAGGCTAGCTTCTAGGGTTTAGCCTCCTTGATCTCGTGGTAGATCTACTCTTGTACTACCCATATCATCAATATTAATCAAGCAGAGTAGGGTTTTACCTCCATCGAGAGGGCTCGAACCTGGGTAAAACATCGTGTCCCTTGTCTCCTCGTTACCATCCGCCTAGACGCACGATTCGAACCCCTACCCGAGATCCACCGGTTTTGACACCGACATTGGTGCTTTCATTGAGAGTTCCTCCGTGTCGCCACCGATAGGCTTGATGGCTCCTTCAATCATCAACAACAACGCGTCCAGGTGAGACTTTTCTCCCGGACAGATCTTCGTGTTCGGGCGGCTTTGCATCGCGGCCAATTCGCTTGGCCATATCGGAGCAGATCGAAGCTACGCCCGCCATCAGCTCGATTTGAAGCCTAAACTTCACGGCCGACATCCGCGGAGACTTGATGTTCGACGGATTCGAGCCATAGCCGAGCGCCGCAGACTATCACAATGGGCATGATTTAGCTCTACATCACGGACAAGGCCTCGAGGTCGCGACATAAGTCCGCCCGACCCTTAATTCGAGCCGACCGCGCGCAGACGAGGACGGATGGCTTGACACCGCCGAGGGCTGCAACCTTTACGGCGATGAAGCCAACATCGACTCTGCCCCTTGTAAAGCCCAGAACTCGAGGTGTCGGACTCCTTGCGGACCTCAACCTCCTGCGCCCCTACCAATCGAATCTAGTTGGGTGCCGATCATGGAGTTCACCGCCGCGGACATCTTTCAGCACTCACCCTTTGGTGACATGCTGAATTCGCTAAAGTATCTCTCGTTATTAGGAGAGCCCTGGCCGGACTGCGGTCAGGACGGTTGGGATGCGGACGACGAAGAAATTCAAAGCCCACCCACCACCCACTTTGTAACCACTGTCGACGATCTAACCGACATGCTAGACTACGAATCCGAAGACATCGACGGCATGGACGACGACGCCTTAGACAACCAAGAACCAGCGCCTACGGGGCACTGGAAGACCACCTCGTCGTACGACATATACATGGTGGACATCCCAAAGGATGGGAATGGCGAAGAAGCAGCGGAGGCAGATTCCTCCAAGAAACAGCCTAAGCGCCGGCGCGTGGCGCCGCTCTAAATCCCGCCACAAAGAAGAATGGAGATTCCGCACGGAGATAATAACACCCCGTGAGAGTGCCGAAGATAACCCTCCAGCAAGATTTAGCACAGAGGACGGAGAAGCCAGCCCTCACGAGAGAGCGGCATTTAAGAGGTAGAGGATGATAATTACATGCCTCCTCCGGAGATGAGGCAAGCCTCAACGACGATTTAATTGTCGTGCCCGAGGATCCCGTCGAACAAGAGCATTTTAAACGCAGCTTATGGCCACAAAGAAACAGCCTAAAGGAAAAAAGAACAGCCCGAGCTGATCAAGACCTGCTAGCCGACAGATGGACGGAAGTCCTTGCGGTCAAGAGTATGAACTCGAACGCCTCCAAAAGCTACCTAAAACGCAGGTTGCTCCCCCGATTAGAGGAGGAGGCATATAAACCTTCATCACCAGCGACACACGGCAGACCGACCACCTCGTGGTCGCGACAGAGAGGCCTCTAGGCCTCCATCAGACCATACCGCTGCACCGCCGAAAAGTACGGCCATTGTGGAATGCGCCGGACTTGTGAGACATATTGGAGGACAAGGCAAGACAATCAAGATCGATTTACGGATCACGTGGGCACCCCACGATGCGAGATGACTACCGTCACGCCGGAAACAGCAACTCCGGCCGGGCCGAACACAGTAGACAAAGCTCGCTCGAGCTACGTCCTGATATTGCCCAATACAGAGGCGCCGCACACCCACTATGCTTCACAGATGAAGTAATGGATCATCAAATCCCTGAAGGGTTTAAACCCATGAACATTGAATCCTACGATGGCACAACAGACCCCGCGGTTTGGATCGAAGACTATCTCCTTCATATCCACATGGCCCGCGGTGACGATCTTCACACCATCAAATATCTCCCACTCAAGCTTAAAGGACCAGCTCGGCATTGGCTTAATAGCTTGCCAGCAGAGTCAATTGGGTGTCGGGAGGACCTGGAAGCCGCATTCCTTGACAACTTCCAGGGCACATATGTGCGACCACCAGATGCCGATGACCTAAGCCAAATAATTCAGCAGCCGATTTAATCGCCGACAGTTCTAGAGACGGTTCTAACAAAGAAAAATCAAATCGTCGACTGTCCGGATGCAGAGGCCCTCGCAGCCTTCAAACATAACATCCGTGACGAGTGGCTCACCCGGCACCTAGGACAGGAAAAGCCGAAATCCATGGCAGCCCTCACATCACTCATGATCCGCTTTATGCGGGGAGGACAGCCGTTCTAGCCCGCAGAATAACCTCAAAGAAAAAATTCGCAGTCCGGATACAAAGGACCGCAATGGCAGGTCGCGTTAAACAAAAACAAACGCCGTTAACGGTGATAACACCGAGGATACGTAGTCAACACCGGATTCAGAGGCTCCAAACCCGTCGCCGAAAAAGCCATTCAAAAGAACTACTCCGGTCCGCCCAATTTGGACCAAATACTCGATCGCTTCTTGCCGATACATGGCACTTCAAAAGCTAGCTAATCACACCAACAGGATTGTTGGGTATTTAAGCAGCAGCAAGTTAATTGTCGAAAACAATGGCAAGGGCTGCATAGCGATGACGAGGAAGAGACCCGCCCGTAACAAAGAGGATGTAGGGTTTCACAAGTACGGACGGTAAACATGATATACGCAACCCACATACCCAAGAGGGACCGAAGCGCACTTAGGGATGTATATGCGATGGAGCCACGCCAAGTTCAATCCATGGTCCTCTTGCTCGATCACTTTTGATCGAAGGATCACCCCACCAAGATCCGCCACGGCGGATTCACCGCATTGGTTTTAGACCCAATCGCCGACGGATTTCACCTCACCGAGTCCCGATGGACGGCGGCAAAGAACTGAACCTCGCTTTATTAGGATACAAGGCACAAGATGGGCATAGACCCTCAAGGATTAAACCTACAAAGACGACCTTCAAAGGCGCCATACCAGGTGTAGAGGCCAATTGTATGTGCTCACCACACCGAAGTGGTCTTCGGATCCCTGATAACTTCCGGCGAGGAGTTAATCTTCGACATAGTCCCGCTCCGCAGATGGCTATCACGCTTTGCTCGGACGGACGCGTTTGTAAAGTTCAACGTGGTGCCGCATTACGCATACCTCAAGCTCAAGATGCCAGGCCCTCGAGGAGTCATCACGGTCAACGGAAACACTGAACGCTCCCTCTGAACGGAGGAGCACACAGCGGCTCTCACGGCAGAAGTACAGAGCAGCCTGTTAAGGCAATTTTCGAGTCCGGACGTTAAGCGACCGGACACGGCCAAACACGCCCGGAGTAACATACAACAAGACCACCTGGCACGTTCCGAGCACGCGTAGCAATGCGGCCCCAACCCCAGCCCTTGCATAATTGCAAGACCAGTCCTTCGCGTACATCATTACGCTCTGGAGATACCATGGGCATAGGGGGAGGGGCACGACCACGACAGGCCCAGAGTGCAGCTTAACCACACCAGAGGCTCCCAAGTATGTCGGTCTTTTCCTTTTTTTCTTACCCACAGGACTCCGTTCACCAGAGGCCTTGTCCGGCAGTAGACTTGCCGGACTCACGATGCAACAGCCAGGCAAGGAGAAAGGCTACGACGAACACTCAGGTGGTCTCCATTACGAGCATTAAATCTGTTTAATACACCATTCCGCAGCCTACCCCTGGAGGGGGACATGTTAAAATAGTCCAATCCCTTGCTTACTGCACTATTTGTATCGCTCTGCATTCATGGCAGTATTTCTGAATAAACAATGCGTCGCTTTTTGCTTACAATCGCATTCCTTTCTTATATATGTTCGTTTACGACATGTTGCAACCGTACACTTTGGTATGGACGAATACACCAGGGGCTTAAGTTCCCCACATTATGGTGTGATAAGTCCGAACACTTTCACAAGTGTGGCACCCCGAACTTATAGCATTATATGCATCGACTCCGAATCATGTCTTGGGTCAATAGTTGGGTTTGCCCGGCTCCCATGTTTTGGTACCTTACGTTCCATTTTATCGGCTAAGGTAGCACTGGGAGAACCACTGCGATTGCGCCCCGGTTGAGCTCGGCGAGTGCCTCAGTGGAGAAAGCTAAAACTGACCGTCATGATAAGGCGAGAGCTGGTCGCTGTTCGGGAGGTTTTTTCGAGTCCCTAAAGACTTATGCCGCTTAGAGCGAGGAACCGGCTTTGTCCGGCCCAGGCGTGGATAGCGCCCCGAACTCAGTCTTCCGAACACTAGGGGCTTCGCCGAAATTTAAAATTATAGAATTCTATGGCTAAGTGAGAGTGTTCAAGCATTATAAGTCTGGTTGCCTCGTTTGTTGTGTTGAGCGCCTCAGATGGACCCAAACATGGGAACAAGAGCGCTCAAGTTTATCCCAACACCCCAAAGACTAGTGGCATGGGGCTGAAGCCAACGACTTGCCATCTCTCGATTTGATAAACGGCCGCATGAAGGTAATATTTTAAATTAATAAGCGTTGCTTAGCGATATGAACATAGTTTTCAGCGCACAGTGATAACATAATGCGATTTTACTCAAATATTACGCCCTGAGCACTCATCCGCAATCATGCGGGCTCTCTTCAGACACTCTTATAATACATTTCGGCGCGATACTCCTTGCTGGGCCGGCGGCGTCCGTCGTCAAGCTTCTCGGCCCATCCTGCCCCAAAGGCACTTTTGCACGGGCAAGGCCCAACGGCACCTTCAATGCAAAGGATCGCTTGACGACTTCCACCAGTGGACATGCATCCACCACCACCGCACCAAAGTCAAGTAGCTCCTGTGCATGGCCTCCTTGGGCCACACCAACTATGAGGCCCTTCATGGCCTGTTCGGCTACCTTGTGGAGCTCGACCACTGCTTCATTTGGTCGCTAAGGGCACCGGATGTCCGCCTCAAAGATACTAAGACCGAAGACCTTTCTCCGCCGAGCTCCCTCCTCGGCCCGGTAGAATGCGGCAGATCGACACGCCTGCGAGGCAGATCTGCAAACGATCCTAGAGAGTCTGATTCGGGTAAGTAATGTAATTCACATTCACATGCTTGCTTTGATTGAAAAATGCCTTACCCTGCTATTTTCTTCAGCGCCCAATCTCCTGGAGGGCCTTATGGGCTTCGCCTTAGCGGCTTTGGCACTCTCAAGAGCCGATGCAAGCTTGACTCTCGAGTCTCGAGTCGCGCCCAAACTCTCATGCTTTTCCACGAGAGCCGGAGCTCTTGCTGCACCTCCGCCACCCGCGCCTCCTGCTTCTCTCGCCAGCTCGCTCATGGCCAAGCATTACGTTCGACATGACACGCCTCCTTCGTGGTCGCCACCTGCTCGTGGGCCCCCGAGTACCCACGCTATCCTTGTTATTTCTCTTGCAACCAAAATCCTTTTCAGAAGGTAAAATTCAATACGGTGTCACTCACCTTCCTTATCCTCGAGCTACTTCTTGGCACGGCCGAGCTTGTTCTCGACCGCCGAGGTTCTGCTTCAAAGCATCGACCTCGCAACAAGGCGGCAGAGGTCAAGCGGCGCAGCCTGCAATCCCATATCGACATATTTTTAGAACTCTCACAGATATCTTTGTAAGATCCTCAGTCCGCTTTTTCTTTTGGAACACCGAACCGAGCATCAGGGGCTACTGTCTATGCGGTATTATATTACATGCCTTAAAATTCTTACCTCAAAGCCTGTTAGAAGGCTGCTGCAGCTTCAGTCAGCCCGCTCTTGGCGAAGCTGAACTTTTCAATCACCGCACTCATGACAGTGCGGTGTTCTTCCTCGATGGAAGCGCCGTTGAGCGCCTCCAACAAGTTATCCGGCGCCCCCGGTTGGACGGCGGCCGCCGGTGTCATAGTCTTGCCCTTCTCACGAAGGGGCCGCCTGCCGGACTCCGAAACCACTGCGGGTTCCGGTGCGGAGTACAGGAGGTTGCCCTGTGGCACCTCCGGAGCCTCCCCCTCCTGGTGGGTCCCCTCCTGGGATCCCACCTCGGCGTCATCAGCGTTACGAGGGTGGAGGCAATCGGAAGGAATCCATATCGACGGAGCCAAGGACCCGCTCGATGAAGCGAAGACCGCCCTGGCCGGACTACAAAGTTGTATGCGGCATTAGAAGGACACGACGTGGCAAAAAGAGAAATTATAAATCATCCAGAATTCGGACACTTACTATCTTGCTGTGGGCTTGGCCCTAGAGGGCCACTCCTCGCCGCCGTCATCGGCGCATGAGCAGATCCGGAGAAAGGGTTCGTCCTTTCTTGGACCCTTCGGCCGCCCTCGTTGGGAAGGCCTTCCTCTTCTTCTCTCCCCCTGTCGGTGTCAAACCGCGGATCTCGGGTAGGGGTCCCGAATCTGTGCGTCTAGGCGGATGGTAACAGGAGACGAGGGACACAATGTTTTTACCTGTGTTCGGCCCTCTCGATGGAGGTAATACCCCACGCCCCGCTTGATTAATATTGATGATATGGGTAGTACAAGAGTAGATCTACCACAAGATCAATGAGGCTAAACCCTAGAAGCTAGCCTATGGTATGATTGTTGAGATGTAATGTTGTGTCCTACGGACCAAAGCCCTCCGGTTTATATAGACACCGGAGAGGCTAGGGTTACACAGAGTCGGTTACAATGGTAGGAGATCTACATATCCGTATTGCCAAGCTTGCCTTCCACGCCAAGTAAAGTACCTTCCGGACACGAGCCGAGTCTTCAATCTTCTATCTTCGTAGTCCGGGAGTCCGCGGATATTGATAGTCCGCTATCCGACACCCCTAGTCCAGACTCCTCAAGAGTCCCTCGAACCAGTCTTCAATGACGATAAGTCCGGCGTGTATAATGTTCGGCATTGCAAGGCGGGTTCCTCCCTTGAATAATCCGGAGAAGATAATGAACACCGTGATAGTGTCCGCTCGCAAAATAATTTCCACATTCCAACGAGAGAGAATAAAATACACACTTAATTCAATCATCGACGATACGCAGCGTGATGTCACACCGCAGCCAAGCCCTCGTTTGAATCGTTTTATTATTCCGCCAAAGACGCTTAGCTAAGCGCTTCCTTGGCACGCCCCGTCAAGCAGAGATCGTGTTCCCTTTATTCCGGGATCCTCATCAATACGTGCGGGTAACCCAACCGCTCCTGCCGCCACGCCTCTATCGAAGGGGAATCTCAAACGGTCACGGAGACGGCCCTTGGTATTATTTCCCTTTATAAGAGGACCAAGGCCTGTCCTTGTCTTTCAACCTCGTGATCGAATCTTTCCTCGCTGCTCCCAGCCCAACACCAAGAGCTTCAGACTCGAGCACTTCGGATCCACAAGCAATGTCCGGCCCGACCTCCGTGGGCGGTGGGTACGGAGGAGGACATATTGAAGTTGCGTGAGGCCAAGCACCCAGCATATGAAGTCTCAAGACAGTTGCCTGCCCTGGCAGGCCGTGCCAGCCCCCGAGCCCGGGCGAATATGTCGCCAGATCTCACCTCCGCCGGGATTAGGCTTCCCGACGGATCCTTTCGTGAGGGGGCTCCTGTTCTTCTACGGGCTGGACTTCCACGACTTGGCTCCGGAGTCCATCCTCCATATCTCCGCATTCA
The DNA here is from genome assembly GCA_021437245.1 of Aegilops speltoides. NCBI lineage: Eukaryota > Viridiplantae > Streptophyta > Magnoliopsida > Poales > Poaceae > Aegilops > Aegilops speltoides. The sequence continues at coordinate 246,248,287 of CM038142.1, read as the reverse complement.
TTATTGTCTGTGAAGCCTTCCTCCGTGTCATCCCCCACTTTGGCCTGTGGCTGAAAACATTCAAGGTGGAGCCGAAGATGATCGGGGGGCATCGAGCGGAGTGTGGCGGGGCGACCATAAGCAAGAAGGTCGATGCCCCGTGGCTCGAAGGTTCCTTCCAAGAGGAACAGGGATTGTGGTAGCAAGAGTGGTTCTACATCACCGCTCCAAGGGGCAAGCGAAGCCGCCGCCTCCTTCCGCCGGGACCTCCACAAAGAATCGATGTCGTGGGTCAACCAAGGGCTCAACTGGGGCCGCCCGAGGACGTGCCCGCACCGCAGGCCGGATTCGGGACCTCCAAACAAGGGAGATTGATCTGGTCAAGGTGATGCAGTCATGCTAACTAGGCACCTCCTACCTCGCAAACGCCGCCCTTCCGCTTATGGGAGTTCAATCCGAGGGACCTCAGATCCTCCAAAGATTTCATGGGCGCGACACCCTTGGAGATGTACGAGCTGTTCTTCGACCGCAAGTGGCGCGGTCCGGATTCGCCGAGGATGCCGGACTAAGCCGCGATCGCGCCGGATACTCGTGTAAATAGCTCAAAGCCGGACATCCTGCTTTCAGTATGCCTTTCAAGAGATCGCCTCGACCCTTTGTTCTTTTACAGAATGGGTGGCGCGATCAAGGCTGATAAGGTGTCCGCCCTTCCCAGAGACCGTGACTTGGAGCCCGTGGCTGGCCGAATGTTGGAAGTTGCACCATGGAGGGGGGCGACGGGGAGATAAAGGAGCTAATACTTCGTCCAAGGGGCGATCAAGAGGAGGGAACCAAGGATCCCTCCTTCGGGGAGAAGAGGACCGCCCAAAGATCCGGAGGTCCCAGCCCTAAGCGTGGGAAGAAATCCCCACTGGGGGTCCGAGCGTCCGGAGAGAATCCGGACGCGCAATCATCGCCAAGGACCAGCCTCCAACGAGCCGTGAGTATGAAAGAAGAAACTTTAATCGGATAGTACCTTCGTTTATGCTTTCGTGGGTAACCGAAATATTTATATCGCGATTCGGATCTGCAGCCGCCTCTGTGAGTGCATCCTCGGGATCTTCTTCCGGAGATGATGGAGAGCGATACGCCCGGCCTGCCAAGGCTGCCGATGAGGCAAAGCGAGCCCAAGTGTTGTCACGGAGGGCATCCCGAGTCCGGAGGGGCCAGAGGGTTCAACACCCACCGTGAGCCCGCCGAGAATCAAGAATTTGCTTGAGAGGGTGTCCATTTCGTAAGATCACCGCGTTAATGCGTATGGTGATTGAAGGATTTCATCCGCCGAAAGCGGATTGCGTGATGCTGCCATGAGCTTGTCAAGGGATTTGAGGTATGCAAAATAGCGCACCCTTTGTTTTTTAACAGATGTGCATATAAAAATGCGCTCAGATAGATAGTAGCCCCGAGACTCGGTAGGTTGTCGAAGACGACAGCGCGTCGAGGATCAAAAATCTAAATATCTCGTAATAAATATCGCTGCTCGACATGGTGGCGGATAGTCCGGGGCCACCGGATCGATCAGTTTCTTTAACCGAGTCGGCAACAGACATGGCGATGCCGACATAGCACTTGTCAATCAGCGACTTGACGAGTCGCAAGGTAAATAAATTCTCCATAGCCGCTTTATTAAGTGGGTTAAAGCCCTCCTCTGATAAGTTTATATGCTGTTTATACAGACAGTGCTGCTGCTGTGGAGAGACTTCGGGCCGAGCTTGCACAAGCCAAGGAGCAAGCCCGAAGGAGTGATGCGGCTGCCGCAAGGGCGCCGAGGAGTTGAAGGTCGAAAAGGCCGCGACCGCCTAAGTAGGCGGAGGTGGCGGATTGGCCAAGAATTTAAAGGATGCTACCGATCGAAGCGAGGCTCTTGAAAAGGAGCGCCTATTGGATCGGGAAGACTCAAGAAGGCCACCGCCGAAACAAAGATGCCCGCCTGCAATGCGGGCTATGAAGGAGGAGCTGCGCTAAGCCGGGAAGTCACGGCCGCAAGCCGCTTGCGCGCCGGTTTATGGATGCCAAGTATGCCAAATTTGAAAAGCGGTGGAGTTCGGAGGATCCTTACATGGACTTGGCTGCGATGCGAGGCCGACGTTAAGCACTTCCGAGCTGGGGATCACGAGGTGGAAGAGTTATATTGACTCAATTCCACAGTCCGGACGCCCTCTTCCGCTGTCGGACAGTTGGCCGAATGGGCCGAACTGAATAGACTGTCCGGCTGACTATGATCGACATCGTGGCCCATGTGTGGCCAGAGAGGTCCAAGGCGATGAGCTATTTTGGCTCATCGCAGTAGTTCCTTGGGCGGTGCCGCATATCAAGGAGATGAAGCGGTCACTGCATCGAGGGCACGCGGATGGCTCGCCCGTAAAGGCGCGATGTCCGGAGATGGATGCCACCGCTGCTGCCTGTGGTTCGATGGGAACCGCTTCCGCCAACATTATTTCGGGAAGTTATGCGCGCGTCAGATAATAGAGTCGCAGTTTCAAGAATGTAACATTCAATTGAACGCATTAACTTGTATATGAATGATCATAGTATGAATGCTTTTTATACTTGTGCTTCCAAGTAGTAATACTTCTCCTTGCGGCCGCTTAAGTATACTTGTGTATAACCCGAAGATGCATCTTGCTTCACCCTCTTGCACAAGGTGCCGGGTGTTCGCAAAATAGCTTTTTCACACTTTAATCCGACGCCTCGGTCTGTTATAAGGAGGTGGTAGCGAGCTTAACGAGGCAATCCGGACTATAATGCTTTATCTCTTTCACTTAGCCAATGGAGCTCGAGGGTGGGGCTACGATATAGCCCCTAATGGCACCGCACATCTCCGGATTCGGGTGCGATGTGCTCGACCGAAGCGCCCTTCGTCAAAGCGGGAATTCTAAACATTCCGTAGTCGATCAAGTGGTCGACGGACTCGCTATATCATGACATCAGCCGCTTTCATCGAGGTGCTCGCCAAATTAACTGGGGCACAATCGCAGTAGTTCTCCTAGTGCCGCGTTAGCCGGGTGATACGGAACGTAAGGCAGCAAAACACAGGAGCCGGGCAAACCCAACATTTGACCAAAGACATGATTCGGAGCTGATGCATATAGTGCCCAACTTGAGACGCCGAACACTCCCTAAGGTGTTCGGACTTTATGATAACGGGCAGAATTATGCCCTAAGCCCCTTGTGTCCGGGTACGGCATTGTCTCATCGACGCGCCAATGCCAAAGTTGCCAGTCCGCCCGGCTATAGGAAGAAGCCGAGGCCGATTTAGCAACAAGAGAGTAATAAAAAGGTCACGAGGGTCTTAATCAAAAGAATCCTTGCGACGGGTCCCTACTCGCACGCTCAGGCCAGGTTCCATTGTGCCGTTATCCCGACGGGCACGCACGTTGTTCATCTCAGAGAAAAGAGAGGAACATTTCAAAACAGTTCATGCGAAAATAATGCAAAAGAATAAGCATAAATAATTAAGGCTAGGTTTATATGAAACCGATGTTAGTTAGCGCGCAGCCCTTGTGAAAGGGTATGCGGCTAGGAGCCCCTAGCTCGCTGAGTCCGGATTCGCCTATCCGAGTCCGGGTCTTTAAGTGACCTCGACCGAAATGGTGCCATGTGGACCGGCATCTTAAGTGTAAGAGACGCGTAATGCGGTATGGCGTTGAAGCGACAAAAGCCTTTCATCCTAATAGTGCTTGATGTTCACTTTTAAATGGGACGATATGGAAAATTAACTTTTTCGCCTGAAATTGTTCGGTGATCCAACACGACTTCGAGTAATATCGAGCCTGTGCACTTGGCGTAAGGGCCGGCGAACTCCTTTGAAGGAAGTGCGGCTGTGTTTAATTTTGGTAGGGTCTATCCTCATCCGACGGATTGTGTTTGAATATAGCAGGTTTAAATCATCGCCTCCGCCCATTAGGACGTTTGTGAATTGTAGTCCGCCTATTATCGGATTCAATATCGTGAGTCCGCCCCGCTGTTCAACACTTTTGGAATAATCCGGTGGTCGAAGGTGATTGGTTTTGATATCCAATCTCTATGGTTTATGGGCCGACCGCGCGAAGCTCTTTTAGAAAGTGCCGCGACTGTTTTTCCGTGTCCTCACATGAAGTGAGTTTACCGCTTTGACCCCTTGTGAGAAAGTCTTTGTTTTCCGTGCCTCTTTGGCGGGTTTATCTTCTTCGCTGACGCGCCGAGCCCCTTGCGTTCGGGCGCTTAGTCGGCCGGACTGTTTGAAAACCCAACAATCCTCGTGGGTGTGATTTGCAGCCTTCCGGGTATCGTGGATTTGACAGATCCGACCTGAGATTTTGTGTAGGTTAGAGTTCATCGCTGTGCCGCCCTTGATGGGTTGAGCTTTATTATTCGCCGTGAGCTTTTAAACCGCGCTGACGGCCGTGTTTTGGGCTTTTTCTTTATTCCGGCGCTGATCCTTTCGCGCCGTGATTTTCCGCTTCCATATCTTATCTCGGATGTACTTGGGTCACCGGTGTGCTTCTTGCCAACCAGCTGTCCTCTCCGCGCAAAAGCGGTCATGAGGCTTGTTAATGCGGTCATTGTCCTCGGTTTCTCTTGACCGAGGTGTCTGGCGAGCCATTCGTCTCGGACATTGTGCTTAAAAGCTGCTAAGGCTTCGCGTCCGGACAATGACTATTTGGTTCTTTTTGGTAAGGAACCTGTTCTGCACTTCCGCTACCGACTCTCCGGCTGTTGAGTTATGTGACTTAGGTCATCTCAGATCCGGAGGCCGGACATAAGTCCCTTGAAAATTTGCTCTAAACGCTTCCTCGAGCTCTTCCCAACTTCCAACAAGTGTTTTTCGGGAGGCTTTTGACCCAATGACGAGCTGGCCCTTTGAGCTTGAGGGTAGGTATTTTATGGCGTGGAGATCGCCTCCTCCGCCATATGTATATGCAAGATATAGTCTTCATCCGCACTCTGTGGTCTATTGTTCCATCGTAGGCTTCTATGTTGATGGGTTTAAACCTCGCTGGGAATTCATGTTCCAAAGACTCGTCCCTCGTGAAGCATAGTGGGTGTGCGGCGCCCCTGTATTTGTACGTGCCGCTATCGTCGGACACTTGACGTGTTCCTTTGCTTATTGGGGCTTTCCTTTTGGGTCCGTAGATGGACCTGGCTGGGCCATTTGATGGTGGAGGCTCTATGGCCTCTTCGTCGAATTCTGGGAGCAGCTTGCGCTTCGGGTAGCTCTTCGATTGGTGGTTGTTGCCTTGTTTGTCTGCGGCTTTGAGCACTTTGCTCCATCTGATCCGGAGCGCGTCTTCCGCTGTGTTGAGCTTCCGCTTTTCCTTCTTCAGGCTTCTTGCTGTGGCGATGAGCCTGCGTTTGCAAAGATCTTGTTCGACGGGCTCTTCGAGTTCGTCGTCATCGGGGCTTGATTCGTCCTCGGAGGGAGGTACATAGTTGTGATCCTCAACCTTTTCTTCTACCGCCCTTTCGTGAGGGCTTGCTTCTACATCCTCCTTCGCTGAGTCTTCTTTGGAGGGTTTGTCTTGGCACTCTCCGGAGTGTTATTATCTCCGTGCCGGATTCTCCATTCTTGTTGTGGCGGATTTAGAGCGGCGCCACGACGCCGGGCGCTTAGGTTGCTTCTTCAAAGAATCTTCCTCCGCTTTTCGCCATCTCCTTCCTTTGGGGTATCCACCATGTAGACGTCAGATGACGAGGTGGCCTTCCAAAGGTCCCGTGGGCGCTGGGTCCGATCGTCTCCGCATCATCGCCCATAGCGCCGATGTCCTCGAGTCGTAGTCTAGCATGTCGGTTAGATCCTCGATGCTGGCTACAAAGTGGGTGGTGGTGGGCTCAATTTCTTCGTCGTCCGAACTCCAACCGTCCCGCCATAGTCCGCCAGATTCTCCGATAGCGAGAGATGCTTCAGAATTCAGGATATCGCCAAAAGGCGAAGTGTTGAAAGATGTCCGCGCGGTGAATTCCATAATCGGCGCCCAATCGCTTAATTGGCGGGCGCGGAGGCTCGAGTCCGCGAGGAGTCCGCGCCGATCATGAGTTTCGCAAGGGACAAAATTGGTATTCGCCCATCGCCGTAGATGTTGAAGCCCGGGCGGCGCTTATCCACCGACCTCGTCATGGGCAATCGGCTCGCAAGTAGCCGGGCGGATTCTGCGCGCTACCAAAGCACCGTCCGGCGGCAGAGCTAGATCATGCCCATCGTCGCAAAGGCGGCGCGCTGGGCATGGCTCGAGTCCGTCAAGATCAAGTCTCCGCGGTCATCGGTCGTGAAGTTTAGGCTTCCGAATCGACTGACGGCCAGGGCGTAGCTTCGATCTGCCCAGATGACCAAGAGAATTGGCCCGCAGACAAAGCCGCCGAATATGAAGATCTGTCCGGGAGAAAAGTCTCACCTCGACAGCGTTGGAGGTTGAAGATGCCATCGAGCCTATTGGTGACGCATACGAGGAACTCTCAATGAAAGCACCAATGTCGGTGTCAAAACCGGCGGATCTCGGTAGGGGGTCCCGAATCGTGCGCCTAGGCGGATGGTAACAGGAGACGAGGGACACAATGTTTTTACCTGTGTTCAGCCCTCTCGATGGAGGTAATACCCTACGCCCCGCTTGATTAATATTGATGATATGGGTAGTACAAGAGTAGATCTACCACGAGATCAATGAGGCTAAACCCTAGAAGCTAGCCTATGGTATGATTGTTGAGATGTAATGTTGTGTCCTACGGACTAAAGCCCTCCGGTTTATATAGACACCGAGAGGCTAGGGTTACACAGAGTCGGTTACAATGGTAGGAGATCTACATATCCAGATTGCAAGCTTGCCTTCCACGCCAAGTAAAGTACCTTCCTGACACGAGCCGGAGTCTTCAATCTTCTATCTTCGTAGTCCGGGAGTCCAGCGGATATTGATAGTCCGCTATCCGGACACCCCTAGTCCAGACTCCTCACTCAGGTTATATTAGGCGGAAGAGGCCTCTTTCTCCTCCTCCTCGGGAGGAGTCCACCTTGAGTCATCGGATGATGAGTCCGATATCACCGGGCGCCGAACTCCTTCGGGTTCCCGTGGCCTTCTTCTTGGCCTTCTTCTCCCAAGACCACGTGGGTCCGGGACCAGCAGCCCTGCTAAACGGGTGTCCGCTGGTCTTCGGAAGGGAGCCGACAGCTTAACCTGTCCGGATGTCTTCTGCCAGTCCTGTTAAAGGCATTGGGAGTTTTAGATCCCACATAGAGTCAAACTATGAAAGAAATGAGTGTCCCATAAAGGATAACATAGCTTACCTTGTCGGCCGGGCGCTACGTGCTGAATCCGCGATCTTCAGTAGCGGATGCGGGGCTCCGCCTTGAACAAAGCACCCTCTAGGCAGCTTTGTACGTCAGGTCAAGAGCCCGCCTTGTCCGTGTTGTGCCGGATCAAACTCCCACAAATTGAAAGCCCGCTCGGGCAGGGGAGAATTTGGCGGACGAGCATGACTCGGATCACGCTGACAAGCTTGAGTTTCTTATTCACCGTGGTCTGGACGCAGGATTGAGTCCGTCGGCTCCTCCGAACTACCCCATAGCAAGCCCTTCTCTTCTGTGAGATGAGCTGCATGGGGGTACCAGATCTGAACTCGGGGGCCGCTGCCCATTTTGGGTCACGCGGCTCGGTGATGTAGAACCACCCTGATTGCCACCCTTTGATGGACTCCACGAAGGCACCTCGAGCGATGATGTTGGGCATTTTGCCCACCATGGCGCATCTCAAGACTCGCTTGACGCCCTTCACCACCTTTTGGCTTGACATTGAAGGTCTTTAGCCCAAGTCAAGTGGGGCTGGATGCAGAGGAAGGCCTCGCACACCCACGATGAACGCCGAGATGTTGAGGATGAAGTTTGGTGCCAGATCGTGGAAGTCCAGGCCATAGTAGTACATGAGCCCCCGGACGAAGGGGTGAAGTGGGAAGCCCAGTCCGCGGAGGAAGTGGGGAAGAAATACGACCCTCTCATGGGGCATGGGGGTGGGGATGAGCTGCCCCTCATCGGGCAGCCGCTGCGCGATGTCGCTGGACAGGTATCCGGCGCCGCGCAGCTTCTCGATGTGCCCCTACGTAACGGAGGAGGCCATCCACTTGCTTCCCGCTCCGGACATGGCTGGAGAGGGTTGAGGCGAGATGTGCGGACTTGGGCGCTGGAGCTCGAGTGCGCGGAGATGGATAGGCAAAGGAGGAAGAAGGCGTAGGTAAAAAAGGTGGATCCTTATCCCCTTATATATGGGCGGACGAAGACTATGCGTCCCCACCGGCCTCGTAAAACTCTCTTATCTCCCAAGCGCCACAATCAATGGCGCGGTTGGGTTACCCACGTCCGTATTGATGGGAATCCCGGAATAAGGGGAACACGATCTCTGCTTCAACAAGACGTGCCAAGGAAACTGCTTTGCTAAACGCGCTGAGGTGGTGTAATAAAAACGTAAAGGCTTGGTAGTGGTGTGACGCCACACCACAAGATACGTCAGCAGACAGAACTTGTGTACATATTATTCTCTCTACGGTGGTATGTGGAATTTTTTTTACAGAGCCGGACACTATCCTCGTGTTCACAATCTTCTATGAATTATTCGGAGGAAGAACCCGCCTTGCAATGCCGAAGACAATATGCGCGTCGGACTCGTCGTCATTGAAGCCTGGTTCAGGGGCTACTGAGGGAGTCTCGGACTAGGGGGTGTCCGGATAGCCGGACTATCATCATCGGCCGGACTCCAAGACTATGAAGATACAAGATTGAAGACTTTGTCCCGTGTCCGGATGGGACTTCCTTGGCGTGGAAGGCAAGCTTGGCAATACGGATATGTAGATCTCCTACCATTGTAACCGACTCTGTGTGACCCTAGCCCTCTCCGATGTCTATATAAACCAGAGGGTTTTAGTCCGTAGGACGAACAACCATTACAACAATCATTCCATAGGCTAACTTCTAGGGTTTAGCCTCCTTGATCTCGCGGTAGATCTACTCTTGTACTACCCATATCATCAATATTAATCAAGCAGGAGTAGGGTTTTACCTCCATCGAGAGGGCCCAAACCTGGGTAAAAACATCGTGTCCCTTGTCTCCTGTTACCATCCGCCTGGATGCACAGTTCGGGACCCCCTACCCGAGATCCGCCGGTTTTGACACCGACACTTCCCCTTCACCCACGCCCTTTCGTATTCATCCATTCCTTTCTGCCCGAGCCCTAGTGCCCAAGCGTTTCTCTTCTTCACCCAAAAAAAAGGCTTCCCGAAGATGTCCGGATCTGGAGCAGGAGGCAAGTGGATGGCCTCTACCGTCCGGGAGAAGGACATCAAAAAGCTTCGGTGGGCCGGGTATAAGGCCAAGAGAATTGGCCACCGTCTTCCGACAGCAGGACAGATAGTCCCCATCCCGGAACCCCACGAGAGGGTGGTATTTCTCCCCCATTTTGTCCACGGGCTAGGGCTTCCCCTCCACCCGTTTGTTCGCGGCGTCATGTATTATTATGGGATTGATTTCCATGATCTATCCCCAAATTCCTTTCTCAACATCTCTACATTCATAGTCGTGTGCGAGGCCTTTCTCCGCATTCCGCCGCACTTCGGCTTATGGCTAAAGGTTTTTAACGTAAAGCCCAAGGTAGTGAGCGACAAGCAAGCCGAATGCAGAGGCGTCATGGTGAGCAAGATGCCCAATGTCACATGGCCGACAGGGACTGAGGGAGTCCTGGACTAGGGGGTGTCCGGATAGCCGGACTATCGATATCCGTCGGACTCCCAGACTAGGAAGATTGAAGACTCCGGCTCGTGTCCGGAAGGTACTTTACTTGGCGCGGAAGGCAAGCTTGGCAATACGGATATGTAGATCTCCTACCATTGTAACCGACTCTGTGTAACCCTAGCCTCTCTGGTGTCTATATAAACCGGAGGGCTTTAGTCCGTAGGACACAACATTACATCTCAACAATCATACCATAGGCTAGCTTCTAGGGTTTAGCCTCATTGATCTCGTGGTAGATCTACTCTTGTACTACCCATATCATCAATATTAATCAAGCAGACGAGGGTATTACCTCCATCGAGAGGGCCTCGAACTCGGGTAAAAACATTGTGTCCCTCGCCTCCGTTACCATCCGCCTAGACGCACAGTTCGGGACCCCTACCCGAGATCCCGCGGTTTTGACACCGACATTGGTGCTTTCATTGAGAGTTCCTCCGTGTCGCCACCAATAGGCTCGATGGCATCTTCAACCTTCAACGCTGTCCAGTATGAGACTTTTCTCCCGGACAGATCTTCAGATTCGGGCGGCTTTGTATCGCGGGCCAATTCTCTTGGTCATCCGAGCAGATCGAAGCTACGCCCGCCGTCAGTCGATTCGAAGTTTAAACTTCACGGCCGATGACCGCGGAGACTTGATCTTCGACGGACTCGAGCCACAGCCAAGCGCCACAAGACCGCGACGATGGGCATGATCTAGCTCTGCCACGGACATTGCTTTGGTGGTCGTGACTTGAATCCGCCCGGCCACTTGCCCGGAGCCGATTGCCCATGACGAGGGTCGGTGGATAGACGCCGCCTCGGGCTTCAACATCTACGGCGATGGAGCCAATACCAATTTTGTCCTTGCGAAACTCATGATCCCGAGGCGCCGACTCGAGCCTCCCGCGCCCGCCAATTAAGCCGATTGGGTGCCGTTATGGAATTCACCGCCGCGACATCTTTCAACACTCGCTTTTGGCGATATCCTGAATTCCTCAAGCATCTCTCGCTATCGAGAATCTCGCCGGACTATGGATGTGACGGTTGGAGTTCGGACGACGAAGAAATTCAGAACCCACCCACCACCCACTTTGTAGCCACTGCCGAGGATCTAACCGACATGCTAGACTACGACTCGAGGACATCGACGCTTATGGACGATGATGCCGGAGACGATCAGACCCAGCGCCCACGGACACCGGAAGGCCACCTCGCCATATGACGCCTACATGGTGGATACCCCAAAGGAAGGGATGGCGAAAAAGCAGCGGAGGAAGATTCTTTGAAGAAGCAGCCTAAACGCCAAGGCCGCCGCGCCGCCTAAATCCCGCCATAACAAGAATGGAGAATCCGCACGGAGACAATAACACTCCGGAGAGTGCCGAAGACAATCCTCCTCGCAAGACTCAGGCAGGAGGACGCAGGCAAGCCCTCACGACAGGCGGCGCATTTAAGGGGTTGAGGATGATAACTATATGCCTCCTCCGAAGACGGCGAGCCTCAACGATGACGAATTCGCTATACCCGAGGATCCCGTCAACAAGAGCGCCAGCGCAGACTCATAGCCATGGCAAATAGCTTAAAGAAAAGCAGCAACAACTTCAAGCTGATCAAGATCTGCTAGCCGATCGATGGACCGAGGTCCTCGCGTCAAGAGTATAAACTCGAACTCCCTCCAAAAGTTACCTAAGACGCAAGCTGCTCCCCGATTAGAGGAGGAAGCATACATACCTTTATCACCAAAGCACGACATGGTCGATCGACCGCCCGGGTCGCGACAGAGAGGCATTCAAGGCCCCAGCCAAGACCGCACTCGACATCGATCCAGAGTACGGCCAAAAGGAACGCTACGGACTTTGCGAGACATCTTGGAGGATAAAGCAAGGCAATCCAGATCCATCTATGGATCACGGGCGCCCTACGATCCACGATTTAATACCGCCGCTACCGACATAACGCCGCCGAGCCGAACACAGCAGATAGCGCCCTCGAGCTGCGCCGCGATATTGCTCAATACAGGGCGCCAAGACACCCGCTATGCTTCATCGATGAAGTGATGGATCACCAGATCCTCAAGGGTTCAAACCCAGAACATCGAATCTTACGATGGTACAATAGACCTCCGTGTGGATCAAGATTATCTTTCCACATCCATATGGCCCGCGCGCACGATCTGCACGCCATCAAATATCTCCCCACTGCTTAAAGGACCAGCTCGGCATTGGCTTAACAGCCCGCCCGCAGAGTCGATTGGGTGTTGGGAAGACCGAGGCGCGCTCCTTGATAACTTCCAAGGTACATACGCGCACCACCGACGCCGATGACCTAAGCCACATTATTCAGCAGCTGCATTTAATCGCCGATAGTTCGACGCGGTTCTTGACGAAGAAAAATCAAATCGCCGATCGTCCGGATGCGGAGGCCCTCGCAGCCTTCAAACACAACATCCGGGACGAATGGCTAGCCCGCACCTAGGGCAGAGAAGCCGAAATCCATGGCAGCCCTCACATCATTAATGACCCGCTTATGCTGGAGAGGACAGCTGGCTAGCCCACAGCAATAATCTCCGCAAAACTCGCAGCCCGGACTCCAAGGACAATCACGGCAGGTCACGCCGAATCAAAACAAACGCCGATTAACGGCGACGACAAAGAGGATACGGCAGTCAATGCCGGATTCCGAGGCTCCAAACCCGTCAACGGAAGAAGCCATTTAAAAGAACAACTCCGGCCCGCCCAACTGGATGAATACTCGACCGCCATGCCGATACATGGCACCCCAAAAGCCGCCTAATCACACCAATAGAGATTGTTGGGTGTTCAGCAGCCGCAAGTTAATTGCCGAACACAATGACAAGGGGCTAAATAGCGACGACGAGGAAGAGACCCGCCGCCGAACAACAGAGGACAAAGGTTTTTCGCAAGTGCGGACGGTGAATATGATTTACGCAACCCATATACCCAAGAGGGAGAGGAAGCGCGACCACGGACGCCTATGCGATGGAGCGCCGCCCAAGTTCAATCCATGGTCCTCCCGTCCGATCACTTTCGGTCGACGAGACCATCCGAATAGCATACGCCATGGCGGATTCGCCGCATTGGTCCTAGACCCAATTGTCGATGGATTTCACTCACCGAGTCCCGATGGACGGCGGCAGAGAATCAACTCGCTTTATCAGACACAAAGGCGCAAAATGGGCATAGACCCATCCAGATCAAACCTACCAAGACAACCTTTAAAGGTGTCATCCTGTGTGGAAGCCAATCTGCATGTGCTCACACATTGAAGTGGTCTTCGGATCCCGGATAATTTCGCTTAAGAGTTAATCTTCGATATAGTCCTGCTCAGAAGCGGCTATCATGCCTCGCCGGACGCACCGCATTTGCAAAATTCAACGCGGTGTCAAGATTATGCATACCTCCCACGGCAACTCTCTAGTCCGGCAACTAAAAAGCCGGACACATTAAAACGCTACCCGAGCAACACTAACCAAGACCACCCGGCGCGATCGAGCATCGCCAGAGTAATGCCCCACCCGCCTCACAGATAACACTCGCAGACATCATTACGCTTTGGAGATACCATGGGCGCAGGGAGGGGCTTAACCTCAAGGATTGAAGAGTGCGGCTCGACCGCACTCAGGGCTCGTGCTAGCGCCCCTTGGTGTTATTTTTTATCTTTTCTTTTTTTCTATATGCAGGACTCTACCAAATAGAAGCCTCGCCTGGCCGCTAACTCTGTTAACTCACGATATAAACAATGTGGATTAAAGAAGGCTGCATTTAACACTCGTGTGGTCTCCATTACGAGCATTAAATTCAATTACATACACCAAGTCTGCAGCTTATCCTCGAGGAGGACATGTTAATTTAGTCCTAATCCCTTGCTTATCGACTATTTGTATCAGTCCGCTTTATTAGCGCATCTTCTCATAAATAACGCAGCACTTCCCTTTTTGCAAGTTTATTACCTTTTCATGGCAATTGTGTTATCCTTACAAATGTTCACTATATGACATATTGCACCAGACATTTTGGTACGGCCGAATACACCAGGGCTTCGCTCCCATATTATGGTGTGATTAAGTCCTAACACTTTCACAAGTGCGGCACCCTAACTTATAGCATTATATGAATCAGCTCCAATCATGTCTTGGGTCAATAGTTGGGTTTGCCTGCCCTATGTTTTGGTGCCTTACGCCCGCTCCGGCCGCTAAGGTAGCACTAGGAGAACCATCGCGATTGCACCCCGGTTTGGCCGGGTTAACGCCAAAGGAGAAAGCTAAACCGACCGGCATGATAAGGCGAGATCTGTCGCTGCTCGAGAGGTCTTTTCGGTCCCTAAAGACTCATGCCGCTTCGAGCTAAGTTCCGATGATGTCCGACGGCGTGGATAGCGCCCGGATTCGGTCTTCCAATACCAGGCTTCACCAAATTTAAAATTATAGAATTCTATGGCTAAGTGAGAGTGTTCAAGCATTATAAGTCCGTCGCTTTGTTCGTCGTGGTTGAGCGCCCCCTAGATGGACCCAAAGATGGGAACAAGAGTGCTCAAGTTTATCACCAACACCCCAAAGACTGTGGCTTGGGGGTGAAGCCAACGACTTGCCATCTCTCGATTTAACAAACGGCCGCATGTAAGGTAATATTTTAAATTAAACAAAGCGTTGCTCATAGCGCATATAAACGAAGTTTTCGCGCATGTGATAAAACACAACGAAGTTCACTCAAGGATTACATTATGGGGACACTCATCCGCGATATCGCTGGCTCCCTTCAGACAACTTTATAATATCACTCCGGCAGACGGTGCTCCTTGCCGGGCGGCGGCGGATCCGTGAGAAGCTTCTCCGATCCAATTTTGCCCCATTGCACCTTTATGCGGCAAGGGCTCGACGAGCGCCTTCAATGCAAAGCGGATCGCTGATCACATCCAGCCTTGGGCACGCATCAACTAGCCGCCACACTAGGCCAAAGTAGCTGCCAGCATGGCTCTGCCCGGCCACAACCGGATCAGTGAGGCCCTTCATGGCCTCCTCACTACCTTAGGAGTTCGACCACCGCTTCAACTGGTCGCTTGGGGGCACTGGATGGCGGCCTCAGCAGATCGAGACCGTAAGACCTTCTCCGCTGAGCTCCTCCTCGCCACGATAGAACACAGCGGCATCAGACGACTACGCGCAGATCCGCAAATGCCCCCGAGAGCTCCGACCCGTAAGTATCCGTAATTTACATTAACATGCTTGCTCGCATGAAAACGCCTTACCCGCCGCTATCTTCCTCATGTCCTCTATTTCCATACGGGCCCTCCGGCCTCGGCCTTGGCGGATTCGGCCCCATCGAGCCGAGGCAAGCTCGACTCGGTCTTGAGTCACGCCCAAACTCTCATGCTTTTTCATGAGAGCTGAGCTCTTGCCGAACTTCCGCCACTAGCGCCGCTTGCTTTTCTCGCCAAATTGCGTTCTGGGTCAGATTATGCTCGCCACGACACGGCATCCTTGAGGGCTGCCACCCGTTAGTGGCCCCCGATTGCACATATTATCCTTGTTAATCTTGTTTGCAACCAAAACCCTTTTCTCAGAAGGTGCATATTTAAAGTGGTGTTATTCACCTTCTTTTTCCTTGAGCTGCCTCTTGGCATGGCCGAGCTCTTGTCCGACCGCCAAGGTCCTTCTTCATACCGACCTCCGCCACGCGGCAAAGGTCAACAAGCTCGCAAACCCATATTGACATATTTTAGAAACCTCACAGATATCTTGTTAAAGATCCTTAGTCCGCTTTTCTTTCCAACACCGACTAAGCATCGGGCTACCGTCTATGCGGTATTATATTGCTTAATTTTAAACTTCTTACCTCAAAGCTCGTTAGAAGGTTGTTGAAGCTTGGTCAGCCCGCCTTGGCGAAGCCGGACTTTCAATCACCGCACTCATGAGAGTGCGGTGTTCTTCTCGATGGAGGCGCTTTGAGCGCCCCAGAAAGTTGTCAAAGGCCTCCGGTTGACGGAGGCCGCCATGCCACGGTCCTGCCCCTCCTTCGAGGGGGCTGCTCACGGACTCGAACCGCCACGGTTCCGGAGTAGAGTCCGCACAAAGTCCGGAGGTTGCCCGACGGCGCCCGAGCCTCCTCTGGCGCGGCCCCCTATGGGATTCCGCCATCGCGTTTCGGCGCAGGTAGAGGCAGCGGATGGATTTACATCCGACGGCGCCAACGACCCGCCATCGAAGTCGGGAAAGTCGCCACCGCCGGACTACGTAAACAAGGCGGCATTAGAAGGACATCGCGTGACATATTATAATACGGCATATGAATGATCCGGATATTTACGATCTTGCCGGACGCCGCCCTTGAGGCCACTCTTCCTCGCCAACGCCGATGTTGGCGAACTGTCCGGGGATGGTTCTCCCCTCTGACTCCTTCGCCGCCCGATTGGGGAGGCCTCTCCTTCTTCTCTCCTCCTTCGAGAGAGTATTCCTCCTCCTCCTCCTCATCTTCGGGAGAAGTCCTCGCCATCGCTGCCGACGTTGATTGCGGAACTCTTTCGAGTCCCCGCGCCACCTTCTTGGTTTTCTTCTCCAAGCACAACGACGGTGCCGGACCAGCAGCCTCGCTAAACGGGCATTCATCGTTCTTCCGCATGGGAGCCGGCTGATAAGCAGCTCGGCCTTTCCATCCATTCCTCGTCAAAGGAAGAGGCAGATTAAAACCTCGCTAGAGTCAATCTAATTACTACAAGTGTCCCGTAATGGGGTCGAATCACTTACCCCGCCGACGGAGATCGCAAGCTGAATCAGGGTCTTTGGTCGCGGATGCGGGCGATCAGCGCTTTTGAACAACACCTCCGTGCCCCTTCAGATGTTGTATCAAGAGCCCGCCAACGCCCGGTGTTGTTCCGGATTAAACTCCCACAGATTAAATGCCCTTTCTGGCATGGGAGAATCCACGGAGGAGCATGACTGACTACGCCGACGAGCCGGAGCCCATTGCTCACCAGCTTCTTGATGCAGGTTCAAGTCCCGCCACCTCCACCGGTCGCCCCACCGCAAGCCCTTCTTTCCTGTGAGGTGAGCTGCGTGGGGATTCCAGATCTAAATTGGGGCCGCCGCCCATGTAGGCTCGCTGCTCGGTGATATAGAACCACCCCGATTGCCACCCCTTGACGAAGTCCACGAAGGTCCCTTCTAGTTAAGGGACGTGGGCGCTTGCCCAACATAGCGCCTCAAGATTCCGCTTGTGTCCCTTCACGATCTTCGCTTGACGTTGAAGGTCTTGAGCCACAGCCAAGTGGGGCCGGATGCAGAGAAAGGTTTCGCACACCACGATAAACGCCGAGATGTTGAGGACGAAATTCGCGCCGATCGTGGAAATCCAGCCGAGTAGAACATGATCCCTGGACGAATGGATGGAGCGGAAGCCCAGTCCATGGAGGAAGTGGGGAAGGAAAACAACCTCTCATGAGGTCCTGGGTCGGAATGAGCTGCCTCTGTCGGGCAACCGATGCGCGATGTTTCCGAAAGGTATCCGCGTCACAGCTTGGTGATGTCCTCCTCCTTGGCGGTGGAGGTCATCCACTTGCCTCCCTCCCGACATGTTCGGAGAAGGGTCGAGGCGGAATGCGCGAGCTTGGGCGCTGGAGCTTGGGTTCGGGATGGATGAGCAAAGGAGGAAGAAGGCGAGGTGAGAAGGTAAAACCTTATCCCTTATATATAGGCGACAAAACTATGCGCCCTCACCGCCCGGTAAAACTCGCTATCTCCCAAGCGCCACCATCAATGGCGCGTTGGGTTACCCATGCACGTATTGATGAGAATCCCGAAAAAGGGGAACACGATCTCTACTTTGACAGACGCGTTGTTGAAACCGCTTCGCTAAACGTGTCAAGTGGTACAAGAATTCAAACAAAGGCTTGGTGTCGGCGTGATGTCATGCCGCATAATACGCCAAACAAATTGGATCGGTGTATATGTTTTATTCTCTCTATGTTGGAATGTGGAAATTATTTTGTAGAGCCAGACACTATCCTGGTGTTCATTATCTTCTCCGGATTATTCAAGGAAGGAACCCGCCTTGCAATGCCGAACATTATGCACGCCGGACTTATCGCCATTGAAGACCGGTTCAGGCTACCGAGGAGTCCTCGACTAGGGGTGTCCGGATAGCCGGACTATCGATATCCGCCGACTCCCTGCACTAGGAAGATTGAAGACTCCGCTCGTGTCCGAAGGTACTTTACTTGGCGTGGAAGGCAAGCTTGGCAATACGGATATGTAGATCTCCTACCATTGTAACCGACTTTTGTAACCCTAGCCTCCGGTGTCTATATAAACCGGAGGGCTTTAGTCCGTAGGACACAACATTACATCTCAACAATCATACCATAGGCTAGCTTCTAGGGTTTAGCCTCATTGATCTCGTGGTAGATCTACTCTTGTACTACCCATATCATCAATATTAATCAAGCAGACGAGGGTATTACCTCCATCGAGAGGGCCTCGAACTCGGTAAAACATTGTGTCCTCGCCTCCCGTTACCATCCGCCTAGACGCACAGTTCGGGACCCCCTACCCGAGATCCGCCGGTTTTGACACCGACAGGGACTTTCAATGATTCCATCAAGGAGTGGCAGTAGTAGTGGTTCTACATCACCGAGCCGCGTGGCAAGGAGTGGACCGCCATTCCGGAGTTCAGATCCGGTGCCCCCTGCGACTTACGTCATGGCACGAGAAGGGCCTGAGCTGGGTTCGCCTCGACGAGCCTATCGTAGCTCCGCACACGCCGGCCCAAGACATGGAAGACAAGAGCATCAAGCTCGTCAATGTAGTCCAGGTGATGCTGGTTCGCCGGATTCTAACATGTCAACACCGAGCTTGCAATTAATGGGAGTTCGACCCGACCAAGCACCAGACCCTGCTAGAGCTCTTTCGCTCTACTCATAAGGACATCTGGAAGGTGCTTTTCAAGTCCGGCAAACCGTGGCCGGACTCCACCGAGGATCACGGATATCAATTGTCCCACCCCGCAAGTTCGGTAAGCAACTAAATGTCTGATAATTCATACATTCTGTCCGTACATCCTCAGAGAGATACTTAACGTATTTCCCATCATTTTTCCTAGGGCTGGGCGAAGAAGGCGGGGCGGATCTATTGTCCTGCCACTCTACCAGAAGAACCGATCGGCCCACTTCTAACGAAGATGCTAGTCTCGGCGCCATATAAAGCACCGAAGAAGAAGGCCGAGAAGGAGGCCAAAAAACTAGGGGCGGCCTTCGTCGCTGTGGTACCCCGAACACGAAATCCGAACACTCTAATGCCCATTTTTCCTCTGAAGAGGACGGGGAGGAGGAGGACGAATCCCCGCAGGGGGAAAGAAGAAAAGAATGGCCTCCAACTCTTTGGAGGCCGATTCGCCTAAGAGGGAAAAAACTCTTCTTCAAGAAGAGTCCACCGGCGCCACCGATAGCAGCCCGGAGTGGGTACCCAGGGTCGAGCCCCTGGTGAACTCGTAAGTATAAAAATCCAAACACACTCATGCGTCCGGCCTTATCATGGCATCACATTCTAATCTGAGCCTTGTTTCTCTTTTTCGGTCTGGCGAAGCCCCGCACCGAGCAATCCTCATTAGAGGATCTGCTGGGTTCAGACGCTATGGG
Organism: Aegilops speltoides; assembly: GCA_021437245.1. Classification (NCBI taxonomy): domain Eukaryota; kingdom Viridiplantae; phylum Streptophyta; class Magnoliopsida; order Poales; family Poaceae; genus Aegilops; species Aegilops speltoides. The sequence continues at coordinate 246,228,899 of CM038142.1, read as the reverse complement.
GGGCGGGACACCCCTGAAGGCCTCTTCCTCCAAACGTAGGAACGAAATCGAGGTTTCATCCCGTATGACCCGTGCCACGAGGGGGGAGAAGGTCGCATATGCACCAGAGGCCATACTGGGGCCGATTACACGGAGAGAAAATCCTGGGTGTCAATGGCGAGGGTCATCTTGAATCTGACCCAAGCCGACACTATTGTAGAGACCCATAAGGTCCCCGAGTCCCATCCACCACCGCCCGCCCAACCAGGGCGCCGGTACTTTATTGGCGGCGCCGTAGGTGCCTCCATCGTTGATGAACACCGTACCTCATGGGTGCGGTGATTGAGAAGATTCAGTCCACCGAGAGTGGACTGAACGATCTCGTGGTCACCTCATAAGAGGCTTTGAGGTATGTTTTATGAGTTTCGAGAATGTCATGGTATAGATAGTAGCCCCGATACATCGCTCGTGAAAGAGAGAACCGGACAGGGATCAAATTCATATTCGCAGGAGACTCACTTGATGATATTTATCACTGCTTAACCAAAGAAGCATCTCAGAGTAAATGCGGCTCTCGTTGCGGAAGTATCCGAACTGAGGCGTAGTCTGAAGCGGTCCAAAGAAGAACTTGGCCAAGTGAAGAGACAACCGGGGGATAACCAAGGTATATAGAAACCTTGTTTATGCAGCACAAAAGGATGACTATGCATGATAACAATTTTTTGATAATGTGCTCTAGGGGCGTCGGCCGAAATTGAGGCCTTAAAAAAGGCTGTGGCCGAAGCCGAGAAGAAAGCAGCCGCGGAGCAGATGCTCCATGAGAAGCACGAGGCCAGGGTTGTTGAGGCTGAGCAAGAGCTTCACGAGGCCGTGCAGAAACGTGAGACCCTAGAGCAGAGTTTAGCAGGGAAAGAATCCGAACTCTCCCGGGGCCGCCAAGCCGCAAGTGATGCCCGGGGGGAAGCCCAAGGTGCCCAAATCCAGGAGGCGAGGAAGATTGCGGCTGGTAAGGCTTTTTCTGTAAAAAGCAAGTATAGGGGATGAGAAAATTGAATTTGACAATCTTGAGTTTTGATATATACAGGATGTTTATGAGCTGCCGCCAAAAGATATCTCGATGTCGCCCAATTCTACCGAGTCAAGGGGGAATACTACTGATAAGCTTTTCTCGATGCAGATTCGGCGCCAATTATTCGGTGCTTTCTCTCGATCAACAAGTAACTCGGTCGAAGCTGCACAAGGCGCCAAATTAGCCATGAAGGATTTAATTATCCGCTATATACTCGCCGAGCCGATTCCAAGGAGCTACTTCGGGCTCGTGAAGCGGCTTGTAGGTGCCTGCCCTTGACTCGAAGTCATCAAGTGATCGGTCTGCATAGAGGGTGCGGGAATGGCCTTCGCCCATGCCAAGGTGCATTGGGGGAAGATGGATGCGAAGAAGTTGATGACCGAGGGACCACCGGAGGGGAAGGAGCACCGCAGGCCCGAAATGTATTATGAAGGTGTATTGAAAGGAGCCCGCCTTGCGACGGAGCAATGCACCAAGGACATTATATTTCCATGAATACGGTCATGTTCGTCCGTTGTAACATTTGAATAAGAGCATTCTTATTATCTATTGCTTTTTCGTATGAATGTTTTTCGTCCTATGCGGCCGTTGTATATAATAATTCTGAGAGTCGGCCAGTCGTCGGCTTCCGCCCCCATGTAGTGAGTACGGGGTGTTCGATAACCGAGCACTCTTATCCCGCCAGGGTCCTTAAAGGAGGTGTTCAAAGACAAATGAACCGTGCAATCGGACTATAGGGCTTTATTGCTCTCACTTAGCCATAGGAGTTGTTTCGAGGAAGGAGGCGAGCCCTAGTGTTCGGAAGACCGCACTAGGGCCTGTAGTTACCGATCGTAAAAGTTTGATCCGTCGATGTCGCATTGGTTATGGTATTGTGCGGAAAGAATCCTTAAAGATTTTAGAACCTCTCGAACAGCCGATCAGCTCTCGCCGCATCATGACAAATTGCTGCTTTCATCGAGGTGTTCATCCGGAAGAACCGGGACACACACGCAGTAGTTCTCCCAGTGCTACCTTAGCCGATATAGCGGAACGTAAGGTACCAAAACGTAGGAGTCGGGCAAACCCAACTATTGACCCAAGACATGATTCGGAGTTGATGCATATAATGCTATAAGTTCGGGGTGCCGGACTACCGTAAAGGTGTCTAGACATTTTTGCCGTAGTATGGGCGTGACGAAGCCCCGGGCATGTTAAGGCGTATCGCGATAAGCAGCCGCCTTTAAAAAGAGTTTTAAATGAGAGATGGCAGTAGGTGAGCGTCACATAAATCCACATGTTGTATGTAAGTAATATGTCAATGCGTATGAGTACAGGTGATGTGATAAAAAGAAATATGACATGTAGAACCTGCTGATACCGGGCATGCGGAAAGTTGTGTGCGGATCCATGGTGTAGTCGGACGATTATAGGGGAATATCTAGAGGTTCCATGATGCGCTCGAACTGTTCCCACACCCTCCATCCTGGCCTACGTAGAGGTGAACCTATAAAGAAAACATAAGAAATAGTTTTGCGCCACCTGGCGGTTGAGCCGCAGTATGGGGCTTGTATTATTCTTTTTCGAAGTGTTTTTAATTAATCTCCCAATGGTCGGCTATCCCGCCACAAAAGAGTTCGGACTCCTTTTGTGGTGTCCCAGAGCTTGGTCTTCATCTTTAATTTACGGTAGGCATAATGTGGCACCGCGTTGAACCAAGCGAATGCGGTTCGTCCGAGTAGTGCCTGATGGTCACTGCAAAAGGGGACAATGTCGAAGACTATGTCTTCGGTACGGTGATTATCCGGAGATCCGAAAACCACTTCCAGTGTGATTGAGCCCGTGCAACATGCCTCTACACCTGGTATTATACCTTTAAAGGTGGTTTTTGTGGGCTTGATCCTTGAGGGGTTGATGCCCATTTTGTGCACTGTATCCTGGTAAAGCAGATTTAGGCTGTTGCCTCCGTCCATAAGGACTTGCGTGAGGTGGAATCAGTCAATGATGGGGTCAAGGACCAGTGCGACCGAACCGCTATGACGAATACTGGTAGGATGGTCCCTGCGATCAAAGGTGATTGGGTAAGAGGACCATGGGTTGAACTTTGGGTCGATTGTATAGACCTCCTGTACTGCACGTTTCCACTTGGGAATGTGGCTTTGCCAGATCATATTCACCGCTACTTAGGAGGGAATTTCATCTTTCCTCCTATATTCGGTGATCGAGGCCTCGTCAGCCGCCGCTATCGCTTTGAGACCCTTCCCTGCTTTCAGCTGGCCCGACCCGCCGGCTTGTCCAAGACCCAAAGATTCTCTATTGGTGTGGTTGGCTGGTTTTCCCGGGGTGCCATGAATTTGGCATGGACGGTCGAGTATGCGGTAAAAACTGGACGGGCCTGAATTGTTTTTGTTGAATGGTTTCTTCCGCTGACCGGACTTGGAGCCGCTAAATCCGGCATTGACTAATGTGTCTTTGGCCTTATCACCGTTTTTGTGGCGCTTGTGTTTGTTGCGCCGTGATTTGTTGTTGCTATCCTTAGCTTTCGATGTGCCCGGATTGCTTGTTGTATTGTTGCTGCAGGCCAACCAGCTATCCTCGCCCGCGCAAAAGCGGGTCATGAGTGTTGTGAGAGGTGCCATTGACTTTGGCTTTTCCTGACCAAAGATGTCGGGCCAGCCATTTGTCACGGATGTTATGCTTAAAGGCCGCTAGAGCTTCGGCATCCGGACAGTCAACAATTTGGTTCTTTTTGGTTAGGAACCGGGTCCAAAATTTCGTCGATCTCCGGCTGCTAGGTTATGTGACTTAGATCATCGTCGTTCGTGGTCGCACGAAGTGCCCCGAAGTTGTCAAGGAATGCGCTCGCTGTGTTCTCCCAACTCCCGATGGAGTTTGTCGGCAAGCTATTCATCCAATGCCGAGCCGGTCCCTTTAGTTTTAGTGGGAGGTACTTGATGGCGGTAGATCATCTCCGCGGGCCATGTGAATGTGGAGGAAAAATCTTCTATCCATACCGCTGGGTCCGCTGTACCATCGTGATGATTCAATGTTTACGGGTTTAAACCCTCGTGGAATTCATGCTCCATTACTTCATCGCGAAGCATAGGGATGTGCGCACCTCCGTCGGGCTTCATTGTATTCGGCCCGGCCGGATTTGTTAGTATATCTGGCATGATGATCCTTGTCACGCGTTGGGGCGCGTCCCCGTGATCCGTAAATCGACCTTGATTGTCCTGTTTTGTCCTCCAATACATCTCACATGTCCTTCGTATAGCCACGGGCCTTGGTATTGTCGTTTGATTGGCGGCGGGGTGCGGTCTAGACTTCGGGATGGTACGCCGTTTTGTCGCGGCCACGGGGTGGCCGGTCACCAGATTCACGCGCCGGTAGCGAGGGCTTTAAGGCCTCCTCGAAGTTGAGGTAGCAAGATGCGCTTTGGGTAGCTTTTGTCGGGCGCCGAGTCCAGATTCCTCAGAGCCATGACCTTGGTCCATGTCCATAGCGATCCCGATCAGCCTTCAGTCTGGCCGCTTTTTCTTTTAGGCTTTTGAAGTGGCTATAAGCCGGCGCTTGAAGCGCTTGCTCGACGGGATCCTCAGGCACGATGAATTAATCGTCGCCAAGGCTCACCTCGTCTTCGGAGAGAGGCATGTAGTTATCGTCCTCTGATTCTCCATCAGTTGCCTGTTCTTTAGGGCTGGCTTGCCCCTCCTCTTGCTCGGCCTGCTTGAAGCCTAGCTGTGCAGGATTCTATTCGTCTTTGGCACCATCCGGATTGTTATCCCTTGTGCTAGTATCACTATTTTTGCTATGGCGGGGCTTGGAGCGGCGCCGATGACGCCGTTGTTGAGATTGCTTCCCCAAGGGGTTATCTTCCGTTGCCTCATCGCCATTGTTTTCTTTAGGGGTATCCACCATATAAATATCATATGAGGAGGTGGCGGTCCAGCGTCCTATAGGTGGTGGTTCCTGTTCTTCTCCTGCATCGTCGTCCATACCGTCAATGTCTTTGGAGTCAAAGTCAAACACGTCGGTTAAGTCATCGACAGTGGCTATAAAGTGGGTGGTGGGTGGGGGACAAATTTCTTCGTTTTCCGCTCCCCACTCAAGCCGTACATAGTTCGGCCAAGAGTCTCCTGACAAGGACAGATACCTTAATAAGTTCAGCACATCTCCCAAGGGTGAGTGGTGAAAAATATCCGCGGCGGTGAACTCCATGAAGGGTGCCCAATATGATTCGATAGGCACGGACGCACGTGGTTCAGATCCTGCAACCGGGGAAGAGTCCGGGGGTCCGACGACACCACTCTCACAGGAGGTGGGATCAGTGTTCGGCTCCAATGCCGATGAGTGTGCTGCCCTGCGGGCAGGTCCATCCACCCGCCCCTCGGAAGGCACGATCCGCCCGAAGTTGATTTCCGTGCCAACGCGGTGCGACTCCCTAACACCGTCCGATGGTGGATCAAAGTCATGTCCTTCGTGGATCGCTCGGGCGACTCTATCATGGGCTTGAACTGGCCGAAGATCAAATCTCCGCGATGTCGGCAAAGAAGAAAGCTTCCAAACCCGACCAGATGGCTGTGGGCGAAGCTATCGATCCGCTTCCAGATGGCTTCTAGCGAAGTTGGCCCGCAGACGGCCGCTTAAATACGAAGATCTGTCCGGAAGGAAAACTCCTCGACCGCATCCTGAAGATGATCAAGGGGCCATCAAGCCTTACATACGACGCATAGTGGAACTCTCAATGAAAGCACCAATGTCGGTGTCAAAACCGTGGATCTCGTAGGGGGTCCCTAATCGTATGCCTAAGGCGTAATGGTAACAAGAGGCGGGGACACGATGTTTTACCTGTGTTCGCCCTCTCGATGGAGGTAATACCCTACTTCCTCGCTTGATTGATCTTGATGATATGAGTATTACAAGAGTTGATCTACCACGAGATCGTAGAGGCTAAACCCTAGAAGGTAGCCTATGATTATGATTGTTGTTGTCCTACGGACTAAACCCTCCGGTTTATATAGACACCGGAGGGGGCTAGAGTTACACAGAGTCGGTTACAGAGAAGGAAATCTACATATCCGAATATCCAAGCTTGCCTTCCATGCAAAGGAGAGTCCCATCCGGACACGGGACGAAGTCTTCAATCTTGTATCTTCATAGTCCAACAGTCCGGCCGAAGTATATAGTCCGGCTGTCTAGGACTCACTCAGAGGCCATCTTCAAAGTGTGAAGACAATTCATCATGCACATAAAAAGATAATGATATGCATAATGGAAAATGGACATCTGCAGAATGACTTCATGCGGAACTTATCATCACATCACAAAGTGGTAGCAAAAGTAGTAGACGACCATTAAGTTTAAGTGTTACAACTCAAAAGCCAAAAGTTTCAGAACAAGAGTTGTAAGAACTTAGCAAAAATTAAGCAACCACCCATATGGACCCGCTTGAAGACTATCAACTCATATGCTTCTCCCCCTTTTGTCAGTAATGACCAAAAAGGTTTGAAGGCATAGAGTATCTACTCATTCCCAGGAGGAGACAAAGTTGGAGCAGCAGGTTCGATGTTGGAGTTAGGTGGTGTAGACAGGCCTTGTGCAGCATCATCATGCTGAGGAGTGAGAGCAGGCAAAGTGGCATCATCTTCTTCATCGACGACTCTCGCAACAATAGTTGCAGCCGAGGATGAGTACTCAGAATCTTCAATGGAGGGTGTGCGACGCCAACTTGCATTTTGAGGCGGCCTGGAGTCAAACTTGAAATTTTTAGTGAAGCCATCTGCGCGAAGTTCATCTTCAGCGTAGAGCAAGGTGAGACTCTTCCAGGAATGGAAACATGCTTCATGTGCAACAAACGAGTTCTTGGTGGCTAAGTTGCGAATGCGATTGACATCCACCAAGATACTCGTGATCCGACACTTTAGCCACCATGATGTTTGTCCTTCTTTGATGTAAAGCCACCGTAAGCTCATGGTCATTAAGTACACGAGACGCTTCTGAGGTCTTTGTGCAATGGTGCTTGCAGTGGCTTCGGTATTTGCACGGTGCGGTAGGCGCAGGTTGCCAGCCAAAGGATAGGCAGGAGTTGCAGCATTGGGCACATGAACGCCATCAATGGGTTGTGTGTAGCTCTGGAACTCAACATTCTAAAGGTGGATGGGCTTCTTGGCAGGCTTGGGGTAGATGGCTTCAATAGACATATCAACATCAGGTAACAAGACAATGTGATTGTGCGCTGATGGTCGATAGTCAACAGTTGAATGACGCTTAATCAAGCGCATCACCCATGGAGTATAAAACTTCAGACCAAATAGATCAATCCCGGAAGCAGCAAATTGTGTGATGAAGAAATCCTGGGTGTTGAATCTGATGCAATTGATGATATAAAATACCGAAGTCTTCATGGAGCCTTCAAGTTTGGCTTCGAGATGAATGGCCTTTGATGGGACAGAGAGTATGCCCAGAATGTGATATACTATGTGTGGCAGATACTCAAGGTTCTTAACCAAGGATTACTTTGGATATTCAGCGTCTTGGGGCAAAGGCTTCATCATACTGAGCATTTGGCTCATGTTTGGTGCTACGTCTTGAGCTTGCGTTGGTTTTCCTTGAAGAGGAAAGGGTGATGCAGCAATAGTAGCGTAAGTATTTCCTTAGTTTTGAGAACCAAGGTATCAATCCAAAGAGGAGGCCTCAAAAGTCCCACGCACCCACGCAAACAAACAAAGAACTCGCAACCAACGCAATAAAGGGGTTGTCAATCCCTTCATGGCCACTTCATAAAGTGAGATCCGATAGAGATAGTATGATACGATAAATATATTTTTGGTATTTTATAATATAGATGTAAAAGTAAAGATGCAAATAAAAGTAGATTGAAAGCTTATATGATAAAAGATAGACCTGGGGCCATAGGTTTCACTAGTGGCTTCTCTCAAGATAGCATAAGTATTACGTGGTGAACAAATTATCGTCGAGCAATTGATAGAAAAGCTTAATAATTATGAGATTATCTAGGCATGATCATGTATATAGGCATCACGTCCGCAACAAGTAGACCGACTCGCCTGCATCTACTACTATTACTCCACACATCGACCGCTATCCAAAGATGCATCTAGAGTATTAAGTTCATAAGAACAGAGTAACGATTAAGAAAGATGACATGATGTAGAGGGATAAACTCAAGCAATATGATATAAACCCCATCTTTTTATTCTCGATGGCAACAATACAATACGTGTTCTCGCAACCCTCGCCACACCGGGTAAGGACACCACAAGATTGAACCCAAAGCTAAGCACTTCTCCCATTGCAAGAAAGATCAATCTAGTAGGCCAAACCAAACCGATAATTCAAGAGACTTGCAAAGATAACTCAATCATACATAAAAGAATTCAGAGAAGATTCAAATATTTTCATAGATAAACCGGATCATAAACCCACAATTCATCGGATCTCGACAAACACACCACAAAAAGAGTTACATCAAATAGATCTCCACAAGAGAGGGGGAGAACATGATATTGGGATCCAAAAAGAGAGAAGAAGCCATCTAGCTAATAACTATGGACCCAAGGTCTATGGTAAACTACTCACAACTCATCGGAGGGGCTATGGTGTTGATGCGAAGCCTCCATGGTCGATTCCTCCCGTGGAGCACCGCCAAGGCTCCAAGATGGGATCTCATGATACGTATGTTACGGCGGTGGAAATTGTTTTTCGCTGGCTCCCTCGATGTTTTCGGGTACATGGGTATATATAGGAGGAAGAAGTACGCCGGTGGTCGCCGAGGCCCACGAGACAAGGCACGCCTGAGGGGTGGGCGTGCCTCCTATCTCCCGCCGCCTCGACGCTTCTTAACTTGCACTCCAAGTCCTCTCGATCACGCTCGCTCCAAAAATCACGCCCCGAAGGTTTCGCTCGCTTGGAGTCTGCTTGATATTCCTTTTCTTCAAATATCAAATAGGCAAAAAGACAACAATACGGGCCGGGCCTCCTGCTAGTAGGTAGTCCCAAAATGATATAAATATGTAAAATAAAGCCCATAAAAATCCAAAAGGGTAATATAATAGCATGGAACAATCAAAATTATAGATACGCTGGAGACGATCATTTGGCTCGCCTCAAAGATGCTCGCAGCTCATTCCGACAAAGAAACAACCTGTGTTCAGATAACTCACCGAGAGGGCAGGAAGTCACCGATGATATCCTGAGCTTTGGCTTCGTGATGCACATCACCTGTCATCCACTCAAGGATCCAAGTTTTCAGATCCCTGTTGTAGCCTCGAATGTGTAAGATGGCATAGAACTACAGGAGGAGCTCTTCATTCTAGTGCTCTTTATTAGTGATGAATGCCAGAAGACCAACATCCCTAAAGCAACTAAGGACTTCTTCCAAACATGGCAGCCCAGCCATAGCATCACAATCTAGACGCATGTGTGGAAAAGTCCGGTCTTGATTGTACAGAATGCAAGAGTAATAGCTTCGTTGTTGGTGGCTCCAAAATCTGTCAGATGAGATCCATGGCTTCTTGTAAGGGTTCTTGGCACTGTCAGAGAATGTATTGTCTTCTCTAAAGCTGAGCATGTTGAATGAGCCTTGTGTAGTGAAAACAATTGGATGCCTTGGCAGACGCGGCTTTGGCTTCTAAACTTGAGGCCTCGCTCCACATGATAATCATATTGGGGTCCTGGAGCAGTTGGAGGAATCATAATAGGCCAACGAACAGTGACAAGCTGACCTTCATGATTGAAAGCTCTTTCCATGGTGTGAGGCAGAGGTGGAGGGATAGCGCCATCAGTGATGACTGGCATAATAGTAGCTTCAGCATTCACATTGGCTTCAGGCTCCACATTGTCTTCAGCCATGACAGGGTCATTGGCTTTAGTAGCAGTGTTGGTGGCAGCCTCATTGTTTTCAACCTCCATCTGGTCAACGACCAAAGGGTCAGGCACGATCACATTCTCTTCAAGAATGACTTGGTCAACAACAGGGGGTGTGGCTTCTCTTTCTTCTTCTCTTCTTTCTTCTTCGACTGGTGCAGCCGGAATGTCTTCAGCAGCATTAGTTTCAGACGCTTGAACTGTCGCAGAAGGATTCTCTTCAAGGAACACTTGACGTGCCACTGAGTTGGATTGTTGTGAATCTTCTTCTGGAATGGTGGACATGGAGATGGATGGCTTTAGACCTTTGCGAAGCCTGCGAAACGCTGGCGACGCTTTTGGAGATGGAGTGGTCTCCATGTAATTGTCGTCATCAAGTACCGGATAGGTGACTTGAGCTGGTGGAGTGTGAGGTGTCTCATCTTGAACTGGGGTGTCTTCTTGTTGGTGCTCAGCCCATGAGTCATCTTGAGCAATTGGCGTCAATGGACAACCAATGCTAATGTATTCACTGCTCGTAGGAGTGGGCGATGATACCAATTGGGGCTCGAGCTGACGAAGGACTTCATCATCAAGTACATTGTCTTCATGACTAATGTCTTCAGCTGTGTTGGGGTCAATAGCTGGAACCTCTTCAGATTCTGGTGCCTCTATGGGAGCAAGCTCATGAACAACAAGACGGCGCTCGCGGGTAGCAGAGGTAGGGTATGCAACAGAAATGGGTTCAACAACGAGGGGCTCGGGCAACAGCACACTCTTTCCTTGAAGCCTTAGAGCCCTTTGCCTTCAACTTTTTCTTGGAGGGGGCATTATCAGATGTATCCTTGTGCTTCCTCTTCCTGGATTCTGCTTCAGCTAGCCTGGTCTTCTTGAGCTTAGAAGCAGCTGAGGGGACCTTTGGCTTCGAGCCAGTCATGCTGGCAGGGAAGACAATGTTGGGTTGTCCCTGCCTTGTAGCATCAGGATTAGCTCCAGCGGGCTTCTTATTCTTCTTAGCAGCCATTCTGGGATCAATGCCAGGACGCCCAAGAGCTTTCCTCTTTTCAGCTTCATTGTGCGCTTGCACACATTTCTGAGCATAAGACTTCATGCATTCTCGAGAGCCTTTAGCTTCTTCACACTTCTTGTGAAATTCAGTTTTAAGGTCATGCAACATATTCTTGAAGATTTGCACATTTGCCACACTGAGCTTGTGCATGTTCTTCTTGAAATGGGCCTTCTCATAATCAATCTTGTTTTTGAGCTCGACGATTTTCTGTTCCAGGCCCAGCTCATTAGTAATAGCTTCATGGAACGTGACACTGATGCCCACTGGCAGCTGCAGACTGTCAATGCTGATGTTCCGGTCATCGAACCACTCATCAATGAAATTGTTCAAGATGTCAACATCAAAGAGGGGAAGATCACTGAAGATCTCTGCCTCTTGCTTGCTCTTGATCAGCATCTCTAGAGCTTCATCACCAAGATCTTCATCGCTTGATAGATCAATGGTGTCTTCCTCGTTGTGCACAACGGCAGCAGGAGTGAGGGGTTGCCCAGTAGCCTTCTTGGTCCTCTTGGACACATGAGACAAATCTTCAGACTGCACACTAGATTCAAGCGGTGCAGTTTTCAGAGACTTCTTGGTTGAAGCTTTTGGAGCAGCAGAGAAAGATGGCTTTGAAGCTTTAGCCTTCTTCTTTTGCTGCTTTGGTGGTGATGGAGCATCATGAGAATCAGCTTCTTCAGTAGATTGCTCCACAACAGCTCTCTGGGTAGCAATATGAGACAAAAGCCCGTCGAAGTTGGCGAAGGGGCCAATCCTGTTCTCATTGGCTTCACGAGTTCCATCTGATCTTGGAGTGGAGGGGCCAGGATTGAAGTTGAGGCCAAACTCCTTCAGGTTCTTAACAGCTAAATCTTTTGCGAACTGAAAGTTGCGCTTGAAAAGATTGTCTTCACGACACCATTGGAGAGATGATGGGTCGGCATTCTCAGGCTGTGGTCCTCTGACCATACAGGGAGCTGGGTGTAGCTCTCCTCTGGGTCAGATTTGTAGAGTTCATAAAGATCTTCAGGCAAATCAAGTTCAGTGTTGCCACGGCATTGCTTGCCTCCTTTTCGCAGCAGTTTTCTCAAGCCAGAACGCTCATACCGATTGGCTTCAACATGTTGAAAGGCTTCCGTCACGACGACAAGAACTAGCTTCAGAGATTCAATGACGTCAGAAGAATTCTCGCAAATGAATGCGCACTATGAGAACTAAGGATTCTCCCACAGACATATACCGTGATAAAGATGAGATGCGAGGGAAGGGGAAGAGGTTATATGCATTCTCAGAAGATTTTGAAGATAAATCAGTTTAGAAGACATTGACCTCACTGTGCGAAGACATTCACTTATTGAAGGAAGTTGGTTCCAGATTTGTACGAATCCACGAATAGGTACAAGTGAGGAATCTAACTAGTTTTGACGCATAAATTAACATACTTTGAAGTATATGAGATTCAGAAAGAGATAGATCCATATTTGGAAGGGTATAAACCACTTTTGGTTGAAGTGGACGGATTTGACAGATCAAAAAGACTGTAAAAAGTATGTTTTAATTACCACAGATGAACTGCTAGATGATGTAGACGGGAGGCCGAGCAGTCCAATCTCCCGCGCCCTAACTTGGCGGCGGAAGACACCTACAGCGGCGGAGAGGAAGAGGTCCGCGGCCGGTGTGAGGACGGCTCTGAAGAAGTCGCGACAGCTAAGCGCTTCGTCTCCGGCGTCGACGCGAGCTAGCGGAGGCGCTAGGGTTTGAGCGAGGTGGAGAGGTGGAAGAAAGAATATTGACCGTGAGGGGTGTGTATTTATAAGAAGGAGGAGGCTAGCGCAACACAATTACGCAGGTGCCCCCGGCGGTTCACACCTAATGAACACGTGGCGTGCATGCAACTTATCAGGAGTTGATCTATGTTCCCACACACGCCTGGATTGTCGGGTGGTCGTTCCGGCTTCTCCTGTTTTCAGGTAAGGATAGAACATTAAAAGCAGTTTTAAATGTGTGTCTCTGTATCTTCTGGTGACAAGGATGCAGAGAAGATATTCGACAAGTGTCAATAGAATGCACATGACTTAGACAGAAAGATTTTGAGGGAGTAGCACAGAAGGGATTAGGGGCCAATCACATTCACTTAGGTAGAAAAACATGAAGACATAGCTATAAGTGAATGTTGTAGAGGACAGAACACATAGGCATGCATATATATATATATAATCATCATTGAAGACAAAACATCATTGCGAAGATATAGATTTTGAAGATAAACCATTGTTGAAGACAATCCAGTTGCAAAGATAATGCAGTCAAGACGCCAAATGAAAATCTTCAAAAAGTTTTGGTGGTGGCGTTACCCACCATATAGGAAGTATTAGACCCAGACACGGTGCGCAATTATCGTGGCGCTCCGAAGTCAAATTCCACATAATGTATTCACACTGGGAGGGTAAGTCTTCATTGATTGAAGAAATACGTTACTTCGTGTGTTGCACATCTAAGTCATCAACATGCATTAGCGTTAGGATGTGTGTCCATTCACTGGACATTTGAGGATTCTAAGATATTTAGCTCACACCGCAGCTTGTAAAACCTCTTCTCGTCCAAGGGCTTAGTGAAGATATCAGCCAGTTGCTCTTCAGTGTTGATGTGAATGATATCAATGTCTTCCTTGTTGACATGATCTCTGAGAAAGTGATGACGAATCTCGATGTGCTTTGTCTTCGAGTGCTGAAGTGGATTCTTGGAAAGCTTGATGGCGCTTTCATTATCGCAGATGAGTGGCACATTCTTCATGTTGATGTCATAGTCCTTGAGAGTTTCCTTCATCCAGAGAAGTTGAGCACAACATGATCCAGCAACAATGTATTCAGATTCAGCAGTGGAGAGTGATACACAGTTCTGCTTCTTTGAAGACCAGCACACAAGAGATCGTCCAAGAAAGTGGCATGTTCCTGAAGTGGACTTCCGATCAACCTTGTCACCAGCATAATCAGCATCAGAATACCCAACCAGATCAAATGTTGAGCCCTTTGGATACCTTAATCCTCGTGTTGGGGTGTGAGCCAAATATCTAAGTATTCGCTTCACCGCTAGGTGATGCGACTCCTTTGGTGCCGCTTTGAATCGCACACATGCAAACGGTAAGCATAATATCGTGCCTAGATGCACATAAACAGAGCAAAGAACCAATCATGGAGCAAGATACCTTTTGATCGGACTCTTTACCATTGTCGCTGTGGTCGATATGACTTTTGGTTGGCATTGGCGCGTGGTACCCTTTGCGCCTTGCATTCCAAACTTTTTAGGCAATCTTTGAGGTATTTTTCTTGCGATATGAAGATGCCATTGCGCTGTTGACGAATTTGAAGACCAAGGAAGAATTTCAGCTCCCCCATCATGGACATCTGATATTGCTCTTGCATCATGTATCCAAACGCGTCACTGTATCTCTTATTAGTGCATCCGAAGATAATGTCATCTACGTATATTTGACACACAAATAATTCACCATCATATGTCTTTGTGAAGAGAGTGTGGTCTAGTGAACCAGGTTTGAAGCCTTTGCTCTTCAGGAATTTCTTCAGTGTGTCATACCAAGCGCGAGGTGCTTGTTTGAGGCCATACAGTGCCTTGTTGAGCTTATACACCATATCAGGATGCTTAGGATCTTCAAAGCCAGCCGGTTGAGCAACATACACTTATTTTGATTTTGCCATTGAGAAAGGCACTCTTCACATCTATTTGGTACAGAATAATGTTGTGATGGTTGGCATAGGCCAGCAGTATGCGAATAGCTTCAAGCCGAGCCACAGGAGCAAAGGTTTCATCGAAGTCTATTCCTTCCACTTGCGTGTAACCTTCAGCAACGAGGTGAGCTTTATTTCTGACAACTTGTCCAAGTTCATCTTGTTTGTTGCGATAGATCCATTTTGTGCCAATGACATTGTGCTTGCAAGGATCGGGACGTTGACAAGGTCCCAGACATTATTCAGCTCAAACAGTTGAAGCTCTTCTTGCATAGCTTGAATCCATTTAGGTTCCATGAAGGCTTCTTCGACTTTCTTAGGTTCAGATATAGAGACAAAAACAAAGTGACCACAGAAGTTTCCTAGTTGTGTAGCTCTTGTCGAGTGAGAGGGCCAGGAGGGTTGATGCTATCAATGATCTTCTCAATCTGGACTTCATTTGCAACCCGAGGATGAGCTGGACGAAGATTTTGATCTGACTGACTATTGTCTTCGTCTTGAGCATTGGCTTCGGACTGAGCATTGTCTTCAGGTTGATTAGGTGCAGAAATGATAATCTCATCCTCTGCCAGTTCCTCTGTGGATATGAATTCTCCAGTACCCATAAACTTGATAGCCTCACCTGGTGTAGCTTCATATAGCACATTCGCAGTGCTCTTTGCGAGTCGTTAGTTCATCGAATCAAGACATCTACAGTTTCAACCACTTTATAGTGAAAGAGGTTGAAGACTTTGTAGGTGTGCGAGTCCTTTCCGTAACCAAGCATAAAACATTCATGTGCTTTCGGTGCGAATTTAGACGTGTGATGTGGATCTTTGATCCAGCACCTAGCACCAAAGACTTTGAAGTAACTGACATTTGGCTTCTTACCAGTCAGAAGTTCATAAGATGTCTTCTTGAAGAACTTGTGAAGATATACTCTCTTGATGATGTGGCATGCAGTATCAATAGCTTCAGGCTAGAATTTTCTTGGAGTCTTGTACTCATCGAGCATCATCTGTGCCATCTCAATGAGCGTTCTGTTCTTGCACTCCACGATGCCATTTTGCTGAGGTGTGTAAGGAGCAGAGAACTCATGTGTGATGCCCAAAGTATCAAGATAAATGTTGAGGCTAGCATTCCTTAATTCAGTGCCATTGTCACTCCGGATGTGCTTGATCTTGATGCCATAATTCGTCATGGCCCGGTTTATGGTTGTTCAAGACATCCCGCACTTCAGTCTTATAGAGAATTATGTGCACCCATGTGTATTTGAGTAATCATCAACAATAACGAAGCCATAGAGATGTGTAGTAGTAGTAAGAGTAGAGTAGTGAGTAGGGCCAAATAGATCCATGTGAAGTAGCTCGAAGGGACGTGAGGTAGTCATGATTGTCTTTGAGGAATGCTTGGCTCTCGTCATCTTTCTAGCTTCACAGGCACCACATAAATGATCCTTCTTGAACTTGACGCCCTCGATGCCAATGATGTGCTTCTTCTTCGCGAGAGTGTACAGGTTCCTCATGCCCGCATGTCCTAGCCGTCGATGCCATAGCCAGCATTCTGAAGCCTTTGCTAGAAGACATACGGCAAGCTGTGGTCCTGCTAAGAAATCTACCATATACAGATCACCTCTTCGATAGCCTTCGAAGGCTAGAGATTTGTCAGATTCCATTAGCACAAGACAACAATATTTTCCAAATATCATAATCATGTTCAGATCACAGAGCATTGACACAGACATTAAGTTGTAACCTAGGGTTTCAACAAGCATCACTTTATCCATGTGCTGATCCTTTGAGATAGCAACTCTACCAAGACCCAATACCTTACTTTTACCAGTGTCAGCGAATGTGATGTGGTTCTTAGTAGATGGATGTAGGGTTGAATCCATAAGAAGACTTCGATCACCAGTCATGTGGTTGGTGCAGCCGCTGTCCATAATCCATTCAGTGGATTTCAGAGTTGTACCCTACAGTGCAGTTAGTGCGATATGCTTCACCAAGAGTATTGTGAAGCAGAAACATGTAGCGAACAAGCATATTATCAAAGTTTAAATCCTGGTTAGGCATGATAAGATGCTCGTCAAGGAACCCTGGGACGAAATACATGATAAGACCATTGGAGCATTTCATCTTGCGTCCCCACAAGATGTTTTAGGTCTCCAGCATTGTTGTCAGAAGATTTTGCTTTCTGGCTGGACACCTTTCCCTGCAAAAGAAGTTAATTCTTCTTAACCACCCACATCTTCAGGGGTGGCTTAGAAGCAATGAGTCTAAGTGCAGCATTTGAGAACGTTGGCTTGGGAGCCCTAGCAAATAGCTTCACAGGAGGAGAATAGTACTCATAAGAATATGCAGAAAAGTTCTTAGTTTTGTGAACATAGCGGTTAGAGGAAACACGCTCATATTCACGACTCTCATAGCAATTCTCCTACAAAACATTGACGTTAGGGTGACAATGAGTGGTCCTCTGTCTGTATGAAGCCTTTAGACCATATGACGCCTTTGGTCCGGGGTTTGTCTTCTTCCCAGGTGGTGTCATGATGACATTCACGGGAAGCTTATCAAGACAACTTTTGGGCACCCAGATCTTCTTCTAGGGTGACCCATTCCTGCAGTTAGTACCAATGTACCTGGCCAACACTTCATCATTCTGATTCTTAAACAGTTTATAATTTGCACAAAGGATTCATCAATGATAATTGGGTTAGCATGTGAAGCCAGATAAAGTAGATGGGTCCACTGAAGGATCCTTAGCAGCAACCCAGGTGGTTTTGTGGTACTGCTCAGGTGTCCAATATGAACCATCAATGTTCATTTTCCTCTCAAACCCGACACCCTCTTCCTAGGGTTTCGGTTCAGAATCTATTTCTTGAGGACATCGCACAAAGTTTGATGTCCTTTGAAGCTTTTGTACATGCCAGTCTCAAGCAATGTCTTCAACCTAGCATTCTCATTAGCAATAGTAGTGGCATCCTCACTAGAGGGGTTAGTTACCACATCAGTAGTTGAAGATATTGCAACATCAGAAGCAGTAGAACATTCAGCAACAGAGATAGCATTGTCGCACTCAAGACACTTTAAGCATGGTGGAACAAATTCTACCTGAGCGGTACTGATCTGTTGGGCGAGTAGTGAATCGTTCTCTTTTTGAATATCTTCATGAGACGCTCTCACTTTCTCTAGATCCTGCTTTCTTTAAAGATAATTGTAGGAGAGCTTCTCATGAGAGGCTGAGAGAGTTTCATGACAACTTTCAAGATCTCCGTACTTAACGCAAAGACTTTTAATGTCTTTGATTAAGGACTGGGTTTGATTCATTTCCGCGTCCAATAGGTCATCGCTTTTGTCTAGCAGCTTCTGAATATGTTCCGTATCAGTTTGTTGCTTAGTTGCAATTTTAGCAAGTGTCTTATAGCTAGGCTTGGAATCACCAGAGGTTACCTTGACACTACGTGCCATGAGGCAGTAGTTTCGATCAGATGGCTCGGGTTCGAAAGACACCGTTTAAAAAGATTCTTTGAACTCGCAGAACCACGGGTCTTGACGGGTTCGATGACCCTCATAGACATCGTAAACCGTCCCGTATAAGCTTCAGATACAAAGATGCATGATACCAACTCGCTATTGATATGCATGATCATATGATATCCTTAACAGTGATATCCAGATGAGTGTACTTTCAAATGTCGTCGGCATTCGCCATCTTGCATAAATCGGTGAGACTAATCTCTCTGACGGTCCACAGTTCACTGTTCATGGCAAGGAGGCGCTTCTTCATCATTACTTTCCATTTGGGATAATCTTGACCATCAAAGATAGGACACACAACAGAGACCTTGATTATCCCCGCAATGATATAGCCAAAACTGTGTGGTTAAATCAGATCACACGTAACAAGGAGTACCTTGCTCTGATACCAATTGAAAGTGCTAGTTATCGACTATAGGGGGGGTGAATAGGCGATTTTTATGGAAGTCTTCAAAACACGGTGGCTTTGAAGACAAACAGGTAAATTGAGCCTATATAGTAAGCAACGGAATGAAAGCTACACTGGGCAAGCATTAGTCAAACATACAATATAATGAAAGCACGAAGACTAATTGCAACTAGGTAGGCAGGATCAGAAAGGTAGATAGTACGAAGGTAAACAGATAATAGTCTTCACAATGTGAAATCAAACAGATCAGACAGGCGAGAAATGACTTCACGAAGACAACTGTAAAGTGAGGAGAGTAGAGGATAGAACCAGTAGCTTGATGAAGACAAGGATTTGGTAGACCAGTTCCAGTTGCTGTGACAATTGTACATCTGGTTAGGGAGGCTGAGATTTAACTCAGAAGACCGTGTATTCACCTTATTCCCCTTGAGCTAAGGACACCCAGTGCTCACTCAATCACTCAGGTAAGTCTTTGAGGTAGACTTCCAAACCTTCACAGACTTCGTTCATCGGCAATCCATAATGACTCTTGGATGCTCAGAACGCGACAACTAACCAGCTGGAGGATTCACAGTCCTCAAGTGTAACAAGTCTTCAGATCACGCGGACAGAAAGATTTCAGAGATGCCTAACACTCTTTGGCTTTGGGTGTTTTGGGCTTTGTCCTCGCAAGAATTTCGCTCTCAAATGCTTCGGAGGTGGGTTGCTCTCAAACGATAAAAGTCGTGCACTAACTCTGAGCAGCCACCAATTTATGGTGTAGGGGTGGGCTATTTATAGCCAGGAGGCAACCCGACCTGATATGTCCAAAATGACCCTGCGTCACTAAGGAACTGACACATGTCCAATGGCCAGATTTCAAACACACGCGGCAGCTTGGCTTGGGCTACAAGCAAAGCTGACTCATCCAACTCTGGATAAGATTTGCTCTCATTGTCTTCGCTCGAAGACATAGGATTTGGTTGAGCATCACTTTAGTCACTTTGACTTTGTTAACTTGGACCCCACTTAACAGTGCGGTGGTTCCTATGACTCAATAAGAAGAAAAGGAAACTATGAAACAACTATGTCTTCGCACTCCATAGTCTTCAAGTGAATAGCTTCACATGTCATAATCTTCGTCGTGAATGTCTTCACGAACCACCATTGTCTTCAATGTCTTCACACATCTTTAGGGGTCATCTCTGGTAGATAAACCGAATCAATGAGGGACACTACATGTGTTATCCTGCAATTCTCACAAACACATTAGTCCCTCAACCACGTTTGTCCTCAACGCTCCAAAACCAACTAGGGGTGGCACTAGATGCACTTACAAGGTTGCGAATAGCATCATGCTAAACCGTCTTCTCCTCTGGGTCACGCACAACACCGTGTAGAGCCATCTTCTTCTCCGTGTTGCGGCCTTCATGTTGCGGGCAACACCGGGGTGTGTGTCATCTTTGTGGCTCCGGGTCGTGGGCTCCGTCTTGACGAGGTAGAAATTGATGGTTTCGTCCGGCGAGCTCCATGTCGCTATCCTCCGTGACCCCAGCTTGATGATGTTGATGATGGACGTTGTCCTGGCGAGCTCCATGTTGCCATGCACCGTGGCACAACGGCGGCACCCTCATGAACTCCACGTATCTGTCCTCCATGGTGCCAGCTTGATGAAGAAGATGAGGGGAGTCATCCTAGCAAGCTCCGTGTCGCCATCCTCCGTGGCACACGGCGGCATCCCCGCGAGCTCCATGCATCCGGGCTCCAGCGTGATGATGTTCACGTTGGCGGTGTCCTCCTTGCAAGCTCCACGCCACGATCCTCTGGGGCACCGGGTTGATGATGTTGGTGCCCAACAAGATATGGATTGCTTCATCACAAAAAGATATGTCGGTGGAGTACAGCTTCGCCTTGCGGTGCTAAGGAAATGTTGGTGGTGTGCATCGGTGTAGATATTGGGGTGGATGTGGGAGATGATGCTGCCACAACAAGCGGCAACGCAGGATTGGCATGCCGAAACCATGCAACATGTTTTCTTAGGCCTCTTATCTTTAGGTATTTTATTGTACCTATCCAGACAAGCATGCTATTTAAGGCATCATGCAACAGTCATTCCACTACTTATGATCAATCCATTGACCACACCATGCTTCCTAATCCTTCTTTGATCCCTTAAATTATAGGTGAATCCATTTATTTTGCCTGCACTGTGCGCCAGCATTCCTAATTCATTTAATCATGGATGATCTGCTTAATTTACTAACGCCCTACGCAGAAGCCTTCCTTACTTTTCTTCATATTTTTGACAGGCCGACCAACTTAACCCCTAAGGCCCAGCCGCCCCCACTACGCTAACATAGCTCGACCCCATAAGCCTCCCCATCTCCTCTCAGTGCCGTCACAAGCAGAGATGCAGTGCCCGACACCCCTCAATCCCGCTCGTCGCCAACCTCGCGCGTTCGCCACTCCAGCGAGGCCGCCGCCACTCCGATCTCTACTCTCATCCATTTGCCGCCTCCTTCCTTCCATGCTCCTCCTCCTCTTGTTCTCTACCTGGATGCGCAGCTCCGGCTACATCTGCCCATGGCGCCGCCGCACAGCTTGGCCCCGTCCGACACCACACCGGTGCCCCATCCGTCTATTTCCGTCACACATCAAATCAGCTGCACCTCGACACCCGCCTTGCTGCGTCACACGACCACCATGGCCAATCTATGTGAAAGTGCGTTATATCGACTAGAGGGGGGGTGAATAGGCGATTTTTATGAAATTCTTCACTGAGGAATTTGCCGGTGAGGAAATTCCTTAGCGAAGAACTATTTGCAGCGGAATAAGTACTCAGAGGTAAACATAACAGACACACACATAGTCAAGATGATGAAATGAAGACTAGAATAGAGTATGTGAAGCGAAACACAGGATAACAAGATGAAGATAAATGATCAAGAAATTGAACTGAGGAATTTGTGAAAGTCTTCACCAAAGTCTTCAAGCACAGATATGAACAACATGCAACATGTAATGAGGAAATCAATGAGTTGAGGAAATAGAACCACTGGGCTTGGTGAAGACAATGATTTGGTAAACCAGGCCCAATGCTGCCTGGGCTTGTACGTCTGGTTGGAGCGGCCGAGTATTTAAACTCGAGGACACAGTCCCCGCACCCAGCCTCGAGCCGCAACTCAGACACCCTACCCTCACCGTATTCTCCTTGAACTAAGATGTGACGCCCGATTTAATCAGACACTAATCATGCACACAAACGGTACGATCAAGATCGTGGACTCACGGAAGATATCACAACACAACTCTAAAAGTAAAATAAGTCATACAAGCATCATAATACAAGCCAGGGCCTCGAGGGCTCGAATACAAGTGCTCGATCATAGACGAAGTCAGCCGAAGCAACAATATCTCGAGTACGACATAAGTTAAACAAGTTTGCCTTAAGAAGGCTAGCACAAACCGATACAGACGAAGAGGCGCAGCCTCCCGCCTCGATCCTCCTAAACTACTTCGGTCGCCGCCGGCGGGCCGCACGTAGTAGTAGGCACCTCCAGTAGTAGTCGCCGCCGACGGTGGCGCCTCGCCTCGGTTCCAAAGATCTGCATGGCGACAACCGTAAAGGAAGGAAAGGGGAAAAGGGGGAGAAAGCAACCGTGAGTACTCATCCAAAGTACTGCAAGCAAGGAACTACACTACATATGCATGGGTATATGTGTAAGGAGGCCATATCAAGGACCGAATCGCGTAATGCCGTAATAAGAGGGGATAGCTAATCCCGTCAAGACTACGCTCGCAGCCTCCGCCTTGCAAAGATGTATAAGAGAGTAGATCAAGTCCTCCAAGTAGCATCGCCAAGTAGCATCTCCAAGTAGCATCTCCAAGAGCATCGCGATAGCATAATCCTACCCGCGATCCTCTCCTCGTCGCTCGTTAGAGAGTGATCACTTGGTTGTATCCGCACTTGGAAGGGTGTGTTTTATTAACATCCGGTTCTAGTTGTCATAAGGTCAAGGTACAACCCAAGTCGCCCTTTATCAAGATCACGGCTATTCAATAGATTAATCACCGCAGGGTGCACCACATAACCCAACACGCTGATCCCATTTGGCCGACACACTTTCTCGGTCATGCCCGCCCGAAGATCAACACGCCGCAGCCCCACCTAGGCACAACAGAGAGGTCAAGACGACGGTCTAAACCTAAGCGCGCAGGGTCCGGGCCCATCGCCCAATGCACACCAAGACGCTATGCGGCGGGCGGAAGCGTAACTAGCCCCTAATACAAGCGCAGCTTACGTTCCAATCCGGCCGCCGGCCGGCCGACGCCAAGAAGGCTTCGCCGATACCACGACATCGGGATACCCATAACTACTCCCCCAGAGATGGTTAGTGCGATAGACCAAATGGCCGACTCAGATCAAATACCAAGATCTCGTTAAGCTGCAGCAGTATCCGCTGAACGCCGATCAGGCCAGCCCACTGCCTCCTAGGTGGTCTCAACTCGCCTGCCGCCCGCCACAAAGTAACAAATGGGGCCGTCAGAACCTGTGCCCACCTCTACCGGATGGAGCCACCGTCCTTTCAAATCTCATCGTAATCACTTATGGTACTCAACGAGTCAATTCGACTTTAGTCACCATCTCAGATAGTATGTATGTATGTATAGTATATACCCGTGATCACCTCCCAAGTGATCACGCCCGATAGTATAGCAAGGCGATCGGCAAGAGTGTAGGGCCAATGATGATAAACTAGCATCCTATACTAAGCATTTAGGATCATGGGTAAGGTATCAATGATTGTAGCAACAATGTCGCTATGCATCGTAATAGGATTAACGAAAAGCAAGAATATGCTACACTACTCTAATGCAAGCAAGATAGAGGAGAATAGGCGATATCCGTGATCAAGGGGGGCTTGCCCGGTTGTTGCTCGGCAAGAAGGACGAGTCACCAACACCGTAGTCGAATCGGGGTCGCCATAGCCTCTGGGTCTATCTGAAAGAAGTAACGAGAGGGAACACAATAAATAACAGAGCAATCAAAGCATCACAAAGCGTAACAAGACAATACGCGATGTTCGTGTGCCCTAACGCGTAGTAGGTGATACCGGAAGGGGGAAACATCCGGAAAGTATCCCTGTTTCGCTGCTTTCGGATGGGGAACCCGAGGGGAAAGGCGTGTTCGCTATGCTAGGATGCGTGGCGATTTAACGGGCTGCGATCCGGATTCGCCTCGCTGCTCGAGCAACTTTCATGTTGAAAATAATTTAATCCGAAAGTTACGGATTAAAAGATATGATTTTCTAAAGATTTTATTAATTTCTAGAATTTAATTAATTATTTAATTTAATTTTGAAAATGGAATTATGACATCAGCATGATGTCATGTCGACGCAGCAAGTCATCAGGGTTGATCGTCAACCCGACCAAAGGGTCCCGCTCATTATCGACACATCACCCTAACTAATGATTAGTTAGGTTAATTAGATATTTAGATTAATCAAGTTTAATTAGTTCAACTAAACATGATTAATCAAGTTAATTATTTAATTAATTAATTAATTAATTAAATTTATTTTTATTATTATTTTTTTATCCCTTTTTTTAATAAAAACGTTCTGGGCGTGGGGCCCACTGTCATAGGCCAGGCCAAACGGCGGGGTGAATGGGTTACGCTAAGCGCCTGCCGAGGCCGCCCGAGGCGACGGGCGGAGATGGAGCCAGCTGGCGGCCGACAACATGCATAGCAATGGGTCAAGGATGAGGCTGCGGGGCCGGAGCTGGTAAAGACGAAGGCTGCTGCCAGAGAGAAAGCAGAGAAGAGGGGGAGGAGAGGCTACGCTACGGTGAGCAGAGGAGAAGGGGTCGCGCAGAGACAAAGACAGGACGGGGCGCAGCGGCAGGGCAAGGGCGCGTGGCGACGAAGCGCGGGAGCAGCGAAAGCAACGCCGGCACGCCAGGGTGCGGCTGCAAGCGCAACGCTGGGAGGCGAGGCCATGGCTCGAGCGGGACGGCGCGGCGCTACTGGGCTAGCAGAGGCGGGCGCGCCGGGCGGGCGGCGACGCCGTCAAGGCGGGCGCTGGCGAGCACGGACGCGCGAGGTCGAACGCATGGGAGGCGGAAGAGTTGTCGGGCCTCACCACGGGCCGTGGGGTCAAGGCGCGGGCTCGACGGAGGTCGGGAAGTCCGACGAGGAGGGGTCGAGGTGGCGTTGTCGCCGCGATGGGGGAGCGCGCCGCTCGGGAGTTATGGCATCGGGTCGACTCGGTCGATCCGCCGATGGAGCTCGGCGGGGATGAGGAAGAAGAACGCTGCTCCGCGAGTGGACCTCCAGGCGGCGGCAGTTGGTGTCGAAGGGGGCTCGAGAACGCGATCCAGATCGGATCGAGAGAGAGGGAGAACGACGTGCGGAGTGGGGGATGTGTTCAGTCGGGTTAGGGTTTGACCGTGGTTGGGGGGTTATAGGGGAGTTGGGGTGGCCGGTTGGGCCTTTGCCCAAGAAGGGGCCACCGGGCCATCCGCCCAAATGAGGGGGGGTCCTTTCTTTTGTCTTTTTTTTGGTTTTGTTTTCTATTTTCTTTTTTTTTCTTTGTATTTTCTTTCATTATTTCTTTTCTGTTTTAATCCATTTAAGAGTATTTAGGCATTTTATAAAATTGTGTTTACTTCACCATAATTACCGATGCAATAATTGACATAGCCCTTAACATTTTAATTTTAATATTTGAAAACTTTTGTCGCTTCGATTTATTTAGGATTTGATTTTGAATCGGTTTGGAACTAACATGAGATTAGCAACGGTAATTGTGGTGACGTGGCATCATACCGATGGTTACTGTAGCTTAATTACCCAAGGCCACAATTCTCCTCTGATTACAAGAAATCTCGCCCGAGATTTAAGAGGTAGTGAAAGGGGGAAGGTTTGGTAACTAATCTAGCGGGTCTTCTCATTTCGCTTGCTCTTCTCAAGAGACCGTCCAAGACATTGATGTCTTCATTTCTCCGCTCAGATCATCATGATGAAGTCGCATCCTTTCTTCTGGATCTTCATCGATTTATTTAATAGGCAACGAGGTGTCGGCAACGATGTAATGTTATAAGGGTAATGATCAGGATTAACCCATGAATGAGATATGAGTACCTCTCGAGTTGAACAAATAAAACACATCGAGAGTAAAGTTGTAAGGTACAATAAGAAGTTTCAGCAGCCAGCAATCGCTCAATTCCTAGTTAGAAGGTGAAAGTGGTTTCAAAGCCACGGAATAATTATCGTGTCCGATGCCGTAATTGATGATCTCATCGAAGGTGGCTCATGCATTACATACGAGTCCACGCAGGAGGAATGACTTTGGAAACAGGGGTGTACAGAGAGTCGTTTCGATCATGGGACCTGTGCGTTATGGGCCCACCATGTGGGGTAAAAGTAGGAAGAGCGGTAACATCTTGCACGGTCATGATAGCAAGGCATGTCGAGAGTAGCATGTCGGTTATGTCAAGAATAATGTCGGTACCAAGGGCGAGGGACGAAGAGAACTATTTTCCGCTTTCGCTGAACGAGGCGGACCATTAGGCAAAATTCTCGCCCATCGATCGCTACCGAATGCTATCAACAAAAGCAACAGAGTCTTATCGACACTACCAGTACACTAAGGTGTTTTACATAAGCGTAAGAATACTACCGCTTATATAATATAGATTACAAGAAGGGTTACAAACCAATGGAAAGGAAAGGTGATTACCAGGTTTAGTCGTAATAATGGGGAGGAAAATGTGTATACACATATTTCAGTGGGTATATCCTTCCCAAGGACAAGCGAGCATGCTATCCATGACAGATATTATGTAGAAAACTCCTTAGGTAGGGGAGAGAAATTTCATGACATTACCCATACAACGGTGTTTGATAATTGAGCAAGAAACATTTAGCATTGGGCTTCAAATGTTCTTGTTGAAAATCGAGTATCACAGACATGCTTCGAGATGGCATTGACAAGGTCGCCAAGCAAAGGTCGACTTTATATACTCAATGGATCCATCAGAACAAATTTTATAAAATAGGTCTTACAATTTTCTCCGTGAAGAATGGTTATCCTTGCAAAAGAAATTATAATGATAGGTCCTCCACTGGGGTGCTAGGCATGACATCATGTTACCGGTTCATCAAAGGACCAACATCATAACTCTTGGAAAGTTGTCCCAGCCATCATATCTGACCGAGATTCAGATCCGATTGGTGTCATGATACCTCAGACTCAGGATGTCCGAGAAGAAAAGGTGCAACACAAATAGACGAAATGACATTTCAAGATTCTCAGGAAATGAACTATGGGGGCGGGTTCTTGAAGCAATAGTTCATCCTTAAACCAAGGAGGGGATGAGGAGGTGGCTGATGGACTCAGTGACAATTCATCAAGATTCCAACAAGATGGACTTTCACAATTATGTGAACAAGGAGATAACAATTGTCGGATCAAATAATATAATGATGTATGTTCGAGGAAAACATACACAGTTAAACATTGGTTGAAAGGTGCACCCGAAATATGGGCTTAAGTAGCATGATCAATGTTAGAATGGTGGTTCGATAACCAATGGTCTAAGAATGAAATATCGACCATTAACTTCAGAGCAATAGGGTTGCTAGAAGTTTGGGAGTCGGACATCATAGTTCGATTGTCGGTTTTCCGGTTAGAAATAACACGGGGACCAAGGAATGAACGGAGATGGCGAGACGTACTACTATATCAAGAATTCTTAAGAG
Source organism: Aegilops speltoides (assembly GCA_021437245.1). NCBI lineage: Eukaryota > Viridiplantae > Streptophyta > Magnoliopsida > Poales > Poaceae > Aegilops > Aegilops speltoides. Next base: position 246,201,546 of record CM038142.1, on the reverse strand, counting down.
GTGGAGCAATCCTCACAACATCCTTGATATAAAAGATGATAATAATCCAAGGTAAAGAAGAACAATTCTTGGATAGCAAGGATCTCAAGGTTTAACACAAAACATGAACAAGTTTGTGTTGAACGGAAGTCAATAAAGTGGCCGATGATAACACAACTCATCGAGGGCAAGGATGGTATTTCTCTTCATGAATGTGATTGATATTCTGGAAGAGCTCAGAATGTTGATAATGATCACGACACATTTGTCGAGAGATTGCCTGAAGATGTAATCGATCCGCGATCACATCAAGTCAAAAGAATGATGAAGCAAGAGGTTATTGGAACCATGGGTACGACACAAACTCGAAACCAAGCTTGTTGTTCAAGGCGAAATAATATGACGATGAGGATCAACATAAGGTTAGTTCATCGTCGAAAATTGTGCTTCGGGAAGAAGGACCAGGTAGCACAGTTAAAATTAGCTCGATAATGATATAGCCGATCGTGCTAGGAATGACTCAAGGATTAATAAATTTGTAAGCAAAGTGAAGGGTTCAAATACTTGTTGAATCGCAATGCTAACTCGATTCGCTTATCGGTGTCTTTGAGTTTTTAATAACTCGAGCCCGTGAAAAATTTGAATCGTTGAGGAGGTAGTACTTGATGAACTCATAAAAAGTTATGCAGTTCCATGATAATCTCGAGATATCAGGGGGTAATACTCAATGACAGATCAAAGTAGAGGTTGGACTGGGGGATTGCTCTGCAGAAGACAAGTGTTTAAACTTGCACGAGAAATGGTATTTAAAGGAGAACATGGTCGGAACCACGATTGCAAAAAGGCCAGATCCCAGATATAAGATGATCTTATACCAAGGGAATAATTATTATTTTTTAAAAGAAGCTTCGATGAGAAGATGTACATCGTGTCCATGGGCATGAACACCAAGTTCAAGGTCGACTCCCACTTCTCCAATGCACAACCTTTCATTCACTTATCGCGTTCAATGAAGTTGTAGTGTTGAAATTTTATCTGGCAAAATACCAGAAGAGTACGACTCGTGAAAACTTTCGAGTTCGTATATATTGAGGAAGGCATAGGTTCAACCCATCGGGCATCTTAGAATCATATACCGTAATCTTTAGAAGTAATTAACTCAAGCTCAAGGCGAGCATGGTTGAGAAAGCAGAGGATACAATTTACTAAAGGCATTATGTATCCGTGGAAAGGCTCACAAGGTTATTTGAATATGAAGGACACCGCCGGATAATAATCCAACAAAGGACCCGACCGTCCACAAAGGATCCGATGTGAGTATCGCTACTCAACTAGAAAAGGAAAGAATGCAAATGCATCAAAGTTATAGAATCATCTCGACTAATTCAAGCATAAATGCAAAGGGATTATGAATCCAAATCAAGGATCAAGTAATGCTCGATTAGGGATGGATAAGTTGAATAGCCTTAGGGTACAATCAACGGCAATTGGATTGGTCGAGAACCAATTCCAGTTAAAAGAATGGCAGCTCATCGGAAAGGTAATTTATAAGGATCAATGATGATTTGCAGTATTCATTAAACATATTGAGTCAACAGACTCAAAATGATAATGACAAGGAATGTCAATAAGACTACGAGGCTTATGGGATTAACCATAATGCAAGTAAGCAAGAATTTCAAGAGCAATAGGCTGCTCAGATTTTCTAAGATCGGGTAGTATTTGAATGTATTTTGTGAAACACATGAACAACTCTTGATAAACGGATACTCGCAAGCGCGAGTAATTATCCGTAGGGGTATTCATGCAGCAAGGAACCGCAGGCGTAAGCATAAAGAATTCTCGGAATATCAAGAGTATTTCAGACATCTTGTAATAACAAGAGCAACTGGGGATGAAAATATGAACGATAGGTGTAAGTAGTTATCCAGAGGGATTTATCGATGGAAGTGAATTGCAAAAGCGATGGCACATAGTCTCGAGAGCACATCGAGAGTATCTTCTAATCTTCCGTGCAAAGAAAGGTCATCGGTAATAAGGGGCTCTCCGGGAGGAAGTACTTGCGAGAACCTAAAGTTAGTTTTGTTTTTTGCAAAATCATTTAACCCGAATAGAAGAGAGCTCAGAGTCCCAGAGTAAAGGTCGAGGAGTAAAAGATCCTAGTACCACCCAAATGGCAACGTGGGCCCGTAAGGCTCACAGCCAAGTTAGTAAAAGTTTTGTAGTGACTAGACTCGACTTCGGCCAAGGAGTGTGGAAGGGGGATTCCTACATGCAATGGCTCGATATCAACTCAGACGCCCCGATTTAATCAGACACTAATCATGCACGCAAACGTGTACGATCAAGATCGTGGACTCACGGAAGATATCACAACACAACTCTAAAAGTAAAATAAGTCATACAAGCATCATAATACAAGCCAGGGCCTCGAGGGCTCGAATACAAGTGCTCGATCATAGACGAAGTCAGCGAAGCAACAATATCCGAGTACGACATAAGTTAAACAAGTTTGCCTTAAGAAGGCTAGCACAAACCGATACAGATCGAAGAGGCGCAGCCTTCGCTCGATCCTCCTAAACTACTCCTCGGTCGCCGCCGCGGGCCGCACGTAGTAGTAGGCACCTCCAAGTAGTAGTCGCCGCCGACGGTGGCGTCGCCTGGTTTCCAAAGATCTCGTTGCGCACAACCGTAAAGGAAGGAAAGGGGGAAAAGGGGGAGAAAGCAACCGTGAGTACTCATCCAAAGTACTCGCAAGCAAGGAACTACACTACATATGCATGGGTATATGTGTAAGGAGGCCATATCATGGACCGAATCGCAGAATGCCGTAATAAGAGGGGATAGCTAATCCTCGTCAAGACTACGCTCGCAGCCTCCGCCTTTGCAAAGATGTATAAGAGAGTAGATCAAGTCCTCCAAGTAGCATCGCCAAGTAGCATCTCCAAGTAGCATCTCCAAGAGCATCGATAGCATAATCCTACCCGCGATCCTCTCCTCGCCGCCTCGTTAGAGAGCGATCACGGGTTGTATCTCGCACTTGGAAGGGTGTGTTTTATTAAGTATCCGGTTCTAGTTGTCATAAGGTCAAGGTACAACTCCAAGTCGCCCCATATCAAGATCGCGCTATTCAATAGATTAACTTCACCGCAGGGTGCACCACATAACCCAACACGCTTGATCCCATTTGGCCGACACACTTTCCGGTCATGCCCGCCTCGGAAGATCAACACGCCGCAGCCCCACCTAGGCACAACAGAGAGGTCAAGACGCCGGTCTAAACCTAAGCCAGCAGGGTCCTGGGCCCATCGCCCAATGCACACCTACACGCTATGGGCGGCCGAAGCGTAACTAGCCCCTAATACAAGCGCAGCTTACGCTCCAATCCGGCGCCGCCGGCCGACGCCAAGAAGGCTTCGCCGATACCACGACGCCGGATACCCATAACTACTCCCACGTAGATGGTTAGTGCGATAGACCAAATGGCCGACTCGGATCAAATACCAAGATCTCGTTAAGCGTGTTAAGTATCCGCGAACGCCGATCAGGCCAGCCCACCTGCCTCCTAGGTGGTCTCAACTCGCCTGCCGCCTCCGCCACAAAGTAACAATGGGGCGTCAGAACCCAGCCCACCTCTACCGGGATGGAGCCACCGTCCTTTCGGCCCCTCATCGTAATCACTTATGGGTACTCAACGAAATGACCCGACTTTAGTCACCATCTCAGATAGTATGTATGTATGTATAGTATATACCGTGATCACCTCCCAAGTGATCACGCCCGATAGTATAGCAAGGCGATCGACAAGAGTGTAGGGCCAATGATGATAAACTAGCATCCTATACTAAGCATTTAGGATCATGTAAGGTATCAATGATTGTAGCAACAATGTCGTGCTATGCATCGTAATAGGATTAACGAAAAGCAAGAATATGCTACACTACTCTAATGCAAGCAAGATAGAGGAGAATAGGCGATATCCGTGATCAAGGGGGGCTTGCCTGGTTGCTCGCAAGAAGGACGAGTCACCAACACCGTAGTCGAATCGGGGTCGCCATAGCCTCGGGTCTATCGGAAAGAAGTAACGAGAGGGAACACAATAAATAATGAGCAATCAAAGCATCACAAAGCGTAACAAGACAATACGCGATGTTGATTGTGCCCTAACGCGTAGTAGGTGATACCGGTAAGGGGGAAACATCCGGAAAGTATCCCTTGTTTAGCGCTTTGGATGGGGAACAGGAGGGGAAAGTTGCGTGTTCCTATGCTAGGATGCGTGGCGGACGAACGGGCCGCGATCCGGATTCGCCTCGCCGCTCGAGCAACTTTCATGTTGAAAATAATTTAATCCGGTTACGGATTAAAAGATATGATTTTCTAAAGATTTTATTAATTTCTAGAATTTAATTAATTATTTAATTTAATTTCGAAAATGGAATTATGACATCAAGATGATGTCATGCCGACGTCGCTAGATCAATGTGGGTTGACCGTCAACTGATCAATGGGTCCTGCCTCATCATTGACACATCACCCTAACTAATGATTAGTTAGGTTAATTAGATATTTAGATTAATCAAGTTTAATTAGTTCAACTAAACATGATTAATTAAGTTAATTAATTAATTAATTAATTAATTAAATTTATTTTTATTATTATTTTTTTATCCCTTTTTTTAATAAAAACGTTCTGGGCGTGGGGCCCATTGTCATAGGCCAGGGCCAAAGGCGGGGTGAATGGGTTCTGGAAGCGCCCGAGGAGGCCCGAGGCGACGGGCGGAGATGGAGCCAGTCGCGGCCGGGCGGCAGAAGCAGAGCAATGGGTCGGCTGAGCGGAGGCCAAGGGCGCGAGAAGGGAAAGACGGCCGCTGCCAGAGAGCAAGCAGCAGAGGCGGGGAGGAGAGGCCACGCTGGGTGAGCAGAGGAGAAGGGGTCGCAGCAGAGACAAAGATGTGGACGCGGCGTGCGGCAGGCAGGGCAGCGATCGCGCGGCGACGACAGCGACGGAGAAGCGAAAGCAACGCCGCACACGGCCAGCGTGCGCCGCAAGCTTAACGCTGAGGAGGCGAGGCCATGGCTCGAAGGGACGGCGGCGCGCTGGGCTAGGCTGAGGCGCTTGGCGCGGCTCGGGCATGGTGACGCTTGGCGCGGGTCCGGCGGGCGAAAGCACGGACGCTGCGAGGTCGAACGCAAGGTGAGGCGGAAGAGTTGTCGGGCCTCACCACGGGCCGTGGGGTTCAGGCAATGGCTCGACGGAGGTCGGGAAGTCCGACGAGGAGGGGTCGAGGTGGCGATGTCGCCGCGATGGGGGGAGCGGCGCTGCTCGGGGAGTTATGGGCATCGGGTCGACCGGTCGATCCGCCGATGGAGCTCGGCAATGGGATGAGGAAGCAGAACGCTGCTCCGCGAGTGGACCTCCAGCGGGCGGCGGTTAGTGTCGAAGGGGTTCGAGAACGCGATCCAGACGGACGAGAGAGAGGGAGAACGACGTCGCGGAGGGGGGATGTGCAATCGGGTTAGGGTTTGACCGTGGTTGGGGGTTATAGGGAGTTAGGGTGGCGGTTGGGCCTTTGCCCAAGAGGGCGGCCACCGGGCCATCCGCCCAAATGAGGGGGGTCCATTCTTTTGTCTTTTTTTTTGGTTTTGTTTTCTATTTTCTTTTTTTTTCTTTGTATTTTCTTTCATTATTTCTTTTCTGTTTTAATCCATTTAAGAGTATTTAGGCATTTTATAAAATTGTGTTTACTTCACCATAATTACCGATGCAATAATTGACATAGCCCGAACATTTTAATTTTAATATTTGAAAACTTTTGTCGTTTGACTTATTTAGGATTTGATTTTGAATCGGTTTGGAACTAACACGAGATTAGCAACGGTAATTGTGGTGACGTGGCATCATACCAGATGGTTACTGTAGCTTAATTACCCGGGCGTCACATAAGACCATGCAGGCCTCGTCCAATCACTCGTGGTAAGTCTTCAGGTGACTTCCAAACCTTCACAGACTTGGTCACACGGCGATCCACAATTCCTCTTGGATGCTCTAGACCTTGATGCCTAACCGTCTGAAGAAGCAGTCTTCAAAGGTAATAAGCGCCGGATCCACGCGGGATCAATTTCTCAAAGGATGCTCAATCACTTGGGATTTTTGTGGGGTTTGGTTTTGGATTTTCCTCACTTGATGATTTTCGCCAAAGTCCTCGGAGGATGGGTTGCTCTCAAATGACAAGTGTCAAGTTCTCTCGAGCAGCCAACCAACTAGTGGTTGTAGGGGCGGCTATTTATAGCCTAGGAGCAGCCCGACATGATAAGACATAAATGCCCTTCAATGATATGACCGTTAGGTGGATAAGATATTTTGGTCACGGCCAAAGACAAAGAACGGTCGGAAATTTGACTTTCAAAGTCCTCGTGGCTATCATGTTCTCATTGTGTAGGCAATTCGACTAGCAAATTCCTAACTCTCGCCAGAAAGAAGTCATCAATGACTGTAAGAACTGCGTCTCACATCAAGAATTTGATCGAATCAGATGAGATTTCCAATGGCTTCACTCAAGGGATTGGTAGGTGTAGGATTTTGAGTTGAGCATCACATGGAAATTTTTCCTTAGTATTTTCTCGACCCCCTTTAACAGTACGATGTTTCCTATGACTCAAGAAAGAGAAAATGAAACTACGAAAACAAAAGTCTTCACGCTTCATATTCCTCGAATGAATATCAAGTCTTCATGGTCACACCAATTTCTTTACTTTCAAAGTCTTCAGAAAGTCTTCAGAATATCAAAGTCTTCATCGAAGAACTTCATTTTAGGGTCGACTTTCTCTGTAAATATCAAACTCCTCATAGACTTATAGACCGTGTACACTCACAACGATCAGTTATTTAACCTATAAGTCTTCAATACACCAAAATCACTAAGGGCACTAGATGCACTTACAATCTCCCCTTTTGGTGATTGATGACAACATAGGTTAAGTTTTCAACGGGATAAATATATGAAGTGTAAATATCGATATTGAGGAATTTGATTGCAACATATAGAAGAACTCCCCCCAATATGTGCATAATGAGGAATTTGCTTTTGAGGCAATGCACATTTGAAGATTTGAATCATGGAGATCTCCCCTATATCTTGTAATTCATACACGCATTTGATACATATACTATGAAGAATTTGAAATGCATGATGAAATATGGTGCTCGATGAGATTCAAGATGCATGCAATAGTATTGACTAGGAATGAGCATGCGGAATATCACATCAAAAGTTTCGAGCTCAAATATCACATTCAGAGCTTAGTGCTTCAAAAGCATCGAGCATAACACGATCAAAATCGAGCATCAAGCACGGTCAAGAGTATCGAGCACAAAGGCAAAGTCAAGACAATGCACCGCTCAAAAGTATCGTGGCACCATCGGATTTAAGATTACAACTCGATCCAATAAAAGTTTGGAAGAACGAGAGTTGTAACTTAATAAAACGCCCATAGTATAAACCCGCTTGAAGACTAACTCAGATTTCTCCCTTTGTCATCAAATGACCAAAAGGATCAAACCGAGGACTAATGCCCCAAGATATTCAAGTTGATGGAGGCGCCCGCCGTTGTCGGGTTGGTTGTCAAGTAGGGCTCGCCGCAGTTGTCGCCCAAATCTTCATATTCATCGGCCAGGCGATGAAGAATAAGAGCCGCCACCAAATCAGAACTTTGACTCTCTTGAATTTCTTCGAGGTGGTGCAGACCAATCATAAGCTTCCCAAGACCCATAGTCTTCAATTCTTCCGAGAATAGACATGATTAAGAACAACCCAAAGCGGTTGAGGGTTTCATGAAGGTAGTATCGGTTTTTCTTCACCGCATTATGCGTTGAGGTCATATTGTGAAGAATTGCAGCAAATTGGCGCTGACCCATTTTCGATTGCGATCAACCTTCCGATGAAGACCGAGGAGTAACTCACGATCACCATCACCCCGGTGCCGTGGCTTGAGGTCGTTGTTTGGTTGAGGTATTTGCGGCAAGATCATGCGAAGCGGAATCGCCATTGGTGGAGTAAGATGCAGTTTGCTAAACCGACCATCCAATGGACGAGTTCCTTCATCAATTACGCCGCCTTGCCCTTGTCATCGATGATGAAATTGGTCGCTGAGGACTTCAATGGGCGGCAGAAACCGCCATGGTTCGAGTGTCACTTTGTAGTTCAAAGGAAGATCTTGCCCTTATGAATCTCATGATCAAGGCGATATGGCTTCAACTCAAAAGGTGACATTGCAATATTGGCCGAGTCCTCATGAAGAAATCATGGAAGTTGATCGAACACGATGAATGATATTGAAAAGTATGTTCTTCATGATGCCAACGACGCCTTCATCATTTGAGTCGTGGCCTTTGATTGGACTCATTGTCTTCGCCAAGATTCTATACACATCCGAGGCACATACAACAAATCCTTGACGAGGAATTTGGTTCGAGGATTGTCCTGGTTTCAATGGCTTCATAAGCACTTGCATAAAGTGATCGCATAGCCCACGCTCATTGTAGAGGCAACGAAAGCGATTCATGGGGAGGATCAAGAGGAAGGACACGAAGCAATTCAAATGGTGCCTTGTAGTGAGTATTTTCACCATCCAATCCGAACCCATGAGTTGATGTCTTCAAAGATCTCCGGTGATGTGCGGTGGCATAGAATCAAGAATGGGTTCTTCATTCCACCACATATATCGCAGCGTAAATTCAGACCTCGCATCGTGAAGAACACGGAGTAATCGCTCAAGCACAGCAGTGATTCCATATCCACATGAGGAATATGCTCATGGTCGAAGATCTTGTCCTTGTCAAATAGCACTAAGGAATAGAAATTTGCTTGTGTTGGAGTCCAAAGCGCCTTTTCCTCATTCGAAAGCAGAAGTCATAAGGATTGTAAGCAAGTGAAGAACACATGCTCGTAAAAGAAATCTTCAGCCTTGAACTTTTGCTTGCTCAAAACGGATTCTTTGGCTTGGGCAGAGGAATATCTGTGATTTGCAAAGACAACCTCGTGAATCGCAATTTCGTGTTCTTCGGCCGAGGAATTTCTGTTCCTCTCCTTGTGCAACTTGAGGATCAAGATGGGTTCTTCAAAGCTAGTGGTGGAATCTCTTCGCTAATGCATTGATGTGGGATGAGTTTCTTCAGAGCCCATTTGAACAAAGAGTAGTCGGTGATCGAGGAACTTGTTGAAGCGGAGTGAAGAGAGGAGTATTGGGGTGCCGACTTTCCCAAAAGTCATCATTCATCATGTGTAGTGCACCCAATATCCACGTCTTCATCTTTTTTTCAATTTCTCAACACCGCCTCTTCACCGTGAACCGAGGCACGGTGAGGAAGCAACAGGAGTTGAAGGAAAGCTTCCACTTCAATTTCTTCATCAAGCTGTTCAAGTAGCAACAGATTGATTTTCTTCATCCGATCCGCTTGGGATCGTGTATTCTTCTCCAAAGGAACAATTTCCTTGGATGACATGGAGGAAATGGGAATGGCATCGATAGGATTTTCAATCGAGCTGGTCATTGGCTTCATTTTCTTCGCAACCAAGAATTTGACGCAATGATGCCTTCCTTTTCTTCATCGCAGCTTGTTCTGCAGCCTTTGTCTTCTTCACTTCATAGGCGTAGGAAGAATTGGAGTTGGTGTTGGCGCAGAGGAGCCGAGGATTGTGATATAGCTTCTTCAGCACAACCGTGCAGATTGCCTGCTTCTTCAGATTCTTCAGCGCACCACTAGTGGATGCCTGGGAATTTCTTCAGAAATGGAATGGAGTCATCACTCGAACTTGTGTTTTCATCAAGACGCTGAAAGTCATCAGCGAGCTGGTATGTTTTCACCTTGGCTCCTTGCCAACAAGATTGTAAGCATCAAAATCCTTGCCGAGTGCTTGATTGATTGAGCTTTAAGAAGTTCTTCAGAGTCAAGTTGATGATGTTTTTCCTCGAAGCTTCTCCTTTCTCGCTTTTGCTCTTCAATTCACGAGCCTTTTCAAATTTCCATTTCTCTTCAGAGATGAAATGGTTTAGCATATGACTTTGACCAGAGTCGATGGCGATCCTAAGAGGAGTGTGTGGATCCCGATGCCACTGTGTCAATGAAGTCAAGGATCTTCTTCGGATCCAAAAGCAGAGGCACACTTGTTCTTTTGGCTCTAGCGGCCTTGGTCATCTGTCTCGATGATTTCTTCAACTTCTTCATCGAGGCTTCATCATCGAGGGAACGTTGAATGCAACTGTTTCTTCTTTGGACTTGGCCGAGGACCGTGTCAAAGCAGCTTGCTTTTGTCTTCAGCAGTGGGACCTGTTGAGGACATTGGTGCAACCGAGGAACTTGTCAAACACCGTATAATGGAGAATCCTTGAGTCCTTTGACAAGTAGCAAGATGCACAAGTGTTGAGGACTTGGAGGAGTCACGAGGATTTTGAATGAGCAGCAGCAGCCCGAGGAATTTGCCGTGAGGGTGCGCCGAGGAACTGGGCCGTGAGGGCGCTGACGGTGAAGCACTTGGCTTATGCAGTGCTTCTTTGGCATTGATTTCTCGGCTTGACCGAGGGCTCAAAGCAGAGCAGCAGCAGATCCTCATTGAATTTCCTCACCGCCTCCTTGGCCTGTCTTGCCAATTTGGCTTGGCGCTGGACCATTCTTCAGAAAGTCTTCACCACGCTTGATCTTTGGTGGGATCGACTTGGCCAAAGTGCCGAGGAGCTCGTGGGCATGGAGGATTTAGAGCGAATTTCCTCATGCACTTGGGAGTGACATAGCGGTATTCTCGCCATTCTCGTGCCCATCTCCTTTCTATTCTCTCAGATAAGACTTTTACCTGGTTCTTGGTCTCCTTGCCAAACTTGGATTCATCAAAAAGAGTCTTTGTATATTTCCTCAAGAATTTCAAAAGCATCATGACTTCGGTTTCTTTTCCTCCCTTCTCATGGTCTCTTGCCTTCCGCCATTTTCTTGGTGAGGAATTTGAACAATAGAGCACTCAAGAAGTATGCGTTTTTCTTCGAGGAACGCCGCAAATGAGTTAAGTTGATGAGAACCTAGTGATTCAAAGAATGACATGAGTACCTGTGAACAGAGTGTAGGTGCGAGGAATTTGGAGAGGTCATATGTTCTCGTAAGATTTTTCAAAAGAAGCAAGTTTTGAGGAATTTGACCAGTTTGAGCCTTGAGGAATTTCACTAAGCTGCTTGCCTTAGGTTCCAGAGTTGTACTGATTGAAAATCCGCACAATTGAGGAATCTTGAAGAAATGAATGCTTAGGGAGATAAATCAAGAACATATAGTGTGTGAGGTGTTCATATGTGAAGATTTTGAAGAGTAAAACACCTTTGAAGATTTTCGTAAAGATTTGAGAATCAACGCGAGTAATAAAGGTGACTTTTAATTACCCGAATCAAGAACACGATTTAACAGAGATGAACTGTAGAGAAGTTCGTCATGTTAGATCTTCCACGCCCTAACTTGGCAGAGGAAGACGACTACTACGGCGGCGGAGTGAAGATTTCCGCGACCGCGCGCGAGTACGACGGCGGCGAGGAGGTCGGCGGTGAAGCTTTTCCTCACCGGGCGGCGATGGAGAAGCGGCGGCGCTTAGGGTTTGAGGAGAGCTCGAGCAAGAGACAGCGATCGAGTGGAGTAAATGAAGTGAGGAGGGTAAAGGGTATTTATAGCCACGGTGAAAAACTGTTCGCCAAGATTTTGGACTAACATGCCTCGCCTCTTTCTCCTTCACGCGACGTGTGTCACCCACGATCGTGCGATGAGATCATGTAAGATCGTGGGTGATTAAACTAATACATCGTGGGATGCGGAACGGTTTGAGCGGTAAAACCGAAAATTTGGATAGGATTTGTTCAAAAGTTTCGTTCGCAATTTCTTCATTGTCAAGGACCAAAGTGAAGACTTTGAACGAAGTTTCAATCGTAACGCATATGAAGAATTTGTGAATAGATTGGATTGAGTATAGCATAGAGGGGAAGGGTCCGATCACATTCACTTAGTAGAAATTGCAACTTGAAGAATTAGCAATAAGTGAATGTTGTAGAGGACATAAACTCATATATATATATATATAGCCAATGAAGAAACATGACGGAAATGCTGAAGATTTTGCAAAGTTGAAGAATTTGAAAAACCGAGGAATTTCAAAAATGAGGAAAAACTCAAATTGAAGATTTTCAACTTTTGTGGTGGCGTAGCCCACCGTATAAGAATGATGATTTCAAACACCGCTGCATAATTATCGAGGGTTCTCGAGAATCAAATTCTTCATTGATTTCTTCACACTTAGAGTGTTATTCTTCATTGATTGAGGAACAATGTTTCTTCATGTGTTGCACATCTAAGTCATCAATTATGCATAAGGGTTAGGATGTGTGTCCTTTTCAAAGAACATTCGAACATTCTAAGATATTTAGCTCACACCACAACTTGCTAAATCTCTTCTCATCCAAGGGCTTGGTGAAGATATCACCATTGTTCTTGATCTTCACATGCTCGATCGAGATGTCACCCTTCAACACATGATCACGAAGAAAATGATGACGAATCTGGATGTGCTTAGTCTTCGAGTCTTTGAATCGGGTTATGAGCAATCTTGATGGCACTCTCATTGTCGCAGAGGAGAGGCACATTCTTCACGCTGACGCCATAGTCCTTGAGGGTTTGCTTCATCCAAAGCAGCTTGAGCACAAAGATGACCCAAAGAAGAATGTATTCAGCTTCAAAGAAGGACAAGTGATACACAGCCTGCTTTCTTCGAGGACCAACAGACCAAAGATCGTCCGAGGAAATGACAAGTGCCGATGTTGACTTGCGGTCCACACGATCACCAAAGATAGTCGAGTCGAATATCCAATGAGATCAAAAGCAGAGCCCTTGGGGTACCATAATCCTAGTGTTGGTGTGTGAGCTAGATATCAAGAATATGCTTCACAGCCTTATGGTGTGATTCCTTCGGCAGACTTGAAATCGGGCACACATGCAAACACTAAGCATTATATCCGCCTAGATGCACATAGGTACAATAAAGAACCAATCATGGAGCGGTATACCTTGTGATCAAGTCAATACCATTTTCATCAAGGCATAGATGACCATTTGTGGGCATAGGAATTTTGACGCCTTTGCAATCTTGCATGCCGAATTTCCTCAAGACATCTTTGAGGTATTTCTCCGAGATATGAATATGCCATTTACTGCCGACAAATTTGAAGACCTAAGAAGAATTTCAACTCTCCCATCATAGACATTTGATATTATTCACTCATCATATAGGCAAATTCATCACTATATCGTTGGTTAGTACAGCCAAAGATAATATCATCAACATATATTTGGCACACAAACAGTTCACCATCATATGATTTAGTAAATAGAGTAGGGTCGAGTGAACGGGTGTGAAGCCATTCTTCATGAAGAATTCCTTCAAGTGTCATACCACGCCCGAGGGGCTTGCTTGAGGCCATAGAGAGCCTTATTTAGTCTCAAGACTTTGTCGATTCTTGGGATCTTCAAAACCCGGGGTTGAGCAACATATACTTCTTCCTCAAGCTTACCATTGAGGAATGCACTTTTCACATCCATTTGATATAAGATGATATCATGATGGTTAGCATAGGCAAGTAAAATGCGAATAGCTTCAAGTCTAGCAACAGTGCAAAAGTTTCATCGAAATCAATTCCTTCAACCGTGTGTAGCCTTGAGCTACTAGTCGTGTTTTATTCCTCACAACAAGGCCATTTTCATCTTGCTTGTTGCGGTAGATCCACTTTGTGCCAATGATATTATGCTTGCGAGGATCCGGCGATTGACCAATTCCTGCACATTGTTCACTCGAATCGATGTAATTCTTCTTGCATAGCCCTAATCCACTCCGGCCCAGAATGCTTCATCTACCTTAGTGGGCTCTGAGATAGAAACAAAATCATAGTGCCCACAAAAGTTAGATAAGTGTGAGGCTTTTGAGCGGTGAGAGGAACTGTGTTGATGTCATCGATGATCTTCTCCACTTGCACTTCTTTTGCAACGCGTGGATGAGTTGGTTGTCGCCGAGGATTTTGATCAAGATTTTCTTTAGCACCAATTTCCTCATCATGTTCTTCAGTGCATCACCGACGTTCTTCACGAACAGAATGAATTCTTCACCGATTCTTCAAGAGGAATGACATCCTCGGTTGCCTTTGTGCTTGATAGCATCCTCAAAGCTGGTTCATCTAACACAGTAGGTAGGTGCTCTTTGCGAGCCATTAGTTTCATCGAATCAAGACATCTACAAAGGTCAACAATCTTGTGAAGAACAATGTTGAAGACTCAGAGGTGTGCGAGTCCTTTCCGTAACCAAGCATAAAACCTTCATGTGCTTTTGGTTCAAATTTAGAGTTGTGGTGAGGATCTCTAATCCAACATTTAGCATCAAGACTTTGAAATAACTCACATTGGGTTTCTTGTCGTTGAGGAGTTCATATGCGTCTTCTTGAAGAATTTGTGAAGATATACTCTGTTGATGATGTGGCAGCAAGATCAATTGCATCAATCCAAAACGCCGAGGCGTTTTGTATTCATCAAGCATAGTGCGAGCCATCTCAACAAGAGTTCGTTCTTGCGCCCATGACGCCATTTTGCCGAGGAGTATAAGGAGCAGATAATTCATGAGTAATACCAAGTTCATCAAGATAGGCATCAAGACCAGAATTCTTGAACTCGGCCCATTGTCACTTCGATATGCTTGATCTTCACACCAAAGTTGGTTGAAGCCCTCGAGGAAAATCGCTTGAAGACTTCGCACTTCATGTTTGTAAGTAACAATGTGTACCCATGTATATCAAGAATAATCATCAACAATGACAAAACCATATAGAGATGCATCATTAGTGACCGCTGAATAATGATTAGGTCCAAGAGGTCCATGTGAAGCAATTCAATGGACGGGTAGTGGTCATGATAGTCTTTTTGGATGCTTGGCCTTGGTCATTTTTTCCGCTTCACATGCTCCGCATAAGTGATCCTTGAGGAATTTGACATTCTCAATGCCAATGACATGCTTCTTCTTCGCAAGCGTGTTCAAATTCCTCATGCCCGCATGACCAAGTCGTCGATGCCATAGCCAACCTTCCAAGCTTTTGCAAGTAGACACATGGCTTGTTGTGGTCCAGAGAGAAATCAACAATATACGATCTCCTCTCCTAAAGCCTTCAAGACTTTGGAATTGTCACTTCCATAATCACAACACAGCGATATTTGCCAAAGACAACAACCATATCAAGATCACAAAGCATTGAGATCGACATGAGATTGTATCCTAAGGATTCAACAAGCATGGCTTTGTCCATGTGCTTATCCTTAGAGATAGCAACCTTACCAAGACCCAATACCGACTTTTGCCTTTGTCAAGAAATATGATATGCTTCAGAGGTGACGGTGATAAAGGAGCATCCATCAATAGATTCTTGTCACCAATCATGTGATTTGTACATCCACTATCGAGGACCCATTCAAGTGGTTTTGGGTTGATCATCCTGCAGATGAATTAGTGTAACTTACAATCTCATATGCTTCATCATGAAGAATATGATATCAAGTTCATCGATGAATTTCATCAAGCAAGAAATGATATAGCAAGATGGGGACGTGTGAAATGAAGGTTCATTTCATCATGATTCGCTCAAGGCCCTTTCAGCATATTGTCGTCCTCAAAGAAATTCTTCAGACGCTCGAGCACGCCCGAGACTCGACCTCGCAGAAGAGATTAGTTCTTTTCTTCACCACCCACATCGGAGGGGTGGCAAAGAGTTCATCATCCCTGCGAGCACCATGTGAGAAAGGTGGCAAAGATGCCAAACCATTTAGCTTAGCATAGGAGGGGTTAGGGTAAGCATATGAATAAGCGAGTAATTCTTCGAGGACTTATGAACATAATGGTTTGAAGAATAATGCACATATTCATAGCCCTTAGCTTTACCTCATGAGATGATTTGTTAGCACGATGATAATCACATGAGGACTTTGTTCCAGTTGAGGAATTTGATCCTCGTGAAGAATTTGGTACATATGAGGATTTGGATCCATATGAAGAATTTGGTCCAAATGAAGAATTTGATCTGGGGTTCCTGTTCTTCACTGGTGGTGTCATGAGGACATTCACCAAGACTTTCAACACAACTTTTGGGAACCCAGATTTTCTTCATAGGGGAACCGCTCTGCAGCTTAGTGCCAACATATCTAGCAAATACTTCACCATTTCGATTTTTGAACAGTTTATAGTTGAGTCAAATGACTCATCGAAGAATGAGGAGATTCACATGTAAAACCAGATAAGTTAGATGGATCAATCGAGGTCCCTTTGCAAAGAACCCATGAGGTTTTGGGATACCGCCAGTTTCCAATATGTTCCATCGGCATTCAGTTTCTCTCAAAGGCAATACCCTCTTTCCTAGGGTTTCGGTTGAGGGTCTGCTTTTTGAGCACATCACAAAGTGTCTGATGCCCTTTGAGGCTTTTGTACATGCTCGTCATGTACAATTCCTTCAGCCCTGCATTGTCAAGGATACTAGCAAAATCCTCGATGAGGAATTAGTGATAGCAGAGGCGATGAAGAATTTGTAACATTTGAAGCATTTGAACATTGTGTGAAGAATTAGCCGATTCACGCTCAATGCACTTTAAGCATGGAGGAACAAATTCTTCCCGAGAAGCGCTGATTTGTTGAGCTAGTAATGAATCGCGCTCCTTCAAGATCTTCATAACATACTCTTAGCTTTTCAAGATCCGCTTTCTTTGAATAGCTTCAAGAGAAAGCTTCTCATGATCATCAAGAGGGTGTTATGTCGATCTTGAAGGACGCCAAGCTTGGAGTGAATTCTCAAGACATTCACCCAAGGCTTTTGACCGATCCATTTCCTTGCAACATATTATCACTTCTTTCTAGCATATCTTGAGTTTGTTCCAAAACCGCTTTGTTGTTTAGTGGCAACACAAATGAGTTTGGTATAGCAGATTCAATGTCATCATCGATTCATCATTATCGATTCATCATTATCGATTCATCATCACAAGACTTCGGATGAGGAGCATTCGGTTACCTCAAAGACCATTTGCCATAAGACAAGGTGCGACGATGATGATTCTCGCTCGAAAGTCATCGCTTTGAGAGATTCCTTGAAGTCCTCAAAACAGGATCATGACACGCTCGATGGCCTTCATAAACATCGAGATTCGGTCCCAGATGAGCTTTGAATTGCCTGATGCATAATTCACCTGAATTGGTCTCCGGATAGGCGGAGCAGATGATATCCTTCGCTATGAGATCAAGTCGAGTGTACTTGCGAATATCATCAAGATTCGCCATCTTGCATAGATCATGCGACCAATCTCGTTGATGGTCCACACTCGCCGTTCTTTGCCATGAGGCGCTTCTTCATCATGGCCTTCCACTTGGGATAGTCATGACCGCCAAAGATAGGGCATGTCACTTTCTTCATACCTGCGGTCGACATAACTAGAACTCCGTGGTTAAACTAAATCACACGTAACAAGGAGTACCTTGCTCGATACCAATTGAAAGTCGCTATATCGACTAGAGGGGGGTGAATAGGCGATTTTATGAAATTCTTCACCGAGGAATTTGCCGTGAGGAAATTCCTTAGCTAAGAACTATTTGCAAATGAATAAGTACTCAGAGGTAAACATAACAGATTACACACATAGTCAAGATGATGAAATGAAGACTAGAATAGAGTATGTGAAGCGTAAACATAGGATAACAAGATGAAGACAAACAGATCAAGAAATTGAACTGAGGAATTTGTGAAAGTCTTCAACAAATCTTCAAGCACGATATGAACAACATGCAACATGTAATGAGGAAATGAATGAGTTGAGGAAATAGAACCACCAGTTGGTGAAGACAATGATTTGGTAAACCAGCCCAATCATTGCCTCGCTTGACGTCTGGTTGGAGCGGCCGAGTATTTAAACTCGAGGACACACAGTCCCGACACCCGCCTCTCGAACCGCAACTCAGACACCCAGTCCTCACCGTATTCTCCTTGAACTAAGACCACGCAGGCCTCGCCCAATCACTCGTGGTAAGTCTTCAGTGACTTCCAAACCTTCACAGACTTGGTCACTCGGCGATCCACAATTCCTCTTGGATGCTCTAGACCTTGACGCCTAACCGTCCGGAAGAAGCACAGATCTTCAAAGGTAATAAGCATCGGATCCACGCAGATCAATTTCTTGATGATGCTCAATCACTTGGGATTTTTGTGGGGTTTGGTTTTGGATTTTCCTCACTTGATGATTTTCGCCAAAGTCCCTGAGGATGGGTTGCTCTCAAATGACAAGTGTCAAGTTCTCTCGAGCAGCCAACCAACTAGTGGTTGTAGGGGCGGCTATTTATAGCCTAGGGAGCAGCCCGACATGATAAGACATAAATGCCCTTCAATGATATGACCATTAGGTGGATAAGATATTTTGGTCCGCCAGCAAAGACAAAGAACGGTCGGAAATTTGACTTTCAAAGTCCTCGTGGCTATCATGTTCCTCATCGTAGGCAATTCAGATTGGCAAATTCCTAACTCCTCGCTAGAGCAAAGTCATCATGACTAGAAGAACTGTGTCTCACATCAAGAATTTGATCGAATCAGTATGAGATTTCCAATGGCTTCACTCAAGGGATTGGTAGGTGTAGGATTTTGAGTTGAGCATCACATGGAAATTTTTCCTTAGTATTTTCTCGACCCCTTTAACAAAGACGGTGTTTCCTATGACTCAAGAAAGAGAAAATGAAACTACGAAACAAAAGTCTTCACGCTTCATATTCCTCGAATGAATATCAAGTCTTCATGGTCACACCAATTTCTTTACTTTCAAAGTCTTGTAAAGTCTTCGTAATATCAAAGTCTTCATCGAAGAACTTCATTTTTAGGGTCGACTTTCTCTCAGAATATCAAACTCCTCATAGACTTATAGACCTGTGTACACTCACAAACGCATCAGTTACTTAACCTATAAGTCTTCAATACACCCAAATCACTAAGGGGCACTAGATGCACTTACACTATGCCGCTCAAGCGCCATGCTCGCTCGAGCGCCATCTTTGCTAAATCATGGGTTGAATAATAAAAAATGCATGGACCATGTTGCAAGAACGAAATGTTCAAATTATAGCCACTTAAAAAGGGACTGCAGCTTGAATGCCCGAAAACGCAGGGTCCTTTGTGTAAGAACTAAACGTCTTCTCGGATAGCCACTTAAAATAGGACTACGGGTTGAATACCAAAAACTCAAGGACTTTTCTACAAAAATGCCGTGATAGTGAGTGGGCAGAAGCGATTGGTGCTTTATTATTAGGTAAAGATAAAGATTGTCCCATAAAAAAGGGTAAAGATAAAGATTGTTATGTTTAATTTGGTCAACACGTGCAGGGTGGTTCCTATACGGCGCGTAGGTCGTCGACTATTGACATAGTGCGCACCCCTCCTCGAGTGCTGGATTTTCCATGGGTCGGCCCATTAAACTCGGGATTCACCCCCAGCCGGTTTTGGGAAGGTTCTAGGACCTCCCTGGAACCGGGTTTTTCTGATTTCCTTTTTTTCCTTTTGGCTTTTTCTTTCTTTCTCTTTCGTTCTTTTTCCTTTTTTTGTTCCTTTTTCTGTTTTGCATTCTTTTCTTTTCTTTTCTTTTTTTCTTTTTCTTTTCTATTTTCCTTTTCCTTTTTCGTTTTTCTTCTTTACTTGTTCACCATTTTTTGTGGATTTTCTTTTCAAATCGACGAACATCTCTTAATTCATTCAATTAAAAAAAGATCTTTTGAATTTAAATTTTGTTCATCAAATTCAAAATGTATTCATCGGGATTAAAAAAATGTTCATCAAAATTCAAAATTTGTTCATCAAATTCGAAATTTTTTCATCGTTTTAAAAAATGTTCATCAAATTTGAAATATGCTCATCGCTTTTAAAAAAACCCATCAAATTTAAAATCTGTTCATCGTTTTAAAAAATATTCATCAAATTCGAAATTTGTTCATCAATTTCAAAAAAATCATCTTATTAATTTCTTTTCATGCATGTGTTTTAAAAAAATGTTCATCTAACTAAACAAATGTTCATCATATTCAAAATTTGCTCACCATAATATTTCAAAATGTTCACTAAATTCTAAAAATGTTCATGAATATCCAAATTCAATAGCATTTTTTGAAATGACAAATATTTTTTGAAATCACGAACATTATTCTGAAATCGTGAACATTATTCGAATTCAGGCACATTTTCTAGCTCCATGATTTTTTTTGAAATTCACATTGTTTTGAATTTTGAAAAGTTTTCAAATTCTTGAATTATTTAAGAAAGAAGAAAATGAAAAAATGAAACAAGTCAATAGGGGCTTCCCCGATGCCGCTCATGGGCTGGCGCAAAATGGGCGCGGGGGCAGCCGAGGGTGCGCACGCGTTCGCTCCGTGGCGCTAGCTGCGCCATATAGGAGGACCCCCCGTGAAGTGCATCGCCACTAGTCCTTTAAAACTCCAAGCTCCCAAGGAATACATCGCTCTGAGCGCTACAGGTAAGAGGGCTCCCTTGAGCGCTCTGGACTACTTTTGCGTGTTGGACCCCGCATGTCAGACGGAAGGAGCGATGTCTCTCGGTTGGGCCTAGACGGCTAAACCCCTCGTGTCGTTCGCGTATGATTTTGTGTCTTTGTGTCGATTTTGTGGCCCTACACGCGCGAAAAGACAATGAAAAGGCGGTACGGGGAAGCAAGGCAACTACAGCTGCAAGCTCCCATGGATGAAGGAAAATCCAGCGATTCCACATTTGATAAAGGAAATGAGGTGCTGCTCCGGCCTCTTCGCCGCTGGTGTAGCCGTCGCGATAGCTCTTTCAACTCCTTGCCAACACAGTACGGGGAGGAGGCGCTCGGGGAGAGATCCTTGACTTTGCTGCGTCGGCGGTCATGGGCGGGGTAGGATGAGCTCCCAATTCTCCCTCTAATCCTCTCCTGCTCGCCAGGGTTTCCCCATAGTCGCTCCACCTCCTCCCTAATCGAATCCCCGCACTGCTTCCTGAGGACCGAAATTCACACTCATGCATCTATGAGTGATCGAGGCGCCATCGTGGCCACCACCACCGCCTGCGAGTGCGACGACGAGGAGGATCTCCGGGTGGAGTTTGGCAGCGGGGAGGAGCCGGTGCTTCTGCTGCCGCACTTCATTGCTGATTCATGGGACCTGCAGGCAGGCCCGTCCAAGGGCATGAGCGGGCTGTGCGACCGCACAGGGCCCCCAAATTCTAGGGGGCCCCCTGTTTTGGGCCAATGTCTGTATATTATTTGTTTTGGGCCTTTTTTCGCTGCTAGTCGCGGTCTCCCTCGAGCTGGGCCTGCTCCAATATGTCCTGAACCGCGCCCTAGTCCTGATCTACTACACAACCTACCGATCCATCGATCAACCTACGATCTTTCCCGAGACAAACTGGCAGATGTGCGCCGCCGCCACAGGGATACCTATGCTAGTGGTGTTGTCTCGTTTTTGATTGCTTCATTTCCTTTTTTTTTTGCTTTAGTGATTGCTTCATTTCCTGCCCGAGAGACACAGCTCAATTCATAGCCCTTCTCGTACCAAGAACTAAATCGGTGATTTTGCTAGCCGCCGGTCGCTCGGAAAGTCGCAGCAAATCAAAACACACAAGTTGAAGCAGCGGGTGGCCAAGACCAAAGGTGAGGGCACCACCGATATGTCTAACTGGTGTGCTCAAATTGAATCCATTAAATTTAGACTATATTGTGTTCTGTTGAACAATTACATTAGTCAGTATATTCTGCGCATATGCATCAATTCATCAATCAACTTTTTTAGGGGATTATATGAACTAGGTTAGTTAATCAAATTGACACACACCAAGATTTCCAAGATAGTTGCTCGTTTAACATTAGGACGTTTATTTTTGTCATATTATCTTGACTAGCCTATAATTTATACAGTATTTGAATTTATTCAAATTTCTTTTCTTAAAAACCGAGTATTCTAGAAATTTTAGGACCACAATTTGTATTTCGCACAGGGGCCTCAAATTTCTGGAGAGGGCCCTGCCTACAGGTTAGGTCACCGTACCG
The DNA here is from genome assembly GCA_021437245.1 of Aegilops speltoides. Taxonomy (NCBI): domain Eukaryota; kingdom Viridiplantae; phylum Streptophyta; class Magnoliopsida; order Poales; family Poaceae; genus Aegilops; species Aegilops speltoides. The sequence goes on along the minus strand of CM038142.1, from coordinate 246,179,423 downwards.
AATATGTCTTATTGAGCTCTTAGGTCGAAGTTATATTTGTTGACTTTTTTTTTTGAGATAGCAAACCAGTCATGCCAAGGGAAAAAAATTATATGAGACCATGTCTCACGGGTTAGCAGGTGAGACCTATCCTCATGGGTGACACGTGGCATTCACAAATCATAAATCTCACGGTTAGCAGGTGAGCCCGGCCTGATGGATGACACGTGGCATTCATAAATCATAAAGATTTATGATTTGTGAATGCCACGTGTCACCCATGAGGATAGGTCTCACCTGCTAACCCGTGAGACATGGTCTCATATAGAATTCTTTTCCCATGCCAAGCGGTCGAAGTTATATTTGAAAGGAAATAGTTTTCGTGTACAAATAATGTGCGGCCGCGACGTTTTGCTAATTCCAAGTCAGTAGCCCAGGTGCCACGGAGATAAGCCTATTTCCTGGCCCATGAAAGCACACTGGAACCCCAGACGGCCGACCATTCCAGAACCCTAGCCCATCCGACGGCCACCACGCGCCCATCTTCTCAATATAAGACTGCCCTCCCCGCATCTTCCATACCCTAAGTCACGACACTCCCGCTTCCCGCCGCCTACGCCCTCTGCCGCCGCAGCCGCAGCCATGGGTAAGCCCTTCCGTCTACCAGCTCCTCTTTCTCCCGCAATCTCGCCTGATTGCCTTCTCGCATGTATTATCGCGCGCTCGTTTTGATGGATTCGTCGTGGCAGGCGCGTACAAGTTCGTGTCGGAGCTATGGAGGAGGAAGCAGTCCGACGTGATGAGGTTCGTGCAGCGCGTGCGTTGCTGGGAGTACAGACAGCAGCCCGCCATCGTCCGCATCACCAGGCCCACCCGCCCCGACAGGGCACGCCGTCTCGGCTTCAAGGCCAAGCAGGTTTATCTCTTAGATCCGTTCCTCCCTTTTATGTTCCTTCCACGATGCCATGGCTGGGCATGAAAAAAAATCATTCTGTGCTGTCTTAGGTATATAGTTTTCTTCGTCTGTATTTGTTTGTTAGTTGTGCGTGGAAAATGTACTTTTCTGTCTCGTCGAAGCTAGGTTTAGTTTTACTGATCAACTTATATGCCCTTCTTATGTAAAAATAAACGGCAGTTTGTCCTGAACGGATCTCAACTTACAACCATGATGCCATGATCACATGTTTGTATGTTTTAACTGCTTTAGTTAATTGCACCCGTGTTTCTGAGTAGTAATTTGGACCATGTCATTCAGTTTACTGTTCCTGAAACTTCTGTGGCCTGACATGGTTTACTGTAATTCGTGCACACTGAAGTATGTTCACATATACGCTGTAAGTTGCTTTTGTTTATACTAACTCGTGAAAAACATTAGATTTTATGAGTACCATTTAGTTAAATTGCTCCATAGTTTATGTTTCCTCTGTGAATTTAGTCCAATAACTGATGGTTTTCTCTGTAATTCTTCTTGCTTTGCAGTCTTATTCTTTCTCCATTTTATAATTGCTTTTGTTTTCCCTTAGCTGACTACCTATGTTTCTTGTTTCCAGGGGTATGTGGTCTACCGTATCCGTGTGAGACGTGGTGGCAGGAAGCGCCCCGTGCCCAAGGGTATTGTTTATGGCAAGCCCAAGCACCAGGGTATTACCCAACTCAAGTTCCAGAGGAACAAGAGGTCTGTTGCGGAGGAAAGAGCTGGGCGCAGGCTTGGTGGCCTTCGTGTACTCAACTCCTACTGGGTGAATGAGGTATAACATTTGGTCACTGCTGAAATTTGTTGAAATGACTGAGAATTTTTATTCTGACATTATCAATTTCAATGCTTGCCCGTTTCTTGTGATGTAGGACTCCACCTACAAGTACTTTGAGGTCATCCTTGTTGATGTTGCTCACAGCGCTGTCCGCAATGATCCAAGGATCAACTGGCTCTGCAAGCCTGTGCACAAGCACCGGGAGCTGCGTGGTCTCACCTCTGCAGGAAAGAAATTCCGTGGTCTGCGTGGCAAGGGTCACCGCCACCACAAGAACAGGCCCTCGAGGAGAGCCACCTGGAAGAGGAACCAGACCGTCTCCCTCCGCCGCTACCGTTAAGCTTGTGTGTTGTTATGTTCCGTGGAACCTGTCCTATGCCTACCTCGACAGTATCTGTTTGCGCCGTCAAATTTTGCTACCTTAGTTCTGTGGATGAACCTTTATGTCCAGGCATGTCTGTTGAACTATTTGCTACGTGCCTGTGTTACCTGAAATCCAAATGATTTAAGTAATCTTGATGATGTGTCCTATGGTGGTTTTAATGCTTTGATGTTTTTCCTGCTTGGGCAGTACTGGGCGTCGGTGCGCCGGCTGAAAGTTTCGGCCGGTCGGCGCCCAGCCACCCGATACACACACGTATACCCTCCGATTGGGCCCAGCGTCATATTCTTCCTCCCCCCTCGTCTCCAATCTAAGTCAACGCGATTCCGTCGCCGCGAGATGCAATTTACCCCCCCTTGACCTCCTGCTTGCAGCTTCTTGTGCCTGCCTTGCCGTCATTGTCGACGCTCTCCGGCGTAGCTCGTCGGCTCAGAGATTGCCGCGCTGGTGCCTGTGTGCGGTTCTACCTTAGCTCATAGGTAGTAGCATCCCCCGTCAGTTGCTCAAAAAAATCATACCAGGTTGAAGCATCGGCGCTGCCGGTCGCATCTCGCCATGGCCGGATGTAGCTTCCAGCGACGCCGGTTGTAGCTTTCACAACCGCCGGTTGCAGCAAAAACACACATCATGTCGCCGTCGGTGCATCATCGCCGTGAACGGTTGTAGCATTAGTGGGCGACGCTTCCCAGGTTGCAGCTCCAGTGTGTGTGGTTGTAGCATCTCCGGGGATCGGTTGCAGCTCCTGCGACACATGATTGTATCATTTTCGCTGATGACGGCGTCGCCTGGCTACAACTCCGGCGAACTCGGGTAGCAACTCTAGAGAATGTGGTTGTAGCTTTTTAGGTGAACGGTTGTAGCTTTGTCGACACACCTCGCCGGTTGTAGCTCCGTTGTTCATGCGTTGTAGCATCATTGCAGGGTGGTTGTAGCTTTTTGATACGTGGTTGTAGCATTGATGCCGTTGTCAGCCAGGTCGTGCGGCAACCTCCGAGCACCGTCATCTCGAAGCAACCTCCCCCGAGCGGAAGCAGGTCGCGTCCTCAGCAGGTCCTTCGTGCTGCCGGGTCCCAAAGCAGCAGGTTCCGTGCGGTGGCTTGTCCCTCCCAAGCAGCAGGGAGAAGGAAGATGGCAGCGGGAATTGCTGCCTTGTCTAGGCGAGATTGCTGCCTTGTCTAGGCGAGATTGCTGCCAAGTCGCCAACGTGCGGTGGTGGCAGTTCATCTCCGGCGGGATTGCTGCTGTGTTTGGGAGAGGAGGTTGCAGCGGAGAAGCAGCTGGGCTGGGCGCGAGAACGAAGAAAAGGGAGGAGGATGACGCTGAGGTGGGCCCTCACACCTAACGTGTCGCAATTTGTATCGCTAGGGGCTGCGCGCATGGGTGGAACCTGCCGAAGCATTCGGCCGGCGCGCCGAACGCAAGCGTTTACCTTCTTGCTTCAGTTATCGGTGGGCAAACATTTATGACTCCTTAAAATGTCAAAATCAGAAGCTCTGTTTCTAAATTCTGCATTGTACTTGGGATTTTTCCTTGAACCTAAAATTGTGTATTCTGCATCGTCTTTCATCGCTTCCGACAGCGTGCGAGGTGGCGGCGGCCATACTGTGTTGGGGTTTAGTGATTTTTTCAACCTTCGGTGAGCTGCGTACAATAGTCGAAGGAAAAAAAAAGCATCTAGCTGCTGCCGTGGCACAACACAAAACTCGAAATATCTAAAAACAAAGCCGTCCTAATCTTTTTTTAGGTGCTGATTATTTTATGTTATGTGCGTCTCTTTCAAAAATAGGAACAGAAGGACAAGTTTTCTCCTTTGTTTGTCAACATCACAACATACATGCAATTTACACATGTCCACATCAATTTTTTCGGTAGCATACACAAAAGCAAAATGAAGGCATCACTAGTGTAACCATAAGCAGTATATGCACTCAGGGTCGCCAATACCGTCCTTCAAAACTAGCACCCTAAATGTCTACACATAGCCAAAAGTGATATTACAATATCCAGCATGAAACAATCAAAATTATGTAAGTTTGAGACCTATGAGCGCCCCGGATCGACGAGGAATTCGACCGGATGATGGAGCTCGCGTTCGAGAGGTGACGCCCCGAGCGTAGCTCGGCGCCGCCATCGGCCCAAATTGACGAGGAGTTCGACCGAATGATGGAGCTCGCGATCGAGGGGTCACGCTGCGAGCGTAGCTCGACGCCGCCATCGCCCCAGATCGATGAGGAGTTCGATCGGATGATGGAACTTGCGATCGAGGGGTCACGCTGCGAGTGTAGCTCGATGCCGCCATCATCACGTCAAGGAGGATCCGCCCTCACAATGGTGCCACCGCATCAAGGAGCTGCCCACCCCCGTGCCACCATGTTGTCGGGATCAAACATCGCTTCAAGGAGGATTCCCCATCCCGGATGCTCAACCACACCTTCCACATCAGACATTGCGTGAAGGGGGTGAATGAGAAGCCGACGACGGTGCCTTGGTGGCGCCCGGTGAAGGAGGAGCCCGACAACATCACCGCCAACATGCGCGGTCGCATCCTTCACTACCATTGACGCGACGGGGCCTCATCATCCTCTCGCGTGCACACAATGGTGGCCAACAAGGCGGAGCTGCACCAGGATCGCCGGAACGCGGCGCACAAGGCGGCGTTCGCCACGCCCGATGTCACGTTGGAGTGGGTCCTTGTTGACATGGACCTGGCTTTGGCAGGGGCCGAGGACCGGTCCAAGACCACCATGGAAACGTCCGCTCGGCATTTACGTTGCCTTAGCGACCAGCTCGACAAGGCCTGGGGCGGGCCGACTAGGGCGGCCTCGTGAGGAGGAAGCCAAGAGGTGTGCTAGTGGAGCTGGCCATCCAACTGCATGCAGAAAATGTCCGCCACATTTCAAACGCAAATTGAAAAAAGGGCCCCAACCTCACTGGAACGGGCCCGTTCCCCTCCCCCTGCTACAGGACCGCGTGAGGAGACCGAGAGGCGACTAAGTCTCCCTTCGTCGCCGGCAACCCGAGGATCCCCCTCTGCTCGCTGCTCCGGTGGCGGCGGGAGGGGCGGGGAACCCCAGAAATTTGCACCTGGTGTGTACACAGGGTTAGGGGTAGTAATTTGTGTGGTGTCGCTTTGGTGGTGGTGACGCCGCGTCAATGGGGTTTGCCCCATCTCCTGCCTTGCCACAACGATGTCTTTCGTGGCGTCGTCGGATAGGTGTGGGCTGTAGATTCCTGCCGCCCCTGCGGGACGGTGAGGCTAGGGCTTCTAGGTGCTACTACCGAGGCGACGGTGGTGGCCGCACCATGGACTTTTGTTCTCCGCCTTCGTGCTCGTCGCGTCGACGTCAGCTCCAATGCAAGCGAGAAGAGCGGGAGATCCCGTGCTGGAGCAGGTCGGTGCCATTGTTCCTTTCGTGTGCAGCGTTAACGGCTTTTGCAAATCGAACTCAAGTCAGGCACAAGGATGGAGGTTTGAGGTATGCATATCCCATGTGGCTGCCCCGACTTATCGGTGGTAGGCGACATATCTGGAGTCAGAAGCACTCCGGGCTCTCCCTGGACGACGTGCCACTATGGTTTCGTTGCTCGATGGTGAACCACCTCATCGGTCATCAAAGCGCGGATTGCGCAAAGAGTGTGCGCCCCCGAAATTAACCATGCACTGAACATTGACACATCATGCATGATCAAGATCATTAACTCGCGGCATAATATCACAACACAACTCTATGACTCAAATTTAAACAAAGAAACAAAATATTACAAGCCAGGGTCGCAAAACCCAAAAACAAGGGTTAGGTCTCAGTACAAACAATTACAAAGGGGCCTTAAGAAGGTGAAAACAAACAACGACTCTAGATTGAAAAGGTGCAGGCCTCCTGCCTGGGACCTCTGAACTACTCCTCGACGTCGAACTCCACGTTCAATGAAGGGACCTGCATCCGAAGCATTACTATCTGATAGCAGCTACCGGGTGGGATGAAAAGAGTATCAAAGCAACGATGAGTACTCATCCAAAGTACTCGCAAGACTTACATCAGATCCGTACTAGATATGCATCCGTATCAAAGAAATGGGGTAGTATCTGTGGACTATACTACAGAAATGCCAGAATAACATGGAGAAGGTCATCCTACAGAAATGGGGTAGTATCTCCTTGTAGCCATCATCTTGCAGCAAAAGAAGAGAGGTAGATCAACTTGCAGCAAAGGAAGGAGTATGAGCGCATACGATGCCAACTTGTAATTAACACATCAATACAATACCCTGAGATCCTTCCTCGACTTGCTGTGAGAAAAGATCCGCGCGCATTCCATATTTATTGAGCAATGTATTTCATCAAGTATCTGGTTCAAGTTTTATAAGATCAGGATACTCTCATATATCCAAGCGTCCTGTTATCGTGGACACGACTATTCGAATAGTTTACTTCCCTACAGGGCCGCACCACAATAGCCGATACGCTCATTACCTCTTGTCGGGCACACTTTTCTGGGTAATGCCCGGCCTCGGGCAATCGACATGCCGTAGTCCTACCTAGTCTCCGCAGAGAGGTCCCCCCCGGTCTACATACTAAGCGCGAAGGGGTTGTTGGCCGCTCAACCCTAAGAACCCCGCGTCATTGCGAGGGTGTCCGGCACCAATGAAACTCTTCTAGGATCCGCTTGCCTGACCACGCCGCAATGCTGAACTGGACGTCTAATAGAGCTTTTGGAAGAAATCGTACGATACCGAGGGTCCCATATACCATTATCCCGCACGGCGATTAGTGCGTTTAGGCCAGCGGCCAACTCAGATCAAATACCCAAATATGTTAGTGTATTATTAGTAGTTCGCGGACACGAACAGGTCTCCTGTCGCGTCGACTTGGTAACTCGCGGACCACGACGAGGGACCAGGCCCACCTCCTCCTAGGTGGTCTCCACTTGCCATGTCATTCCTCCATATTATCTCTCCCGGGTACCCTTGAGGCCGTCCTGTCTTTATCATTGTAATAGTCGGGGTTCAGGTCCATACTATCAAGGTGAAACAGGAGGAATCACCCTCGATAGGTTTACACTTGATATACTGCACGACAGAGACATCATCGAGAGTGAAATACGAGGAATAACCCTCAGTAAGATCACACTAGGTATGCTGCACTACAGTGTCATCATCGAGATATAATATGAGGAATCATCCTTGGTAAGTTCACACTTGGTGCGGCTCTGCAGAGTCGTACAATTGCATGGGCCTAAAGGGGTGTTCAGGTCTCGGTACAACGGTCAACTTGCTCGTATCACCCAAATAGTATAACATGACAACTCAGACAAGGGTGTAGGGCCACTGATGCGACACTAGCATATCTATACTAAGCATATAGGATGACAGGTAAAGTATGAACAACAAGTTAACAAAAGCAGGCTATGCATCAGAATAGGAGCTATCAGAACAACAATAGTAGCAAAATCTAATGCAAGAATAAGAGAGAAGAAATTGGCAATATCGGAATGATCCAGGAGTTTTTGCTTGCCTAGTTGCTCTGCACACGAAAAAGGATCCCCACGAAGTAGACGATCACCGAATCATGAGCGGTCTCAGAGTCTACCAGAAAGGAAGTAACAGAGGGGGAAACAATAAATAACAGAGCAATCAAATGCATCACGGATGTATGTCACGGCAAAATGTGTTCGTGAAATGCTCTAATGCATCCCTAAGCATTTGAAAAGAAGAGGAAAAATATCCGAGAATATTTTCCAAGCTCCAGTGATTTATCGCTATATTGATCCAGGTGAAAATGTTCAAGGTTCATTATGATAGAGGTGTTTGACATGGGCGTGGACAGCATATTCAGATTGATCACATATTTCTGATCGTTTTTCATATATAAATTATTTTCATCTGAGTTACATATTATTTTATATGATTTTCTAAAGTTTTAATAACGTTATAGAATTAGTATTAATTCTAATTAAAAACAGAATATACTTTTGTCACCTAGTGCTACCCTAGCCTATTTGATAGTGGGGCTAGGGGTAGTCCAGTCAGCACGGTCAACACTAGCTGACTAGTCAACAGGGTCAAGGGGACCCACATGTAAGTGTCACATGTGCTAATTAAAGTAGCTAGACTAAATTAAACTAGAGTGGGCCAACTAAGTTTACCTGACACTAAACAAATCCTAACACTAATCCAAAAGTGTTGGCTGACAGTAGTGTTGGGGAACGCGGTAATTTCAAAAAATTTCCTACGATCACGCAAGATCTATCTAGGTGATGCATAGCAACGATAGGGAGAGTGTGACCATGTACCCTCGTAGACCGAAAGCGGAAGCGTTATGACAACACGGTTGATGTAGTCATACGTCTTCATGATTCGACCGATCTTAGCACCGAACGTACGACACCTCCGCGATCAGCACACGTTCAGCTCGGGGACGTCCCTCGTACTCTTGATCCAGTTGAGGCCGAGGGAGAGTTTCGTCAGCATGATGGCATGGTGACGGTGATGATGAAGTTATCGGCGCAGGGCTTCGCCTAAGCAGTACGACGATATGACCAGGTGTGTAACTGTGGAGGCGGGCATCGCACACGGCTAAACAATGTCAACTTGTGTCTATAGGGTGCCCCCTTCCCCCGTATATAAAGGAGGGGAGAAGGACAGGGCCGGCCTAGGAGGAGGCACGCCCAAGGGAGGAGGATTCCTACTCCTAGTAGGAGTAGGTTTCATCCTTTCCTAGTCCTACTAGGAAAAGGGAGGAAAGAGGAGGAAGAGAGAAGGAAGGAGGGGCCGCCCCCCCAAGCCCTAAACCAATTCGGTTTGGGCCTAAGGGGGGCGCGCCCCACATATTGATTGCTGCCCTCTTTCTCCACTAGGGCCCAATAAGGCCCATATACTCCCCGGGGAATTCTGGTAACCTCGCGGGACTCCGAAAAATATCCGATACACTTCGGACCCCTTCCGGTGTCCGAATATAACCTTCCAATATATCGATCTTTATGTCTCGACCATTTCGAGACTCCTCGTCATGTAAGTGATCTCATCCGGGACTCCAAACAACCTTCGGTCATCAAAACACATAAACTCATAATACAAATCGTCAACGAGTGTTAAGCGTTCGGACCCTACGGGTTCGAGAACTATGTAGACATGACTGAGACATGTCTCCGATAAATAACCAATAGCGGAACCTGGATGCTCATATTGGTTCCTACATATTCTACGAAGATCTTTATCGATCAAACCGCATAACAACATACGTTTGTTCCCTTTGTCATCGGTATGTTACTTGCCCGAGATTCGATCATCGGTATCATCATGTAACTAACACATTAGTCACAATGCTTGCAAGGCTTGTAGTGATGAGTATTACCGAGAGGGCCCAGAGATACTTCTCCGAAACACAGAGTGACAAATCCTAATCTCGATCTATGCCAACCCAACAAACACCTTCGGAGACATCTGTAGGGCACCTTTATAATCACCCTTTTATGTTGTGACATTTTGTAGCACACAAAATGTTCCTCCGGTATTCGGGAGTTGCATACTCATAGTCTGCGGAACTTGTATAAGTCATGAAGAAAGCAGTAGCAATGAAACTGACACGATCATAATGCTAAGCTAACGGATGGGTCATGTCCATCAAATCATTCTCCAAATGATGTGATCCCGTTCATCAAATGATAACACATGTCTATGGATAGGAAACATAACCATCTTTGATTAACGAGCTAGTCAAGTAGAGGCATACTAGGGACTATATGTTTTGTCTATGTATTCACACATGTACTAAGTTTCTGGTTAATACAATTCTAGCATGAATAATAAACATTTATCATGAGTTAAGGAAATAAATAATAACTTTATTATTGCCTCTAGGGCATATTTCCTTCAGTCTCCCACTTGCACTAGAGTCAATAATCTAGTTCACATCACCATGTGATTTAACTCCAATATTCACATCTATATGTCATTAACACCCATAGTTCACATCGTCATGTGACCAACACCCAAAGGGTTTACTAGAGCCAATAATCACATTCACACCGCGATGTGATTAACACCCAAAGAGTACTAAGGTGTGATCTGTCGGATATCGGGTTCTGGCAAAACCCTTAAGGTTCGAACTCTGGGGTGTGCACGAAGATCTTCTCCTTACCGAAACACGCCCAAAACCTCGCCGCAATTCTAAGCTAGCACGATGAACAACACAAGAGACACGAGGTTTATACTGGTTCGGGCCACCGTTGTGGTGTAATACCCTAATCCAGTCTGTGGTGTGGTGGATTGCCTCTGGGGCTGATGATGAACAGTACAGAGGAAGAACAGCCTCGCGAGAGGTGTTCTTGTGGTGATGTGTGGATGAGCTAGGCTCGGATCAGATTCCATATGCCGTCCTACTGTGGTGGCTATCTCTATTTATAAAGGCCCTGGTCCTCTTCCCAAATATCGAGCGGGAAGGGAGCCAACAACAGCCATTTTGAAAGGGGACAACTAGTACAAGCTATCCTGAGTAAAGGTGGTCTTCGACTGCCAAAGGTGCTGACGGTGATGCTGTCTTGGGCTACAAGGTGACCTCCGTCCTGCCGTCCTGCTGGTCTTGGTCTCGTTGAACCGATATGGAAACCTTTGCTTGATGCCTTGGTACTCCGCGCCTGCGCTTGCGGCACCAAAGAGGAAACGAGGACACTGCGTAGGCTGGCGCCCGCCTGGCGCCCGCCTGGTCTTGATTGTCATGGCTTGCATCACGAGAACCTCATGAGGTACCCCCTGCCTTGATCTCTCTGCCTCCTCGCGAGCCTGCCTGGTGAGGCCGCCCCTGAGGAGGCCTTGTGTCGTCCGCCCCGCGAGGCTTGGCCCCTCGCGAGGGTCTTGAGTGTTTGCTGATGAAGACGGGCCATACTGGGCCACTGCGGAGCCACGCAGCAGGCCGTAGGCAAGCAAGTCTGGGGACCCCCGTTCCCAGAACGCCGACAGTAGCCCCCGAGCCCAAGGCGCGCTCAGACTTGGCTTAGCAACGAAGCCAAAGGGCAAGTGCAGAGCGCCGCGGGCCCCAACAGCCTGCGGCCTTGGTCGCCGCATGTCGATTGATTGGACGTGGGCGTCTCCGCTTCCCCATGCTGCCTCGGCAACTACCCGACTGACAAAAGGCTGGCCTGGGTAAGGCTTGCCTTCATTTCTCTCCTTCGCCTTGCTCCAGATCCCCTTTTTTGCTCTCTTGATTCCGAAATCTCCAGATCCGCTCCATTCCTCCCTTTTCAGCAAGCAATGCCGCCCCGCAAAGGCAAGGCCGACGTGCTGCCGGCTTGGTATTCGCCGGCCCTGGATGACCCCAACATGTCGGAGAAGAATCTCATCGCTACGCGCCTGATGACGGTGATGGAGGGCAGCGAGATGGGGGAGACCAAACTCCGCGCTGGCTCCGCCGAGCTGGAGGCTAAGGGGAGCACCTTCTACCCCTTCTTCATGAACGCCGTCGTCGCTGGTCTGGTTCCACACTTCTCTGAGATCTTCTATGCCGGCCTCCGCCATTACAGGTTGCATGCCCTTCATCTCCATCCCAACTCCGTTCTCCTTTTGTCGATTTTCGCCTACTACTGCGAGGCACATGTTGGGGTGATGCCGTCCATGGCTTTGCTGTGCCACTTCTTCTCCCTCCGAATCAACGGTGATCATACCTCGGCATGCGCCGGCTTCGTCGCGTACTCCAAGGCCAACGGATCTCGAAGACTGGGAAGAGGGTCGATGGCTTTCAGAGTAAGTGGGTCATGATCCACTCCCGGTTGGTGTTGCCAACGGAGCCGCCCCAGCCCGACGAGGGGTGGTCTCGCGCGAAGCTTGATGACAGCCGGGCAAAGTTGGTGCTGGAGAAGATGAACGCCGACCCGAGGCCGGGCAACGTGAAGGCGGCAAAGTTGACAGGGGCCACACTCCTGAGGGAGTTCCTGACGTAGCGGGTGGCTCCGCTTCAGGCGCACTCGCGCCCGCTGTGGACGCTTGGGGGGCACGGACGACGATCTTTGCCTGAATCCGGCGGCCTTGGCCGACGAGGATCTGCGCGCTCTCGCGCCTTGGTTGGGGGACGACCAGAAGGCTCAGGGGTGTTTCGCTCCCTGCTCCTTCGCGACGATCGAAAGTGGTGGATGCCATGCCCACCTTTGATGGGCATGGCCTGGTGCCGGCGGAGCCTCCTGAGGCCCAGGGGGCGACGGTGCCGGTGGAAGTTTCTTCGGGTGACTCCCACGGGGGAGGAGAGGAAGTCGAGGAAGAAGAGGAGCACGACTCGGAGGCGACCACTGACTGGACGGGGGAGACCTCCCCCCAGCACAGGGCCAACATCCTCCGCACCTTGCTGGACGACGATGAGGCCGACGCCGTGCCAGAGGAAGAGGACTCGCCCGTGATCCCGAAGAAGGACATGTCGGCGCTGATCTCCTGAGGGGATACTCCCGCCCATGCACCGCCCGAAGCCGCCTCCAGCCCTTCTGGCGTGCCCTCTTCCACTCCTGGACCTCTCGAGGTTGCGCCCCGGACCAAGAGGCTCTCAGGCTTTAAGCTCGGCAAGAGGTCGGTGGCCTATGCCGCAATTGACCAATAAGTGCTCGAACTCCGTCTTGTCTTATTTTTGCTGCCGGGGCTTGACGTTCTCCATCACTTGGTTAGGCCGCCGTTTGCGGTGAAGAAGCAGAAGGGGGACACGGTGACTCCGCCTGGGGCAGGCTCATCTGTTGTAGCTGTGCCTTCACCCATGGGAAGGGGAGGCGGTGAAGTTCACACCTCCCCTGCCCGATCGTCCTCGCGAGGCCCGGAGGAGCGCTCTGGCGGGGTGCCAGCCCCCATGGCCCCGCTCTGAGTGCGAGGTGCCGATCTTCGATTCGTTGCTGAGGTAGCCAAGGCTCAGGAGCCCCCAGTCTACCAGGCCGTGGTTACGCTGCCACCTTCTCCTCCTGCACCGCTGGTTCCGGGTTCTTCTGCCTCCTCTGCTGTCTTGGACCGCGCCCTTTCTGAGTTGGGCCAGCTGCGGGAAGACCTTCAGGGCACCGACTCCCACTTGGTGGCTGGGCGCTTGGAGCTGATCTCTGGCTGGGTTCATTCCGACACCTCCGTCCGAGCGGCGCTGAGGCGGGCCGCGGAAGCTTCTGAGGAGGGGAAGCAAGCCTCCACCTAGGCCGCAGCTGCCCGCGATGCGGCTCTGAAGGATGCCACGGTCGCCCAGGACCGTTGCAAGGTGCTGGAGGCCGAGCTGCAGGGTTTGCGCGATGAGCTCGCCAAAGAGGCTCGCGACTGCCAGGCGAAGGAGAAGGAGATGAAGGCTCGGGAGGACGCCATCGGGGACCGCGACGCTGAGCTGACCGCTGAGCGCAGCCGGCTAGGGACGCTGGAGCAGAAGCTGAAGACGGAGAGGGCCGAGCTGGACACCAAGGCGAAGGTCCTGGCCGAGGACCACGTGGCCTTCGCGCGCCTTGAGGAGAGATCTCACAAGGCGCTGAAGACGCTCTACGACGGCGGCCTGGAGAAGCCGCTGGCTGGTGCCAAGGATGGCCCCGCCCAACTGCTTCCTTTCTTGGTCGAGGCGCTCGAGGAAGTTGTGACCGGCGTCGGCCCCATGGCCGAGGCTGAAGCTCGTGTCCTTTCTTCTGCGACGCTGACACGTGTCTTCAGCCACGTCTACCTTCACGACCCTGGCGCCAACCTCGATGAGCTGCTAAGCCCGTGGACGATGAGCGCTTCACCGCTCCTACTGAAGCCGTGAAGGGCCAGGTGGAAGCCTTGCTGGTGAAGTTTCGTGCCTTTGCCACTGTGCCCACAGCAGGTGCCGCTGATCCCGCGGCCTCAGGAGGTGGAGCTGGTGGGGGCAACACCACCACGGAGGCGGAGCCCCTGGCGAATGACGGCGCTGTCCAAGGGTGATGTTCTCGCGGCTTCCTTCCTGTTTTAACTCCTGCAATGTGCACCATGCCTCGTGGAGGCATTTAATCTTGCGTTTGGTATTGTGAAGACAATTATGGCTTGTAATATTTTCTTCTGGATTTTCTTCGAAATCTTGCGGTTTCCTTCCTATTTGCTTTATGTTCTTCGTCGGCAGAGCCCGGCCCCGCGCATACCTCAACCGTCGTTAGCCCTGACCGGATCACCAGGACGGGACCAAGGAGTGAGGGGCTACGTGACAAGTTAGGCTCCTGAGTCGCGATGCTCAGGAGTCCCCCTTGACGCGGAAACAACAAATAGGGAGGGAGTGTAGGGGTAGGTCTGGCGTTCTACATCGGCAGGGCCCGGCCCCACGCATACCTGAACCGCCATTAGCCTTGCGAAACTAAGGAGCGAGGGGCTAAGTGACCAGTTAGGTTCCTGAGTCGCGATGCTCAGGAGTCCCCCTTGATGTTCAGATGGTCTTCATACCTTGGCTCCGCTCGGGGAGGGGCGCGCGACGAGCAGGTTCGAGGGACCTGGCTGGGTGGCGTGCGCTCGGGCGTGCCCCGGGCGTAGCCCCCGTGTCCAGCCCCCTCACGTGACGCTCCCAAGGGGAGGTGTTGCGATGAGGCCAGCCATTGAGCTCTGGGCTCCCTGAGGTTGATCTGGCCGTGGGCCGCCCTCAGTTGTTTATCACCAGCGCAGAGCATAGCGCTTTCGTATGTGTACGGGCATAGCCGCTCCTCAGCAATGTCGTCAGCCAGCGCGGAGCATGGTGCTTCCACTAGTACGTGGGAGGGCCCCCCCTCCGGGAGGAGCCCCCGGGGCGTGTACAACCCCACCCTCACACGTGGCTTGCACGGCAGGGCTAACTGAGGTGTATCTGGGCACTCATGAGCCAACGCGGGACTCACGAGGCCCTACCTCAAGGCGGGTTGCGCCTAGTCTTAAGCCTTGGATGGCTGTGTGTTCCTGCGAGATGCTTAGATACAAATGCTCTACGTCCTCAGGTCCCGGCCCTCGAGCGAGCTCAGCCGCCGCTGGTATGCCAGGTCGCGATGCCGTGGACAAGGCCAGGGGGTGAGGGCTGGAGAGCCAATAAGAGCTCCTGAGTCGCGATGCTCAGGAGCCCCCCTTTCAATGCACAAGCGATTTGCATGGGGGAGAAGAGGCCCGTGGCAGGCAGCAGATGATAATCATAGGCAGGTTAAGCATGAAGGGCAAATCAACTTAGATAAACGCAGGAGGGATACATGCCACAGGGTCAGGCCCGAGCGGCTTGGGGATGATGCAGCCCGAGAGACGCCCCCAGCAAGGTAAACTAAAGACATAAGCAAAAGGGAAACATGCTGCAGGGACAGACCCATGCGGCCTAGGAATGATGCGGCCTTGAGGGCGCTCCCAGCTGAAATGAACTCGAAATATGTCACCTGGTACCATTGTAGAGGGGGTGTTGGAGTGGCTGAAGTTGCGCGGTGAAGAGGCTGGCCCTCACGAGCCACCGGAGCCCTGAGCCTCAGGAGGCTTCGGGGGTCCAGGCGGTTCCTCGAGGACCATCTCCATATCCGCCAGGACCGCGTGGTGCCTGGCCTCCTGAGCTGCCAGAATGCTCTGCAGGTGGCACTGGTAGGTAGCAGCCACGTTCGGCAGGCTGAAAGGCATGCGAACGCAGCTGTGCGGCGGACCCTCGCAACGTCCCACACGCAAAGGCCAGAGGCGCTCCTGAGATGCAGCTCGGTTGAGCCCTGGGAAGTCGATGCAGACGCGCATCCCGCCATCCTCGCCTGGATGGGGAGCTACACCAGGCAGGCGGCGGTCGCCGCGCATGGCTCTTGCTTCCTGAAGCTCCAGTGTGGTCCCGGTGATGAACTCCTGAGGGTTGGGCTTTCCACACCCCATGCCTTCCTGAGGGAAACGTGTTGTGAAGCACGCCTCCAAGTGGTGCCCAAGCACCTCCCTCATGATCTTGGAGAAGTCTGAGGCCCTCCAGAAGAGAGCCCCCGAGCCCTGCCTAAGGAGGGTGCTGGGCGTGCCTTCCTATGCGATGGAGGGAGGCGCCCCTTGCACGGGCGCGAATCCTTATGCGGCACCTCCTGAAATGCCAACCTCCTAAGGCCTTGAGCTGGGCAATGTCCTCTTCTTCTTGGGGACTGCCTTAGGAGGGTTCTTGCCCTTGCTGTCCGAATCCTTGATTGATGCAGCTTGGAAGGCGGGTTCAAGGGAGAACATTGCATCTTTCTCTTCGCAGGGGACTGTGATGATTCCGCCGCTTCCTGGCATCTTGAGGACATTGTAGCCATGGTGGGTTACCGCCATGAACTTGGCCAGGGATGGATACCCGAGGATGGCATTATATGGCAGGCGGATGTGGGCGACGTCGAAGTCGATGAGCTCAGTGTGGTAGTTATTGTGCTGTCCGAAGGTGACAGGGAGGCGGACATGTCCTATCGGGGTGATGGAGCCGTCAGTAACTCCTGAGAAAGGCTTGGTAGGCTAAAGTTGATCATATGGCGCTTGAAGGTTGTTGAACATCTCGAAGGACAGAACGTTGAGCCCTGCGCCGCCATCGATGAGGGTCCTGGTAACTTGCACGTTGCTGATGACTGGGGAACAAAGCATTGGGAGGACGCCAGTTGTAGCCGCACACTTGAGTTGATCTGCCGAGCTGAAAGTGATGGCGCACTTGGACCACCTGAGCGGGCGCGTGGCCTCGAGCTTGGGGAGGACTGCATTCACCTTGCGAGCAAACTGCTTGAAGATGCGCTGAGAGGCTGGGGCCTGGGCACCGCCCAAGATGCAAGCGATAGCACGTGGCTCTGAAGCCCCAGCCCCTCGTCTGGTGGTGGTCATCATTCCTTCTTGGCGGTGGCGGAGGAGGAGGAAGGCTGTGTTGCCTCAAGGGCGGTCCTCGCGAGGCTGATCCCTCCATGCTCCCTCGCGAGGCTGGTCCTGCCAGCGATCCTCGCGAGGTTGGTCACACCACTCCTGGCGAGGGCCTCGGTCGTCCCATCGTCCTCCGCCTCGTCCTCCTCCTCGGCTGTAGTCCCAGTCATTGCGCTCGGGGCATCGACCGAAGTGTCCTTCTCGAACGGCCCTGAGCTCCTGGCATTCGTTGGTGTTGTGGGTGTGGAGGTTGTGGTAGGCGCAGAATTGGTTGCCCTTGGACGACTCCGGCTGGTCCCTGCCGCACTTCGTGTCTGGTTCTGCTGCGAGCACGACTGCTCCTTTGCGCTTCACGTCCTTGGCCTTGGCCTTCTTCTCTTCTGGGTCAGCAGATGGAAGCTCGAGGAGGGAGAGGCGTCCTTCCTCAGCTCTTGCGCACTTGGTCGCCAGGTTGAACAGCTCCAGAGATGTGCACAAATCCTTGTGGATGGCAAGCTCCTGCTTCATCTTGACGTCACGGACGCCATCAGAAAACGCTGAGATGATGGCCTCGTCCGTCACCTTGGGGATCTTGAGGCAGGCGCTGTTGAAGCGCTGAATGTACTTCTACAGGGTCTCTCCAGGCTGCTGCTTGATGCGGTGCAGGTCACCCGTGGCCGGGGGGAGGGGGGGGGTGGCGGTCACAAGTGCCCTGGAAGTTGGCAATGAAATGGCTGCGCATCTCGTCCCAAGAGGAGATCGAGCCGAGGCGGTTCAGAGCAAAGGGCGCCATCCTTGAGCGCCATGGGAAACCAGTTCGCCATGACCTTTTCGTCTCCGTTGGCCGCCTCGATGCCCAGCTCGTAGAGCTGCAGGAACTCCACGGGGTCGGAAGTACCGTCGTAGCGAGGAGGCAGATCCGGCTTGAACTTGCCCGGCCAGGCGACGCTACGCAGCTCGATGGTGAAGGCACGGCAACCTGCGGTGGCCACCGGAGCTCTTTGCAGACACAGGGCTTGCTCTTGATGGTTCTCGCACACTGCCGCCAGGGGCAGCACAGGGTCTGTGCTGGTGCAGGGAGGCGGTCTTGTCGTGCTGGTGCAGGGAGCACGTGGGCGCCTTCTTGAGGTGGTGGAATTTCTTGGCAGCTTCTTTCTTGCCACGCGGGAGCCGGACGTGGTGGGTCACGTCCAGGGGCCGCGCGCCTTGGAGCCAGGGCACCTTCTTGGGGAGGAGGTGGCGGAGGAGCTCCCTAAGCCGCGTCGCCCATGCATGACGGAGGGCGAGGCAGCGAGAGGGATGGCGCAGGAGAGCCCCCCGCGGCGCTGACGAGCTCGGTGATGCTAGCGAGCCACTCCTCATAGAGATCATCGACGGGGCGGTAGTGTAGGAGCTCACGTGCCAGGAGTAACATGGCCTGCGCGTCCGTGGGGGCGCGACGAGCGTCAGACGACGAACCAGCTGGGGTCAGCGACGGAGTGGCAGTGAGGCCTTCCCGCCGCACCAAGGGGTGCAGGGAAGATGCTTGCTGCTCGTTCCCCACTGGGCCGGTGGTGGCGTTGGTGGCAAGCGACGAAGAACGACGAGGAGGCCCACCGACGGGAGCCGTCTGGGCGACGCGGGCGGCGAGAGCAGCTCGGCGCTCGGCGGCGGCTCGACGAGCGTCTGCCATGGATGCGACGGAGCGATGGGACGCAGATCAGCGGAGAAAAGATTTCGGCGCACCCCTACCTGGCACGCCAAATGTCGGATATCGGGTTCCGGCAAAACCCTTAAGGTTTGAACTCTGGGGTGCGCACGAAGATCTTCTCCCTACCAAAACACGCCCAGAACCTCGCCGCGATTCTAAGCTAGCATGATGAACAACACAAGAGACACGAGGTTTATACTGGTTCGGGCCACCGTTGTGGTGTAATACCCTAATCCAGTGTGTGGTGTGGTGGATTGCCTCTGGGGCTGATGATGAACAGTACAGAGGAAGAACAGCCTCGCGAGAGGTGTTCTTGTGGTGATGTGTGGATGAGCTAGGCTCGGATCAGATTCCAGATGCCGTCCTACTGTGGTGGCTATCTCTATTTATAGAGGCCATGGTCCTCTTCCCAAATATCGAGCGGGAAGGGAGCCAACAACGGCCATTTTGAAAGGGGACAGCTAGTACAAGCTATCCTCACTAAAGGTGGTCTTCGACTGCCAAAGGTGTAGCGATGACGCCGTCTTGGGCTCCACGGTGACCTCCGTCCTGCCGTCCTACTGGTCTTGGTCTTGTTGCACCGATATGGAAACCTTTGCTTGATTCCTCGGTACTCCGTGCCTGCGCTTGCCCCCTTTGCACCAAAGAGGAAACGAGGACCCTGCGCAGGCTGGCACCCGCCTGGCGCCCACCTGGTCTTGATCGTCATGGCTTGCGTCACGAGCACCTCATGTGGTACCCCCTGCCTTTATCTCTCCACCTCCCCGCGAGCCTGCCTGGTGAGGCCGCCCCTGAGGAGGCCTTGTGTCATCCGCCCCGCGAGGCTTGGCCCCTCGCGAGGGTCTTGAGTGTTTGCTGATGAAGACAGGCCGTACTGGGCCATTGTGGAGCCACGCAGCAGGCCGCAGGCAGGCAAGTCTGGGGACCCCCGTTCCCAGAATGCCGACATGATCATGTTTTGCTCGTGAGAGAAGTTTAGACAACGGGTCTGTCACATTTAGATCCGTATGTGTTTTTGCAAACATTCTATGTCTACAATGCTCTGCACGGAGCTACTCTAGCTAATTGCTCCCACTTTCAATATGTGTCCAGATTGAGACTTAGAGTCATCTGGATCGGTGTAAAAGCTTGCATCGACGTAACTCTTTACGACGAGCTCTTTTATCACCTCCATAATCGAGAAATATTTCCTTAGTCCTCACTAAGGATAATTTTTGACCGCTTTCCAGTGATCTACTCTTTTATCACTATTGTACCCCCTTGCAAAAACTCATGGCAAGGTACACAATAGGTCTGGTACACATCATAGCATACTTTATAGAACCTATGACTGTGACATAAGGAGTGACTTTCATTCTCTTTCTATTTTCTGCCATGGTCGGGTTTTGAGTCCTACTCAACTTTACACCTTGTAATATAGGCAAGAACTCCTTCTTTGACTAACCCATTTTTGAACTCTTTCAAAAACTTGTCAAGGTATATACTCATTGAAAAAACTTATCAAGCGTTTTGAGCTATCTCTATAGATCTTGATGCCCAATATGTAAGCAGCTTCACCAAGGTCTTTCTTTGAAAATCTCCTTTCAAACTCTCCTTTATGCTTTCTAGAAAATTCTACTTTATTTCCGATTAACAATATGTCATTCAAATATACTTATCAGAAAGGCTGTAGTGCTCCCACTCAGTTTCTTGTAAATACATGCTTCTCCATAAGGCTGTATAAAATCTACTTTGATCACCTAATCAAAGCATATATTCCAACTCCGAGATGCTTGCACCAATCCATAGATGGATCACTGGAGCTTGCACACTTTATTAGCACCTTTAGGATTGACAAAACCTTTTGGTCATATCATATATAACTCTCCTCAGAGATATCCATTTAAGGAATGCAGTTTTGACATCCATTTGCCAGATTTCATAAAATATGGCAATTGCTAACATGATTCAGACGGACTTTAAGCATCGCTACAGTTGAGAAAATCTCATTGTAGTCAACACCTTGAACTTGTCAAAAACCTTTTGCGACAAGTTGAGCTTTGTACATAGTAACACTACTATCAACGTCTGTCTTCCTCTTGAAGATCCATTTATTTTCTATGTCTTGTAATTCATCGGGCAAGTCCACCAAAGTCCTCACTTTGTTCTCATACATGGATCCTATCTCAAATTTCATGGCCTCTAGCCATTTCGCGGAATCTGGGCTCATCATCGCTTCCTCATAGTTCGTCGGTTCATCATGGTCTATTAACATGACTTCTATAATAGGATCGCCGTACCACTCTGGTGCGGACCGTACTCTGGAAGACCTACGAGTTTCTGTAGTAACTTGATCTGAAGTTTCATGATCATCATCGTTAGCTTCCTCACTAATTGGTTTAGGAATCACTGGAACAGATTTCTGTGATGAACTACTTTCCAATTCAGGAGAAGGTACAATTACCTTATCAAGCTCTACTTTCCTCCCACTCACTTCTTTTGAGAGAAACTCCTTCTCTAGAAAGGATCCATTTTTGGAATGATCTTGCCTTTGGATCTATGATAGAAGGTGTACCCAACAGTTTCCTTTGGGAATCCTATGAAGACGCATTTCACCGATTTGGGTTCGAGCTTATCAGGTTGAAGCTTTTTCACATAAGCATCGCAGCCCCAAACTTTAAGAAACTACAACTTTGGTTTCTTGCTAAACCACAATTCATAAGGCATCATCTCAATGGATTTTGATGGTGCCCTATATAAAGTGAATGCAGCTGTCTCTAATGCATAACCCCAAAACGATAGTGGTAACCTGGTAAGACACATCATAGATCGCACCATATCCAATAAAGTGCGGTTATGATGTTCGTACACACCATTACGCTGTGGTGTTCCATGTGGCGTGAGCTGTGAAACTATTCCACATTGTTTTAAATGAAGGCCAAACTCGTAACTCAAATATTCTCCTCTACGATCAGATCATAGAAACTTTTTTTCTTGTTACGATGATTCTCCACTTCACTCTGAAATTCTTTGAACTTTTCAAATGTTTCAGACTTGTGTGTCATTAAGTAGATATACCCATATCTACTCAAATCATCCGTGAAGGTCACAAAATAAAGATACCCGCCACGAGCATCAACACTCATTGGACCGCATATACCAGTATGTATTATTTCCAGTAAGTCACTAGCTCATTCCATTGTTTCCGAGAATGGAGTTTTAGTCATCTTGCCCATAAGGCACAGTTCGGAAGCATCAAATGATTCATAATCAACTGATTCGAAAAGTCCATATTTATGGAGTTTCTTCATGCGTTTACACCAATATGACCTAAACGGCAGTGCCACAAGTATGTTGCACTATCATTATCAACTTTTTATATTTTGGCATCAATATTATGAATATGTGTATCACTACAATCAAGATTCAATAAACCATCAACATTGGGTGTATGACCATAGAACGTTTTATTCATGTAAATAGAATAACAATTTATTCTCTGTTTTAGATGAATAATCGTATTGCAATAAACATGATCTAATCATATTTATGCTCAACGCAAACACCAAATAACATTTATTTAGGTTCAACACTAATCTCCAAAGTATTGGGAGTGTGCGATGATGATCATATCAATCTTGGAACCACTTCCAACACACATCGTCAATTTACCCTCAACTAGTCTCTATTTATTCTGCAACTCCTGTTTCGAGTAACTAATCTTAGCAATCAAACAAGTATCAAATACCTAGGAGGGCTACTATAAACATTGGTAAGGTACACATCAATAACCTGTATAAATATACCCTTATTCACTTTGCCATCCTTCTTACCACCAAATATTCAGGGCATTTTCGCTTCCAGTGAACATTTCCTTTGCAGTAGAATCACTCCGTTTCAGCTTTGGTCCAGATTTGGGCTTCTCACGGGAGTGACAACTTGCTTGCCATTCTACTTGAAGTTCCCTTTCTTTCCCTTTGCCCTTTTCTTGAAACTAGTGGTCTTGTCAATCATCAACACTTGATGCTCTTTCTTGATTTCTACCCTCGTCGATTTCAGCATCACGAAGAGCTTGGGAATCGTTTTCGTCATCCCTTGCATACTATAGTTCATCATGAAGTTCTAGTAACTTGGTGATGGTGACTAGAGAACTCTGTCAATCACTATCTTATGTGGAAGATTAACTCCCACTTGATTCAAGCGATTGTAGTACCCAGACAATCTGAGCACATGCTCACCGTTTGAGCTATTCTCCTCCATCTTTTAGCTATAGAACTTGTTGGAGACTTCATATCTCTCAACTCGGGCATTTTCTTGAAATATTAACTTCAACTCTTGGAACATCTCATATGCTCCATGACGTTCAAAACGTCTTTGAAGTCCCGATTCTAAGCCGTAAAGAATGGTGCACTAAACTACCAAGTAGTCATCATATTGAGCTAGCCAAACGTTCACAACGTCTGCATCTGCTCCTGCAATAGGTCTGTCACCTACCGGTGCAGCAAGGACATAATTCTGTTGTGCAGCAATGAGGATAAACCTCAGATCACGGACCCAGTCCGCATCATTGCTACTATCATCTTTCAACTTATTTTTCTCTAGGAACATATCAAAAATAAAGGGAAGCTATAATGCGAGCTATTGATGTACAACATAATTTGCAAAATACTATCAAGACTAAGTTCATGATAAATTAAAGTTCAATTAATCATATTACTTAAGAACTCCCACTTAGATAGACATCCTCTAATCATCTAAGTGATCACGTGATCCAAATCAACTAAACCATGTCCGATCATCACGTGATATGGAGTAGTTTTCAATGGTGAACATCACTATGTTGATCATATCAACTACATGATTCACGCTCGACCTTTCGGTCTGAGTGTTCCGAGGCCATATCTGCATGTGCTGGGCTCGTCAAGTTTAACCCGAGTATTCTGCGTGTGCAAAACTGGCTTGCACCAGTTGTATGTGAACATAGAGCTTATGACACCTGATCATAACGTGGTGTCTCGGCACGATGAACTGTAGCAACGGTGCATACTCAGGGAGAACACTTGTACCTTGAAATTTAGTAAGGGATCATCTTATAATGCTACCGAAGTTCTAAGCAAAATAAGATTCATAAAGGATAAACATCACATGCAATCAAAATATGTGACATGATATGGCCATCATCATATTGTGCTCATGATCTCCATAACCGAAGCATCGTCATGATCTCCAACGACACCGTCACGATACCTTGATCTCCATCATAGCACTGTTGTCGTCTCGCCACCTGTTGTTACTACGACTATCGCTACCGCTTAGTGATAAAGTAAAAGAATTACATGGCAATTGCATTGCATACAAGAAAACGACAACCATATGGCTCCTGCCAATTGCCGATAACTTCTTTACAAAACATGATCATCTCATACAACAATTTATATCACATCATGCTTGACCATATCACATCACAGCAAGCCTTGCAAAAACAAGTTAGACGTCCTCTACTTTGTTGTTGCAAGTTTTACGTGGCTGCTACGGGCTTCTAGCAAGAACCGTTCTTACCTACGCATAAAAACCACAATGATTTTTCGTCAAGTGTGCTATTTTAACCTTCAACAAGGACCGGGTGTAGCCACACTCGATTCAACTAAAGTTGGAGAAACAGACACTCACCAGCCACCTATGTGCAAAGCACATCGGTAGAAAAAGTCTCGCATAAGCGTACGCGTAATGTTGGTCTGAGCCGCTTCATCCAACAATACCGCCGAATCAAAGTATGACATGCTGGTAAGCAGTATGAATATTATTGCCCACAACACTTTTTGTTCTACTCATGCATATAACATCTACGCATAGACCTGGCTCGGATGCCACTGTTGGGGAACGCGGTAATTTCAAAATTTTCCTACGATCACACAAGACCTTTCTAGGTGCTGCATAGCAACGAGAGGGGAGAGTGTGTCCACGTACCCTTGTAGACCGACAGCGGAAGCGTTATGACAACACTGTTCATGTAGTCGTATGTCTTCATGATCCGATCGATCTTAGCACCGAACGTACGGCACCTCCGCGATCAGCACACGTTCAGCTCGGGGACATCCCTCGTACTCTTGATCCAGTTGAGGCCGAGGGAGTGTTTCGTCAGCATGACAACGTGGTGACGGTGATGATGAAGTTACCGGCGCAGGGCTTCGTCTAAGCACTATGACGATATAACCGAGGTGTGTAACTATGGAGGGGGGCACAGCACACGGCTTAACAATGTCAACTTGTGTCTATGAGGTGCCCCCTTCCCCTGTATATAAAGGAGGGGAGGAGGAGAGGGCCGGCCTAGGAGGAGGCGCGCCTAAGGGAGGAGGATTCCTACTCCTAGTAGGAGTAGGTTTCATCCTTTCCTAGTCCTACTAGGAAAAGGGAGGAAACGGGAGGAAGAGAGAAGGAAGGAGGGGGCCGCCCCCCAAGCCCTAAACCAATTCGGCTTGGGCCTAAGGGGGGCGCGCCCCACATCTTGCTTGCTGCCCTATTTCTCCACTAGGGCCCAATAAGGCCCATATACTCCCCGGGGAATTCCGGTAACCTCCCGGTACTCCGAAAAATATCCGATACACTTTGGAACCCTTCCGGTGTCCGAATATAACTTTCCAATATATCAATCTTTATGTCTCGACCATTTCAAGACTCCTTGTCATGTTCGTGATCTCATCCGGGACTCCAAACAACCTTCGGTCATCAAAACACATAAACTCATAATACAAATCGTCATCGAACATTAAGCGTTCGGACCCTATGGGTTCGAGAACTATGTAGACATGACCGAGACACGTCTCCGATCAATAACCAATAGCGGAACCTGGATGCTCATATTGGTCCCTACATATTCTACGAAGATCTTTATCGGTCAAACCGCATAACAACATATGTTTGTTCCCTTTGTCATCGGTATGTTACTTGCCCGAGATTCGATCGCCAGTATCATCATACTGAGCTCAATCTCGTTACCAGCAAGTCTCTTTACTCGATCCATAATACTTCATCCTGCAACTAACACATTAGTCACAATGCTTGCAAGGCTTATAGTGATGAGTATTACCGAGAGGGCCCAAAGATACCTCTCTGAAACACGGAGAGACAAATCCTAATCTCGATCTATGCCAACCCAACAAACACCTTCAGAGACACCTGTAGAGCACCTTTATAATCACCCTTTTATGTTGTGATGTTTGGTAGCACACAAAGTGTTCCTCCAGTATTCGGGAGCAGGGCCGGGCGGACAAAATCTGGGGCCCTGTGCCAAACTAAAAAATGGGGCCCTATCTCACTAAAAAATAACCTACGAGCAATTGTAATGTATATATTAATATAAATCAAGCAGATTTTTTCATAATATATATAATATAATGTCTTACATAACAATTGCACGTATAAAAAATCATACCTATTCAACTCCTGGTTGCTATTTATTTGAAAAACTTCATTCTTTTAGTATTCTTTGATATGAAATCTTCAATGATATCCTCGTAATCAATCTTCTCCAACACTTCACTCTCAAGTGCTATTGTAGCCAAATCATTGAGTCTGTGTTGTGTCATAGTAGTACGCATATAGGACTTCAATAGCTTCAACTTAGAAAAACTTCTTTCTGCCGATGCAACTGTCACAGGAATGGTCAATAGAACTCTATATGCAATACTTGCATTGGGAAAACAGTCATGCCGCTTTAAAAAATTCAGAATTTCAATGGGTCCGATATTTTCCTTTGGCATGAAATTTTGAAGGAACTTCAACTCAACAAACAGATCATTGGCATCAATATCAGATTGTTTATCCTTCATAAGGGCAGCCTCAAGATTAATACAATAGGATTTCAAACTATCCTTATCCAATGAACGCAATGTTTCAGAGGTAAATAAGAAACAAAAAATTTTCTGGTAACCTTGATATTGCTCAAATCTCCTTGTGAGTGAGGAAATTGCTTGATCGACAATTGGTGTAAAATAGTTGATTCTAAATGATTCCTCTGCAGACCGTGTGGCAATATTTGTGTCGTCTGGGTTCTCATCATATTGTTTCTTTCTTTTAATCTCTCTCCTTTTACGAAATGTTGCACCAATATCCATCTCAAGTGCAATTTCTTTGGCTATCTCCAATGCTTCTAAGAAACCAGTTTCCCTGTACCCCTCGAAGAAAGAAATTAGCCCTTTCACTTTCTCAATAGCAACATCAATAAGCATATCCTTTGTTTGCAAGTTTTTGCTTACTAAATTAACGACAAACAATACCTCATACCAAATGACTATT
Organism: Aegilops speltoides; assembly: GCA_021437245.1. Lineage (NCBI taxonomy): Eukaryota > Viridiplantae > Streptophyta > Magnoliopsida > Poales > Poaceae > Aegilops > Aegilops speltoides. Next base: position 246,152,596 of record CM038142.1, on the reverse strand, counting down.
GCCACGATAAATTCATACTCTCCAAGTTCATTATTTGCCAAACCTAGAGCCTCACTGCTTGCCTTTGGATCACTATCAGTTTCAGATACCTGAAATTAAAAGAAAGTCCATAAATGTTATGGTTGGATTTAGTTAAAGCCTAAAGGAATTACATCACTATTAATATGAACATATTGGTTACCTGAAGTAGAGCCTCCCGAATGTCTGAACATTGAAATCTGATAGCTTTAACACTTTCAACACGACTCTCCCAACGCGTAGCGGACACAGACTTGAGAGTCAATCCTGATACGTTTTCTTTCAAAATATGCCATTTCTTAGTAGAATTGGAAAAAATTGTATAGATGCTTTGGATGATTCCAAAAAAGTCCTTTGCTCTACCACAAGTCTTGGCCATATCACAAAGTGTTAAATTAAGGCTATGACAACCACAAGCTGAATAAAAAGCTCTACGATTTATATCCAAAAGTTTCCTTTGTACCCCTTGATGCGTTCCTTTCATATTTGATCCATTATCATAACCTTGTCCTCGCACATCATTTATATCAAGATCAAGAAGTTTTAGCTCCTTCTCTAGCACATCGAAAAGTCCTTGGCCGGTTGTATCATTTACATCTAGAAATCCTAGAAAGGACTCTTCTATGCAAACTTGACTTGAAGATGAATCCACATATCTTATAATTAAAGACATTTGCTCTTGGTGACTTGCATCAGGGGTACAATCAAGTATGACAGAGAAATACTTTGAGCTCTTTATTTTCTTGATAATTTCAGACCTAATAGAAGAAGCAAGCAAGTGTAGCAATTCATTCTGAATCTTATGATCAAGATAATGAGCATGAGTTTCTTCATTTGTGATACGACGAACATGCTCCTAAATAATGGGGTCAAATTCAGCCAACATCTCTACCAAACCCAAGAAATTACCATTGCTATCTTCATACAGCTTGCCATTAGTACCACGGAATGCTAGATTATGCTTTGCAAGAAATTTTACAATGCAAACAATTCTGAATAATACCTTTCTCCAATGGTCCTTCTCTTTCTCAAGTTGTCGTTGAGCAACTTTATCAATAGTTTGATGTTTTTCCAATCTACTACGCAACTCATACCAATTAGTCATACTTGAAACATGATCCACACTTGTCTCATGATCTTTTAGTCTATTGGTCATATGTGACCAATCATTACAACCCTCATTTGCCAACTGACCTTTCCGGTGACCTTTTGTAAATAATTTACAACCAAAACAAAAGACTCTATCAAGTTGTTCAGAATAGACAAGCCAGTCTCTATCACAATACTCTCCATTTGATAGATTCTAGTATAGAATAACGACGTAAACCTTTTTACGATATCTATCTTTGGGACCTTTAGCTGACTTGTTTGTTTTTGGACCCTTCTGTGCTAAGATATCAATCTGTTTAGAATTAAGAGAATCCCAGTTTCTTGGATCAAATATATCAGACCGAAAAGAATCATCAACATCCTCATGAGGTGAACTATTCAAGTTAACATCAATATTATCTTCCTCTACATCCATATTATCTGTCTCTGTGTGACTATCTCTAGAATCATTGTAAGGAATAATTGCAAGTGCAAGGGTAGAAGGATCCGTAGACTGATTACCAGATGACACTTGCGGTGCCTTTTTTTTAACAATAACAAAACTGTCCATACCACCTTTAAAACATTTATTAATTAAATTTTCTTCTTCTGCTTTTTTCTTGCGCTTATAGGCACCCGACTGATGTTTCGCCATGATGACTCAAATCTGTATTATTGAAACACAAGATAAAGAAGATGAATAAAATAAAATTGAATTTATACATAGCATATATCAATTGGACATCATGCGTCAATGCTTGGGAATTAGACGAACCGTCTAACTGACCTAATTTTTGGTCCTGTGATCTTTAACCGGGGAGGTAAGAACCAATCTCTAATGAAGTAACCATCCCTGCCAATAAATAATTAGAAAATTAAGAATTAGGATTTAGGAGTAGGAACCGAAGTTAACCAAAAAGAATGACTCGCTAAGCACCTGAAGGCTAGCGTCGGTGACCGATCAATCCGATGAGATGACGTCGACGAGTCTGAAATTTAAGAAAGGAGTCAAGGAAGTCAACAGCGGCACTGCAGCAGTGGCCTGTCGCTTAAGTCGGCCTGAATCCGAAATTGGATCGGTCTAAGGAGTAAGGACGGACTGAGCGAGAGCTACCGAGGGAGGAGGCGGGACGAGGCGTCGATGTGACGACGTGAAGGGCTCCAGGCATCCAGCCGTCGACAGCTCCAGCGATCCGATCCCTGCAGGGCTGCAGGATGTAGCGATCTAATGTTTTTTTATGGTAGAGATCTACTAACGTAGCTAATTAGCGATGCCCTTGTCGCTATTTTTTTCTAAGTGCTGCCCCGTTGCCTGATCTCGTAGCGATGCGGAGGAGTCCCAGCGCTCCGTCCACTCCGATGGCCCCGCTCTCGCTCGATGGGCCTAGTCGCTCCCCGCTCGGCCCAGTTACGTTTACTGTTACTATACCTATATAAAAAATATGGGGCCCCTCAGAATTTTGGGCCCTGTGCGGGCTGCACCTTTGGCACCACTGTGGGCCCGGCCCTGTTCGGGAGTTGCATAATCTCATAGTCTGAGGAACTTGTATAAGTCATGAAGAAAGCAGTAGCAATGAAACTGACACGATCATAATGCTAAGCTAACAGATGGGTAATGTCAATCACATCATTCTCCTAATGATGTGATCCCGTTCATCAAATGATAACACATGTCTGTGGTTAGGAAACATAACCATCTTTGATTAACGAGCTAGTCAAGTAGAGGCATACTAGGGACTATATGTTTTGTCTATGTATTCACACATGTACTAAGTTTCCGGTTAATACAATTCTAGCATGAATAATAAACATTTATCATGAGTTAAGGAAATAAATAATAACTTCATTATTTCCTCTAGAGCATATTTCCTTCAAGTAGGCACACATAAGAGCATGAAACGCTTGTGCAAGAGCACAGATGCTCGTGTACACGCATGCCTAGCTGCCCATGGCCGAAGCACAGCACGACGAGCGCGCGCGGAAGGCCATGGGTCGGCGAGTGTGGTTGGGCGTGGAAAAAGTGGCGGCAGCACGCAACGGCAACAATAGCAAGCAACAACACTGCTACTTCTTGAGATTGCGTTGATTTTTCATTTGAACAAGAAAGGGCGATGCAGCAAAGTAGAGATAAGTATTTCCCTCAGTTAAGAACCAAGGTATCAATCCAGTAGGAGGCACAAGCAAGTCCCGAATATATGCACCTGCACAAACTAACAAACACATGCACACAACACGAAAAAGGGGTTGTCAACCCCTTCACGGTCATGAACAAGAGTGAGATCTAATAGAGATAGGTATAAAAGATAAATAAAAGAGCAAACTAAAGTAAATATAAATAAATTGCAGAAAGGTATTTTTGGATTTTTTGGTTTATAGATGAGAAAATATATGATATAAGAACAGAGCAACGCCTTAAGCGAGATGACATGATGTAGAGGGACAAACTCAAGCAATATGATATAAACCCCATCTTTTTATCCTTAATGGCGACAATACAATACGTGCCTTGCTGCCCCTTCTGTCACTAGGAGAGGACACTGCAAGATTGAACCCATCACAAAGCACTTCTCCCATTGCAAGAAAAACCAATCTAGTTGGCCAAAACAGACCAATAGATCAAAGAGAATTACTAAGCTATCTCAATCATGCATCAAAGAGTTCAGAGAAGACTCAAATAATATTCATAGATAATCTGATCATAAATCCATAATTCATCGGATCTCAACAAACGCATCGCAAAAGAAGATTACATCAAATAGAACTCCAAGAACATCAAGGAGAACATTGTATTGAAGATCAAAGAGAGAGAAGAAGCCATCTAGCTACTAGCTATGGACCCTTAGACCCGTGGCAAAGTACTCACACTTCATCAAAAGGGCATCAAGGTTGGTAGACTCTCTCCGTGCGAATCCCCCTCCGATGGAGTGCCAGAAAAGGCCCCAAGATGGGATCTCACGGGATCAGAAGCTTGCAGCGGCGGAAAATTATTTTTGGTGTGCCCTCTGGTATAGGAGGAATATTTGAGGATTTATAGTGTTGAGATTAGGTCAAGACGGTCCTTGAAGGGCCCACAAGCCAGGGGCACCCCCACGGCTTGTGACCGCTTCGTGGGTCTTCTAGCCTCCCCTCCAAGTCTCATAAGTTTCTTCTGGTCTAAGAAAAATCACCGTAAATATTTATTCTGCTTGGACTCCGTTTGATATTCCTTTTCTGTAGAAGTCAAAAACACGAAAAAACAGAAACTGGCACTGGGCTCTAGGTTAATAGATTGGTCCCAAAAATAATATTAAATAGCATATCAATGCATACAAAACATCCAAAATATATAATATAATAGCATGGAACAATCAAAATTATAGATACGTTGGAGATGTATCAAGCATCCCCAAGCTTAATTCCTGCTGGTCCTTGAGTAAGTAAATGATAAAAACAAATTTTTTGATGTGGAATGCTACCTAACATATTTATAAATGCAATTTTCTCTATTGTGGCAAGAATATTCAGATCCATAAGATTCAAAACAAAAGTTTAATATTGACATATAAACAATAATACTTCAAGCATACTGATAAAGCAATCATGTCTTATCAAAATAACATGGCCAAAGAAAGTTATCCCTACAAAATTATATAATCTGACTATGCTCCATCTTCATCACACAAAGTATTTCTGAAGGAAATATGCCCTAGAGGCAATAATAAAGTTGCTATTTTATATTTCTTATTCATGATAAAGGGTTATTATTCATGCTAGAATTGTATTGATTGGAAACTTAAATACATATGTGAATACATAAACAAATACCGTGTCCCTAGTAAGCCCCTACTAGACAAGCTCGTTGATCAAAGATGGTTAAGGTTTCCTAACCATGGTCATGCGTTATCATTTGATAATGGGATCACATCATTAGGAGAATGATGTGATGTACAAGACCCATCCGTTCGTTTAGCATATGATCGTTCAGTTTATTACTACTGCTTTCTTGAATGTCAAATACATGTTCCTTCGACCATGAGATCATGTAACTCCTGAATATCGGAGGAATACCTTGTGTGCTATCAAACATCACAATGTAACTGGGTGATCATAAAGATGCTCTACAGGTATCTCTGAAGGTGTTTGTTGAGTTGGCATGGATCAAGATTGGGATTTGTCACTTCGAGTATCGGAGAGGTATCTCTGGGCCCTCTCGGTAATACAGATCATAATAAGCTTGCAAGCGAATGACTAAGGAGTTAGTTACAAGATTATGTATTACGGAACGAGTAAACAGTCTTGCCGGTAACGAAATTGAACTAGGTATGAAGATACTGACGATCGAATCTCGGGTAAGTAACATACCGACAGACAAAGGGAATTATGTATGTTGTCATAACGGTTCGACGGATAAAGATCTTCGTCGAATATGTAGGAACCAATATGGGCATCCAGGTTCCTCTTTTGTTTACTGATCGGAGAGGTGTCTCGGTCATGTCTACATAGTTCTCGAACCCGTAGGGTCAGCACGCTTAATGTTCGTTGACGATATAGTGTTATATGAGTTATGTGAGTTGGTGACCGAATGTTGTTCAGAGTCCAGGATGAGATCACGGACATGACGAGGAGCTCCAAAATGGTCCAGAGGTAAAGATTAATATATAGGACGATACTATTTGGACACCGGAAGAGTTTCAGGACTTACCGGGTAGTCACCGGGTCACCGGAAGGGGTACCTATAAGCCCCAGGAGGTATATGGGCCATATGGGCCAAGAGAAGGGAGCACACTAGCACACGAGGGGTTGGTGTGCCCCTCTATGGCATCCGGCCCTAGGGGAGAAGTAAAGAGGGGAATAGGCATCCTCCTCTTTCCTTCCCCCTTAGGGGAATTAATGGCAAGGGGGGGGGGGGAGGCCAGTGCAGGAGCCGAAGGGCTGGCCGTCCACCTTTGGGGTGCGCCTAGCTGCCTCCCTCTCCCCCACCTATATATATGTGGGGAGGAAGCGCCACACAAGGACACAACATTGTCTTAGCCGTGTGCAGCGCCCCTCTCCAAAGTTTTATCCCTCAGTCATATTTTCCTAGTGCTTAGGCGAAGCCCTGCAGAGATAGCATCACCATCACCATCACCATGCCATCGTGATGCAGGAACTCATCCACTACCTCACCGTCTTGCTGGATCAAGAAGGTGTGGATGTCATCGAGCTGAACATGTGCTGAACACGGAGGTGCTGTACGTTCGGTACTCGATCGGTTGGATCGCGAAGAAGTTCGACTACATCAACCGTGTTACTAAACGCTTCTACTTATGGTCTACGAGGGTACGTAGACACACTCTCCCTTCTCATAGCTATGCATCTCCATTGATAGATCTTGCGTGTGCGTAGATTTTGTTTTGTTTTCCATGCAACGTTCCCCAATAGTGGCATCCGAGCCAGGTCTATGCATAGATGATATGCAAGAGTAGAACACAAAGAGTTGTGGGAGGTGATAGTCATACTGCTTACCACCAATGTCTTATTTTGATTTGGTGGTTTTGTTGGATGAAGCGGCCCGGACCAACCTTACATGACCATGTTCATGAGACCGGTTCCACCGACAGACATGCAACTAGTTTTGCATAAAGGTGGCTGGCGGGTGTCTGTTTCTCCTACTTTAGTTGAATCTAATTTGACTATGACAGGTCCTTGAAGAGGGTTAAAATAGCAAACTTTATGAATCACCGTTGTGATTTTTGTGTAGGTAAGAACGATTCTGGCTAGAAGCCCGTAGCAGCCATGTGAAACTTGCAACAACAAAGTAGAGGACGTCTAACTTGTTTTTGCAGGGTATGTTGTGATATGATATGGTCAAAACATGATGTGATATATGTTGATGTATCAGATGATCATGTTTTGTAATATCGACAACGGACAGGAGCCTTAGGGTTGTCTCTTTATTGTATGAAGTGCAAACACCATGTAATTGCTTTACTTTATCGCAATGCGTTAGCAATAGTTGGTGAGACAATCCCGATGCAACATTAGAGATCAAGGTGTTGAGCCAGTGACGATGGAGATCATATCGATGCTTTGGAGATGGAGATCAAAAGCACAAGATGATGATGGCCATATCACGTCACATATTTTGATTGCATGTGATGTTTATCTTTTATGCATCTTATTTTGCTTAGAATGACAATAGCATTATAAGATGGTCCCTTCACCAAATTTCAAGATAAAAGTGTTCTCCCCGAGTATGCACCATTGCCAAAGTTTGTCGTTTTGAAGCACCTCGTGATGATCGGGTGTGATAGACTCTACATTCACATACAATGGGTGTAAGACAATTTTGCACAAGCAAAATACTTGGGTTAAGCTTGACAAGCCTAGCATGTACAAACATGGTCTCAGAACACTGGAGACCGAAAATCGTACGTGAGTCATATAGTAGATATGAGCAACATAGAGATGTTCACCATTTATGACTACCCCATCTCACGTGATGATCGGACATGGGTTAGTTGATTCGAATCATGTATCACTTAGATAACTTGAGGGATGTTAATTTAAGTGGGAGTTCATTAGTAATTTCATTAATTAAACTTAATTTATCATGAACTTAGTCTTGATAGTATTTGCATATCTATGTTGTAGAACAATGGCCAGTGTTACCGTTCCCTTGTATTTAGTGCGTTCCTAGAGAAAACCAAGTTGAAAGATGTTGGTAGCAATAATGCAGACTGGGTCCATGATCTGAGGATTATCCTTATTGCTGTACAAAAGATGTAACATCCCAAATTTTCAATTTGGAATGTTATACATAGATCATCATTGCATATCATATTTTGTTGCATCGATCCTAGAAATTCTACGCAACTCAAGGACCCATGGAGTGAGTTGGGGATTTCGTTATTTTCTTATTTGGGGTTTTCTCAAATTTTGAAAATAGGATCATTGATTTAATTTATTTTATCTTCAATTATTTATACTACCAAAAATTCAGAGAGGGAATAAAATGACTTTCCCAAAATAAAGAAATAATGAAGATTTAATAAAAAAATCAAATAAGATTTATTCTGGAGTTTTTCGCTTTTTATTTGAATTTAGGAAAAATGCGCGTTTTTCAAAATTGCATTTAGGCCCCAAATAAATGTTCATCATGTCCGGCATGATTCTAGAAGCCGGGGAAAATTTATTTCGCTATTTTTGGAGTCTGTTTAGTATTTCTTTTTATTTTTTCTTCTGCGCGGAATTATTTAAAAAAAACGCGAACCACCTTTGGGCCGTGCCCGAGCGGGACTCCGCCCGGGGCACCTTTAAATAGCGCCGCCCCGAGCCCCCAGGCCCGTCAGCCCCGCGCCGCCGCCAGCCCACTCCGCCGCCGCCGCCCCACCGTGAACCCTAACCCCAAACGCCGCCGCCGCCAGATCCGCCGCCGCCGCCGCTAGCCGCCGCCGCCGCCAACCTCCGCCGCGAGCCTCGCCGGACTTCACCGCCGCCACCGCCGAGGTTCGCCGCCGCCTCGATCCGCGTGCCGCCGTTTTTTTAGAAAACCGAGCGGATTTTTCTTCGGTTTCTTTTCGTTAGATCGGTTTTTTTCGGTTCGGTTAATTAGCAAGCGTTCGCTCGTTCATTCGTCTTAACGAACGTGTTCGTCAGATTAGTTTAGTTAACGAATGTTCGTTCGTTGACCCATTCATCGTTTTTCCTTTTCTCGGATTTAATCCGCGATTTTTCTGATCGCGATTCCTGATCCGATTTTCGTTTTAGTATAACTTTTTACTCGTTTATCGGAATCAGGCGATTCAAGCGCATGGAGTTTCGTCTCGAAACCCTATTTCCGAATAATCAACTTAAACAAGTTTTTGCTTCTGTAAAATTTGACTTAGATCCAGATTAGTAAAGCTGTTTTCTTTCACCGTTTGACTTTCGTTGCTTTGTTTCTTTTTGCAAACCGGAGTTCTTAAGTTGAACATTCTGGTTAGATCTTTTATTTGAGTTTTACCTGTGCATTAGATGAGTACTTATTGTATGATTGTTTGTTTGTGTGCGATAGAATACCCGGAGTGCGCCGCCTGTTACTTCGAGTCTCTAGGTTTCGCGGATCATCAGCAAGGCAAGTAACACTTTGATCATACCTTTTCTACTAGCCAGTTTTATGCATTAGATCAATCCTCGAACATTGCATGATTAGGATCTAATTAAATTGTGGGTTCAGGGAAGTAGATGAGGTAGTACCTATTACCTGTTTTATTATCAAACCTTTGGGAGTTACTTCTACATTTGCTTATTATGCCATGCTATGCTAGTAGACATGGATCGGGTGAGTGAATTTCCATGACAGATGTGAGATTATTAATTAATGGGTTATTTAAGGTGGCAACTTAAACACACATCTGGGTGGATTGAGGCAACTGGTTTCTATCAGGACTTGCCTGTATTTCTTCGGACCGCCACCCAGGCTCAAAGGGATCATGAGATTATTCAAACTAGAAACTTCCGTGTGCAGCCACATGCTATTATGGGCTCTAGCATAGTTGACTAAGTCGTGCAAACTCTTACGGGGTGGACTAGCAGATGTAGGGGATGTAGGTTGGTACGGTCTACCCCTTACATAAGGTGCAAGCGCTTCTGAAAGACTATGTCTCGGTCATCCGTTTCTCAAACACCATGTAGTGCGAGAAACCAAACAGAGGAGATCGAGTCATGTTGGGAAAAGTGCGCAAACCTCTGCAGAGTGTATAAACTAATCATGGTTAGCCGTGTCCCCGGTTATGGACGTCTTGAGTATCTAGAACTTGGATATCATGTGAATCTCATCATGTTACTTCTAAATTAATATTGTTGGGATGTTAATGAGTACTTTTAATTGGGATTGAGAATGCTGTCAACCATTCTCAATGTTTAACAACCACCATGATAGTTAAATAAATGTAGTCCTTTGTAGTAGGGAAAAATTGGCTTTATGCAAAACTGTAACCATAGAGCTTTTCCACCAGCCATATATGCATGTAGTATAGCTTATTCCATTGTTATTCTCTATGTGTTACATTGCCAGCATATTCCATGTGCTGACCCATTTTCGGGCTGCAACGTTTCATGTTGCGAGACTTTTCGAACGACAGTAAGATGCTTTTAGGTCGTGGTTCTATACTCAGTGATGCCGTTGGAGTTGATGGACTCGCTTATCATCCAAGCCTTCCGCTGTTATCAATTTTAGATGGCCTTAAGCCATATTTATTTCAATAAGTTCTCTTTTGAGACATTCGATGTAATAAGTGTGTGATTGCTACTCTATTATAAATCCTCCAAGTACTGTGTGGTGTCAGCATTACTGATCCAGGGATGACACTGAGCACAGAGATCAGACTCTTTGAGGTCTGGTCGCTACAAAAGAATTATGTCCTTGATGCACCACTAGGTGACAGACCTATTGCAGGAGAAGATGTAGATGTTATGAACGTTTGGCAAGCTCAATATGATGACTACTTAATAGTTTAGTGCGCCATGCTTTACGGCTTAGAACCGAGACTTCAAAATGTTTTGAACGCCACAGAGCATATGAGATGTTCCAAGAGCTGAAATTGGTATTTCAGACTCATGCCCATGTCAAGAGGTATGAGACCTCTGACAAGTACTTTGCCTACAAGATGGAGGAGAATAGCTCAGAATGTCTAGGTACTAAAATCACTTGAATCAAGTGGGAGTTAATCTTCCAGATAAGATAGTGATTGACAGGGTTCTCTAGTCACTATCACCAAGCTACTAGAACTTCGTGATGAACTATAATATGCAAGGAATGGCAAAACGATTCCCGAGCTCTTCGCGATGCTAAAATCGACGAAGGTAGAAATCAAGAAAGAGCATCAAGTATTGCTAGTTAACAAGACCGCTAGTTTCAAGAAAAAGGGCAAGGGAAAGAAAGGGAACTTCAAGAAGAATGGCAAGCAAGTTTCCACTCTCGTGAAGAAGCCCAAAGCTGGACCTAAGTCTGAAACTGAGTGCCTATACTACAAAGGGAATGGTCACCAGAAGCGGAACTGCCCCAAATACTTGGCGGATAAGAAGGATCGCAAAGGGAACAAAGGTATATTTGATATACATGTTATTGATGTGTACCTTACTAGTATTCGTAGTAGCCCCTGGGTATTTGATACTGGCTAAATTGCTAAGATTAGTAACTTGAAACAAGAGTTGCAGAATAAACAAAGACTAGTTAAGGGTGAGGTGACGACGTGTGTTGGAAATGATTCCAAGGTTGATATGATCACCATCACACACTCGCTCTACCTTCGGGATTAGTGTTGAACCTAAATAAATATTATTTGGTGTTTGCGTTGAGCATGAATATGATTTGATCATGTTTATTGCAATACAATTATTCATTTAAGTCAAAGAATACTTGTTGTTTTGTTTACATGAATAAAACCTTCTATTGTCATACACCCAATGTAAATGGTTTATTGAATCTCGATCATAGTGATACACATATTCATAATATTGATGCCAAAATATACAAAGTTGATAATGATAGTGCAACATACTTGTGGTGCTACCGTTTAGGTCATATTGGTGTAAAGTGCATGAAGAAACTCCAGACAGATGGGCTTTTGGAATCACTTAATTATGAATCATTTGATACTTGCAAACCAAGCCTCATGGGCAAGATGACTAAAACTCTGTTCTCCGGAACAATGGAGCGAGCTAATGACTTATTGGAAATAATACATACCGATGTATGCGGTCCGATGAGTGTTGAAGCACGCGGTGGGTATCGTTATTTTCTGACCTTCACAGATGATTTGAGTAGGTATGGGTATATCTACTTGATGAAATACAAGTCTAAAACATTTGAAAAGTTCAAAGAATTTCAGAGTGAAGTGGAGAATCATCATAACAAGAGAATAAAGTTTCTATTATCTGATCGCGGAGGCGAATATTTGAGTTACAAGTTTGGCCTTCATTTAGAACAATGTGAAATTGTTTCACAACTCACGCCACCTGGAACACCACAGTGTAATGGTGCGTCCAAACGTCATAACCATACTTTATTATATATGGTGCGATCTATGATGTCTCTTATCGACCTACCACTATCATTTTGGTGTTATGCATTAGAGACAACCACATTCACGTTAAATAGGGCACCGTCCAAATTCGTTGAGACGACATCGTATGAACTATGGTTTGGCAAGAAACCTAAATATGTCATTTCTTAAAGTTTGGGGATGCGACGCTTATGTAAAAGGCTTCAGCCAGATAAGCTCGAACCTAAATCGGAGAAGTGTGTCTTCATAGGATACCCTAAAGAAACTCTTGGGTAAACCTTCTACCACAGTCCCGAAGGCAAGATATTTGTTGTGAAGAATGGGTCCTTTCTAGAGAAGGAGTTTCTCTCAAAAGAAGTGAGTGGGAGGAAAGTAGAACTTGATGAGGTAATTGTACCTTCTCTCGAATTGGAAAGTAGAACATTAGAGAAAACCATTATCATGATGCCTACACCAACTAGAGAGGAAGCTAATGGTGATGATCATGAAACTTCATATCAAGTTACTACCGAACTTTGTAGGTCAACCAAAACACGTTCCGCACCAGAGTGGTACAGTAATCCTGTTCTGGAAGTCATGTTATTATACCAAGGCGAACCTACGAACTATGAAGAAGCTATGATGAGCCCAAATTCCGATAGATGGATTGAGGCCATGAAATCTAAGATAGGATCCATGTATGAGAACAAAGTATGGACTTTGGTGGACTTGCCCGATTATCGGCAAGCCATAGAAAATAAATGGATCTTCAAGAAGACTGACGCTGATGGTAATGTTACTGTCTACAAAGCTCGGCCTATCGGGAAAGGTTTTTCGACATGTTCAAGGAGTTGACTACGATGAGACTTTCTCACCGGTAGCGATGCTTAAGTCTGTCCGAATCATGTTAGCAATTGCCACATTTTATGATTATGAAATCTGGCAAATGGACGTCAAAACTGCATTCCTTAATAAATTTCTTAAAGAAGAGTTGTATATGATGCAACCAGAAGGTTTTGTCAATCCTAAAGGTGCTGAAAAAGTGTGCAAGCTCTAGCAATCCATCTATGGACTGGTGCAAGCATGTTAGAGTTGAAATATAGCTTTGATGTGGTGATCAAAGCATATGGTTTTATACAGACTTACGGTAAAGCCTGTATTTACAAGAAAGTGAGTGGGAGCTCTATAGCATTTCTGATATTATATGTGGATGATATATTATTGATTGGAAATGATATATAATTTCTGGGTTGCATAAAAGAATACTTGAATAAGAATTTTTCAATGAAAGACCTTGGTGAAGCTGCTTACATATTGGGCATTAAGATCTATAGGGATAGATCGAGACACTTAATAGGATTTTAACATACCTTGGCAAAGTTTTGAAGAAGTTCAAACAGAATCAATCTAAGAAAGGGTTTTTGCCTATATTACAAGGTGTGAAGTTGAGTAAGACTCAAAGCCCGACCACGTCAGAAGATAGAGAGAGAATTAAAGTCATTCCCTATGCCTCAGCCATATGTTCTACAAAGTATGCCATGCTGTGTACCAGACCTATTGTGTACCTTGCCATGAGTTTGGCAGGGGGGTACAATAGTGATCAAGGAGTGGATCACTGGACATCGGTCAAAATTATCCTTAGTTACCTAAAAGGACTAAGGAAATGTTACTCGGTTATGGAGGTGATAAAGAGTTCGTCGTAAAGGATTACGTCGATGCAAGCTTTGACACCGATTCTGATGACTCTGAGTCTCATTCTAGATACACATTGAAAGTGGGAGCAATTAACTAGAGTAGCTCCATGCAGAGCATTGTAGACATAGAAAGTTGCAAAGTACATACGGATCTGAATGTGGCAGACCCGCTGACTAATCCTCTCTCACAAGAAAAACTTGATCACACCTTAGTACTCTCTAGGTGTTAATCACATGGCGATGTGAACTAGATTATCGACTCTAGTAAACTCTTTTGGTGTTAGTCACATGGCAATGTGAACTATGGGTGTTAATCACATGGCGATGTGAACTAGATAATTGACTCTAGTGAAACTGGGAGACTGAAGGAAATATGCCCTAGAGGCAATAATAAAGTTGTTATTTTATACTTCCTTATTCATGATAAAGGTTTATTATTCATGCTATAATTGTATTGATCGGAAATTTAAATACATGTGTGAATACATAAACAAATACCGTGTCCCTAGTAAGCTTCTACTAGACTAGCTTGTTGATCAAAGATGGTTAAGGTTTCCTAACCATGGACATGTGTTGTCATTTGATAACGGGATCACATCATTAGGAGAATGATGTGATGGACAAGACCCATCCGTTAGCTTAACATGTGAATGTTCAGTTTATTGCTACTGCTTTCTTGAATGTCAAATACATGTTCATTCGACCATGAGATAATGCAACTCCCGAATATCAGAAGAATACCTTGTGTGCTGTCAAAAATCACAACGTAACTGGGTGATCATAAAGATGCTCTATAGGTATCTCTGAAAGTGTTTGTTGAGTTGGCATGGATCGACATTGGGATTTGTCACTCTGAGTATCGGAGAGGTATCTCTAGGCCCTCTCAGTAACATACATCATAATAAGCTTGCAAGCAAATGATTAAGGAGTTAGTTATGAGATCATGTATTACAGAATGAGTAAAGAGACTTGCCGGTAATGAGATTGAACTAGGTATGAAGATACCGACGATCGAATCTCGGGCAAGTAACATACCGATGGACAAAGGGAATTACATATGTTGTCATAATGGTTCGACCGATAAAGACTTCGTAGAATATGTAGGAACCAATATGGGCATCCAGGTTCCACTATTGGTTATTGACCGGAGAGGTGTCTCGGTCATGTCTACATAGTTCTCGAACCCGTAGGGTCCGCACGCTTAACATTCATTGAAAATATAGTGTTTTATGAGTTATGGGATTTGGTGACCGAATGTTGTTCGGAGTCCTGGATGAGATCACGAACATGACGAGGAGATCTAGAATGGTTTGGAGGTAAAGATTTATATATATAATGATACTATTTGGACACCTGAAGAGTTTCGGGACATTCCGGGTAGTCACCGGGTCACTGGAAGGGGTTCCGGTAAGCCCCGGGAGGTGTATGGGCCATATGGGTCACAAGAAGGGAGCACACCATCCCACAAGGGGTTGGTGCGCCCCTCTATGGCAGCCGTCCCTAGTGGTGAAGGAAAGAGGGGAATGGGCCTCCTCCTTCCTTCCCTCTCCCCCTCTTTCCTTCCCCCTTAAGGGAATTATGGCAGGGGGGCAGCTCAGGGCAGGAGCCCTAGGGCTGTCCGGCCACCTTTGTGGTGCGCCTGGCTGCCTCCCTCCCCCACCTATATATATGTGGGGAGGGGCACCACACAAGGACACAACATTGTCTTAGCCGCATGCAGCGCCCCTCTCCACAGTTTTATCCCTCGGTCATATTTTCGTAGTGCTTAGGCGAAGCCTTGTGGAGATAGCATCACCATCACCATCACCACACCGTCGTGCTGCCGGAACTCATCCACTACCTCATTGTCTTGCTGGATCAAGAAGGCGTGGACATCACTGAGCTGAAAGTGTGCTGAACGCAGATGTGTTGTACGTTCGGTACTCGATTGGTTGGATCGCGAAGAAGTTTGACTACATCAACCGCGTTACTAAATGCTTCCACTTATAGTCTACGAGGGTACGTAGACACACTCTCCCTTCTCATTGCTATGCATCTCCATGGATAGATCTGGCGTGTGCGTAGAATTTTTTTGTTTTCCATGCAATGTTCCCCAACAATTTCATTATGCACAACCCCGATGACAAGCCAAGCAATTGTTTCATACCTTTAGTGTTCTCAAACTTTTTCAACTTTCACGCAATACATGAGCGTGAGCCATGGATATATCACTATGGGTGGAAGAGAATCTGGTGGTTGCCAAGAAGGCAAATAGAAGGAGAAAGTCTCACATCAACTAGGCAAATTAATGAGCTATGAAGATGCCCATCAATTGATATACATGCAAGTGAGTAGGGATTGCCAAGCAACAGATGCACTAGAGCTATACGTTTATGAAAGATCAAAAAGAAACTAAGTGGGTGTGCATCCAACTTTCTTGCTTATGAAGACCTAGGGCAATTTGAGGAATCCCATCATTGGAATATACAAGCCAGGTTCTATAATGAAAAATTCCCACTAGTATATGGAAGTGATAAAATAAGAGACTCTCTATCATGAAGAACATGGTGCTATTTCAAAGCACAATTATGGAAAAGGATAGTAACATTGCCCCTTCTATCTTTTTCTCTCATTTTTTGGGGCTTCTTTGGCCTCTTTTTTTTATTTGGGCTTCTTTGGCCTCTTTTATTTTCTTAAAGTCCAGAGACTCATCCCAACTTGTGAGGGAATTATAGCTTCCATCATCCTTTTGTCACATGGGACAATTCTCTAATAATGATGATCATCACACTTTTATTTACTTACAACTCAAGAATTACAACTCGATACTAGAACAAATATATGACTCTATATGAATGTCTCCTGCATATGAGAACAATATGACAATGATGGTAGGTGTCATAATAAAACAGAACAGTGGAAGTTGCATGGCAATATATCTCGGAGTGGCTATGGAAATGCCATAGTAGGTAGTATGGTGGCTGTTTCGAGGAAGGGTATACGGTGGGTTTAATGCACCGGCGAAAGTTGTGCAGTACTAGAGAGGCTAGCAATGGTGGAAGGGTGAGAGTGCGTATAATCAATGGACTCAACATTAGTCATAAAGAACTCACATACTTATTGCAAAAGTTTATTATCCATCAAAACAAAGTACTAATATGCATGCTCCTAGGGGGATAGATTGGTAGGAAAAGAACATCGCTCGTCCCCAACCACCACTCATAAGGAAGATAAATAAAAAAAGTAAATCATGCTCTGACTTCATCACATAACGGTTCACCATATGTGCATGCTACGGGAATCACAAACTTTGACACAAGTATTTCTACCAATCCACAATTACTCACTAGTATAACTTTAATATCACCATCTTTATTATCTCAAAACAAATGCAAGGAATCAAACTTCTAATATATTCAATGCTCTTTATATGAAAGTTTTTATTATATCCCTCTTGGATTCCCATCATACTAGGACTAAATTCATAACCTAAGAAAATTACCATGCTTTTTAAGACTCTCAAAATAATATAAGTGAAGCATGAGAGTTCAACAATTTCTATAAAATAAAACCACCGCCGTGCTCTAAAAAGATATAAGTGAAGCACTTTAGCAAACTGCCTAGCTCAAAAGATATTAGTGAAGCACATAGGGTATTCTAATAAATTAATGGTTAAAGCTTGTCCCTCTCAAAAGGTGTGTACATCAAGGATGATTGTGGCAAACTAAAAATCAAAGACTCATATCATACAAGACGCTCCAAGCAAAACACATATCATGTGGTGAATACAAATATAGCCTCAAGTAAATTTACCGATGGATTGAAGACAAAAGAGGGGATGCCATCCTGGGCATCCCCAAGCTTAGATGCTTGGTTTTCCTTGAATATTACCTTGGGGTGCCTTGGGCATCTGCAGGCTTAGGCTCTTTCTACTCCTTATTCCATAGTCCATCAAATCTTCACCCAAAACTTGAAAACTTCACAACACAAAACTCAACAGAAAACTCGTAAGATACGTTAGTATAATAAAATAAATCACCACTATAGGTACTATTGTGAATTATATCTAAATTTATGTTGGTGTTATATCTATTGTATTCCAACTTCTCCATGGTTTATACTGTTGGGTAACATAGCATGCAATTTCAAAAAATTTCCTATGCACAAACACGATCTATCTAGGAGATGCATAACAATGAGAGGGGGAGAGTGTGTTTAGTACCCTCATAGAACAAAAGCGGAAGCGTTTGACAACACAGTTGATGTAGTCGAACTTCTTCTAGCTCCGACCAATCAAGTACTGAACGTACAACACCTCCCAGTTCTACACATGTTCAGCTCGATGATGTTCCTCGCCCTCTTGATCTAGCAAGGTGTCAAGGAAGTAGATGAGTTCCGTCAACACGACGGCGTGGTGATGGTGATGGGGAAGTGATCCGCGCAGGGCTTCGCCTAAGAACCACGACAATATGACCGGGGGTTTAAACTGTGGAGGGGAGCGCCACACACGTCTAACAGTTGATGTTGTGTTTTCTAAGCGCCCCCTCCCCACGTATATATAGGTGGGAGGGGGAGGGGAGCAGAAAGGGTGCGGCCCAAGTAGGAGGAATCCTACTTGGGGTCCTCCCCAATTCATCCTCCCCAATTCCATATTTGTCGGAGGGGGAAACAGGAAGAGGAAGGAGAGAAGGAAAGGGGGGGCCGAACCCCTATTTCCCTTCCCCCACTCGGCCTCCTTCCAGGGGGTGGGCGCCACCCTTTGTGGGCTGGTGTGCTCCCCTCTTATGGCCCATATGGCCCATATCTTTCCCTCGGGGGTTCCTGTAACCCCCCGATACTCCAATAAATACCCGATGCAATCCGGAACACTTTTGGTGTCTGAATACTATCATCCTATATATCAACCTTTACCTCTCAACCATTTCGACTCCTCGTCATGTCCGTGATCTCATCCGGGTCTCCGAACAACATTCAGTCACCAAATCACATAACTCATATAATACAATGTCCTCGTCGAACGTTAAGCGTGCGGACCCTATGGGTTCTTATGTAGACATGACCAAGACACCTCTCCGGTCAATAACCAATAGCGGAACCTAGATGCTCATATTGGCTCCCACATATTCTATGAAGTTCTTGATCGGTCGAACTGTTATGACAACATACGTTATTCCATTTGTCATCGGTATGTTACTTGCCTGAGATTCCATTGTCCGTATCTTCATACCTAGTTCAATATCATTACTGGCAAGTCTCTTTACTCATTCCATAATACATCATCCCGCAAGTAACTCATTAGTCACTTTGCTTGCAAGGCTTCTTAGGATGTGTATTATCGAGAGGGCCCAGAGATACCTCTCCGATACCCGGAGTGACAAATCCTAATCTTGATCTATGCCAACCCAACAAACACCTTCGGAGATACCCTTAGAGCATCTTTATAATCACCCAGTTATGTTGTGACGTTTGATAGCACACAGGACATTCCTACGGTATCCGGGAGTTGCATAATCTCATAGTCAAAGGAATATGTATTTGACATGAAGAAAGCAATAGTAATAAAACCGAACGATCATAATGCTAAGCTAATGAATGAGTCTTGTCCATCACATCATTCTCCTAATGATGTGATCCCGTTCATCAAATGACAACACATGCCTATGGTTAGGAAACTTAACCATCTTTGATCAACGAGCTAGTCTACTAGAGGCTTCATAGGGACATAGTATTTTGTCTATGTATCCACACATGTATCAAATTTCTGGTTAATACAATTCTAGGATGAATAATAAACATTTATCTTGAAATAAGGAAATATAAAATAACAACTTTATTATTGCCTCTAGGGCATATTTCCTTCAGTCTCCCACTTGCACTAGAGTCAATAATCTAGATTACATTGTAATGATTCTAAAACCCATGGGGTCTTGGTGCTGATCATGTTTTGCTCATGGAAGAGGCTTAGTCAACGGGTCTGCTATATTCAGATCCATATGTATTTTGCAAATCTCTATGTCTCCCTCCTTGACTTCATCACGGATGGAGTTGAAGCATCTCTTGATGTGTTTGGTTCTTTTGTGAAATTTGGATTCCTTCGCTAAGGCAATTGCTCCATTATTCTCACACAAGATTTTCATTGGACCCAATGCACTAGGTATTACACCTACATCGGATATGAACTCCTTCATCCAGACTCCTTCATTTTCTACTTCGGAAGTAGCTGCGTACTCCGCTTCACATGTAGATCCTGCCATGATGCTTTGCTTGGAACTGCACCAACTGATAGTTCCACCATTCGAAATAAATATTTATCCTGTTTTGTGACTTAGAGTCATCTAGATCAGTGTCAAAACTAGCATCGACGTAACCATTTACGACGAGCTCTTTGTCACCTCCATAAACGAGAAACATATCCTTGGTCCTTTTCAGGTACTTCAGGATATTCTTGACTGCTGTCAAGTGAACAACTCCTGGATTACTTTGGTACCTCCCTGCTGGACTTATGACAAGGCACACATCAGGTCTGGTACATGTCATAGCATACATGATAGAATATATGGCTGAGGCATAGGGAATGACTTCCACTTTGTCTCTATCTTCTGCAGTGGTCGGGCACTGAGTCTGACTCAATTTCACACCTTGCAACACATGCAAGAACCCTTTCTTTGACTGATCCATTTTGAACTTCTTCAAAACTTTGTCAAGGTATGTGCTTTGTGAAAGTCCTATTAAGCGTCTAGATCTGTCTCTATAGATCTTGATGCCCAATATATAAGCAGCTTCACCGAGGTCTTTCATTGGAAAACTTTTATTCAAGTATCCTTTAATGCTATCCAGAAATTCTACATCATTTCCAATCAACAATATGTCATCCACATATAATATTAGAAATGCTAAAGAGCTCCAACTCACTTTCTTGTAAATAGATGCTTCTCTGAAAGTCTGTATAAAACCGTATGCTTTGATCACCTCATCAAAGCGTATATTCCAACTCCGAGATGCTTGCACCAGTCCATAGATGGATCGCTGGAGCTTGCACACTTTGTTAGCACCTTTAGGATAGAAAAAACCTTCTTGTTACATCATATACAACTCTTCTTTTAGAAATCCATTAAGGAATGCAGTTTTGACGTCCATTTGCCAGATTTCATAATCACAAAATGCGACAATTGCTAACATGATTCAGACAGATTTAAGCATCGCTACGAGTGAGAAAGTCTCATCATAGTCAAATCCTTGAACTTGTTGAAAACCTTTTGCGACAAGTCAAGCTTTGTAGACAGTAACATTACGATCAACGTCAGTCTTCTTCTTGACGATCCATTTATTCTCTATGGGTCACCGATCATCGGGAAAATCCACTAAAGTCCACACTTTGTTCTCATACATGGATCCTATATCAGATTTCATGGCCTCAAGCCATTTATCGGAATCTGGGCTCATCATAGCTTCTTCATAGTTCGTAGGTTCGCCATGGTCTAGTAACTTGGCTTCTAGAATAAGATTACCGTACCACTCTGGTGTCGATCATATTCTGGTTGACCTACGAGGTTCGCTAGTAACTTGATCTAAAGTTTCATGATCATCATCATTAGCTTCCTCTCTAGTTGGTGTAGGCATCACAAGAATGAATTTCTCTGATGAGCTACTTTCCAAACCGAGAGAAGGTACAATTACCTCATCAGTTCTACTTTCCTCCCACACACTTCTTCCGAGAGAAACTCCTTCTCTAGAAAGGTTCCATTCTTGGCAACAAAGATCTTGCCTTCGGATCTGTGGTAGAAGGTGTACCCAATTGTTTCCTTAGGGTATCCTATGAAGACGCACTTCTCTGATTTGGGTTTGAGCTTATCAGGCTGAAGCCTTTTGACATAACTGTCGCAACCCCAAACTTTAAGAAATGACAACTTATGTTTATTGCCAAACCACAGTTCATACGGCGTCGTCTCAACGGATTTAGACAGTGCCATATTTAACGTGAATGCAACTACATATAATGCATAACCCAAAAACAACAGTGGTAAATCGGTAAGAGGCATCATAGATCGCACCATATCTAATAAAGTACGGTTACGACGTTACGACACAACATTACGCTGTGGTGTTCGAGGTGGCGTGAGTTGTGAAATTATTCCACATTGATTTAAATGAACTCAAGTATTCGTCTTCGCGATCAGATCGTAGAAACTTTATTTTCTTGTTACCATGATTCTCCACTTCTCTCTGAAATTCTTTGAACTTTTCAAATGTTTCAGACTTGTGTCTCATTAAGTAGATATACCCATATCTGCTCAAATCATCTGTGAAGGTTAGAAAAAAAAGATACCTGCCGCGTGCCTCAACCCTCATCGGACCGCATACATCGATATGTATTATTTCTAGTAAGTCATTGGCTCGCTCCATTGTTCCGGAGAACGGAGTTTTAGTCATCTTGCCCATGAGGCACGGTTCACAAGTATCAAATGATTCATAATCAAGTGATTCCAAAAGTCTATCTGCATGGAATTTCTTCATCCTCTTTACACCAATATGACCTAAATGGTAGTGCCACAAATATGTTGCACTATCATTATCAACTTTGCATCTTTCGGCATCAATATTATGAATATGTGTATCACCACAATTGAGATTCAATAGAAATAGACCACTCGTCAAGGGTGCATGGCCATAAAAGATATTACTCATATAAAAAGAACAACCATTATTATCTGATTTAAATGAATAACTATCTCGCACTAAACACGATCCAGATATAATGTTCATGCTCAATGCTAGCACCAAATAACAATTATTCAGGTCTAAAACTAATCCCGAAGGAAGATGTAGACGTAGCGTGCCGATGGCGATCACATCGACCTTGGAACCATTCCCGATGCGCATCGTCACCTTGTCCTTAGCTAATCTTCGTTTACTCTGTAGCTCCTGTTTCGAGTTACAAATATGAGCAACCGAACCAGTATCAAATACCCAGGCGCTACTACGAGCATTAGTAAGGTACACATCAATAACATGTATATCAAATATACCTTTGTTCACTTTGCCATCCTTCTTATCCGTCAAATACTTGGGGCAGTTCCGCTTTCAGTAACCAGTCCCTTTGCAGTAGAAGCACCCAGTTTCAGGCTTGGGTCCAGCTTTGGGCTTCTTCCCGGGAGTGGCAACTTTCTTGCCATTCTTCTTGAAGTTCCCTATCTTTCCCTTGCTCTTTTTCTTGAAACTAGTGGTCTTGTTAACCATCAACACTTGATGCTCCTTCTTGATTTCTACCTCCGCAACTTTGAGCATTGCAAAGAGCTCGGGAATAGTCTTTTCCATCCCTTGCATATTATAGCTCATGACGAAGCCTTTATAGCTTGGTGGCAGTGATTGGAGAACTCTGCAATAACACTATCATCAGGAAGATTAACTACTAGCTGAGTCAAGTGATTGTGATATCCAGACATCCTGAGTATGTTTTCACTAACAAAACTGCTCTCCATCTTGCAGCTATAGAACTTGTTGGAGACTTCATATCTCTCAACTCAGGCATTTGCTTGAAATACTAACTTCAACTCTTGGAACATCTCATATGCTCCATGACATTCAAAATGTCTTTGAAGTCCTGATTCTAAGCCATAAAGCATGGCACATTGAACTATCGACTAGTCATCAGATTGAGCTTGCCAGACGTTCAAAACATCAGCATCTACTCCTGCAGCAGGCCTTTCACCTAGCGGTGCATCAAGGACATAATTCTTCTATGCAGCAATGAGGATAATCTTCAAGTTATGGACCCAGTCCGTGTAGTTGCTACCATCATGTTTCAACTTAGCTTTCTCTAGGAACGCATTAAAATTCAGGGGAACGGTAGCACGGGCCATTGATCTACAACGTAGATATGCAAATACTATCAGGACTAAGTTCATGATAAATTAAGTTCAATTAATCAAATTACTTAAGAACTCCCACTTAGATAGAAAACCCTCAAGTCATCTAAATGATAAGTGATCCAAATCAACTAAACCATGTCCGATCATCACGTGAGATGGAGTTGTCATCAATGGCGAACATCTCTATATTGATCATATCTACTATATGATTCACGTTCGACCTTTCAGTCTCCAGTGTTCTGAGGCCATGTCTGTACATGCTAGGCTCGTCAAGTTTAACCCGAGTATTCCGCATGTGCAAAGCTGTCTTGCACCCATTGTATGTGAACATAGAGCCTATCACACCCGATCATCACGTGATGTTTTAGCACGACGAACTATCGCAATGATGCATACTCAGGGAGAACACTTATACCTTGAAATTATAGTTAGGGGATCATCTTATAATGCTACCGCCGTACTAAGCAAAATAAGATGTAAAAAGATAAACATCACATGCAATCAAAATATGTGACATGATATGCCATCATAATCTTGTGCTTTTGATCTCCATCTCCAAAGCATCGTCATGATCTCCATTGTCACCATCTCGACACCTTGATCTCCATCATTGCGTCGTGGTCATCTCGCCAACTATTGCCTCTACAACTATCGCTACCGCATAGTGATAAAGTAGAACAATTACATGGTGCTTTCATTTCATACAATAAAGAGACAACCATAAGGCTCCTGCCGGTTGCCGATAACTTTTACAAAACATGATCATCTTATACAATAACGTATATCACATCATGTCTTGACAATATCAGGTCACAACATGCCCTGCAAAAACAAGTTAGACGTCCTCTACTTTGTTGTTGCATGTTTTACGTGGCTGCTATGGGCTTCTAGCAAGAACCGTTCTTACCTACGACACAAAAACCACAATGGTGATTTATCAAGTTTGTTGTTTTAACCTTCAACAAGGACCGACCGCAGTCAAATTTGATTCAACTAATGTAGGATAAATAGACACCCGCCAGCCACCTTTATGGAAAACTAGTTGCATGTTTGTCAGTGGAACCGGTCTCATGAACGTGGTCATGTAAGGTTGGTCCGGGCGGCTTCATTCAACAATACCGCTGAATCAAAATAAGACATTGGTGGTAAGCAGTATGACGATCACCGCCCACAACTCTTTGTGTTCTTCTCGTGCATATCATCTACGCATAGACCTGGATCGGATGCCAATATTGGGTAACATGGCATGCAATTTAAAAACATTCCTACGCTCACTGATGTTTTCTTGAACTACGTCGGTATTTCTCCAAAGAGGAAGCGATGATGCAGCACAAAAACAGTAGGTATTTCCCTCAGTGATGAGACCAAGGTTATCGAACCACTTGGAGAACCGCGCAACACAACGTAAACAGCCCCTGCACACAAATAACAAATAACAAATACTCGCAACCCGACGTGTTAATGGGGTTGTCAATCCCTTTTGGGTAACGGCGCCAGAAATTGGCACAGAGATGGGATATAGTAGTAATAGATTGGATAAATAGATCACAAATAAAGTAAAGTGCAGCAAAGTTTTTTTGTATTTTTGGTTTAATAGATATGAAAATGAAAGCAAATAAAATAGATCGCAAAGGCAAATATGTTATAGAAGAGACCCGGGGGCCGTAGGTTTCACTAGTGGCTTCTCTCGAGAAAAATAGCAAACGGTGGGAAAAAATTACTATTGGGCAATTGATAGAACTTCGAATACACATGGCAATATCCAGGCAATGATCATTATATAGGCATCACGTCCAAGATTAGTAGACCGACTCTTGCCTGCATCTACTACTATTACTCCACACATCGACTGCTATCTAGCATGCATCTAGTGTATTGTGTTCATGAAAAAACGGAGTAATGCAATAAGAACGATGACATGATGTAGACAAGATCTATTTATGTAGAAATAGACCCCATCTTGTTATCCCTAATAGCAACAATACATACGTGTTGTTTCCCCTTCTGTCACTGTGATCAAGGACCGTAAGATTGAACCCATCACAAAGCACCTCTTCCCATTGCAAGATAAATAGATCAAGTTGGCCAAACAAAACCCAAATATCAGAGAAGAAATACGAGGCTATAATAAATCATGCATATAATAGATTAAAAGAAGACTCAAATAAATTTCATGGATAAAAACATAGATCTGATCATAAACTCAAAGTTCATCGGATCCCAACAAACACACCGCAAAAATACTTACACCATATGGATCTCCAAGAGACCATTGTATTGAGAATCAGAGAGAGAGAGAGAGAGAGAGAGAGAGAGAGAGAGAGAGAGAGAGAGAGAGAGAGAGAGAGAGAGAAGCCATCTAGCTACTAACTACGGACCCGTAGGTCTACAAAGAACTACTCACGCATCATCGGAGAGGCACCAATGGACATGATGAACCCCTCCGTGATGGTGTCTAGATTGGATCTAGTGTTTCTGGAACTTGCGGCGGCTGGAATTGATTTTCGTCGACTCCCCTAGGGTTTCTAGATTATTGGGGGTATTTATAGAGCGAAGAGGCGGTGCAGGAGGCCACCGAGGTGGGCATAACCCACCTGGGCGCGCCTGGGCCCTCAGGTGCACCCTGGTGGGTTGTGCCCCCCTTGGGGAACCCCTCTGGTACTTCTTCGGCCCAACTTGTGTCTTCTGGTCCAGAAAAATCCACAAAAAGTTACGCTGCGTTTGGACTCCGTTTGGTATTGATTTCCTGCGATGTAAAAAACAAGCAGAACACAACAACTGACACTGGGCACTATGTCAATAGGTTAGTACCAAAAAATGATATACAATGATTATAAAATGATTGTAAAACATTCAAGAATGATAATATAACAACATGGAACAATAAAAAATTATAGATACGTTGGAGACATATCAGCATCCCCAAGCTTAATTCCTGCTCGTCCTCGAGTAGGTAAATGATAATAACAGAATTTTTGATGTGGAATGGTGCCTAACATGTTCATCACATATTTTTTTCTTTATAGCATGGACATTTGGAATTTTATATGGTTCAACGCAATACTCTAGTTTTGACATGAAGACTTTAATACTCAAGCATATCAACAAGCAACCATGTCTTTCAACATATCAACACTAAAGCAAGTTATCCCTAGCCCATTATGCTCAATCATTGATCCATTCATGAAACACACTTGAATACTAGCTATACTCAATGCTCAAGTAGGTTCATAGTGCCCTTAGTTGGTGCTTTATAAGAGAAGATGGAGACTCAAGTTCAAAAATAAAAATTGCATAAAGTAAAAGAAAGGCCCTTCGCGGATGGAAGTAGGGATTTGTAGAGGTGCCGGAGCTCAAAGCAAAAACTGAGAGATAAAAACATTTTGGGAGGCATACATTTCCCACTAACAAAAACGACTTAGAGTTACCAACACTTTCCATGCTAGATATATCATAGGCGGTTCCCAAACAGAAAATAAAGTTTATTCCTTTTTCCACCATACTTTCGCTTTCCATGGCTAACCCTATCGACCGGTGCCCTCCATACCAACACTTTCCTAGGAATTTATTATTTGATAACATAAAGTAAATTCATTTTTCATTTCTGGACTGGGCATCCCTAATACCTTTGCCGTACTCTCGTGCTATGACAAGTGAATAAACACTCATTGTGAGAACAACACATCTAGCATGGAAAACATCGACCACCCCTCACCGCCTCGCGAGCGGTGCAAGCACACAAAATAGAAATTTATTTTGTATATTAGAGATGGCACATGCAAATTTGCTTAGAACGACACAGAAATACCGCATGTAGGTAGGTATAGTGGACTCATGAGGCAAAACTAGTTTAAAGGGTTTTGGATGCACAAGTAGTGATCATACTTAGTGCAAAATGAAGGCTAGCAAAATGTGTGAGAAGCATCCAACCAAGAAACGAAAAATCTCGTACCCAAGCATCAAGCATAAGTAACATCGAATAATGCACCACAAGTAGGATATAATTTCATTGCATAACTATTGACTTTAGTGCTTTCATAGGGAATCACAAATCTTAACACCAATATTCTTACTAAAGCATAATTACTTATCAACATGACTCACATATCATATCGTCATATCTCCAAACCATTACTAAGAACCAAGTTTATTTTTTCCAATGATCTTCATGGAAATTTTTATTATATCCTTCTTGGATATCTATCACTTTGGGATTAGTTTCATATGTTGCTTTTAATAAGCTCAAACAAATTTAAGTGAAAAACATGAGCCTAATAATTCTTTCTCGCAGAATAATCTAAGTGAAGCAAGAGATAATTTCTTAAATTTTTTACTAACTCCCAAATAAATCTAAGTGAAGCATGAGATAATTTCTTCAAAAGTAATAAAGCACACCGTGCTCAAAAAGATATAAGTGAAGCACTAGAGCAATTCCATGGCTCTAAAATGTAAGTGAAGCATAGTAGCAAGCATAGCATAATTTTTGGCTCTCACAAAAAGGTATGTCCAGCAAGGATTTAAGACTTAAAAACACAAAGCAAAACAAGTAAAAATTCATATCATACAAGACACTTCAAACAAAACTCATAATATGTGGCGAATAAAACTATTGCTCCAAGTAAAATACCGATGGTTGTTAGAAGAAAGAGGGGATGCCACTTGGGGGCATCCCCAAGCTTAGTTGCTTGATACTTCTTGAATATTATCTTGGGATGCCTCGGGCATCCCCAAGCTTAGCCTTTTGCTAATCCTTATTCCTCCATCCATCATAATATCACCCAAAACTTGAAACTTCAATCACATAAAACTCAACAAAACCTTCGTGAGATCCGTTAATATAAGAAAGCAAACCACTACTATAAGTACTGTTGAAAACCCATTCATATTTTATTTTTGCATTATATATACTGTATTCCAACTTTTCTATGGTAAAAACTCTTCAAAGAAAACCATAGAATCATCAAAACAAGCACACAACGCAAAGAAAATGGAATCTGTCAAAAACAGAACAATATGTAGCAATCTGACTAGTTCGAATACTTTTGTAACTCCAAAAATTCTGCAAAATTAGGACGACATGAATAATTTGTTTATTAATCTTCTGAGAAAATAATCAACTCAAAATCTTGGCTCTGTTAAAAATGAAAAATAATTTTGTGAGTGCAAAAGTTTCTGTTTTTAGCAAGATCAAATCAACTCTCGCCCAAATCATCCCAAAGGACTTGCTTGGCACAAACACTAATTTAAACCACAAAACACATCTAATCAGAGGCATAATTGGTTTTTTATTGAAAACAGCAAGAAAACCAAAAAACAAAAAGATACAAGTTGGGTTGCCTCCCAACGAGCGCTATCGTTTTACGCCCCTAGATAGGCATAACGCGAAGGATCTAAGTGTTGTCATCTTTAGCCTTGTTTTCCTTGGAAGTATTTTTGTCAGGGGATTTGCAAATAAAACATAAAAAACATTATCCATGGAAACCTTAGCACTATCAAGTTGCTTTTTATCATAACCCTTTTGATTTCGGTAGCAATCCAAGAATAGTGTTGATTAACATCATTGACAACTTGTTGGATCATGTCTAAAACATGGACTTGCTTTTTAAGATTCTCATCAAAGATATGGTTATCCCCAAGCAAATGTCTCAACACATAATCACTATTATAAAGAATTTCATCAATCACGGGTTTGTCACGATTCATACCATAAAAATCAAAGATTTCCCTAGCTTCCCATATTATGTAGTCAAATTCATTCATCAGAACAAGAGTGGCTAACTTTTTAGCTTTAGGATTCTTTATAATGGGCAACTCATAGAACAATCTTTGCAAGGTAGGATGAGTAAGGATAATTTTTGTTTCCAGTCTCAGAACTGGTGACGAAATAGCTTCCGCATAAGATTTAGTCTTCTTATGTATAGGAGCATCATCAAGACTTAATTTTCCAACAGAATCAAAAAATTCTTGGATATGTTCTTTTCCCATAAAATTCCCTTGCCCCAAGACAAAAGTTTTGGCATCTAGATTACCCGTACGCTCCATTTTAGGAGTTAGACCATCATCTGTTTCTGCCATACCAAAATCACTCATGGTGACTTAACAACAAGATTGCACTCAAAAACAGATCTGACGAGAAAACGGCGAAAAAGAGGGAGAATAAAACTACAAATTTTTGTGAAGTGGGGGAGAGGAAAACGAGAGGCAAATGGAAAATAATGTAAATTGCAAGGAGATGAGATTTGTGAGAGGAACCTAGTTTATGTTGATGATTTCTCCCCGGCAACGGCGCCAGAAATTGGCGAGTTGTTGGGAGACTATCTTGACTTGATCCTCCCTAGCAACGACGCCAGAAATTCCTTTTGATGTTTGCTTGAACTACGTCGATATTTACCCAAAGAGGAAGGGATGATGGAGCAAAACAACAGTATATTTACCTCAATGATGAGACCAAGGTAATCGAATCAGTACGATAACCACACAACACAATGTAAACAACCCCTGCACACAAATAACAAATACTCGCAACCCGACATGTTAAAGGGGTTGTTAACCCCTTTCGGGTAACGACGCCAGAAATTGTCCCGGAGACGGGATATAGTTGTAATAGATTAAATAAATAGATCACAAATAAAATAAAGTGCAGCAAAGTATTTGTACTTTTTGTTTAATAGATTTGAAAATAAAAGCAAATAAAATAGACCGCGAAGGCAAATATATTAAAGAAGAGACCAGGGGGTCGTAGGTATCACTAGTGGCTTCTCTCGAGAAAAATAGCAAATGGTGGGAAAACAATTACTGTTGGGCAATTGATAGAACTTCAAATACTCATGATGATATCTAGGCAATGATCATTTTATAGGCATCACGTTCAAGATTAGTAGACCGACTCCTGCCTGCATCTACTACTATTACTCCACACATCGACCGCTATCCAGCATGCATCTAGTGTATTAAGTTCATGGAAAAATGGAGTAATGCAATGAGAACAATGACATGATGTAGACAAGACCTATTTATGTAGAAATAGACCCCATCTTGTTATCCTTAATAGCAACGATACATACGTGTCGTTTCCCCTTCTATCACTGGGATCAAGCAATGTAAGATCGAACCCATCACAAAGCACCTCTTCCCATTGCAAGATAAATAGATCAAGTTGGCCAAACAAAACCTGTCCTGGAATTGTCACGACAGATGTCCTAGTGTAAGGACTTTGTTATGGAGCCATCACAACTAGGTTAGCTTAAAGGGGTTAAACGGGACAAAGGACACATGAGTTTATACTAGTTCGACCCCTTGCGGTGAAGGTAAAGGCCTAATCCAGTTTGAGGTGGTATTGCTTATGTCTCGATTGCCAGGGAGCGATTCCGCTTAACCTAGCTTTCGATCTCTTCTTTCCTGCCCTGAACCGCTGCCGGTCATCCCTTTATATACACAGGTTGACGCCCAGCGGCTCAAGGAGTCCCGAGCTGGCTCATAGACAACGTGTCCGGCTCGGTGACTAAATATACTTTCCTTATAATATAAGTCATACACATATGGCGGTTTACCCATATGGGCCTTAATTGCCCTTGGGCTTTAGGCCCTTTCTTCATGAACCACCATCTTCGACATCCTCATGGGCTTTGTATTGATGAACCGCCATAGGTATAACCCGGCCCCTCCTGGGCGGGGTCATACCCAATAGTCATATCCCCAATATTTGGCCCCAGATTGATTTGAACTTGTTCATGTCAATCTTCAACACTTAGAAAAATCCCTCCTTCTTTATACTTGCGAGATCTCATAACCCGCCAAGACGTCATCTCCTGCGATTGTGGTAACTCGCCGTGACGTCACCTGTCATTAATATTACACAATACCCAATATATCTTAACATATCCTTATCTTTAATAACCATCTCGAAAATTGAGGTGCCCGAGCGGCTGGATAATCATTCTTTGGCCTCCTCGTTTTTCGTGCCCATCTGTTACCCTTCTCCTTATAAATAGGGTCAAATAGCCCTCCTTTCATTTTCCCCTCTTTTCCTTCTCGTCTTCCACCTCTCTCCGCGATGCATCTGCACGCCTGAGCTCTGCCACCGCCGCGAAGCTCATCGTCTTCCTCGACCTTGGCCACTGCATCGACCTGAACAGGACCAGAGAAATTGCAGCGCCTCTTCATTGCTCATCTGATCTAGTAAGCACCTTATCTTTTCCACCATAGATCTCCATTAGGGTTTCTACAGTTCTTACGAGTTCATCATCGTTCTTCATCACGCTTCTGTTTAATCCTTACTTTGATCAAAAAATGACCCTTAAAATCTGCAGAACCTGTTTCTATCCTTCGTCTTGATCACTGAACAGACCTTTTAGATGCAGAAAACTCACCCATGTGCTAGTTCCTCTGCTACTGCAATATTTAGGTTTTGATTTATTTTCTTTTTCCACACAGCGCTAGATCCAAATCACCTACTCCAGTCTGTAAAACCTGTTTATTCAACGCCTTAGCAGATTTCACTCTTGATAAATATCAATCTGGTTGTGGTGGCTTACATCACCGGCTATCACTAGCCATATATCATTAGGCCCCCTTAAGCCGCCACTTTAAATATATACTGTAACATTTTTCTTCCGGCTTAATGAATCAACTTAAACCGGCTTCTCATTAGGTCTTTTTAGGCTTCTTTCTTCACAATGCCGCTGAAGACAGTTACTTCATGTAATTGGGTTCCCTCCATCGTCACTAAGAACACACTCGAAGACTTCGTCAAAACTGGCTATTTACCAGCAAAAAATGTCATGCATTGGCGCGCCCCCAATCCAGAAGAAGAAAGACCTTAGCCAAAGGATGATGGGGTCATTGTTTTTACAGATCACATGAATCGGGGCTTCTCACCGCCCGGTTCTAAATTTTTTCGAGATGTTCTGCACTTCTTTCAGCTTCATCCTCAAGACATCGGACCCAATTCCGCGTCAAACATCTGCAACTTTCAAGTTTTCTGCAAAGTATACCTTCAAGAGGAGCCCAATGTTGAACTGTTTAGGGAATATTTTTATTTGAACCGCCAAAATGAGTTTACGAATGGACCCAGCTTGGAACTTGGCGGAATCTCAATTCAACGAAGAAGAGATGCTATCTTCCCCTATGCTTGCTTGCCGAGTCACCCCAAAGATTGGAACCAGGCATGGTTTTATTGCAAAGATACCTCTGTGGCTGACGAGAATCCACTACCAGGCTATCATGTCCAGTGTGTTGATCCAAATGTAACGCCCCGAGACCGATGCGCCAGGTGTCTTCCAGTTATTCATCGTCATTGCCTTGTCATTCGCTTGCGTGTTGCACCTTGCCATGTCATCATCTGCATTTTATCTACATGTTTTTCAAAACTTGCATCCATTCGGGTTCCCCCGGTTCTCTCCTTGTCTGTTCTGAGCACAAACACACTCGCACGCGCCCCTCGCACCTCCCAATTCTTGTTTTGTGAGCCACTAAAAAAAGTTTTGGAAATGGGCCGTGAGTTTCCGAGTGGCCTTGGTATATCACCGGTAGACCGCCCGTCAAATTTCATTCCATTTGGAGGTCGTTTGATGCCCCAACGGCTAACCGAGTTAACCAAAACCCCCTCTCTCTTTGCAGCACAACACCCCTTCACAACAGCCCACTAGCCCATCTAACTACCCTCCATGCTCTCCTCCATTCGATCACGATCATGTGGGCGAAAGCTGCACCCCATTTGGACTCTCCTAGCTCCCTCTACCTATAAATAGGTCCTCCCCCTCCAAATTCACGGATGAAACCCTAGCCACCTTCCCTCCATGCCGTCGGACATGTCCGTTCCTGCCGGACGAAACCGCGCTGCCGCCCCGAGCCACTCTCCATCTGCCACGTGGCGCTCCACCACCGCCCACCTCCGCGGCCTGCCAAGCCCATCGTGGGCCCGCGCGAGCCCGCAGTCGACCGCCCGAGCTCCCCGCCGCTTCGCGCCTCCAGCCCAGCCGCCTCCGTGCCATCCGCCGCTGCCCGTCGCGGACCCGCCACCGAAGGACCTCGAGCCGTCCTCGGTGAGTGCACCTCGCCGCCGACCCCTTTGTCGCGCCCGCGCCGCCAAGGCTTCGACCTCCGCCGCCCGCGCTCGCCTCTGAGCACCGCCTGCCGCTGCCCAACGCGGCCTCACCCTGCCGGATCAGCACACCTGCCCCCCGCTGTTGACCGGGAGCTCGCCGCCCCTCGCCTCCCAGTGCCGCCGCCGGATCTCCTCCGGCCAGATCCGGGCAGGCGCGCCCGGATCCACCTCGCCCCCTTGGCGGCCTCCTCCAGCTTCGCCGCGCCGGCGTCTCGTCGCCGGCAGGAGCTTGCCGGAGCCGTCGTCACCGGATCCACCAACATGTCCATCCAAACGCCCCCGTCGTCCCGGGTCCATCCCGTCCCGTTTCGCCCGAGGTCAAATTTTTCACCAAGTCCCCGTGTTTTTCAACATTACATGTGCATGTGTGACCTGCTGCAACTTGATGCTCGATGCTCCGTTTTGCATGCATAATATGTCGAAATGTTCATCTCAGAGTGATCTTCATGATGGAGTAGTTTGCATTCATGTTACTATTAATCTTGATGCCTTAATCTTCGTTGCAAAACTGCTATGTGATATAAACTGCTGGAAACTACTGCATGTTAACATTAGGTATGCATCTTGTGAGTGCTATAACATTGTCTCTGTTGATGCTATGGTGATGATCTTGATACGCGCATGTTCTGCTCTTCATGCTCTGCAAGTTGGTGTGCTTTGTATTCATGTTAGGGTGCATCTTGATATATTAATCTCTGTTGCAAAAGTGCATGCTGATGTTAACTGCTGAAAAACTGCTATAGCTTGCTGATTTGTCATTTTTGTTGCATTTTGCGTGTATATCCTATGAGAATGATGTCTACATGTTTTAGGAGCATTTGCATGCCATATTTATGGTGGTGCCATTAATGTATTTTTATGTGCCCTGTAGTGAGTGCATCAAGCTTGTGAAGTGGGCTACTTGCTATTAATGTTCTGTCAATGCTGAATCTCTAATATCATGATGCCATGTTTGCTTGATGCTACCAATTAATACATGCATAATCTGGAGATGCTTAGTTGACATGTTTTGTTGTGTATGTTATGCTATATCATTCCATTCCTTTTGATTCCCTATATATGTCCTGTAGCATCATTTTCATTGCCGTGAACATGCCTACATAGTGCTCCAGATTTCTGTTAACTTCACGATGCCTTGTTGTGAGCTTGGTATTGAGTGATCCATGCATCTTCAGGAGATGCTCCAATTACATGTTTTGAAGTATGATATGAGCACTTAGTTCACATGCCATGGTTGTTAATGTTTGATGTCATATGCCTCGTTTTCATGCTTGCAAACATGCTATCATAATGTTATTGTTTTACACTTGCTGAAACTGTTTTAACATTCAATCTTGTCTTGTTGGTTTCCACTAATACATGAGCCATATGTATATGATGCCATGATGTTATTTGCTATTTGTTATGTGTAAATTGATGCCATGCCCCTTGTTGCTATATAAACTTGCTGTAGCTTGTCTCTTTCTTGCTCTCAAGTTGCTATCATATTAACTCTACTCATGCATATGCTCCTGTGTTATAAAGTTGCTTTTTTGCATTGATCATATTGGTTTAAACTTGATGCCTATGAACCTGAACGTTAATGATATTTGAAGTATGTTATCTTTACATGAAGTGCATGTCAAGTTTGTGCTCATATGATTCCTGTAGCATGTTGTTTTGATGTTTGCAAAGTGCCTACTTGCTGTTTTGGGCAGATTGTTGTTATATCTTGTTTGGAGTGTGTGTTGCACCGTTGCTCCATTTGAGCATTCTCTATATGAAACTTGCTTAGAATTGCATCTATTTTCATATTATCATCTTGCATCCTTGCTTTGAGGTGTTTGCTTGATGTTTGGATGCAGTTTGCATCAATGCCATGTTTAACTTGTGTTGTTCATATCTTCTAGGCTGTAGCTCCGAATTAAATGAATTTTATATGTAACTTGACTAGAATTTCACGTAGATCATCATGGTGCTCTTTAACTTGGTGTTTAATAACTTCAACTTAATGTTTGTTCAGATCTGGACCAATTTCAAAATTTGCATATGAGGGCTTACCGAATTTGTTATATGTTGTTTCCGGCCTCATGTAAACTTCCTTTGACGTGTTGTTCTTGTTTGCATCATCTCTTGCCATGAGTAGCATCATATAGCCTTGTAATGCATCATACTTGGTTGAGAATCATGTCATGTTTATGTGTTGTGTGTTTACCATGTTGTTTGCTTCTTTCCGGTTGTGCTTCTTCTTGATAGTTCCTGTTTTGTTACAATCGTGAGAATTCGTTCGACTACGCTTGGTTCATCTTCACCCGTTCGTCTTCTTCATGGACTCGTTCTTCTTCCTAGCGGGATTTAAGGCAAGATGACCATTACCTTGGATCTCACTACTATCATTACTATGCTAGTTGCTTCATTTTATCGCTATGCTGCACTACCTATAACTTGCTTATCAAGCCTCCCAAATTGCCATGTCAGCCTCTAACCTTTTCACCCTTCCTAGCAAACCATTGTTTGGCTATGTTACCGCTTTTTCTCAGCCCCTCTTATAGCGTTGTTAGTTGCAGGTGAAGTTGAAGATTGCTCCATGTTGGAACATGTTTATGTTGGGATATCACAATATCTCTTACTTAATTAATGCATCTATATACTTGGTAAAGGGTGGAAGGCTCGTACTTATGCCTGGTGTTTTGTTCCACTCTTGCCGCCCTAGTTTCCGTCATACCGGTGTTATGTTCCTTGATTTTGCGTCCCTAACACGGTGTGGGTTTATGGGCCCCTCTTGACAGTTCGCTTTGAATAAAAATCTTCCAGCAAGGCCCAACTTTGGTTTTAACATTTGCCATAATAATACTTGAAGTAAATAATTAATTGGCATAGGGAGTCATGAACCCGAGGATTTTTCTACATAGCAGGGAGGGCCAGCGCTGATGGTGTTGGTCCCAAACGGGCAGACTTCAGGGCCACCACAGGGCAACCCGAGGATCTGGTTTTACTCGTAGGCTGACCTATCCGGACATGGCCTGAGACGAGATACGCGTGGCTACTATAAGGGTGTCTACACGCCAGGAGGCTTTGCTGGATTAGTTTTACCATTGTCGAAATGTCTTGTGCACTGGGATCTCGAGTCTGATCGGATGTCCCGCGATGGAGGATTGTCTTCGCGGATCATGAACTTATAATGGGCTAAGTTGGGACACCCTTGCAGGGTTTAAACTTTCGAAAGTCGTGCCCGCGGTTACGTGGCAGCTAGGAATTTTTAATGTCCCATTGTAGAGAACTTGTCACCAAATTCGAATTAAAATACACCAACCGTGTGTGTAATCGTGATGGTCTCTTTTCGGGTGAGTTCGAGAAGAGAACACGATGGGGTTATGATTTGAACGTAAGTAGTTCAGGATCACTTTTTGATCATTACTAGTTTGCGAACGTTTGCGTAGCTTCTCATCTTATTCTTGTACTCGTAAGTTAGCCACCATATCATGCTTAGTCGCTTGCTGTAGCCTCACCACTTATCCATTCCATACCCATTAAGCTTTGCTAGTCTTGATACCCGTGGTAATGGGATTGCTGAGTCCTCGTGGCTCACAGATTACTACAACAACAGTTGCAGGTACAGGTAATGCGATGATCATGACGTGAGAGTGATGCTTGCTTGCTTTGAGTTCTTCTTCTGCTTCGTCGTTCAGGGGGTTGGTTCCTGGTCGGTAGCCTGGGCTAGCAGGGTGGATGTCATTGAGTTTCTGTTTGTGTTTCATCCGTAGTCGGATGTTGCTCTTATGTATGATGTTGTTGTATTCATGTGGCATTGTATGCCTCTTGTATGTATCCCCAACTATTATGTAATGGTACGTTGTAATGATATCCACCTTGCAAAAGCGTCTCCAATATGCGCTTCTATCCTTGGTGGGACCTCTGGGTTCCTTTAGGATAGGGTCGCATATTGGGCGTGACAAGTTGGTATAAGAGCCTCGTCCGACCATAGGATCCCCCCTTGATTTTTCTTAGTTTGGCCGTTAGAAAACTGATTTCGGAGTCTAGTTATATCGGAGAGTAGGAATTCTTTTTACTCCTTTGCCCCTTCGTCGCTCTGGTGAGGAATCTTGACGTAGGTGTTTTGAATTACTCCTCTTCCCTTCAAATTTTCCTTAGGATCACGCGGTTAGTTTTTTTCATTCGTTGGTTCTCAGCTCTTTTCATCTGGCAGACGTCTCCTCGAGTTGACTCGATCCTCTTCATCCTTGCATGATCAGTCCTCAGTTCCTTCTCAACGATGTTGTTTCCTCGTTCAAAGTTGCCTTTTCTTTTTCCCACCCGCCCACCCGTTTTCTTTTCGGAGCCGGAGTCTGTAGTCGAGTATCCATCCTACTCGTGCGAAGTCTTTGCATTCTTTCCTCAGATATTTCAACCGGTGTTTTCTCTTCAAGGTATTCGTCGGTCCCCCGTTCCAAGTTGCCTTTGTTTTCCCTCCCTCCCACCCTCTTCTTCCCGGAGCCTGAGTCTCTTTCGAGCATCAAATTCATTTGTGTGGAGCCTCTTCAGTCTTTCCTCAATTATTTCAACCGGTGAATTCTCGTCTCGTTTGATATTCTTCATCTCCTTTTCTTCTCCGGTGGACTCAATTCAAGTATTCAGTGTTGTTCATATTCTTGTTCGTCTGTATTCAATTAATTCGAGGTTGTCACCTCATTCAAATATTTCAACTGTTCTGGTGCATCATATATCTCTTCAACAATCCTTTTTCAACGGTGTTTTCTCCTCAGTGGGCCCATAGGTCTTTTCCCAGGATCTTACCTGACTCTTCTAATTTCCCAAAGTTGTTGCCAAATTCTTTTTAAGGTATGATGTTAGTATGGATTCCATTAGTCATATGCCTTCCCCAAGATCAATTTCAAATTCTTTTCTTTGCTGGCTCAACCTTCACTCTTTTCATTCTTCCGGAGTGTCTCAACAATTTTGGGTGGTGTTCCTCGTCGTCATTCTCAACTTTTGATGATCAAAGAAAAGTTTTTCCTCTAAATCTTGCCCGTGCTCTCGAAGATTCATGGTTGTCATGTTATCATCTCGAAGTATTCCATTTGTCAGATATTCTCTTCTTGCCAATTCGGAGTATGTCAGGAGTTGCTTTTCCGTTTCTTTTCACCGGAGGACTTCATTCCAGAAGAATTCTTCGTCCTCACATTCTAGCTATCGTTATCCAATTATCCCGGCGCATCTGTCAAGTATTCTTTAATCAGCTAGCTATCTCTTCGTTCTTTTGCATCTAAATCCCCTCAAGCATATTTGTTCCTCTAATTCTTCCCGGTGATTCATTCTCTTTCATTAGCCATTTTCGAATTCTTATGGTGGTTCCTTCCATTTTCAGCCGGAGTGCTGCCGGAATTCTTTCATTCTTATTCCTTTTTCTACCTTGTTCTAACCGGAGCGGTTTCAGAGTCTATCTTATTCCATGAGCTTTCAATTCTCGTCATATTCGTCGTTCCTCTTTTCTACCCAAGTGCTCTTGAGCTTTTTCATCTTCTCTCTTGCGGTTTTGTTTCACCTCTTCCGCTTTCTCTTCCGTCTCGTTCCTAAGATCTTGAGATGAGATCTCTTGTTAGTGGAGGAGAGTAATAACGCCCCAAGACCAATGCGCCAGGTGTCTTCCAGTTATTCGCCGTCATTGCCTTGTCATTCGCTTGCATGTTGCACTTTGCCATGTCATCATCTGCATTTCATCTACATCTTTTTCAAAATTTGCATCCGTTCAGGTTCCCCGGTTCTCTCCTTGTTCGTTCTGAGCAAAGACACACTCACACACGCCCGTCGCACCTCCCAGTTCTTGTTTTGTGAGCCACTGAAAAACATTCTTGAAATGGGCCGAGATTTGTTGAGTGGCCTTGGTATATGACCGGTAGACCTCCCGTCAAATTTCGTTCCATTTGGAGGTCGTTTGATACCCCAACGGTTAACCGAGTTAACCGAAACCCCCTCTCTCTTTGCAGCCCAGCACCCCTTCACAACAGCCCACTAGCCCATCTAACTCCCCTCCATGCTCTCCACCGTTCGATCACGATTGTGTGGGCGAAAGCCGCACCCCATTTGGACTCTCCTAGCTCCCTCTACCTATAAATAGGTCCTCCCCATCCAAATTCACGGATGAAACCCTAGCCACCTTCCCTCCATGCCACTGGACATGTCCGTTCCTGCCAGACGAAACAACGCCGCCGCCCCGAGCCACTGTCCGTCCGCCATGTGGCGCTCCATGCCACCGCCCACCGCCGCAGCCCGCCAGGCCCATCGCAGGCCCGAGCGAGCCCGCAGCCGGCCGGCCACCCGAGCTCCTCGCCGCCTCGTGCCTCCAGCCCCGCCGCCTCCACGCCGTCCGCCGCAGCCCATCGCTAGACCAGCCACTGGAGGACCTCGCCGCCGTCCTCCGGCGACCCCGCCTGTGCGCTCCTAAACGGGCCCTCCCACATGGGAGAGAGCTTGTGCAGACCCTCCCTGGAGAGCACCCGCCTCAGGAAGAGGTCGCCCACCTCTAATTTCCGAGAGCGGACGCTGCGGCAGTGGTACCGCCACAGCGCCTGCTGATACCTCGCCGCCCGGAGCAAGGCTTGACGGCGGCGTTCCTCCCCCAGCACGAGATCCATCCCCCGCATGGCGTCCTACCGCGTTTCATCGAATGCCAGGACCCGCGTGGAGCGATGCTTGACCTCATGAGGGAGAGCCACCTCTGCTACGTAGATGAGGAAGAATGGCGTCTCTCTTGTTGGCTTGGTCGCAGTGGTGTGAATGGACCATAGCATGGATTGCAGCTCGTCGAGCCAGCCCCTGCCATAGGCCTCAATCTTCTTCTTTAAGGTCAGGGTCTTAAGGCCCCTCAGGACTTCCGCATTGGCCGTCTCGACCTGGCCATTGCTCCGTGGGTGTGCTACTGAGGCGCAACAGATATGCATTCCAAGGTTAGCACAGTATGTTCTGAAAAGGTTGCTGGTGAACTACGAGTTGTTGTCGGAGATGATGTGGTTGGGGACCCCAAACCGGCTTATGATTCCCTTGATGAACTTGACGGCCGATCCAGATGGGATGGTGCGCATGGCCTCTACCTCCTCCCACTTGGTGAACTTGTCGATGGCGACATAGAGGTATCGGTAGCCCCCTGGTGCCCGAGGGAACGGTCCTAAGATGTCCAGCCCCCAGACCATGAACAGCCACGTGAGCGGGATTGTCTGGAGGCCCTGCGCGGGCTGGTGGATCTGCTTGGCGTGAAACTGGCATGCTTCACAGGAGCGCACCAGCTCTGTAGCATCGTTGAGCACGATGGACCAGTAGAAGTTGCTGCGGAATGCCTTGCCCCCCAGAGTGCGCGATGAGGAATGATACCCGCAGTCCCCATCGTGTATGTCCGCTAGCACCTCGAGCCTGTTCCCTGGAGATGCACCGCAACGAAACGTCATTGGGCCTCTTGCAATATAACTCACCATCCTTGAAGCAGTACGCGGCGGGCTGACGGGCCACGTGCTCGGCGTCCTCCTCCTTCTCTGGCAAGGTGCCTTGAAGCAAGTACGCCTTAAACTCTTCGGTACAACATTCTTCCTAAAGCTCGAGCACGCCATACTTGGACTGGATGCCCGCTACGCCATTCGCATGGGTTATGCTGTTCGCCTTGTCCGCGTCCTGCTCGATGCCAACGCGCTGGTCGCTAGCCTCGACGGCCTCCTTGGCCCAGGTGTCCACCTGGGGGCAGCAGAGGAACATGGCCGTCGCATCTCAAGCTAGTGTTCTCTGATGAAATAGCCAACTTGGAGCTCGAGATCGCGCTCCATATGTACCGC
The DNA here is from genome assembly GCA_021437245.1 of Aegilops speltoides. Classification (NCBI taxonomy): domain Eukaryota; kingdom Viridiplantae; phylum Streptophyta; class Magnoliopsida; order Poales; family Poaceae; genus Aegilops; species Aegilops speltoides. The sequence continues at coordinate 246,111,061 of CM038142.1, read as the reverse complement.
GAGTGTGACATCTGCTTGGACGAATGCCTGCACGAGTTCAGGCAGAGCCAAGAGCTACCACAGGCAAGGGTTTCTGGTTATAGACGCATTTATTTTGTTGACTCATTCCAATGTGGAGCACTATGTATTCACAACAATCATAATATTGCTCTATTTATTGCTCTATCTCAATGTATGTACTCTGTTTATGTTCTTATGTGTTCTGTTTCAATGTGTGTACTCCCTGGTGCGCGGCGTCTTCCCAGTGGGGAGGCAGTACTCCGCCTCCTCCGCCTCACAGCGCTTAATGTACCGATCTGCCTCTTGCTGGAGGATGAGCGCGAACGATCTTGCCATTTTGTTCGGCGCCCACCAGAGCTCCTCGTCGGTGGAACACTTGAGCTTATCGGCCCACCTTCATGCAGCGATGAGGCGCCTAGCGCCTTTGACCTTCCCTGCGAAGTACCCGTCTTTGTACACCTCCTCCACACGACTACGCACCCGCCCCCAAAGCTCCACTGCCTCATTTTCTAGGTGGCCTCATGGGCCTCACAGGCCGCCTGGTACTTGGCTTCCTCCTCCACCATCTCCTTCTTGAATGCCACTTGCCTGGTTTTCTCAGGCGGCGACAATGATTTCCATAGACAAATATTCTATTGGCCACGAAATCACTCCAAAGTTGGGGGAAGGGGTCTGGCGCAACCCCGTCCGGCGGCCCGTAGGGGTCCTCCTCGTCGCTGCTCTTCGACTAAACGTCCTCGGGGGGCGGCTCCTCCTTGTCGGCGCGTGGGCAAATTGGCGGCGCCATAGCAGAGATTTGTGTGTGTGTGAGAGAGAGCGTGCGAGCGAGGGGAAGATGTAAATGAGAATGCAGGAGGGACGATGTGAGCAAGGTAGTATTTATTGGCGCCTAGAATCTAGATTGACGGGAACAGTACACACGCTGGTCGCCGGAACTTACGAGTACTATAGTTTAAATTGCACTCGATTCCCGCAGCAAAAGCTGTGTGTGAACTTAATAGCTGACGCTTTCCAATACAGAACGCCTGATTAATAACCCGCGCCACTCACCTTTGAAACCTCGCGGCGCAAAATAGAGTACCAATTGTGTGGGGCCTAGTTGTCTTGCCAGATATTTACATTTTCTTTCCTCATATAAGGGACGAATGCTTATTTTGTGTTACCACGACAGTCCATGCATGTGTCCAAGCCGTGACACCAATATGTTTGATAATTCCTTCCAATTTACAACACATCGAATTAACTCTCACACAACAAGTACACAAATATGATTTTTGAAACCGTTATGGTTAGCTGTTGCATGTACATGTAGTTCAAATTTCAATTACGATCATTAAATGGCTAGAAAATCACTTACATGTCTTAAAAAGGTGAAATGACCCCTGGAATTTTCAAAATTTTGACATGACAGTTGTATTAGTGCACGGTAACTATAGAAAAATTTGAAGGCCATAAGAGGAAGCTATCGCCGGTTCGTCATCAAACATGCATTGTGCCCTCTCGGAACCAAGCCCCTTCTAGTGAGTTGTTCCTGTTTGTGAGGGGTGTGTGTCCAAACTTTCGTCAAACAAGCCAATTTTTTACCACAGCATCGTGGTGCCATGCCATTATGTCAAGCAAGGTTTCATGTGTTTCTGATCATTGTTAATTTTTTTGGAATTTAAAGGCCATGGCATGCACTCAATGCTTTGTGTCCAAGCCATGACACCAATATGTTTGAGAGTTCCTTCCAATTTACTGCACATGGAATTAAATCGCACACAAGTACAAAAACATGATTTTTGAAAACCGTTATGGTTAGTTGTTGCATGTACATGTAGTTCAAATTTGAATTACCGTCATAAAATGGCTAGAAAACCACTTAAATGTCTTTGTTGGCGTTCTAGGAACCATGGTACCAGACTTGCTTTCCTGTGGCCCACGGCGTGGCTCCATCAGTGGCCTGGTATGGCCCATCTTCAGCATCGACAAGTCAAGACCCTCGCAAGGGGCAAAGCCTCGTGAGGTGGGCGACACCAAGTCCTCCGGAAGGAGCGGCCTCCCCAGGCGGCCTCCTAACGAGCAGAGATTCCTACACAAGCACTTGCCTTATGAGGTGGAGGTGACGCCAGCCATGACGACCAAGGCAAGGCGCGCGCCAGCGGGCGCCGAGTGGCAGGTTTCCTCTTTGGTTCTAAGGAGGCAAGCGCAGGCGTAGGGTCTCAAGGAATCAACTAAAGGTTACTGTTTGCATGCAACAAGACCAAGACCACCAGGACGGCAAGACGGTGTCACCGCCGAGCCCACCACGATGTTACGACCAGAAGCTTTGCACGTGAAGACCACCTTTCGTCAGGATAAGATGTACTACTTGTCTCCATTCAAAATTGGCCACTGTGGGATTCCTTCCTGCCTAAGTTTTGGGGAAGAGGACCGAGGCCACTATAAATACAGCTTAGCCACCACCGTAGAAAGGGAGAGCTCCCAGAAGCTACCACAAGCACAAGAACAAGCCTCCTGAGGTTATTCTTCCCCCTATACTAGTTCATCCTCAGCCCCCGCGAGGCTAATCCACCACAAAGGAGTAAGGTTTTACACAGCAAGGTGGCCTGAACCTATGTAAACCGTTATCTCCATTTCCTTTCCTGTTCATCGAGCTAGGCCGTGAGAGCAGCAAGCTAGCTGGCTGGAGAGGTTGAATTCTTCGCACATGCCCCAGAGTTTGAACCTTTCTTGGGTCCGTGGAGCCCTGAATCCGACATTTGGCGCACCAGGTAGGGGCGTGTTGACAGGTTTCTTCCTCGCCCGCTGCGCCTCCCACATCTCTCACTGTCTCGCTTCCATGGAGACCATCGTCCCAGTCGGAGGGTAGCTGGGCGTGTTTGAGGGCGCCGCGGGTCACCGGGCCTTCTACCCCGCCTTGCGGTGGGTGCGATGGCCGCCAAAGTTCAGGCCAGGGTTGCCGCCGCGGTATGATGGCGCGATGGACCCCACAAAGTTCATCTAGATGTACACGGAGGTCATCAGGGAGGCTGGCGGCAATGACAAGGTCATGGCAAATTGGCTCGCTATAGCTCTCGCAGATATGGCACGCACTTGGTTCCTCAAGCTGCCGGAGTCCTCTGTGGTTTCCTGGGAAGAGCTGCGTGGCTTGTTCATCGAGTGCTTTGTGGCACCAGCGCCCCAAACCGCAGCCATCCTCGGCGGGTCGCAAGCACCGGCCTTGGACCGCCATGTCAAGTAGTTCTTTCGCCAGATGGGGGCCTCCCAATCTCCCCGGGGGCCCCTCCGGGCTGGGTGGCGCCCAAGGCTGATCTCACCTTTGACTCCGGGGATCACCCCAAGACCACAACAGTTGCCGGTGCACTTCCCATGCTTTGCACCCCCACCATATGCAACGTAGCGGTCACCAAGACCCTCATCGACAGCTGCCCTGGCCTCAACATCCTCTGCGTGGAGGCATTCGGCCTGCTCCATGTGCCCCATGGCCGGTGTCGGCGTTCGGGGAACGGGGGTCCCCAGACTTGCCTGCCTGCGGCCTGCGGCGTGGCTCAAGTGGTGGCCCAGTACGGCCCATCTTCATCAACTCAAGCTCAAGACCCTCATGAGGGGCCAAGCCTCGCAAGGCAGACGACGAAAATCTTCCTCAGGAGCGGCCTCACCAGGCAGGCTCGCGAGGAGGCGAAGAGATCAAGGCAAGGGTACCCCGCGAAGTGCTCGTGACGCAAGCCATGACGATCGAGACCAGGCGGGCGCCAGGTGGGTGCCGGCCTGTGTAGTGTCCTTGTTTCCTCTTTGGTGCAAAGGGGGCAAGCAGAGGCACAGAGTACCAAGGCACTAAGCAAAGGTTACCATTTTGGTGCAACAAGACCGAGACCAGCAGAGCGGCAGGACGGAGGTCACCGTGGAGCCCAAGACGGCGTCATCGCCAGTGTCTTGGGCAGCCAAAGACCAACTTTAGTCAGGATAACTTGTACTAGATGTTCCCCTTCAAAATGGCCATTGTTGGCGCCCTTCCCGATCAATATTTGGGAAGAGGACCAGGGCCTCTATATATAGAGCTAGCCACCATAGTAGAGGGGATCGAGTTATCATCTCATCTAGAGGCGGGAAGATCCATCCCAAGTAGAATACCACACCAGCTCAAGAACACCTCTCGCGAGGCTGTTCTTCCCTTGTACTGTTCATCTTCAGCCCCTGAGGCAATCCACCACACCACACACTGGAGTAGGGTATTACACCTAGCGGTGGCCCAACCAAGATAAATCTTGTGTCCCTCGTGTTGTTCATCGTTTAGCTTAGATTCTCAGCGAGGCATTCGGACGTGGATCGGTAGGGGGAAGATCTTCATGCGCACCCTAGAGTTCGAACCATAAGGGTTTTGCCGGAACCCGACATCGGACATTTGGCGCGCCAGGTAGGGGTGCACCGGAGCCCACCCTTCCGTCAACCCGCTCTTCGTCAACACCGCGCTTCGCCCTCATAGCGGACAACGCGCCGCCCACTTCGGCTACCGACGCCGGCACCGGGGCCAGGGGGCTCCGAGCCTTGGCCCCCGCCTTGCGGCAGGTGTAGTGGCCGAACAAGTTCAAGACAGACATGCCACCGTGCTATGATGGCGCGGCGGATCCGCTAGCTTTCCTGCTGGCATATGAGGAGGCCGTCCTCAAGGCCGGGTGTGACGTCAGGGTCATGGCTAACTGGCTGCCCATGGCCCTCACCGGCGTCCTGCGCATGTGGCTGCTCCACCTACCAGCGGCTTCGGTGGCCTCCTGGGAGGAGCTGCGCAACCTCTTCCTCGCCCATTATGCTGCGCCGGCACCCCCGATTGTCGCAGCTCTCCTGGGCGGCTCGCAAGCCCCACCCTTGAGGCGCCACGTGAAGCCGTTTGTCCGCCAGATCGGCGCCGCCCTCAAGCGCCACGAAGCCCCCCTCCCCCGCGGGCTAGGTGGCACACAAGGCCGATTTGACCTTCAGCTCGGATGATCACCCCTCCAACACCGCCTGCTCGGGCGCGCTCCCGATGCTATGCACCCCCACCATCTGCTAGGTGGCCGTCACCAGGACCCTGGCGGTGCCGGCCTCAACATGCTCTCGGTGGAGGCCGTCATCCTCCTCCACGTGCCGCTAGAGCGACTCCCACCCAGCAAGCCCTTCTCGGGCGTCGGAGGCAGTTCCACCGGCTCCCTGGGGCAGATCCGCCTCCTGGTGACCTTTGACACCCACGACAACTTCCGCACAGAGCTGGTCGACTTTGACATCGCCCCCATTGGCCTCCCATACAACGCCATCCTCGGCTACCCTGCCTTGGCCTAGTTCATGGCAACGACTCACCCGACCTACAACTTCATGAAGATGCCCGGGAGCAGTGGCGTCCTCACCATGTCTGGGGATACAAAAGATGCCCTGCAGGCGCTCAGGATCGCCTTCAAGGCGGCCACCACGGTGCAGCCCGCCAGTGCTGGCACCCTCGAGGACAAGAGGGCTGCACCAACCAAGAAGAAGCAGCTGTTCACTCAAGACAAGGCGGAGACCAAGCAAGTGCCCGTCGATGAGGATGGATCCTTTGGCGCCACCTTTACCATAGGCGCCAATCTCAACCCCGAACAAGAAGATGCCTTGGTGAAGTTCCTGCGCATGAACAAGGAGGTGTTAGCGTGGGAACCCAAGCAGCTAGCGGGGGTTCCAAGGGAGGTGATTGAGCATCATCTGAGCATGTGCCCCAACGTGCACCCCGTGAAGCAGAAGGCAAGGCGACAATCCACCGAGAAGCAGGCCTTCATCATCCAAGAAACCCGTAAGCTTGAAGCTGCGGGTGTCATTCGTGAAGTTTGCTATCCTGAATGGGTGGCCAACCCTATTGTTGTGCCAAAGAAGGGGGAAAGGAGCGCATTTGTGTCGACTTCACCAACCTCAACAAAGCCTGCACTCAAGACCCGTTCCCGCTCCCCCGTATTGACCAGATCGTCGATTTCACCGCCGAGTGCGACCTGTTGTGCTTCCTGGATGCCTTCTCTGGCTATCACCAAATCAAGATGGCGGTAGAAGACGTGGAGAAAACGGCCTTCCTGACCCCATGCAAGGTGTACTGCTACACTTGCATGCCGTTCGGGTTGCGCAATGCAGGTGCAACCTTCCAGCGACTGATGCATATCGCCTTGGGCCGGCAGCTTGGGAGAAACGCCGAGGCCTACATCGATGACATCATGGTGAAGTGTTGGGAGGCCAAAACCCTGATACAGGACCTGGAGGAAACCTTCGCGAGCCTTCGCGAGGTGGATTTGCGGCTCAATCCGGAGAAGTGCGTGTTCGGCGTTCCTTCTGGCAAGCTTCTAGGTTTCCTTGTGTCCCACAGAGGTATTGAGGCTAACCCGAAGAAGGTCAAGGCGGTCGAAGACATGACTCCGCCGCAAACCCTCAGGGAAATGCAAAAGCTCACTGGGCGAGTGACCGCGTTAGGGTGCTTCATCTCCAAGCTGGGGGAACGTGCCCTGCCCTTTTTCAAGATGATGAAGAAGAAGGGTCTGTTCGAATGGACTCAAGAGCCTGACAAAGCATTCTAGGATCTCAAGAAGTACCTGACCAGCCCTCCAGTGATGGTGGCTCCACGCCCTCGGGAGCCCTTGGTGCTCTACCTCGCCGCCACACCCTACTCCGCCAGTGCAGCTCTAGTGGAGGTACGTGAGGAGCGCCAGGTCAAAGCTGCGCCACGACCGGCCATGGCCCTGGCCACGGCAGCACAAGACCAAGAAGGCCTCGCGACACTACTAGAAAAACCCTACTAATGGCACACCTAATATGGCCATTAATGGCGCATCTATGGTGCGCCATTACTAGCACGCCATTAGTAATTTTTACTAATGGCGCACCACCTGGTGCGCCATTAGTATCTTGTATACTAATGGCGACTGCAGTGCGCCATTAGTATAGGCCAGGCACGCCATTAGTATGCCTCCCGAGGCCATGTATACCCAGTGCTTTGGCATACTAATGGCGACTACCACCGGATGCGCCATTAGTATCGGCGAGATACTAATGGCGCACTATCCAGGATGCGCCATTAGTATGCTTTGTCATACTAATGGCGCACTGTCATGTGATGCGCCATTAGTATGAATATTAGTTTTTTTATTTTTATTTTCTGTTTTTTGCACAGGTTACAAAATGTATAATTTGACAAAATATAGACAGCACACATCAACAACAGATTCATCGAATACAATAGAAGATTAGTCTTTGAATACAATTCATCATATTAGTCTCCGAATACAATTCATCATATTAGTCTCCGAATTGAAAAGACCGAACAAAGATAGAACATTATATTACAAGTCTCGAGACCGCGAGTAGCGAGTGTGTCTTCACATTACAAGTCGATATCGATCATCTAAACTACCATCACATAGAAGAGAGCTGCGGTCATCACAATGAGCATCATCACGATGAAACTCGTCTTCATCCGGTTCCTCCAACGCCCTCCCTCTCCCGCTAGATAGCGGGCGATCTAGATTCGGCCTCGCCCTAGTGGTGTACCCTTTGTAATCATTATCGCTGAATCGGTGAACCTGTCTCCGACACTCCTCCCACCATCGAGACTCAGGAACCTTACCCTTGTACACGACATACGTCGGCATCGCTATGCACTAGCCAAATGAAACGTTAGTACCAATTCACGCATAATACATAAGCAATATATAAGTATGCAATGAACGATCGGAAGAGAAAAGCAAGACATTAATAGCATCGATTACATCTAAGTTGAACGACTCTAAAACCAAAGAGACATACTACATGTTCATTAAAGTTTAATTACAACATGAGCCAATCGATGTTTGAGAACCAGACACAGACATCACCGCTTTCGACTCGACTCAAGGGACCGGAGCGTGGATGAAGCCGCCGTCATCGGGAGTCATGAAATAACGGTCGTTGTCAGCCTGCATTTGTACCATTGTGTCGATGTCACTGTTGGACGGTTGATTGTTGAGGTAGAACTGCCCCGAGGTACGAAGGACATCTTGATGGATGATTTCCGCAAACTTCGACTGGATGCGAAAGAATTCTTGTCGGAGGTCCGCGTCCTGGATTGCCGACACGCTCTTTGCCCAATCTTTGAGTTTACTCGGTAGCAGAAGTTGATGATGGTCCCGTACGGTCGCCCGCATGTGATGGATGGCGTAGTAGGCACCCTTCTGACCGCCAGGCGGCTGCTTGACGTAGTAGAACGTCGTATTGTGGGAGAACACATGCTTCCCGTACTTACGATTAGGCTTGGTGAAGGTGCCTCCAGATTTGGCGTAGCCAGGGAGAACATCATCAAGAACCTTCTTGACATTTGTGTAGTCTACGTTCGACTGACGGTCCGGGTCGAAATACGTGGCCATGGAATATTTGGGGCTTAGGAGGATGAGCATGCAACATGTGTCACTGTAGAAAACACGGAATGTTAAAAGAAAAACGATCGAAATGTAAGAATTCATATATTACGGGCCGGTTGAGGGGAGGACTTACTCGGGAACGTAAGGCACGGGGAAGTTATCCTTATCTTGGTTTGCCAGAATGACGCCTTCGAGGTAAGAACTCGCGAGTTGCCGGTCCCCAGCACTGCCCAAGATCTTGGCACGCATGTAGAAGGGGTCGACTATCACGATGTCCGGGGTCTTGTCGCGAATGATCCGCATCTCCATACTCAGCGAAAATAGCCGAACGAAGGTGTAGTGCAGCGGATGAAGGTTCAACATAGCGTGGATGTCATCAAACGCAGGACGATCGTGACGCCCGATGGAGTTATCCACAAAGCCCTTGCCCTCTTGCACCTTGGCGCGAAAACCGAGTATGCCACATCCATCTCTACGAGACGCCGCTTCTCCAAAGCAAGAACACATCATATGCAGACTCCGCGATAGCACCGGTTGCAGCATTGAGCATATTTGTCGGTAGCATCTCCCTACCCGCTACATGCACCCTCCTCAAGATATCCTGCGGTGAAGGTGGCCCGTCCCGAGCACGGATCGCATTTCGGTGCCGGGCTGGCTCGCACCCTTCTTACTCTTTCTTTTGCGTGCCTTCTTCTTCTCTGTAATGGGACCGAGTTCGCTCACAGACCGCCTTCTTGAGTGTGTTGGGGCTGATAATATTTCGCACCTCGCCTATCCGAGGCTCGGTGAAGTCGGCGGTGGAGGCGTCTCTCGAGAGCTGAACGCCAGACGGCGCCGTTGTAACTTGGCTTCTCCGCAGTACCAGCTAGATCGCACACGCCTTTTGTTGGGTTTTGTTCTTGAGAAGGAGGCCCCATGAAGTCGCCATCGCACTCCATGATCGGCAAAGTACTGATCGACGTTGCCAAATGTATCATCGTCGTCGTCGTCGTCGTTCTAATCCTGTGCCATATGCATGTTTGCATCCAGTGGCATAGGGATGTCCGGCACCGTTACGGCGGTCTTGCCATGGGGCCGACTTGGCGCCGACGACCGGGCGGTGTTGTCTTTGGGGTGGTGTCCCCGCCTCAAACGAATCGGCTCTTCGCCAAAGCAGGGGCCAGCTCAGGCAGGCGCTGAGGGTCATCACGTCTTCATCGTCGGCCCCGACGGGTCAAATCGAAGGTAACAAGTCATCGCAGCCTGGCAGCACCCGAACCAGTTGAACACTAAACAAGTTGGGTGGCATCTGGGTACCGTGGAACAAGGGGTTGCCCGGTTGAACAATTTTGCCCTTGGCGACATCGACCAACTCGTTGTTCACGAAGTGGAGGAGAGTGCACGGAACGTCGGCGGCGCCCTGCGAAAACATGTAGGGCATCAGGGATGCCTAGTCAAAGGCAAGGAGATGAAGTCCTCGGCCGAGAGAGGCTTAATTAGTTACCGTGATGATGGCGTCGAGCTCGGCTATCGTCGACGCATCGCCAACGGCGGCGGCGATTGACGGAGGGGCCGCTTGTGTAGAGGTGCGGCCGGCGACACCCGGTGCATTAAGCTCCCGTGCCGGCGTCGGAGACACCAATGCCGCCTCCGCCGGAGGCACCAATGGCCCCGCCATCGCATTATGCGAGTTGCTAGCCGTGAAGCTAGGAATCGGGGGCGGCCCCTATTGGCCGCCCGCAATCCACGCACTCAACCCCGAGATCAAGGTAGGCACAATGGCGGTGATCGTCGCTCCGAGTCATTGTTCCACTTGCTCTTGGACAATCTTCGGAATCCGCGCCACCTGTGCCTTGAGTTCTTGAACCTCTCGCGCCTGCTTTCCGAGCTGGTCTTTTTCTCCTTCCGCACACCAGCGGTATAGTATGACCCCCATTTTGTCGACAAGCCTTTGCCGCCACACGACCAATTGACGCCGGCCATCGAGCTTTCCTTGTTCTTCATTACATTCAACGCCCTATTTAGAGTGGTGTCCCAAGGGTTGCTTTTAGTCGACCCCGCCATCGCTTTCGATCGCTGCGGAAGGAATGTGAACCATTTAGAAATTTGGCTTCATTAATTAGAATGCAACCATATGGAGCTAATTACGGGGTGTATTCCTTACCGAACAAGCTCAAGCTGCCCGGTCTTGGATCCGTGGTAAGCTCCTTTGTTTTCGGTCCTTCTTGTACCGGCCCCGACAAAGTTCCTGGTGCGCTTGTTACATTGTATTTCTCAAAGAGGGCGGTAGGCCTTGCTCGCACGGTCCGCCTCCTCCTTGTCCCATATAGGCTCCGCCACTCTATAACCGCCGGGACCGAGTGTGTGTTCCCTATGTTCGATGTTTCCCCACTCACTAGATTGGGAGCTTGCGGTGCTCGAGCAATTGATCTTGAAGTCGTTGTAGTCATCTTCGTGATCGAAGGATTTTTCTCCTTGATCTTTCGATAACTCTCACCTTTCTCGATCATTTTCTTCACATTGCTTTTCCAAGTAGACAGGGCCTTGCTCATCTTCGTGAGGGCAGCATTGTTCACTTTATTCCCTTTGAGGCTTGTGTTTGCAAATTTAGCGGGGAACTTGTATTGTTCGTGCAGCTTCGTGAAGAGGAGGTGGCGCAAATTCCCTCGGTCGATGCCTCGTGTTCTCGGTGTTGATCGAGACGGTGCTCCGGACAATGCACCCGAGCTGAAGCGAGTACCCTTGACTATTCGCTCGGCGCGTTGGATTCCCGCTGGAGTCCACTTGATAACTTCCTCCTTGAGGGTGAGGAGCACGATCGGCGCCGGTCCTTCCGCTGCCTCTTCGGATTGGCTGCCATCGTGCGGGCGCCGCCATCATCGATGGTGGCATCCTCGGCACCATCGGTGGTGGCATCGGTGGTCATCCTCGGCGGCACCATCAGTGGTCTCAGGATCGGTGGGGAAGGCGGCGGCCTCATACAAGTGAGGTTGTTCCTCCATCTCCTGGGACAGCTCCCAGAATGCCTTGCCGCTCGAACCCCCGGCCTCATCGTTGTGGGCCATGTTTCTCTCTAAATAAAAACAAAGTTTGGTCAAAAAGTTGGTTATTGTCAAGGAACAAGATCTCTAAGTTGACCAAATAACCTAATTCTCGAGGAATGTCGCCAAAAAGTTGGTTATTGTCAAGGAACAATTGAGAGATGTTTGTGATATTGCCTAGGTGTTTTGGGATAGAACCTGTTAGTGTGTTGTTGCTAAGGTCCAAGTGCATGTTCTCAGGGTAACCTAGTTCTTGAGGGGTGTGTCTAGAAAGTTCACTCTTCTTTTTAGAAGACAAGCGTCTGAAATGGTATTGCCTTTCCTTAATTTGTACTATTTTTTCATTGTGCTGAATACTTATGTGGGTGAGTGTATCTGTAATTACTTTTTACTACACCGCAGAACTAATCCTGGTGCCCTTCAGTAGTAACTCTTTCAGGGATTCAGGATTATTTCTACAGAACTGCACTATCCTGGTGCCCTTTAGTTGTAACTCTTTCAGGGATTTAGGATTTCATCAACTTTTATTTACATATTTTCTATGTACTTTAGACTACTTAACATGTATGTATGCTTTTTTGGTCTATTTGCAATGTTTTGTCCGGTTCACATCATATAAAGATTGAATTTGCTATATGGGTGAAATTGGTTGGGTTTTAACATTCTTTCAGCCTAGAAAGGGTACCCTGTTATTGCTTTTTCAATCTATAGCTGAAACATATTACACCATAGATGGTGATCTTGTGTTTGCATATGAAAATAGCACCACATGCGGTCGATAGTCTTGCGCCTCTAGCAACTATTGAGTTTCGAAAAACTCAACACTTCTACATTGCAATTCTCTACCGAATAGCTGCGGTGTTTTGTCACCAAGAGCTGGATGACGTTGTTTGCTCTATGGTTTCCAAGATGTAATCTTACTGTATTTATTACGTAAAAGGTGTAAAGTTCGCAGACCCAAAGAAATCAAGGCGCACGTGTAACCATGTCAAATTGCTAGAGCGTTGGTTGTCTTGACACAAAACATTGCTACACCAGGATAGTGTATCTGTAATTACTTTTTACTACACCAGGATTTGTACTATTTTTCATTGTGTTGAATACTTATGTGGGTGTGTGAATAAAATACTAAACTAATCCAACCACTAAAGCAGATTAATTTTTATTTCGTTGAGAATCGGGCATTTTCTAGGTCAAGAAAATTGGGCATGACCTTTGCTAATTTTCTTGACCTAGAGTGCCCCATTCTCAACCAAACGGAAATTAATCAACGTTTCAGAGAAAGGGTTATTTTTTGGCACAAACAGAGATGTTCTAACTATTTTCAGTATCAAGGCATTGCAGTTTGAATCATCTTATCGTTGTCTCTACAAAATAGCTCGAATTATGATTCCATTTCCACATTGATCTTTGAGCAATATGGTGCATTGTTTTGCTTCAGTGATCTGTCCCGAGCAAAGATCCGGACCAAAGCTTTGCAACCTTACGGTGTGCGTGCACACACGCACGACGAGTTTCAAAGAGCTAAATCATGCTATTAGCTGAGCATATGCAGCAGGAACAACCAAACTTGAAGAAACTCATGCTAAAAATTTAAAAGCTTCTGCAATACAAAGATGACATTTCACAATTCTTGCTAGTAAATGCATCAGATTTAGAATTCTTGTCAGAAGCATGGATACATGTTTAGAATTCCATTTTACTCAATCTTTGCTACAACTTTCAAGATGCCTTGAAAAAATTTACAAGGACACACTTGTGAAGCTTGTGACCACATTATGGGTACAAACATGTTTACCACAAACTCCATGTAATTCATAGTACTTGAAACTAAAAGTCCTGCATTCTTTCATTGGAAAAAAGAGAGATGCAGGCTGGTGAAAACTTATCCTAGGAGGCAAACTCTCTTTGGGAACTTTGTGTTAAAAAATGCACAGTAAAAATGCACAGTAAAAATGCAGGCTGGTGAAAACTTATCCTAGAGGGAGGGCAAAGTATCCTAGCTCAGTTGAGGTGCTCTTATAGTGAAATGTATGCCAATGATGGTCAATTAGCAATGTGACTCTCCTGTTAATGTTGACAAGAATCAACTGACTTCTCCCTTCTTCATTGATCCGGGGGGAAGGGAGGGGTGGTATTTGCATACACATTAATGTGTGATAGAATAATTTACATTAACAAATATGTTAGCATGTGGGTTTGTAAAGCCATGAAAAGATATACCATCGGCAGAGATCATGGATGGTGGTGATCAGTGAGAAAATGGTGCTCAATTCATGTGTCCCAAATCGACCAGAGTGTTTCCCCAAGATAGATAGATCCAAATTGGTGCAAGTTGTGGGAGAGGAGGAGGGGGAGCTCACGGGGGTGGTGGTGCTCCGGCGACGGTGGTGTGGACGGGCGGCGTCCAGCGGCGGGTCGCGTCGAGGCGGCGGGGCAGCCGAGGTGGGGCAGCAAGGCGGGCGGGTCGAGGCTGGGAAGCGGGCAGGCGGCGGCGGGCGGCAAGGTCCGGCAAGGCGTCGAGGCGGCGGGCAGGCCGAGGTGGCGGGGTCGGTGGCATCGAGGAGGCGGGCGAGGGAGAGGGAAGGCGAGGAGAGGCGAGAGGGAGAGGGCGAGGGCGAGGAGAGGGCGGAGAGGCAGGGCGGCGGCGGTGGAGGCGCGCAAGGACGGCGCCGGGTTAGGTTTGGGCGGACGCGGGCTCGAGTGGGAGGAAGGGAGAGGGAGGCGGCGGGCGTGGGCTTGCGCGCAGTGGGTCAGGCAGCGTGGCAGCGGTGGATCGAGGGAGAGGAATCATGGCGGGGGAGAGGGAAGGGGGATCGGGCAAGGGGAGAGGAGGGGGATCGGGCACAATACTAATGGCGCACCACCCTCGGGCGCCTATAGTACATCCATACTAATGGCGCACCTCACCGTGGTGCGCCATTAGTATTTTTTTATTTCAACTCGAGCCAACAGGTTATGTACCACCAGAACTGATCCACATCAAGTCCCCTCTACTAGCTCGACTGGTGAGTAGCCAGTTCTCACACCAGGAGGTCCTGGGTTCGACTCCCAGGCTCCACAAATTTTTTTTAGCATTTAAAAAGCTGTTTGATACTTATTTGTGTTTAGATATGTTCAAACTTGTTTAAATAATAATAGTAATATTTTTTATAAGACAGTAGCATTTAAAAAGCTGTTTGATACTTATTTTTTTATAAGACGGTGCTTGGTGTGGGGGGTCAAGGGCGGCGGTTGAGTAGGGGAATCGAGGGTGCGGGGGGTCGGCGGCGGCGGCCGATGGACTGGGGGGTGCTCGGCGGCGAGGGGGACCGGATCTGGCGAGGTGGGATAGCGAGGAGGTCCTGGGTTCGACTCCCAGGCTCCACAAATTTTTTTAGCATTTAAAAAGTTGTTTGATACTTATTTGTGTTTAAATATGTTCAAACTTGTTTAAATAATAGCAGTAATATTTTTTTATAAGAGAGTAGCATTTAAAAAGCTATTTGATACTTATTTTTTTTATAAGACGGTGCGCGGGGTGCGGGTGGTCGGCGGCGGCGGTTGAGTAGGGGAATCGAGGGTGCGGGGGTCGTGGCGGCCGTGGACTAGGGGTGCTCGGCGAGGGGACCGGATCTGGCGAGGTGGGATAGCGATCGAGATGGAGGGGGATCGAGATCGAGTGTCCATGAAATTTTAAAATATTCATGATAGTTCAAAAAGTACCCATGAAATACAATCGAGAAATGAAGGCTACGATTTAAATACAATCGATCTTAGCTAGCTATCTGTTCACAATCTTCTTGCCCTTCTTTTTCGCAAATGGAGTTCTTCTGTGGAACGGACGCCCTTTAGGTAGGGTGGTCCCGCTTCTTCTTGTGGTGTATGCTGCTACTTCATCATCGTCGTCATGTTCGATCCTCGGTCGCCGTGCTTGTCAAGTCTTGCTCATTGGCTACTCCATCCATTCCGATGATCTTCCTTTTGCCTCTCCTCACGACAACACGTTGGGCTTTTATGGTCGGTAATGAAGAAGCATTGGTCCACTTGGGAAGCCAAGTACCCATGGCTTATTTTTCGCGGTGACATTTGCGCGCATGGGTCTTGGATTTGGCCGGGTATAACCATGGTGGTGAAATACCGGTCTTCTTTTATGACGTTCTTGGCCCATCTGACACGGAACATCGGGACCTTCTCTCCAGCGTAGCTCAGCTCCCAGATCTCCTCGATCCTTCCGTAGTATCTGCCTTGTCGTTACCGTGTAGGATTCCATCGTTACCCGGAGTTCGATAACCATCGCTCTTCATGTCCTTGGCCTCGGTGTAGAATGTGTAGCCGTTGATATCGTACGCCTCATAGGTCATCAGCTTGTGCTCGGCGCCCCGTGACAAGGCGAATATGAGTTGTTCTTCCGCGGAAGAATCCTCATGTAAAGGGTACGATAGAAGCTTCTGCTTGAACCAACGCGTGAAACATGAGTTGTGCTCTTTGAGTATATCTCCGTCCGTCCTCTGTTGGCCTCGGTCATTGTACGTCTTCTTAATAAAGGTTTTGTGCTCTACCACCCAAGGATCGACCACGTCTATGTGTTGTAGCGCGACTAGGTTTGCTCTTTCAAAGTCGGCGAGTCGACCCTCGAAGTCGACATGCATTTCGCGGCGACCCTCACGGTGACCCCATCCAGCGAGCCTGCCGAGGTGCCTGTTGACGGGCAGACCAACGGGGTTCTCGATGCCTAGATAATTCGTGAAGTAGGAGATGCACTCTTCGGTCAGAAAGCCCTCGGCTATGCTTCCTTCGGACGTGACATGTTGCGAACGATCCTTTGATGACACCATTCATCCTTTCGAAGCGACATCATTTGTGCAGAACGCCGCCCGAGTTGGATGGTATCCTCCACTATATGGACCAGCAGATGCACCATAATGTCGAAGAATGCGGGCGGAAGTACATCTCAAGCTCGCATAGTATCACCACGATCTCTTCTGTAGCCTTCGAGTTGCCTCACGCCAATCGACTTCGAGAGATGACGTCGAAGAAGTTGCATAGGCCAAATAGCATTTCACGGACGTGCGTGTCCATGATCCCACGGATTGCAAGCTCGAAGTATCTGCGTCATCAAGACGTGATACCGTCGTGAGACTTCATCCCGCTGAACTTCGCTTCACTGGGTCTAGGTATCCGCTTATCTTCCCACAGAATCAGAAGGAAGTTTTACTCCTAGGAGGCAGGTGAAAACTGCTCGATCTCCTCCCGACTTAGAGTGAAGCACGCGGAGGGTAGTCATTTCCGGTCTTCTTGGCCTTTTTCCTTTTGGCGACTTTCTCGTGTCCGCTTCACCTCATCATCATCATCATCATCATCATCATCATCATCATCATCATCATCATCATCATCATCATCATCATCATCATCATCATCATCATCATCATCATATATAGCGTGAAGCTCCCCGCCGATGCCCATTGATTTCAAGTCCGCCCTTGCTTTCGCCCATCTTTGGTCCTCTCCGCATGTTGAGCAGGGTACCAAGCAGACTCTCGCACACGTTCTTCGTGATATGCATGACATCAAGGCTGTAAGGCACATGGTGGATCTTCCAGTACGGCAAGTCCCAGAAAACAGACCTCGTTTTCCATACCTTCAGCAGCAGCTCTGGCGCCTTTCGCTTCTTTCCCGGCTCTGGCGCCTTTTGCTTCTTTCCCGGCAGTGGGCAGTCTTTCCAATTTTTCAACAGCTTGTCTATTTCCTCGCCGCTCCTCGACATCAGGCGTTTTGGGTTCGGTTTCACCATCGAACAGATCCTTGCATTTCCTCCACGGGTCATCATCGCGAAGCCACCTTCGATGTCCCATGAACACGGTTTTGAAGACCGGGATCTCTATCTAGCTAGCGATACGTTGTGTCATCCATGCACCTTACGATCCGTAAAATCCGTGGACTACCCGCCCGCAAGATATCCGTAATCGAGATAGTCGTGCACCACCGTGAGCAAAGGCGGCTCTCATAGGGAAATATTCTTTCTCGCGGCTTCCCACGATTGGTGGCATTTTCCACAGCGTGTCAAGCTCCTCTTCAAAGAGCCCCGGATCTGATTGATGTCGTTCCTGGTTGTTTCGGCCCTTCAATTAGCATACTCATGTGAATGTACTTCCTCTTCATGCACAACCAGGGGAAGGTTGTACATCCACACAAACACAGGCCAGGTGCTATGTGTGCTTCTCCGCTGCCAAACGGATTGACTCCATCGGTGCTCGCGCCCGGCATGATGTTCCTTGGATCGCTCCCAAATTTCGGGTATTCAAGTTCAACGCTTGCCACCGCTCGCATCCTTAGGGTGACTCAGCATCTTGTCTTTTTATCTATCTCCGGATCATTTGCGTCATCTACTCGCTTCTTCTCCTCCCTATCCGCGTGCCAACGCAGGAGCTTTGCTACCTTAGGGTCCGCGAAATACCGCTGCAGACGAGGAGTGATCGGAAAGTACCACACCACTTTTCGAGGAGCTTTCTTCCTCTTCTTGTATCGAGTGACACCGCACACCGGACATATGGTAGACTCCGCGTGCTCATCCCGATAAATGATGCAATTGTTCATGCACACATGGTATTTCACGTGCGGTAAATCCAGAGGACACACGATTTTCTTCGCCTCCTCCAAACTGGTCGGGCACTTGTTCCCCTTGGGAAGACGTTCGTGCGTAATGACATGTTCTCGTCGAAGCATACGCGCCGGTCATTTTGTGTTTTACCTTCATCTCGAGCCATGAGCGTTACTTTCAAAGGGTATCCTCGGGCCTGCATCCTTCATACAATGGAGTAACGCGTCTAACTCAAGTTGATCCATCTTGGCTTTCTCTCGGCGGCAGCTCTTGCGTTATCCGTGCGCTTGAGAAGCAGCTCTTGAATATGAGGGTCCTGCACCCAGCCCATCGATGGTCCAGCGTAAATCGCGCCCAATCGACAACATCATCATGTCCAAAGATCTTCTACATGATGATCGTACAACATCACCGTCGTGATCATCTCCGGGATTCTTCGTCTTCTCGCCCACCCGAGCCGCGGTGGTTGTCTTGTCGCCCTTCCTCATTTCTTGCCCGGCCCCCATGGACGACTTCGTAGTCATCTTCATCACCTTGCCACCGATAGCCATCCATGAAACCACGCAAGAGCGGTGGTCCCAAGACCTGCCGGAATCCGGGTCCACAATAAGGCTATTCAGCTTGCATCTTCGACACGGACATCTTATCTCCGCCTCGTTCTTTTGAAGCATCTCGGCCTTCGGACCTCAAAAACCTATTCACGATGCCTTCGGTCATCGTGCGGACCATGGTCGCTCATGGGTAGAGCAAAACGATATTTTAGAACCAAGAAAAAATTTGGCATGACTTTCCTAAAAATAGGACAAAAAGAATGCTTAATGCCAAAATTCTCTTAAACGGAAATGAATCAACATTCCGCAGAATATTGGCAACTATCGATTTCAAATACCAAGTACACCTCCAAACACAAACACATATGCAACACCACAAACATATGCAACACCACGAACATACATAGATCTAGCTAGGCCATAAAAAGTGCATGTGCACATTGTTGTAGGGAGAACAACATAAATATAGCTTCCCCTTACTTACCTAGCAAAACAAGGTAA
The DNA here is from genome assembly GCA_021437245.1 of Aegilops speltoides. Taxonomy (NCBI): domain Eukaryota; kingdom Viridiplantae; phylum Streptophyta; class Magnoliopsida; order Poales; family Poaceae; genus Aegilops; species Aegilops speltoides. Next base: position 246,092,052 of record CM038142.1, on the reverse strand, counting down.
CTTAACCACTTAATTTGAATGAATCTATGGTGGAAATGAGGTGAAAAGAGGAGGCTCCCGAGACAAGGAGGAGGCGGGAGAGAATGAAGTGGGGAGAAAGTGAGTGTGGGAGGAGAGGCTGCCCAAAATATCTTGTTGCTGCCCACTTACTAATGGCGCACCAGCAACAAATGCGCCATTAGTAATCCAAAGTTACTAATGGCGCACTTCTGTGGTGCGCCATTAGTAGTTTTGCAAAAAAAAAATATAATGGCGCACTCTTGCCACCACAGTGCGCCATTACTAGTTTGAACTAGTAATGGCGCACCGTGTGAGTGCGCCATTAGTACTTTTTGCAAAAAAAAATAAAAAATAATAAAAAAATAACATTAGTGGCGCACTTTACGGCTGGTGCGCCATTACTAGTTACAACTAGTAATGGCGCACTACCGTGAATCGCCATTAGTATGTTTGGACAGAGCACTAGTTCAAAAAATTTGGTACTAATGGCGCACCGTGGGCACAGTGCGCCATTAGTAGTTTCAACACTAGTGGCGCATCGAAGGTGGTGCGCCATTAGTATATACTAATGGCGCACCACTTGTCTGGTGCGCCATTAGTGTCAATACCATCTATAGCCCTTTTTCTAGTAGTGCGAAGACCACGACCGCAGCAGATGAAGGCCAGCCTCAGCAGGGGGACACCCCCAAGGCTGAAGAGGCCGCACCAGGCAGCCAGGGGCTGGGGGCTCCGCCATCTCAGGAGGCGACTAACCCTTCAGGCACTGACCTCACTAGCACGCCTACCCTCGTCGAGCACCCAATGTATTTCGTTAGCACGGTGCTGCGGGATGCAAGGGCACGATACCCCATACCTCAGAAGCTCTTGCTCACACTATTGGTGGCCTCGCACAAGCTACGATACTACTCTCAAGGTCACCCCATCAAGGTCATCTCGGCATATCCATTGGAAAGGGTACTCAGGAGTCCCAACTCAGCGGGAAGGGTCGCCGAATGGAACATTGAGTTGCAAGCGTTTCAGTTGGAGTTCAACACGACGAGGGTCGTCAAAGGAGCCGCACTTGCAGATTTTGTGGCAGAATGGACAGAGGCGCCAGGGCTCGAAGCAGGCGAAGATCGGTCACTTTCCCCAGGAAGTGAGACGCCGGATGGCTGGGTCATGTACTTCGACGGAGCGTTCTCACGACATGCCGCGGGGGCTGGCGCAGTGCTTATATCTCCCACCCAGGACAAGCTCTATTACGCCGTACAACTCTGTTTCCAGCATGGAGAGAAGGTCGCCAACAACATAGCAGAATACGAGGGCCTGATAGCAGGCTTGAAGGCCGCATCGGCCTTAGGGGTAAAGCGCCTCATCATTAAGGGTGATTCACAGCTCCTCGTCAACTTGTCCAACAAGGTGTACGAGCCGAAGGACGAGCACATGGAAGCATATCTCGCGGAGGTCCGTAGAATGGAAAAGCAGATTTGGGGGTTGGAGTTGCAGCATGTGCCCCGCGACACCAATCAAGAGGCTGATGGCATCGCCAGGAGGGCGTCCAGGTGGCTGCCTCAAGAGCCTGGCGTCTTTGAGGAACGACTCTTCAAGCCCTCAGCAGCACCGTCACTATCAAGCACGGCGCAGCCTCGGGAGGAACTCCCTCAACCACCTGCCTCAGGAGCTCCGGCCTGTGGCCCGACCTCAGCAACACGCTTGCTCCTGGTGCTGGAGCCTCAGGAGGGATGTTGGACTGCGGAGCTCAAGGATTACCTGATGCAAGGGACCCTGCCAGAGATGGAGGAGGACGCAGAACGCGTGGCGCGGCAGGCCACAGCCTAGTGCATCCAAGATGGAGAGCTCTACCGGAAGCGACCAAATGATGTTTCCCTGCGTTGCATCTCCAGGGAGGAGGGGAAGGAGTTGCTGGCAGACATTCATGGAGGAGACTCTGGGCACCACTCGTCATCACGGACCCTCGTCGGCAAGGTGTTTCATAGCGCATTCTATTGGCCTACAACACTCAATGTCTCAATCGAGCTGGTGAAGGCTTGTGAAGCCTGTGAATTCCACGCCAAGCAGATTCATCAGTCGGCTCAGGGCCTGCAGACCATTCCGCTCTCATGTCCGTTCGCGGTTTGGGGGCTGGACATTTTGGGCCCGTTTCCCCGAGCGCCAGGGGGTTATCGCTACCTCTACATCGCCATTGACAAGTTCACCAAGTGGTTAGAGGAGGAAGCTGTCCGCACTATCCCAGCTGGATCAGCAGTCAAGTTCATCAAGGGCCTCGTGAGCCGGTTTGGGGTGCCTAATCGCATCATCACTGACAACGGTTGGCAGTTCACCAGCAATATCTTCAAAACATATCATGCTAACCTTGGAACACAGATATGCTACGCTTTGGTGGCACACCCTCGGAGCAATGGCCAGGCTGAACGTGCCAAAGCAGAGGTCCTGAAGGGCCTCAAAACCAGGACCTTCAAGAAGAAGCTGGAGGCCTGCGGCAGGGGCTGGTACGACGAGCTCCAATCCGTGCTGTGATCCATCCGCACAACCGCTACCAAGTCAACCGGCTAAACCCCGTTCTTCCTCGTCTATGGAGCAGAGGCGGTCCTCCCTCACGAGGTCAAGCGTCGCTCCACGCGGGTCCTTGCGTTCGATGAAGCGTAGCAGGACGATAGATCTCGTGATGGGGGAGGAACACCGTCGGGAGGGCGCGCTTCGAGCGGCAAGATACCAGCAGGTGCTGCGGTGGTACCATTGCCGCAACATCCGCCCTAGGACTCTCGAGGTAGGTGACCTCATGCTCAGGCGGGTGCTCTCCAGGGAAGGGCCGCACAAGCTCTCGCCCATGTGGGAGGGCCCTTTCAAGGTTGTTCATGTTTCCAGGCCTGGCGCCGCGCGCTTGGAGACCCAGGAGGGGGTGCCCATCCCGAACGCGTGGAACATCCAGCACCTTCGGAGATTTTACCCTTGAAATAAGGCTCGGTGCCTGTAAAGAAGGCCCAGCACCTGCGAAGGTCGTCGTCCATAGGAAAGGCCCGATGCCTGTGAAGAAGGCCCAGTGCCTGTGAAGCTCATTGCCTCATGAAAAGGCCCGGTGCCTGTAAAGAAGGCCTAGCGCGTGCGAAGCTCGTCGTCCCAAGGAAAGGCCCGGTGCCTGTGAAGAAGGCCCAGTGCCTGTGAAGCTCAGCGCCTCAAGAAAAGTCCCGGTGCCTGTGAAGAAGGCCAATGCCTGTGAAGCTCGCCGCCCGTGACACTCTCACGTAATAATGAGTTGGGGTTGTACACGCCCAGGAGTCTCCGGATTGCCGCCCTCGGGCCTTGGGGCTCCGCCACGCCCTAGTGGCAGCATAGTCTGCGTATTTGGTGAGAAGACGTCGAAGACTAGATTAGGTGCTAGACGCGGCTTTTCATTTGCTTTCTACAGTTGGCTTGTTCACCCTTGTTCGAAACTTTATTGGAGTTACTTTTAGTGTTGTTTTCCGTCCCCGGCCCGTGATTCTCTGTCTTTGTTGCTCGCCTTCTCTCTCGCAAGCCTCGCGAGGGGGCTGCGCGGGCGCCCTCGTGAGTATCTCCTGACCTAATTTCGTTAGGCTTTCCTACTCAAGTTCACAACGGGAGCACTCCTCCCGGTCCATGCCACATGGGCATCATGACACGAACACAAGACCTGAGCCGGTCACCCTCACAACTAGGTTTTGAAAACTATCCCTTCGACTAGTTTTTGCAGGACCCAAGACGCCCAATGAGGCCTCAGGTAGGAGCCTCACAAGGCGAAGGCTGCAGCGAGCCCCCCTGAGCTAAGTTGTTCCTACGCATCAGCACGCAATACCATAACACGACATGGGAATAATGGAAATAGCATGATAATTAAATACAACAGTCCAGCACGCCCCCACGGGGCTCCACACTTCTCTCTCTCTCTCTCTCTATGGAGGAAAAGTAGAAAAACAAAATAAACGCGGCTTGCCCAACGACGGCTCGTGGAGGGGGATTCGCGCCGCCCTCTGGAGCTCAATCATACCCCTCCTCACGCTTCACTGAGGCGCGACGGCGGGATGACCCGCTACCCCCCTCGAAGCGAGCACGGCGGCGCGGTGGTTGATCACGACCGCCGCTGGAGGAGCTGTCATCAGAGGGGGAGCCGCCGAAGCTTGGTGAGTTGCGGACGCCGCCAGGCACGGGCCCGCCTTCGTCTTCCTCATGGCTGTCGCCGAGGCTAAGCACCCGTTTGCCGTCGTCATCTTCAGGGTAGCACCCGACGTGGCGGCCATCCTCTCCGAACACCCTCACATAGAGGGTGGCGTCACCGTCAAACTTGAAATGCAGGGTGCACCGTCGGCCTAGGCCACGCGCGCGGGCAAATGTCTGCCAGCCACTGGCCAACGCCATGTTCCCGGCGACGAAGATCTCCAATGAGACCCAGGAAGCCCTGCTGCAGCAGCCGTCCGCTTGGAGCCAGAGGCCGCCAGGAGCGTCGGCCGGATGTTCGCCTGCGAAGAAGCTGAGAAGCTGGAGCCAGCTACCGGTCAGGTCCGCCGACCACACGATGAACTCTGACAACACTTTAGCCGAGTGGAAGCGCGGCCTGGGAGGCCGCATGGCCACAACGCGCCTTCCCTCACACACCGGGCGCCCGTCACCATGCGGGAGATCACCGCCACGACCACGAGGAGCCACTGCGGGAGACGCGGGGTCCTTGCGGGGACGACCTCGGCCGCGCTTGGGCGGAGGAGAGTCAGACCCTTCCCGACGAGCCTTTCCTTTCTCCGCAGCCGAGAACCTCTTCGGCGGCGCCATAGGACGCAGCGGGTGGCTGGAGCAAGGAGAAAGAAGAAGCAAGCGGAAGGAGGAAGATGTGCAGCGGGGGCCTGCGCCCTCCCGCATTTATAACCCGAGGGAGGCCAACCGTCGGCCTCCACGATCGCAGGTAATCATGACTCATTTCTCCATGCAGGGACTTGTCAAGTCGGGCAGTTGTCGAGGCAGCGTGGGGAAGCGGATATGCCCACATCCAATCAACCGCCACGCGGCGTCCAAGGCCGCAGGCTGTTGGGGCCCGCGGTTCTCCGCACTTGCCCCTTTGCTTCTCTGCTAAGCCAAGTCCGAGCGCGCCTTGGGCCGAGGCTCTTGGAGGTGATACAGGAAGGGGTCCCCAAACTTGCACATGGCCTCTGGTGTGGCTCAAGTGGTGGCCCATGGCCCATCTTCATCAACTCAAGCTAAAGACCCTCATGAGGGGCCAAGCCTCATGAGGCGGACGCTAAGCAGCTTCCTCGGGAGGCGGCCTCACCGAGCGAGGCTCGCGAGGAAAGAGAGAGATCAAGGCAAGGGTACCTCGCTAGGTGCTCGTGGCGCTTAAGTTGTCGTGGATTTGTCACGGCGGATGTCCTAGTGGAAGGACTTAGTCGTGGAGCCATCGCTACGAAGTTTACTTGAAGGGGTTAAAGCGGACACAAAGACACGAGAGTTTTATACTAGTTCGCCCCCGATGAAGGTAAAAGCCCTCGTCTAGTTGTGATGGAATTGATGTGGTATCGATGGCTAGGGAGCAAACAAGCCGCGCCTAGGCTCGAGTTGTGGTTGTCTGTCTTGAACACGCCCGGGTCGCCCCTTATATACGCAGGTGGCGCCCGTCGGTTCATAGAGTCCCAACAGTTCATACTCATATCCCGGTTGGTATCTCTCTATTCTAACTTACAATACAAGTTATACATCGAGGCGGTTTACGGCTCTGATTCTAAACCGACTACGGGCCTTGGGCCTTCATGCGCTTATACCACTATCTGAAGTTAACCCGGCCCAAGCAGGCGGTTTCGCCTAGTGGTAATATCCCCAACATTAGGCCCCAGTTGATTTGAGGCTGGTTCATGTCAATCCTTCACAAAATCTTGCATCTTGGACATCTTCCGATAATTGGTAAACCGCCCGTGTCGTCATCATTTCGGTTCTTTGTAAACCGGCATGGCGTCATCCTGAAATTTTATCATTTATAACGCCCTCTTAAACAACAGCTCCTGGATCCGTGCGCTTGACCTAGCTCTATTGCTTTATAAATAGGACCGAAGGGTCATTTCTTTCCTTTCCCTTCGCCTCCTTCTTCTTCGTCTTCCTCGCGCCGCTGGTCTTGGAACTCCGCCACCGTCGTCGACTTCTGCCTCGTCCTGGGCCGCTGCATCGACCTGGGCCAAAGCATTGCGGCATCTTTCCTTGTCTTCTCCATTCCTGGTAAGCTTTCTCCTCTTTTTGACCTAGATCTGTTCTTAAGGTTCCCTGTTCATGCTGCGTTCTTCGCGCATTCATATCTGCTCTCTGACCTTGAATGAATCCATGAACTTGTGCTGTATCTAATAGTGTTCTCTACGCATCCGCTGTAGTTTTTCATCTAAGCCCATAGATCTCCCGCACATATCTGCTCCATAGGTCACTTCTGTTTCCGCCTTACTCCTCGAAATATTTTCTGTTTTTTATGAGCTCGCGTTTGATCCGCAGCTGTAATAGGATCTTGCGAAACTTGTTTCTGCATACTTAGTTATCCATAGCTTCAACTGCTTCCAATACTTAGGTCAGGCGGTTTAACTTACCATAGAAAAATTGCTAAACCGGTATGTATCATTAGTCCCCTGGTTGAACCGCCAGAATCCTCATGACACCGCATTGCATAAAACCGGTTTATAGATACTGCCTCCGGTTTATCGTATCTTAGATCAACGCCTTCTTTTATCCAGCATGCTCTTGAACCGGATCAACTATTTCTTGTAGATCTCACCATGGCCAAACAAGTGTATGAATGCAACTGGGTTCCTTCTCGCGTCACAGAATCACAACTGGATGACCTAGTCTCAATCGGTGCCTTAGACAATAAAGACCACGATCCCTTTGGAGGGTTCACGGAAGGAATGTCCTCCTACACCCCAGGAAGGAGAGGTTGTTGTCTTCGCAGATCACCTGGCCCGGGGCTTTAAACCGCCCGATTCTAAATTTTACCGGGATGTGTTAGCCAATTTCCAGCTCCGTCCACAGGATATCGGCCCCAATTCTGTCACCAATCTGTGCCATTTTCAAGTACTATCTGTCGTGGTTCTAAGTCTGACAGTAGAGTGGGGGGTAGGTATGGAGAGGAAAGGTCCTAGCTATGGAGAGGTTGTAAACACAAACGATGTACGAGTTCAAGCCCTTCTCAGAGGAAGTAAAAGCCCTACGTCTCGGAGCCCTGAGGCGGTCGAGTGGATTATATGTGTATGTGTTACAAGGGTGCGAACCCCTCTGCCTGTGGAGGGTTTTGCTTATATAAGTCGCCAGGACCCTGCCCATTACGTAATGGAGGTTTAAAGTACATTAAGTCAGGGGGCGTTCTTGGTAAGCGCCCACATAAAGTCTGTAACTATCATTAAGTCTATTCAATTCTGAGCCGTCAGCAGTCAGAGTGCCTTCTGACCTTCTGGTGGTCGAGTGTATCTTCATGGTCGAGTGAGTCTCCATGGTCGAGTCCTTCTAGTCAGTCGAGTGGGTTCCTCGTTGGTCGACTGGAAGGTGATCTCTTCTAAAGGTGCCCTTGGGTAGGACATTTAGGTCAGGCCTATGACCCTACCCTAGGTACATGAATCCATCATTAGCCCCCGAATGGATTGAGGCTTGAGTGAGGAAGGAGTTGATGCTGTTTCCGATTGATTCTTGGCATATTGGCTATGCGTCGTTCGTGACCAAGATCTTCTTTGTTGATAATGAGCAACTTCTCTTCAGTCGACTCGATCCATTCTTGTCTTTCGTCGAGTGACTTTTTAGACATTGCCGGTTCCCGAGCGACGGATCGCAGGAAATCTCGCGCCTGACAGACCGATCTGCGCGTCATGGATTCCACGGATCTGAAATTTGGGGAAGCGCGTGAAGCGGAGGCGAATCATGGCTTTCGGACGGATGACAGGACATAGACGCCTCGATCTCCGCGCGCTTTTCCGCCCGTATCGTGTCAATGCAACTGTTAGGGATATGATTAGATTGGCCGGGTCCACATCATCCACTCGGAAGGGATGTTATAAATGCAACCGCGAGGTTTTACCAACGTGCTCCATTCTTTCTTCTATATTCTCCTCGTCTCGCCGCGCACTGCTTACGCCTCCATAAGCTCTTCTTCGCACCTACGCCGGCAGCCATGGTCAAGGAGAAGATGGCGGCGGTTTGGAAGCAGCGCAAAGAAAAGCGTCGGCGGAGAAGGCAAAGGAGATCCACCAGGCGCATGCTGGTCTTCGTCGAGATCCGCTTTGCGAAGGGCTGGGTCCAGGAGATTGGATCGATCGACCATCGGAGAGAAGGATCTCCTCGACATGGCCGACGGCAGGCTGATCCCCACGGCGTCGCAAGACTTCGGGGAAAAGAGTGGCAACCCGGTAGGAAGAGGGTAAGTGTGTGCTCTGGCCACTCATGTCGATCGAGGATTTTCTCTGCCACCAAGTGTTTTCTTTCATGGTTTTTTGAACTTCTTTGGAGCCCAACTCCACCATTTCACCCCGAACTCCATCGCGTATCTTGCTGCGTTTGTATCCATGTGAAAATTTCTTGGGCTGTCGACCGCACTGGGGTTTGTTCAAGCACATCATCACGTGTCGCTCTCAGACCGTGAAGAAAGCGAGTCCAGGCGATGAGAAAACCCAAGTTGTCCAAATGTGCGGGGGCCTGGGAATTCAAGTGAGGAACAAGAGTACCTTCCCAGCTATGTCGTTTCCCGAGTCGGTCGGGGTGGCGGTCGACTGGTTCTCTTTGGCGAGAATGAGCGGCGGCAAAGGCGATCAGTGGACTCCTCCATTCACCATGAGTCGGTGAACAAGCCCTCCTCTCTGAAGGTGGTTCCGGAGGAGAGGCTGGCGTGAAGATGTTGATGGATCGCGTGGAGTGCGGTTGGTTCGGGGCGGTGTTCTTGGCATGGACCTTACGGAAGTTTTCCCCGGCGGCGAATCCAGCCCCTTGATTCCGAGCCATTGCATGTGGTTGTCTTTGCGGGCTGAAAGGCAGACTTCGGGTCCACCCGAGGAAGCGGTCGGCAGCGCCCACGGTGGAAAGGTGGATGGCGCGGTCTTTGGGAACAAGGATAATCCCGTGGATCCGGAGGGTTCCTCCTCGACCATCCTGGCGTCCCGGACAAAGGTACTTCGCTCTGTCTTCCATTGTATACTTGTTGTGTTTGTTTACGTATGCTCACGTAGGTTGGTCGATTGATCTACGGCTTGGCGTCTTTCGAGGCCCTCACCGAGCTATACTCGATGCCCAATGGAGCTCGAGCTCCGGTGAGGAGGAGAAGCGGCGAGGCGAGAGCAGGAAGAGTGGGACTCGAGGCTGACTTGCGAAGATAGCGATGATGACAGCGACGATGACGAGGATGAAGAAGAGGAGGAGGAGGAGGTTGCACCACCGCGCTCGGAAAGGCGGTCGAAACTTGTCCATGACCCCGCGACTGAACGCGGTAAGGGGGTTGCGACTGTCCCACAGTCGACAAAACGCCCTCGGACCGCATCTCCGGTGCCGACTGAAAAGGCGTCGAAGCAGTCGAAGGTGGCTCCATCGAAACCCACCAAGCTCCTGCCGAAGATGAAGGTGTCCATCCCCACCATATCAGGGTAAACATGTTACTTGAGTCTCCTTGTTTTGTACAAGCTTTATCTCTGGTTGATACTTGAGCTAGTTCGACTGATTCTTTGGAACTTGGTCTGCTGACTTCCGAGACTTGAAGCAAGGCTGAAGACCATGAGATGGAGGACGCAGCAACTTCAAATCCTAGTACTATACTCTTAATTCTGTCCTTAGTCGACTTACTCATGATTTCTAACTTTGATTCTATTCTGAAGCTCCACCCAGTGACATTATCACCCTTCGATGATGATGATGATGAGGATGAAGAACATTTGAGAGGCAGGGAGGAGCGGAAGGCGTCTCTTGGTAAGGCAACCCGGGATGCTTCTGGCGCCCGAGGCTGGCGTGGTCATGGGAGGATAACACCACTCGACACACCGTGTCTTCGTGATGCCGTTGGCAGTGCTCATCCCACTTCGTCGAGTCTGCACAACCTTTGCTCTTCACACACATCACGTCCCGGAGGACCAAGCGAGCGCTGCTAAGGAGGCGTCGTAAGCAGGGATCATGATGGGCGGTGAAGATCATCGGGATGCAAGCCAAGCAGCTTATGCGCCACTACGCCCTTCAAAGCAATGTTGGTCGATCGACCACCGCTGTACTGTTAGGATATGCTATCAAAACTTTTTCTTTACGAAATCCATAGCAATCATCCTTTGGGTGTGTCGATAAAAACTCCGTGTTAGCGAGACGCATCGCTGAGTGCACCCGCTGGTGTAATCCCCAAGGCTAAGGTCAGCTGGCGATCGGCCTTAGGCTTTATAAGTAAGGTTGTTACGTCATTATTTGAGGCGAATGGGTTTCGAAACCGGTGGGGGACGCTGAGTGCACCCAGGTGTAATCCAGGCGTAGTCGATTGCTGGCGATTGATTTCAGTCTGAAGAAGATTTTTTTGGTCGATGTGTCGACTCTCATGTGAATAGAACCGGTGGTGGCACGCGGTGCAGTGCACCTGGGTGTAATCCCGAGACTACGGTCGGATGCTTGCATTATTTGTAGTCTTAAGCGTATGATTTTCTCTTATCCACTCGGAAGTGAATTATCTTTTGATATTGTGTCGATTGGTTCTTTGTAGAAATCTGTGACCTTGCGGCTCGCTATACCGAAGCTGGAGCACACATTCAGCTCGAGCTGGATCTGAAGCTGGTGCGAGGAGAATCGGCGGCGAAGGAGGACACCAAAGGTATGTTGGTGAGACCTCAGCGACTCTTTTTCCCTTCCATTTGTTTCAAAATCTGACTTTCTTTGTGACTTGCGGGCAAGGTGAAGGAGGCCCAGAAGAAGAAGGACCTTGAGCTGGCTGAGAAGATCAAGCTTGGCGGCGAAGTTAGCTTGATCCCAAGCTTGAACAGAAAAATACCAATCTGAAAGCTGCCTGGCGGTGCCACCAAGGATGTCGACCATTGGCCCGACAAGACTACTCACGAAGAGAAGATCGACCAGTTGGTGGGAAGAAGAATGACACAGAAGGCTTCTGGTGGTCTTGCCAAAAATTGTTCCTTATGCTCGAGGTAATCTTTTACACTCGACCAACATTTTCAACTGTGATGCTTCCATTCGACCCTTGTCTTGACTCGGCGTTTTGTCCTTGCGGAATTACTGCCGAAACTTTGAAGAAGAGACTAGCAGTTGGGCGAACCTTGACCTGTCAATTCTCCGGTGAATGATGAAGTTGCCATGAATGTCTTCATTTGGAGTCAGCGTTGCAGGCTGTCGTGGACTATCTTGCAAGGCTGAAGGTTACTCGTCCGCATCGACTCGGCGCTCTCGGCGAGGCGACTCTCGAGAATGACCTCGAGTTGCTGATGGCTCGTTGAGCGCCGTCCTGACCGAGTGCGAGGAGTGGAAGAAGTCTTCGGCTCGTTCTCGGTGCTGATGTTGCTCACATGCGGCCGAGTCCACTTTGCAAAGGCAGCGAAGACAAGTGGCGGCTCTCAGTGGCGAACACCAGAAACACGACTTCAGGTCCTTCATGGAAACCTTCATCGCTGCTGCTACCGGATCGCGAGCAGAATCGACCTTGATGAGTTCGTTGCTCCTTCCAGCCCTCCACGGGAGGGTAAAAACTTCCTTAAAGTCCGACACTTTAAATTTGCCTCGGTATGCGAGTGGAATTGTAACCAAAAACCTTAACAGGCTTAGCGCTGGCGCTCTCGAGTTCCTTTAGGTATCGACCTAAACTTGGATTTGATGTTTGAATATGATTGCTTTTGGATCGAAACGTCTTTTGCAGGTTCACAGCAAGATGCTTACTACAGTCGACTTATTCCTTAGGCGAGCACTGGGCTGCAGCTAAGCCCCGAGTGAGAGGTTGCTCTTCACTCGGTAGGATTTTTATACCTTAGGCGAGCTTTGGGCTGCAGCTAAGCCCCAGTGAGAGGTTTGCTCGTCACTCGGTAGGATTTATACCTTAGGCGAGCCTTTGGGCTGCAGCTAAGCCCCCGAGTGAGAGGTTTGCTCGTCACTCGGTAGGATTTTCATAACTTAGGCGAGCACTGGGCTGCAGCTAAGCCCCCGAGTGAGAGGTTTGTTCTTCACTCGGTAGGATTTTCATAACTTAGGCGAGCACTGGGCTGCAGCTAAGCCCCCGAGTGAGAGGTTTGCTCTCCACTCGGTAGGATTTTCATGTTGTATTTGTGGCAAAGCTCGGAGGAGAGGGTCGCAGTCGACTTGCACATCGTCCTCCTCGCGAGCACACATTATACTTATGGCGTAGCTCAGAGGAGAGGGTCGCAGTCGACCTGCACCTCGTCCTCCTTGTGAGCACACACATTGTACTTATGGCATAGCTCAGAGGAGAGGGTCGCAGTCGACCTGCACCTCGTCCTCCTTACTGGCGTGTATGTTGTGCTTAGGCGAGTACTTGGACTGCAGCTAAGCCTCCGAGTGGAAGTGCGACTTACCACTCGGTGGGATTTTTATAACAGGCAGTACTTGGATTGCAGCTAAGCCTCGGGTGGAAGTCGGCTTGCCACTCGGTGGGATTTTATAACAGGCGAGGCTGGGCTGCAGCTAAGCCCCAGTGGAAGTCGGCTTACCACTCGGTGGGATTTTTTTATAACTTAGCGGCGACTGGGCTGCAGCTAAGCCCGAGTGGAAGTCGGCTTACCACTCGGTGGGATTTTTATAACTTAAGTAAAGCGGATTCGCGGCTAAGCCTCGAGTGAAAGTCGGCTTACCACTCGGTGGGATTTTTTACAAACTTAGGCGAAATGGATTGGCGGCTAAGCCACCCCAGGGGGGTAATTTTCTTGGACAAAAATAAAAAGTGACAAAAATTATGAAGGAATTATGACACTATTATTTGAAATCCATAAACTACTGAAGTACTTTATTACAACTCATCCAGTGAAAAAACTTTAAGTGTAAAATGGGCGGAGCAGATCCGCATTCAAGCTCGGGGCTCTTCTATGTTGTGTTCGATGTTGTAAAGGCGGTATGCCCGTTGTGGAGAACTTTGGTGACAATGAAGGTCCTTCCGGGAGGAAGCGAGCTTGTGTTGTTCTGTTGATCCACTCGAGAACTAGATCTCCTTCTGGAAGGCTCGACCTCTCACATTTACGGCGTAAAAGCGGCGCAAGTCTTGTTGGTAGATGGTCGTGCGGATCGAGCCATCTCCTTTCTTCCTCTAGAAGGTCATTGCGTCTGTGGCGCTTGCTCAGCTTCTGCTTCGTTGTAGAGTTCAATTCGGGAGCATTGTGAAGAAGATCTTTCGGCAAGACTGCTTGACTCCATAGACCAAGAAGAATTGAGTTCTTCGATTCGATCGATTGGGTGTGGTCCGCAATCCCCAAAGCGAAGGGAGTTCGTGACCCATGCTCGACCGCATGCTTGAGATCACGCATCGATCGGGGTTTTAAACCCTTGAGGATTAAGCCATTGGCTCGCTCACCTTGTCCATTCATTGCGGATGGGCGTGAAGCGTAGTCGACTCGGGTTCCTTGAGCGTTGCGAAATCTTTGAATTCTTACGAGTCAAAGTTCGACCCATTATCCGTAATGATCTTTGTGAGGACTCCATATCTGAGCGTCGGCTCCACGATGAAGGAAACAACGATGCCGGCGTCAAGATTCTTGATTGGTTTAGCCTCAATCCACTTGGTGAACTTGTCATTGCTACCGATGCGTCGTGAAACCACTTTGACTGTTCTCAAGGGACCGACCATGTCCAACCCCCATCTGCGACGGCGGGACGAGTGGAATGGTCTTGAGTGGCGCGGGCTTATGTGACATATTGGAGTAGAGCCGACATCCCGCACTTGTCCACTATTTCCTTTGCCATCTCATTCGCCCTCGGCGATAAAATCCAGCTCGGTATGCTTTGGCTACAATGGTCGAGAAGGGCGCATAGTGACCACAGGTTCCAGTGGATATCGTGAGAATGATTCGACCTTCTTACGGCGTTATGCATTTTGACCAACTCGGTCGGGCTTTCTCTATCTGCTGTCCTTTGATAGCGGTAAAGGCTTTGGATCGACAGACGATCTGCGAGCCTCTTCCTCATCCTCTGGGAGCTCTTTTCTCAGGATATATGCGATATAGGGGATTGTCCAGTCGGGAGTGACCGCTAAAACCTCCATGACCAAGTCGACCACTGCTGGGACCTCAACCTCAGTCGGATCTGTGGCACTCTTGGGCTGTGGAGCTTCCTCTGTGAAGGATCTTCTTTAGCGGCGGAGTGTGTATATGCTCCAAAAACACACCACTCGGAATGGCTTCTCTTTTGGAACCTATCTTTGCCAGATCATCTGCTGCTTGATTTTTCAGTCGGGGGATGTGATGGAGCTCTAACCCCTCGAACTTCTTTTCCAGCTTCCTCCTTTGCATTGCGATATCCGATCATTCTTTGGGCTTCTCACGTCCTCCTTCATCACAGTTGACCACTAAATCTGAATCACCATAGACCATCGAGCGTGACGGGACGCCCGAGTGAGATGGCCATCGTAATCCATATAAAAGGGCCTCATACTCTGCCTCATTGTTTGAGGAATCAAAGTGAATCTGGAGCACATACCTAAGCTTATCTCCTGCAGAAACCAGAACAACCTTGACACGGAACCATTCAGCATCTTAGAGCCATCGAAGAACATGGTCCAATGCTCAAAGTGAACTTGATCGGCGGTTGTTATTCAATCCACTCGTGAGAAATCTGCTATTGCACAGGACTTAATGGCTTTCTTTGCCTCAAACTTGATATCAAGGGAAGAAGTTCAATCGCCCATTTAGCCACTCGACGGTTGCGTCTCTGTTGTGAGAATCTCACGATAGAGGGCGTCGGCGGCTGTGATGGAATGATCGGAGAAATAATGAGCAACCTTCTTCGTGGTCATGTATATTCCATACACAAGCTTCGATAATGAGGATATCTCTGCTTGGATGGAGTCAAGACTTGGACAAATAATACACGGTAGCTGAACTTTGAAGGCTTTTCCTTCCTCTTCCGCTTCGGCCGTAAGCCTTGTACTAACGACTTGTCCTGTGGCTGCGATATAGAAGCAGCAGAGGCTCTTTGCTGATTGGAGCAGCAAGCACGGCTGGGTGGAAGCGAGCTTTTAGCTCGGCAAGCGCTGCATCGACACAGAGTCCACTCGAACTTCGGCCTTCTTCATCGATCGGTAAAGAGGTAATGCCTTTTCACGAGTCGTGAGATGAATCGACTTAATGCGGCCAAGCATCCGATAAGCTTCTGGACGCCGTGCACTTTCGCGCAGGCGTTTCATTGGAGAATAGTGCGATCTTCTCCGGATTAGCATCGATCCCTCGCTCGGAAATGAGAAAACCGAGTAACTTTCCACGGGAACCCGAATGTGCACTTTGTGGATTGAGCTTGATATCATTCCTTACGAGGTTGGCAAATGTTTGGTGAGGTCGTGAGCAGGTCGGAACCTTTTCGCGACTTAATGATGATATCATCCATATCGCTTCCACATTCAACTGATTTGAGTGAAGACACTTTTGAATCATTAGCATAAATGTGGCTCCGGCATTCTTGAGGCGAATGGCATGGTGATATAGCGAAGCACCGAATGGAGTGATGAAAGCTGTTTTTATTTTGTCGGGTCCATCTGGGCGGATCGATGATACCGGAATATCGTCTAGAAAGACAATCTCTCACATCTCGCGGTCGAGTCAACAATTTGATCTATGCGAGGAGAGGAAAATGATCTTCGGGCAGGCCGATTGATGTGCTTGAAATCGATGCACATGCGGGTGAGTTGTCCTTCTTGGGAACCATGGCGACATTAGCGAGCCACTCGGGTGGTATATCTCGGATAAATCCTGCCGCCAGCAGTCAAGCCACTTCCTCACCAATAGCCTTTCTCTTACGGGCGGACGCCCGAATGTTCTTTGACGGTTTTGCTGATTTGTCAACTCGGCGATGCTCGGCCGATCCCCAGGAACACACGGCATGTCGGTGGCTTCCATGCAAAAATGTCGATTCTCATGGAGGAACTGGATGGCGCTTCTTCCTATTTGGTCGAGTGTCGTGGAGATGTGGGTCGGGGCTGCATTGGGGTCGGTCGGGTGAATGTGAACTGGCCGTCTCACGGGTGGTGAAATCACGATCTGTAGTGGGTTTCTTGGATCGCAACAAATCACTTGGATCTGCGTTTTGCTTGTACCCTTGAACTCGACAGCTGTCACAGGAATCGACAATCTTGAGCCCTTACGAAAGCACTCTTACGCCTTTTCCGATCGCGGTGGTGGTGATCACTCCTTTGGGATCGGGCATTTTCAGTTTGAGGTACATGTAACATGGTCGAGCCATGAACCGTCGTGGGCTGGCCTCCCAAAATGGCGTGATCGCACTCTGAAAATCCACGACCTCAAAAGGTCGACTTTTCCTTGCGAAAATGCTTTGAATCACCAAAACCACGTCGAGCTATTTGGTGAGTAGCTCAGCCTTCTTCCTGGTATGACTCCGTGGAAACTCATGTTGTTGGCGCTCGGTCGGGACATCGGGATGCCCATTCCTTTCGGTGTGTCCGCATACAACAAGTTCAGCCCTACTACCGTCCATCGGCACTTTCGTCGGTCGAGTGCCTTCGACAAGCTGGATCGACCACCAAAGCTTGCCTCCCGGGGTGGCAATATGAGTCGGGTGATCAGATTGGTCGAATGTGATGGGTGTTTGGGACCATCTCACATAACTTGGTTTCTTTGGGGCAACCATGTTCACCTCACGGTAATGACTTTCAGTCGACTCTTGCTTTCCACATCTGCGAAGATCATCAGAGTGGAGTTGACATGCGGATATTCTTCCTCACTGTCCTCTTTGTCTCCGGCCTTGTCTTACTCCTTCTCCTTGTCCTTGGACTGTTTTCCTGGCTTCTTTGGATCGAGGAGTCGACCTTTGGCGAGTGGTGTGCTTTGGGTAAATGATGTTGCCCTCCTCATCTTTCTTCGTGTGAATATGGCATGGCATATCCATCCGTCGTTTCCTTCTTTATCCTTTACTTTCTTAGGATTCGGGATCTTTTGGCTTCCTTGAACTTTCCCTAAGTGGCGGTCGGGGCCTCTCCGGGAGCTGCTTGGCTCGAGCTTTCGCTTCATTTCGTGGAATTTCCCTTCTCCGTGACTTGGCTTGTACTTGCGGCTGGTCGGTCCTCTTCCTCGCCGTTGGCGTGCCAGTAACAATCTCCATCATTCGACTCAGGGTCATGTCGCCGGTTCGACCAAACTTCAGACTCAATTCTCTGTTCTTGACGCCATCTTTGAAGGCGCAAACTGCCTGATGGTCAGACACATTTTCCACAGTATGGTGCAGAGTGATCCACCTCTGAATGTACTCTCGGAGAGTCTCATTGGTCATCTGCACACAGACTTGCAGCTCTGTCAAACCAGCTGGTCGCTTGCAAGTTCCTTCAAAGGTTCTGACGAACACTCGGGACAAATCTTCCCAAGTGTAAATCTTTGTTAGGAGGTGGCAGTTCAACCACGCTCTGGCTGAACCTTCAAGCATGAGGGGCAAATGCTTCATGGCCACCTCGTCATTCCCACCACCAATCTGAACAGCCACTCGGTAATCTTCAAGCCAAGTTTCAGGCTTGGACTCCCCGATGAATTCTTGACTCCTGTTGCCAACTTTGAAATTGGGGGATCACTGCGGCTCGATAGCCTGCTAAAACACTCTGGACCAGAAATATGCACTCATTGCTCGTGGGTGCATCTCTCTGAGTCCACCTCGATGGGCTCTGTTCGGTCGACCAAGCCTTGCGATAATGGATCGTGGCGTCGAAGCACTGGTTCCACTGGGGTCATTGGAACACTTCACCCGCCTGAGCGGCGCTGTCATCACATGCGCCGAGGCGTAACTTGTTGGGGCGGCGCTGAGGCCGACAATGCGAGGATTCTTTGAGTAACTATTCTCTCTTCGATTGAAAACTTGCCTTTGCCAAAATTTACGCCGAGCAAACCGGAAAGTTAATTTTCTCACCCTCTTGCTTATTTGGATCCCAATTTTTTTATGAAGACGCAGCAACATGAAGCTCGCCGCACAACCCGGCACAGTGGTCAGGTAGTTACCTCTGCTGGTTTACCAAACAGCCCGGTTCGAAAGCGCCACTCCGAGGTCTCCGACCTTTTTATTGCTTTAAATTCTAAAGCGGGTTTCTTCCGTCAACCTCTTAATCCGTCCGACTCCGATTATCAGGTCACTTCCCATTCATCCTCTGGTGAATCATCAGCCACTCAGCTACCACCATTGAAAATAGTTGCCGGGTAAGAAAAACCGAACATATGCTTCCAGTATATCGTATAATGGTTTATGCTTTTCACTGACTCTTTGTTTTTCCTTTTAGGGCCAAACCGAAACCAAGCAAGAAGGCCCGTTTGGATAAAGCGGCTGAAGAAGATGCCGCCCTAGATCATGAGAGAGCGCCAGATCTTGTAACTTTTGCCTCTGAAGATATTCCAAATGATCCTCCGTTACAAGATGATGTTATTCCCGAAGAGAGGCCTGTTAACACTTCAATCTCTGCCGATCCGCCTGCCAGCTCCGTCCGGTTTGAGAAATCCCATAGTCCTGCTGACAAAACGGCCGTGCCCACACAATCTGTCGAGTCCAAAGATGATGGCGTTGTGATTCTTGGTATGGGCGCTCTGAACAGGGAATCTGCCACTTTAACTAGACATCTTGTGAAAGAGGATGTTTCGCTTTGAACAAAGGAAAATGGGATGTTGAACTAGAGACATATCTTTGCTCTGAGTGCCCAAGACCTTCATTCTGGTTATTTGAACCGACTTTATACTAGCCATGTTGTGAAGCTGGCCTGGTCAAGATGATGAGGGATAAATTTGAGGTAACCCACTTCTTTACTTACTGTCATTGTATCAATCCTCCTAGCCCCCAAGGGCTGGTTTGTAACCTTGATCAAACCGGGACTTGAATATGTTCCTTAACACTTTTGAAATCCACCTATATAGCCCGCAAGGCTGGTTTAACAACAAACTTAAACCGGGGCTTCAATAGAAAACTGTCCTTGGAATCATACGTAGATCAAATAGCCATTAGCCCCCAAGTGCCAAGTTGAATACTTGTATTGAGCTTGGGACTTTACAACCTAGTAACATTTATAAAAATTGAAGGTGCATTAGCCCCAAGTATCGGGCATATAACTTTGTTATGTGGTTGATACTTCAATCTCTTGAACCTCTTGTTGAAAATCTTTATGCGTATGCGGTGAGGTGAGAATTAAAGAGGACCGGATTGCCGATTCTGAGGGCTGAAACTAACAGGGCCAAGCGAGAAGGCCAAGAAAGAATTAAGCGGCGCTTTGAACACCCTGAACAGCTGAAAGAAGGCTTCAAGAAAGAGCGGGCTGATTGGGCCTTGAGAAGGCCACTTTAATCAAGCGGCGGAAAATCTGAAGCTGCCCTTAAACCGGTGGTAGATGAACTTACATCCGTAAGCGGCAAGTACACTCCATGACCATGGCGATCTTTGGTAAGCACCTTTAAGCGTCGTGATGATTTCAACTTCTTTGTAGTATAAATCCGGTTTAAAAGCTGTCTCTTTGTTGTTGTAGGCTGCGCGCCGGGCGCTTAGGAAGCGGCGTGCGGAGAAGCGAAGGCTGTCTACACTTTAGTAGAACAACTATATACCGGAACCCAGCGGATCATCACCATAGCTTCTCATAACAACCCGGCACCTTCTTTACTCCAGGATACTCTGAACAGGTTGTCCATGCTTCCGGCCCGGATTGAGGAGGTGCAAAAATCTGCTGCTCGAGCCGGAGCTATTGCGCTTTGATCCGGGCCAAGGCATGGGTACAGATTTTGATCACTGTGGAAGCGGCTCGGGGCTATCGGTGTGAAGGAAGATGGCTCCGATTTTAGCGAAGAGGATTTCTGAGGCGATAAACGTGCGATTGCACCCTCTAGCTTGCCCGCTAGTGAAGAGCGAGACTTGGCGCATTATCAAGCGCAGTACAATGACCGGAACAAGCGAGTGCACTGCCCCAACTCTTGAAGTAGAAAATCTGATCCTCAATCCGTAAGCACACTTACGCTCGATATTGAACCGTCTTCCTGATCCATGAAGAGGCTGTTTTCCAAGCTTTAATGGGAATCATTGGACCCTTTGTTGATTTCCGGCCAATGGAATGAGAGCGAGGAAGTGAGCGGCGGAGGATGAGGCGAGCTTGAGCAGGAGGCGGTTTGAATATCTGTCGTCGGCATCTGTCCAAAAGAACAATGATCTTATTTTGGCACCGTGTTGCCTTGTAATAGGATAGTTAATACTTCTATCTTGAGTATGCCTTCGTGCATAAGTACTAAAGCTTTTTATTCGAAAAACCTCGATTCGTATTTCCTGCAATCAGAAAAATTTGAACTTCGGTGGCGGTTATACCGCCAGCCGGTTTATGATCTTGATATATATATCAGTAATATAGCAAATAGGTGATACGAAATACCTGCCATGTCTGGGCATGAAGCTGGCTTAGCCAAGCTTGAAGCGGAGGTTTTTATAAACCATTACCGTCAATAAAGCGGGGAGAAAACAACTCCCATATAAACGTCTTTGGATCAACACAATCCCCTTGTTACTCGATGATGGTAGCGGGAAAAGGTAAACCGGGCATCGTCTCGGATTAAAGGGAAATCAAATCCTTAATTTGAACCGGAAAAAGGGTGTTTTGTTGACATAAAATAAATCCAACAAAACAAAGATCAAACAAACCATGAAAATAACATGGAAACCAAAGCAAAAGATAAAACCATTTGCAAACATCGCTATCTTGAGCTGTTAGGATGGTATTACCATGGTCGGACAGGATCAAGCCCCCAATAGGTGTGACAATGATTCAAGTCAGCGGGTCCCCAAATGACTCGTGGCATATATGCGGATCAAGAAGCGTGGCAATGGTTGGGTTCGACCATGCCCCCAAGTGAATTGATGGCCTTAGGCCGACCAAAGGCGTGTTGGTTCGAGACTTGACCATGTCCCCAAATGATCTGGTGGCTATCGCCTATCGGAAGGTGTCGCGTTGGTTGGACTCGACCAAGGCCCCTAGTGATATAAAAAGCAAATGTCAAGGGTAAACGGAGGCGCTTTAAAAATAGAGATACTCCATGTAACCCGCATGATAAGAAAGAGCGAGAGACCCGCTTTAGTGAGGCTCGGTTTTATTATATCCAAGATAATATATACCTTTGTCATGCTATGTACATAGATAGATCCAATGGCTCAAGTGTAGTAAGGCCGAAGATGAGCTATGTTCCACGGCCTGTTGGTCTCCTCCTTTGATGTGCGTGAGTCTTGATGCTCTGGAATATCAATCAGATAGTATGACCCGTTGTGCAGATTCTTGCTGACCACGAAAAGGTCCCTCCCAAGGTGGGGATAACTTGTGCATATCATGCGGTCTTGGATGAGTGGAAGCACCAAATCTCCTTCTTGAAAGGTTACGGTTCCAACCGGCGGTTGTGATACGACGAAGATCTTCTTTGGTAAATCGCCGAGCAGGCGGCTGCTATATCACGCTCCTCGTCAATAAGTCAAAAGCGTCTTGCCGTCTTTGTCTCGTTGTCGCTTCAACATAAGCTGCCACCGAGGCGAATCGTGCTCGGATATCGCTGGGGAGAACTGCCTCGCTCCATAGACCATGAAAGCGGTGTATACCCAGTGGGCCGGTTTGGCTTAGTATTGATACTCCATAGCACCGATGGTAGCTCTTCAACCCGACATCTGGTGTCCTCGTAATGGGACCATAAGCGGGGTTTGATGCCTCGTAAGATCTCTTGATTAGCTCGTTACGCTTGTCCATTGGGTGGGGTGTGCCATGATGACACGTCAAGCGGATGTGCTCACGTTCACGAGAACTCCTTCATAGCACCCTTGGATAAATTGGTACCATTATCGATAATGATACTATGTGGAAAGCCAAACCGGAAAATCACCTTTACGATGAAGCGCACGGCTAACTGCTGCATCACACTTATTTGTGAGCTCGCTTCAACCCACTTGGTAAATTTGTCAAGCGCCACCAAAAGGTGGGTTTTCTTATCCTTGGATCTTTTAAAGGTTCCAACCATATCCAGCCCCCAAGTTGCAAACGACCACGTTATTGGGATCATCCTCAACTCTTGAGTCGGCACGTGAGCACGTCTTGAAAATTTCTGACATCCATCACACCGTTTAACCAAGTCCTCTGCATCGGCGTCTTGTTGTCAACCAGTAAAACCGTGGCGAAAGCGCCTTTGCTACGGAGACTTTGAACCGGCGTGGTGTCCACAATCCCCTTCATGGATTTCTCTTAAGATTTCACAGCCTTCCTCAGGAGAAACACAACGTTGAAATGCCCCTGATATACTGCAATGATGTAATTCACCATTGAGAATCGTCATAGACATGGATCGCCGGACGATCTGTCTGGCCAGAATCTCATCTTCTGGCAACTCCCCTCGGGTCATGTACGCAAGAAAAGGAACCGTCCAATCCGGAATAGCATGTAGGGCTGCCACTAATTGAGCATCCGGATCAGGAATAGCCAAATCCGCTTCACCCGGAAGCTGTATTGACGGGTTGTGCAATCGTCCAAAAGACATTAGGCGGGACGGTTTGTCTTTGAGAACCCAACGGCTTAAAGCGTCCGCCACTTCATTCTTCCGGCGGTCCACATGATCCTTGATAACCCTTGAAGCAACCCGCAATATTATCCACTTCCGACGATATCGGCCATGAGCGGGTCCTTAGAATCCCAAGTGCCAGACACCTGCTGAGCCACAAGGTCCGAGTCACCAAAGCACTTAACCCGGCTTAAGTTCATCTCTTTAGCCATCCGGAGACCATGGATCAAGGCTTCGTACTCAGCTGCATTATTAGTACAAGGGAACATTAAGCGGAGAACATAACAAAACTTATCACCTTGTGGGGAAGTTAATACGACTCTAGCCCCCGAGCCTTCCAACTGCCTGGATCCATCAAAATGAATAGTCCAATATTGTGATCCGGCTTCTCCTCTGGTGCTTGCAACTCCGTCCAATCATTAATGAAATCGACAAGTGCTTGAGACTTCACCGCCGTCAGAGTACATACTTGATCCATGTGGCCCAAGCTCTATAGCCCACTTGGCAATCCGGCGATCGCCTCCGGTTACGTATGATATCACCCAAGGAGCTGGGCTGACCATAGTGATGGGGTGCCCTTGAAAATCTGCTTCAACTTCCGGCGGCCATGAAGACACCATAGACTAAGCTTACGCCAATGCGGATACCTTTGCTTGGACTCAATGAGTACCTCGCGATATAATAAACCGGCGGCTGAGCTGGATATTCCTTGCACCGCCTCCTTGCGTTCCACCACAATAGCCACGCTAAGCTTCTTGAGCATTGGCTGCTACATATAATAATAGTGGCTCCTTGTCGGCAGACTGCGAGAAACAGCGGATTAGCTAACTGCCGCTTTAAGTCCTCAAATGCTTCATCGTGACCGGACTCGAGCGAAGTTATCTGTCTTCCTCGGCATTTGGTACAGCAGGATGGCCTTCTCTCGGCGGTGATAAACCGGCTCGGTCTGGCGATCTGCACCTTAAGCGCTGAATATCATTTATACGCCGGTTTAGCCAAGGAAGTAATAGCCTTAATTTTCTGGATTAGCCTCAATTCCTCTGTTAGACACGAAACCCCAATAACACTGCCGGAACACCAAAGACACACTTGGCGGATTAAGCATCATCTTGTAAATCGCATAAGTTGTCAAAGGTTTCCTTCAAATTATCCCTGGCGTCTCATACGCCTTGATTTCACTACAATATCATCCACATAGGCGTGCACATTGCGGCCGATCTGTTTATCGCGAGCAATTACATGCATACCGTGATAGGTAGCTTAGGCGCTCTTGAGCCGAAGGGCATAGATACATAGCAGAAGGCTCCAAAGGGAGTGATAAACGCTGTTTTCTCCTGGTCCTTAACCGCCATTTTGATCTGATGATATCTAGAATACGCATCCAAAAAACTCAAATGCTCACAACCTGCCGTGGCATCAATGATCTGATCAATGCGGGGGAGGGCAAAAGGATCTGCTGGACAGGCCTTGTTAAGATCTGTGTAATCCACACACATACGCCAAGTGCCGTTTTTCTTAGGAACCAGCACCGGATTAGCAAGCCACTCTGGATGAAACACCTCAATGATAAAGCCAGCTGCCAAAAGCCTGGCTACTTCCTCTCCAATGGCTTTGCGCCTTTCTTCGTTAAACCGGCGGAGGAATTGTTTCACCGGTTTATACTTAGGATCCACATTAAGAGTGTGCTCGGCGAGTTCCTTGGTACACGGCATGTCGGATGGCTTCCATGCAAAGATGTCGATTCTCACGGATGAACTCAATGGTAGCGCCTTCCTATTTGGGATCGAGGTTGGCGATAGCGAACTGCTTGGGCGAATCGCCGGGCATGAAGTCAACAAGCTTGGTCTCATTGCCGATTTAAACTTCAGATCGAGTCATGCTCTGTAGTTGGCTTCTTCAAAGGGTCATATCTGCGGATCAACATTGTCCTTATAGAACTTCAACTCCTCCGTGGCACAGACCGACTCTGCATAGGCCACATCACCTTCCTCACATTCCAAAGCAACCCTGCGGCTCCCATGAACCGTTATAATCCCTTTGTAACCCGGCATCTTAAGCTGCAAGTAGATATAACAAGGTC
Source organism: Aegilops speltoides (assembly GCA_021437245.1). Lineage (NCBI taxonomy): Eukaryota > Viridiplantae > Streptophyta > Magnoliopsida > Poales > Poaceae > Aegilops > Aegilops speltoides. Next base: position 246,067,299 of record CM038142.1, on the reverse strand, counting down.
GCACCATGAACTTAGCATAAGCCGGCCGCCCAAACAAGGCGTGATACGGGCTCCGGATCTTCACCACCTCAAAGGTTAGTTTTTTAGACCGGGAATCGTGCTCGTCCCCAAAAGCCACATCTAGGGCTATCTTACCAACAGGATATGCAGATTTGCCTGGTACTACACCATCGAACACCGTATTAGATGGTCTGAGATCCTTGTCTGTTAGACCCATGCGGCGGAAAGTCTCATAGTATAGTATGTTAATACTGCTTCCTCCATCCATAAGCACCTTGGTGAACTTATAACCCCCCACCTAAGGGTCCACCACTAATGCTAGCTGGCCCGGATTATCAACCCGGGGTGGATGATCCTCTCGGCTCCACACGATAGGTTGCTCCGACCAGCGTAAGTAATGTGGAAAGGCGGTTCAACGAGTTCCTTTGCTTCGCTTGTGGAGTTTTCGGTCGCGCTTATCCAAGCTAGTCGTGAAAACATGATATTGCCCATTGTTCAACTGCTTTGGTTGGCTCACGATAACCCGGCTGCTGTTGCTGCTTGCTGCTGGCCGTTCGATTATTACGGTTGTTGTGACCGCCTTGATTAAGACACTGAACCGAAGCTCCAAATCGTGACCGGCCCGTGAAACGGATCTGAACGCCACGACCCTGGTCATCGGAAGGCATTAGAGTTTTGAACTCTGCATAATATAACAATCTTTCCAAGGTGGTTAGCGGTGACTCCTTCGTCCGTGCTTTGGGCAAGGCTGATTCAACAAGTAATTCAAGCGGCTTGCGTTAGGATTGGGACCCCCATTACGATTTGCCGCTTTACCTCTGCGCGCTGCCCACATCTGTGCATTAGTATTGGCCACAAAGTCCATGTTGCCATCCGCTTCGCTTGCCTCCGTTCCATGACCCGCCCGGTTTGTCTTTGTTGCCCTTGGGTTGCCATTCTTCTTTCCTTCCACTGCTTCATCATCATCAGCCTCGGGATCCTTGGTCTTGTCGAATCAGCATACTTCACTAAAGCGGCCATGAGGTTTCCCATGTCATTCTGAACCGCTTCATGCGCCCCAATTTCAATTTCAAAGGCTCAAACGGCGATTGCCTTCGAGTTAAGATTGCGAGTCGGCATTAATCTGTCGGATGAGTGCAAAATCTCCAAAGCGGCGTACCCAGGTCGTTGATTCTCCTTCCTCTGGACACAAGCCACGGGTCTACTATGGACTTGGGCTGCTTACATGTATCCTTGAAATTTCGGATAAGCCGGGCCATAGCTGGGCCCATGAGCTGATAAATTGGGTCGTGGGCTCTTCAACCAAATGCGAGCCGTGCCTTCAAGCATCATGGTGAAGTATTTTGCACCTTGATCTCATCCACGTCTAGCATCTCCATGGCCATCTCATAACTTTCTACCCGCTTGAGGGGACAAATTGGCGGTGTAATTTGGTACCTTGCGCGGACCTTGAAATCTTTAGGCGGCGCACATTGCGTGGCGGGGATCAAACAAGGCACCCTAAAGCGGATCGACTCTGGTCGGCGAAGGTGGTAGGCGGACGGTGTAAGTTGACCAGCGTCATCTGCGCTGCTAATTGGCCTCGCCGTGCGGGCGGTCCACCACCTCCTGAGCATCGCGGATGCCACTGTCGGGTTATTGCCATGGGCGCTTCACGGTCCGCGCATTGCTCGATATGGCGGTTCATCCACGCGCTTTGCTATAGCTCCGGCTTGGACAGGCGTAGAATGAATCCGATCACGGTATGTCGAATATGCTTCTCTTTGAATCGGTGCAGTCGGAGCTCCTTAACCGGCGGCGTCTCTACGCTTGCGGGAGTTCCTTCGGTGGGATAGCCTCAATCGGCGGCGGCTGCAACAAGGTTGTCCATAGGGTTAGAATAATGACACAGGGGCGTCTGAACGGTGGAGGAACCACAATGTTCTGCTGAGGAGGCTCCATCGGCGAGGTTGGACCGTCGCCACAGCCACAGTGCCTCAATCCGGTTTGCCTCCGGTCTTTGCGGCGGATTCTTGGGTCCACCTCCGAGTGCGAAAGAGATTTCTGGGGTCAAACCCTAATGGCAGGCGTGATCTATACTTCCGCTTCAACACCTCTGCGGCCTTTTCTGGTCAAGCATGAGTTTGTAAGCTGGGCGTCGAGGCGGCCGCTCTGCAGCCATCTGTCCTTTACGCGCTAGATCCGCTTTGGCTTGCGTGATACGCTCTTTCACTTCGCAATCTACGCATCATGGGCCTCTGATCCGCGGATTGTCCTCGCCATAAGTGCAGCTAGTGCATCAAACAGATCGATAGAACTTGAACGGCGGGCGCTCAAGGCCTCCTGCCTTTTCTTTGCCGCTGCGGCTGCTGATCCGGAAAGCATCGCTGCTGGCGGTCGAAAGTGATTCGCCGTCTGCGTGCCGGCCATGAATATTCCAACCCGGTTGATCGGCTTGGGGGTCCGAATCTGTCGCCATCGGAACAGCCCTGATCATATCGTCCACATGGCTGGTACAATGATTGATCTCTCTGTTGAGGACTCGTCGCGGAATAGGCAGCGGTCTCACTACCGTGTTACGGCGTCCTCGCGTTCTTCTCCGTGGGCGACTCCAGCGAAGACCGCTTCACGGCGGTTTAGCACTGGGTAGGTCTCGCCGCTGAGCCGTCTCGGCGAGGTCGGTGCGGATATCCGGCTCGAGCCCGAGCTCACCGATCTTGCCGATGAAAATGTGTATGCCACCAAAGGGACCCGGTACCCGTACTCGATTGAATCGGCCTCGGGACCCCATCTGCATCGTCGATGTAGATCCTGCCATGACGACTCTTGGTCATCCGGCCCACAACATAGCCTTCGAGTCCCTTGAGCTTGCCCTCCAAGATCGTCAAACCATCGTGCGATAGCCCCACGGTGGGCGCCAACTGTCTTGGATTTGTCACGGCAGATGTCCTAGTGGAAGGACTTAGTTGTGGAGCCATCGCTACGAGTTTACTTGAAGGGGTTAAAGCGGACACAAAGACACGAGAGTTTTATACTAGTTCGGCCCCTTCGATGAAGCCTACGTCTAGTTGTGATGGAATTGATGTGGTCTCGATGGCTAGGGAGCAAACAAGCTTCGCCTAGGCTCGAGTTGTGGTTGTCTATCTTGAACCGCCGCCGGGTCGCCCCCTTATATACACGGGTGACGCCCATCGGTTCATAGAGTCCCAACCGGTTCATACTCGTATCGGTTGGTATCTCTCTATTCTAACACAATACAAGTTATACATCAGGCGGTTTACGGCTCTGATTCTAAACCAACTACAGGCCTTGGGCCTTCATGCTTATACCACTCTGAAGTTAACCCGGCCCAAGCAGGCCGGTTTACGCCTAGTGGTAATATCCCCAACACAAGCCATGACGATCGAGACCAGGCGGGCGCCGGCCTGTGTAGTGTCCTTGTTTCCTCTTTGGTTCAAAGGGGGCAAGCAGAGGTGCGGAGTACCGAGGCACCAAGCAAAGGTTACCATTTTGGTGCAACAAGACCAAGACTAGCAGAGCGGCAGGATGGAGGTCACCGTGGAGCCCAAGACGGCGTCATCGCCAATGCCTTTGGCAGCCGAAGACCAACTTTAGTCAGGATAACTTGTACTAGATGTTCCCCTTTAAAATGGCCGTTGTTGGCGCCCTTCCCGCTCAATATTTGGGAAGAGGACCAGGGCCTCTATATATAGAGCTAGCCACCATAGTAGAGGGGATCGAGTTCTCATCTCATCTATAGACGGGAAGATCCATCCCAAGTAGAATACCGCACCAGCTCAAGAACACCTCTCGCGAGGCTGTTCTTCCCTTGTACTGTTCATCTTCAGCCCCTGAGGCAATCCACCACACCACACACTGGAGTAGGGTATTACACCACAACGGTGGCCCGAACCAGTATAAATCTTGTGTCCCTCGTGTTGTTCATCGTTTAGCTTAGATTCTCAGCGAGGCGTTCGGATGTGGATCGATAGGGGGAAGATCTTCACGCGCACCCCAGAGTTCGAACCTTAAGGGTTTTGTTGGAACCCGATATCCGACAGCCGGCTCCTCCCCACCAAGCCTTTCTCTGGAGTGGTCGATGGCTTCACCTGCCCCCTGGGGCAGATTCGCCTCCCCGTCACCTCCGGAACATGTGACAACTACTTCATCGAGCTCATCGATTTCGATGTCGCGTGCATCAGGCTCCCGTACAATGCCATCATCGGGTACTCGGCCCTCACCAAATTTATGGCGGCGACTCATCCCGGATACAACATCGTGAAGATGCTGGGAAGCTGCGGTGTCCTCACTGTAGCGGGAGATGCTAGGGATGCACTCACGGCCCTCAGGGTCACTTTCAAGGCCGAGGTGGACGCGCGACCAAGCACGGGGAGCACTCCGGAAGGCCCGGGGGCTGCCCCGGCAAAGAAGAAGCAATTGTTCTCTCAACATCGGGCCGAGACAAAGCATGTGCCGGTCGATGAGGGCGGAAAGTCGGGTGCTACCTTCACCATAGGCACCGGCCTCCCCCTAGGTCAGGAGGAGGCGTTGGTCGACTTCCTTCACGCGAACAAGGATGCATTCGCATGGGAGGCGACGGACCTGGTCGGTGTTCTACGTGGGGTGATCGAGAACTACCTCATGGTGTGTCCCAATGCGCGCCTCGTGAAGTAGAAGGTGCTTCGTCAAGCCCCGGAGAAGCGGCCGTTCATCGTCTAGGAGACCCCAAGCTACAGGAGGTCAGCGTTATTCGGGTGGTGCGGCACCCAGATTGGTTGGCAAACCCGGTTATCGTCCCCAAGAAGAACAGGAAGGAGCGCATGTGCATTGACTTCACGAGCCATAACAAGGCTTTCCCTCAAGATCCTTTCCCCCTTCCATGCATCGATAAGATCGTCGGCTCCACCGGGGAATGCGATCTACTGTGCTTCCTGGACACCTTCTCAGGCTATCATCAGATCAAGATGGCAGTAGAGGACATGGAGAGGGTGGCTTTCTTGACCCCGTGCGGTGTACTGCTACACCTGCATGTCGTTCAGTTTGCGCAATTACAGAGCAACCTTCCAGCGGCTGATGCACATCGCTTTGGGCAAGCAGGTCAGGAGGAACGCCGAGGCTTACGTCGACGACATAGTGGTCAAGTCCCGGGAGGCAAGAACCCTTGTTGAAGATCTGCAGGAGACATTCACCGACACGTGCAAGGTGAAGTTGTGGCTCAACCCAGAGAAGTGCATGTTCGGTGTCCCATCCGGCAAGTTATTGGGGTTCTTGGTGTCGCACAGAGGGATTGAGGCAACCCAGAAAAGGTTAAAGCAATAGAAAGGATGAGCCCACCGCAAACCCTCAAGGAAATGCAGAAGCTGGCAGGCAGTGTTACCTCGGTTGGCAATTCATCTCCAAGCTAGGCGAGCACACCCTCCCGTTCTTCAAGCTGATGAAAAGGAAGGGGTCGTTCAAATGGACTCTGGAGGCCGACGCGGCTTTCCAAGATCTCAAGAAGTACCTCACTAGCCTGCCGGTGATGGTAGCGCCTCACCCTCTTGAACCCCTGTTGCTTTACCTGGCCGCCACGCCTCATTCATCCAGCGTGACGCTCGTGGCGGTCTGCGAAGAGCATGCGACCAAGGAAGCGCGGCGCGACACCCCATACCCGTCCACGATGATGCGGCCTCAGGACGGTGTACGTGAGGCCTCAGCTACCCCGTCAAGTGATGGGGCTCCTGAAGTTGGGGCTCCTGAAGCAACGAGGTCCCCACCAGAAGACAAGGCTCCTGAGGCTTGTCCGACTCAGGAGGAGCAAGACGCGACGGATGCTTCCTCCCTCGTCTAGCATCCTGTGTACTTCGCCAGCACGGTGCTGCGTGACACACGGGCACGTTACCCCATGCCACAAAAGATCCTCCTCTCTTCCAGGAAGCTGCGTCACTACTTCCAAGGCCACCCCATCAAGGTCGTCTTAGCATACCCCCTGGAAAGGGTGCTATAGAGCCCCAACGCCACCGGGAGGGTCACCGAATGGAACATTGAGCTGCAGGCATTCTGATTGGAGTTCAGCACAACCAGAGTCATCAAGGGTGCCACACTCGCTGACTTTGTGGCTGAATGGACTGACGCACCTGGCCAAGAGGTGGGTGAGGACCATTCCCTCGCACCGGGAGACAAGGCACCTGATGGTTGGGTCATGTACTTGTTGGGGAACGTAGTAATTTCAAAAAAATTCCTACGCACACGCAAGATCATGGTGATGGCATAGCAACGAGAGGGGAGAGTGTATGTCCACATACCCTCGTAGACCGTAAGCGGAAGCGTTATGACAACGCGGTTGATGTAGTCGTACGTCTTCATGATGCGACCGATCCAAGCACCGAACGTACGGAGCCTCCGAGTTCAGCACACGTTCAGCTCGATGACGTCCCTTGAACTCTGATCCAGCCGAGTGTCGAGGGAGAGTTCCGTCGGCCGCGACGGCGTGGTGGCGATCTTGATGTTCTACGGTAGCGAGGGCTTCGCCTAAGCTTGACGATATGACCGAGGTGGTATATGGTGGAAGGGGGCACTGCACACGGCTAAGGAACGATCTGTAGATCAACTTGTGTGTCTATGTGGTGCCCCCTGCCCCCGTATATAAAGGAGTGGAGGAGGGAGAGGGCCGGTCTCTCTATGGCGCGCCCTAGGGAGTCCTACTCCCAGGAGTAGGATTCCCCCTTTCCTAGTCAACTAGGAACCCTTCCATGTAGTAGGAGTAGGAGAGAAGGAAAGGGAAGGAGAAGGAGAAGGAAGGAAGGCGCCCCCCTCCTAGTCAATTCGGACTAGTCCAAGGGAGGGGTGCGGCCACCCTTTGGCCCTTTCTCTCCTTTCCCGTATGGCCTAATGAGGCCCAATACGAATTCCGTAACTCTCGGTACTCGAAAAATACCGAATCATTGGAACCTTTCCGAACTCGAATATAGTTGTCCAATATATCGATCTTTACGTCTCGACCATTTGAGACTCCTCGTCATGTCCCGATCTCATCCGGGACTCGAACTCCTTGGTACATCAAAACTCATAAACTCATAATATAAAGCATCGCCGAAACCTTAAGCGTGCGGACCCTACGGGTTCGAGAACTATGTAGACATGACCTAGAACTATTCTCGGTCAATAACCAATAGCGGGACCTGGATGCCCATATTGGCTCCAACATATTCTCTGAAGATCTTTATCGGTCAAACCGCATAACAACATCGTTGTTCCCTTTGTCATCGGTATGTTACTTGCGAGATTTGATCGTCGGTATCAATACCTAGTTCAATCTCGTCACCGGCAAGTCTCTTTACTCGTTCGTAATGCATCATCCGTAACCAACTCATTGGTCACATTGCTTACAAGGCTTATAATGATGTGCATTACCGAGAGGGCCGAAGATACCTCTCAGAGCAATCGGAGTGACAAAACCTAATCTCGAAATCGCCAACTCAACATGTACCTTCGGAGACACCTGTAGTACTCCTTTATAATCACCCGATTCGTTGTGGCGTTTGGTAGTACCAAAGTGTTCCTCCGGTAAGCAGGAGTTGCATAATCTCATAGTTACGAGGAACATGTATAAGTCATGAAGAAAGCAATAGCAACATACTAAGCGATCAAGTGCTAAGCTAACGGAATGGGTCAAGTCAATCACATCATTCTCCTAATGATGTGATCCGTTAATCAAATGACAACTCTTTTGTCCATGGCTAGGAAACATAACCATCTCGATAAGCGAGCTAGTCAAGTAGAGGCATACTAGTGACACTATGTTTGTCTATGTATTCACACATGTATTATGTTTCGGTTAATACAATTCTAGCATGAATAATAAACATTTATCATGAAATAAGAAATAAATAATAACTTTATTATTGCCTCTAGGGCATATTTCCTTGATCTCCCACTTGCACTAGAGTCAATAATCTAGTTCACATCGTCATGTGATTTAACACCAATATTCATATTTGTATATGATTAACACCCATAGTTCACATCATCATGTGACCAACACCCAAAGGGTTTACTAGAGTCCATAATCTAGTTCACATCGCTATGTGATTAACACCCAAAGAGTACTAAGGTGTGATCATGTTTTGCTCGTGAGAGAAGCTTTAGTCAGCAGATTGCATCACATTGAGCCGTATGTATTTTACAAATATTCTATGTCTACAATGCTCTGCGGAGCTACTCTAGCTAATTGCTCCCACTTTCAATATGTATCCAGATTGAGACTTAGAGTCATCTGGATCGGTGTAAAGTTTGCTTGATGTAACTTTTACAACAAACTCTTTTATCACCTCCATAATAGAAACATCTCCTTAGTCCTTACTAAGGATATTCTTGACCAATGTCGATGATCTACTCCTAGATCACTATTGTACTCCTTGCCAAATTCAGAGCAAGGTATACAATAGGTGCGGTACATAGCATAACATACTTTATAGAACCTATGGTGAGGCATAGGGAATGACTTTTCATTCTCTTTCTATTTTACTGCTTTGTGGTCGGGATTTGAGTCTTACTCAATTTCATACCTTTGCAACACAGGCAAGAACTCTTTCTTTGGTTGTTCCATTTTGAACTATTTCAAAATCTTGCCAAGGTATGTACTCATTGAAAATCTTATCAAGCGTCTTGATCTATCTCAATAGATCTTGATGCTCAATATGTAAGTAGCTTTTCTTGAGGTCTTTTCTTTTAAAGAACTCCTTTAAAACACTCCTTTATGCTTTGCAGAAAAATTCTACATCATTTCGATCAACAATATGTCACTCACATATACTAATCGAGAAAGGCTGTAGTGCTCCCACTCACTTTATTGTAAATCGAGGCTTCATCGTAAGTCCATATAAAACTATATGCTTTGATCAACTTATCAAAGCGTATATTCCAACTCGAGATGCTTGCACCAGTCCATAGATGGATCATTGGAGCTTGCACATTTTGTTAGCACCTTTAGGATTGACAAAACCTTCTAGTTGCATCATATACAACTCTTCTTTAATAAATCCATTAAGGAATGCAGTTTTGACATCCATTTGCAGATTTCATAAAATATGGCAATTGCTAACATGATTGAGACAGACTTAAGCATCGTCTGAGTGAGAAAATCTCATCGTATTCAACACCTTTGAACTTTGTTGAAAAACTTTTGCAACAAGTCGAGCTTAGTGGATAGTAACACTACTATCAGTGTCCGTCTTCCTCTTGAAGATCCATTTATTTAACATGGCTTGCTGATCATCGAGCAAGTCACTCAAAGTCCATACTTTGTTCTCATACATGGATTATATCTCAGATTTTATGGCCTCGAGCCATTTCGCGGAATCTGGGCTCATCATCGCTTCCTCATAGTTTGTAGGTTCATCATGGTCTAGTAACATGACTTCCAGAACAGTATTACCGTACTACTCTAGTGCGGACTGTACTTTGGAAGACCTACGAGGTTTTTGTTGTAACTTGATCTGAAGTTTCATGATCATCATCATTAGCTTCCTCACTAATTGGTGTAGGAATCACTGGAACTGATTTCTGTGATGAACTACTTTCAAATAAGGGAGAAGGTACAATTACCTCATCAAGTTCTACTTTCCTCCCACTCACTTCTTTGAGAGAAACTCCTTCTCTAGAAAGGATCCATTTTAACAATGAATATCTTGCCTTGGATCTGTGATAGAAGGTGTACCCAACAATTTCCTTTGGGTATTCTATGAAGCGCACTTCTCGATTTGGGTTTGAGCTTATCGGGATGAAACTTTTTCACATAAGCATCGCAGCCCCAAACTTTAAGAAAGCGACAACTTGGGTTTCTTGCTAAACCACAGTTCATATGGTGTCGTCTCAGCAGTTTAGATGGTGCCCTTTTAGCGTGAATGCAGGTGTCTCTAATGCATAACCCCAAAAGCGATAGTGGTAAACCGATAAGAGACATCATAGATCGCACCATATCTAATAAAGTACGATTCTGACGTTCGGACACACCATTACATTGTGGTGTTCGGTGGCGTGAGTTTGTGAAACTATTCCACATTGTTTTAATTGAAGACCAAACTCGTAACTCAAATATTTGTCTCATGATCAAATCACGAAACTTTATTTTCTTGTTACGATGATTTTCCACTTCACTCTGAAATTCTTTGAACCTTTCAACTATTTCAGACTTATGTTTCATCAAGTAGATATACCCATATCTGCTCAAATCATCTTGTGAAGGTCGGAAAATAACGATACTTGCCACGAGCCTTCATACTCATTGGTGCGCATACATCGGTATGTATTATTTCCAACAAGTCGATAGCTTCGTTCCATTGTTCAGGAGAAGCGGAGTTTTAGTCATCTTGCCCAAAAGGCACGGTTTGCAAGCATCAAATGATTCATAACCAAGTGATTCGAAAATCCATCTTTATGGAGTTTCTTCATCGCTTTACACCGATATGACCTAAATGGCGGTGCCACAAATAAGTTGCACTATCATTATTAACTTTGCATCTTTTGGCTTCAATATTATGAATATGTGTATCACACGATCGAGATCCAACAAACCATTTTCATTGGGTGTATGACCATAGAAGGTTTTATTCATGTAAGCGAACAACAATTATTCTCTAACTTACATGAATAACGTATTGCAATAAACATGATCAAATCATATTCATGCTCAGCAAACACCAAATAACATTTATTTAGGTTTAACACTAATCCCGAAAGTATAGGGAGTGTGCGATGATGATCATATCAATCTTGGAACTATTTCCAACACACATCGTCACTTCACCCTTTAACTAGTCTCTGTTTATTACGCAACTCCTGTTTGAGTTACTAATCTTAGCAACCGAACAAGTATCAAATACTTGAGGGTTGCTATAAACACTAGTAAAGTACACATCAATAACATGTATATCAAATATACTTATGTTCACTTTGCCATCCTTCTTATCCACCAAATACTTGGGGTAGTACCTCTTCTAGTGACCATTTCCTTTGCGGTGTAAACACTTTCGGTTTGAGGCTATGGTCCAGCTTTGGGCTTCTTCACGGGAGTGACAACTTGCTTGTCTTTCCACTTGAAGTTCCCTTTCTTTCCTTTGCCCTTCTCTTGAAACTAGTGGTCTTGTCAATCATCAACACTTGATGGTCTTTTCTTGATTTCTACCTTCATCGATTTCAACATCATGAAGAGCTCGGGAATCGTTTTCTTCATCCCTTGCATACTATAGTTCATCACGAAGTTCTAGTAACTTAGTGATGGTGACTAGAGAATTCTCAATCACTATCTTATCTGGAAGATTAACTCCCAATTGATTCAAGCGATTGAAGTACCCAGACAATCTGAGCACATGCTCACTAGTTGAGCAATTCTCCTCCATCTTTTAGCTATAGAACTTGTTGGAGACTTCATATCTCTCAACTCGGGTATTTGCTTGAAATATTAACTTCAACTCTGGAACATCTCATATGGTCCATGGCGTTCAAAACGTCTTTGAAGTCGATTCTAAGCCGTTTAAGCATGGTGCACTAAACTATCAAGTAGTCATCATATTGAGCTAATAGCGTTCATAACGTCGCATACGCTCCTGCAATAGGTTTGTCACCTAGCGGTGCATCAAGGACATAATTCTTACGTGCGCAATGAGGATAAATCTCGGATCACGGATCAAATCCGCAACATTGCTACTAACATTTTCAACACAGTTTTCTCTAGGAACATATCAAAATAAACATATGAAAGCAACAACGCAAGCTATTGATCTACAACATAATTTGCAAAATACTACCAGGACTAAGTTCATGATAAATTTAAGTTCAATTAATCATATTACTTAAGAACTCCCACTTAGACAAACATCTCTCTAGTCATCTAGGTGATCACGTGATCCAAATCAACTAAACCATGTCCGATCATCACGTGAGATGGAGTAGTTTCAATGGTGAACATCACTATGTTGATCATATCTACTATATGATTCACGCTCGACCTTCGGTCTCCGTGTTCGAGGCCATATCTGTATATGCTAGGCTCGTCAAGTATAACTTTGAGTATTCGCGTGTGCAACTGTTTTGCACCGTTGTATTTGAGCGTAGAGCCTATCACACCCGATCATCACGTGGTGTCTCGGCACGAAGAACTTTCATAGCGGTGCATACTCGGGAGAACACTTCTTGATAATTAGTGAGAGATCATCTTAAAATGCTACCGTCAATCAAAACATAATAAGATGTATAACAGATAAACATCATATGCAATCAAAATATGTGACATGATATGGCCATGATCATCTTGCGCCTTTGATCTCCATCTCCAAAGTACTGTCATGATCTTTATCGTCACCGGCACGGCACCATGATTTTCATCATCTTGATCTATATCAATGTGTCGTCACATGGTCGTCTCGCCAACTATTGCTATCGCATAGCGATAAAGTAAAGCAAATATTTGGCACTTGCATCTTTATGCAACAAAGAGACAACCATAGGGCTTCTGCCAGTTTCCGATAACTTCAACAAAGCATGATCATCTCATACAATAAAATATAGCATCACGTCTTGACCATATCACATCACAACATGCCCTGCAAAAACAAGTTAGACGTCCTCTACTTTGTTGTTGCAAATTTTACGTGGCTGCTACGGGCTTAGCAAGAACCGTTCTTACCTCGCATCAAAACCACAGCGATAGTTTGTCAAATAGACTCCGTTTTAACCTTCGCAAGGACGGGCGTAGCCATACTCGGTTCAACTAAAGTTGGGCGACACCGCCAGCCACACGTGTGCAAAGCACGTCGGTGGAACCAGTCTCAGCGTAAGCGTCTGGCGTAATGTCGGTCCGGGCGCTTCATCCAACAATACCGCTGAACCAAAGTATGACATCTTTGGTAGGCGGTATGACTTATATCGTCCACAACTCACTTATGTTCTACTCGTGCATATAACATCAGCGCATAAAACCTAGGCTCGATACCCTTTGTTGGGGAGCGTAGTAATTTCAAAAAATTCCTACGCGCACGCAAGATCATGGTGATGGCATAGCAGCGAGAGGAGAGTGTATGTCCACGTACCCTCGTGAACCGTGGCGAGCGTTATGACAGCGCGGTTGATGTAGTCATCGTCTTCACGATCCGACCGATCCAAGCACCGAGCGTCACGGAGCCTCCGAGTTCAGCACACGTTCAGCTCGATGGCGTCCCTCGAACTCGATCCAGCCGAGTGTCGAGGAGAGTTCCGTCGGCCAACGGCGTGGTGGCGATCTTGATGTTCTACGGCGCGAGGGCTTCGCCTAAGCTTGCGACGATATGACCGAGGTGGAATATGGTGGAAGGGGGCACCGCACACGACTAAGGAACGATCCGTAGATCAACTTGTGTGTCTATGGGGTGCCCCCTGCCCCCGTATATAAAGGAGTGGAGGAGGAGAGGGCGGTCTCTCTATGGCGGCGCCCTAGGGAGTCCTACTCCCAGGGAGTAGGATTCCCCCTTCCTAGTCAACTAGGAACCCTTCCATGTAGTAGGAGTAGGAGAGAAGGAAAGGGAAGGGAGAAGGAGAAGGAAGGAAGGGGGCGCCCCCCCTCCCTAGTCCAATTCGGACTAGTCCAAGGGGAGGGGTGCGGCCACCCTATTGTCCCTTTCTCTCCTTTACCGTATGGCCTAATGAGGCCCAATACGAATTCCCGTAACTCTCCGGTACTCCAAAAAATACCCGAATCATTCGGAACCTTTCCGAACTCCGAATATAGTCGTCCAATATATCGATCTTTACGTCTCGACCATTTCGAGACTCCTCGTCATGTCCCCGATCTCATCCGGGACTCCGAACTCCTTCGATACATCAAAACTCATAAACTCATAATAAAAGCATCGCCGAAACCTTAGCGTGCGGACCCTACGGGTTCGAGAACTATGTAGACATGACCTAGAACTATTCTCGGTCAATAACCAATAAGCGGGACCTGGATGCCCATATTGGCTCCTACATATTCTAGGAAGATCTTTATTGGTCAAACCGCATAACAACATCGTTGTTCCCTTTGTCATCGGTATGTTACTTGCAGAGATTGATCGTCGGTATCAATACCTAGTTCAATCTTGTCACGGAAAGTCTCTTTACTCGATTACGTAATGCATCATCCTGTAACCAACTCATTGGTCACATTGCTTACAAGGCTTATAATGATGTGCATTACCGAGAGGGCCAGAGATACCTCTCCAGAGCAATCGGAGTGACAAAACCTAATCTCGAAATCGCCAACTCAACATGTACCTTTGGAGACACCTGTAGTACTCCTTTATAATCACCCGATTCGTTGTGACGTTTGGTAGTACCCAAAGTGTTCCTCCGTAAGCAGGAGTTGCATAATCTCATAGTTACGAGGAACATGTATAAGTCATGAAGAAAGCAATAGCAACATACTAAGCGATCAAGTGCTAAGATAACGGAATGGGTCAAGTCAATCACATCATTCTCCTAATGATGTGATCCCGTTAATCAAATGACAACTCTTTTGTCCATGGCTAGGAAACATAACCATCTCGATAAGCAGAGCTAGTCAAGTAGAGGCATACTAGTGACACTATGTTTGTCTATGTATTCACACATGTATTATGTTTCCGGTTAATACAATTCTAGCATGAATAATAAACATTTATCATGAAATAAGGAAATAAATAATAACTTTATTATTGCCTCTAGGGCATATTTCCTTCAGTACTTTGACGGTGCGTTTGCGCAACAGGGCACAGGAGCTGGAGTTGTGCTGATCTCGCCTACCCAAGACAAGCTCTACGACGCCGTGCAACTCTGCTTCCAGCACAGCGTGAAGGTTTCCAACAACATCACCGAGTACTAGGGCCTTATCGTCGGGCTTAAGGCCGCGGTCGCTCTGGGGATTAGGCGCCTCACCATCAGGGGTGACTCGTAGCTCCTTGTCAACTTCTTCAACAAGGAGTACACGCCAAAGGACGAGCACATGGAGGCATACCTCAAGGAGGTATGTAAAATTGAGAACAATTCTTGGGCCTGGAATTGCAACATGTACCACGCGACACAAACAAGGAGAAGGACGACATCACCAAAAGGGCATCCTGGCGCCTCCCCAGGAGCCTGGCATCTTCGAGGAGCAACTCTTCAGGCCATCGGTAGCTGCCCCCACTGCCAGGCCGGCGCTGCCTCGGGAGGAGCTGCCCACGACACCCACCTCAGGTGCCCAGCCTATGGCCCGGCCTTAGGGGCCGTCTGCTCCTCGCACTCGATCCTCAGGAGGGGTGTTGGATTGAGGAGTTCAAGGCGTACCTGCTTCAGGGCACCTTGCCGGAGAAGGAAGAAGATGCGGAGCGGGTGGCCCGCCAGGCCACAATGTACTGCATCCATGACCGCGAGCTTTACCGAAGGCGCCCAAACGACATTTCCCTACGATGCATCTCCAAGGAGCGGGGGTGCAAGCTGTTGGCTGACATACACGGTGGGGTTTGTGGGCATCACTCCTCATCACGCACCCTCGTGTGCAAGGCGTTCCACACCGGATTCTACTAGCCCACAACGCTCAACGATGCCGCGGAGTTGGTAAGATCTTGTGAAGCCTATCAATTCCATGCTAAGCAGATCCACATGCCCACCCAAGGCCTCTCATCCCACTCTCGTGGCCATTTGCGGTCTGGGGGTTGGACATCCTGGGCCTGTTCCATCGAGCGCCCGAGGGCTACCGCTACTTCTACGTCGCCATTGACAAGTTTACCAAGTGGGCAGAGGTGGAAGCCGTTCGCGCCATCCCGGCTGGCTCCACGGTCAAGTTCATCAAGGGCCTCGTGAGCCGCTTTGGGGTGCCCAACCGCATCATCACCAACAATGGCTCCCAGTTCACGAGCAACCTCTTTAAAACATATTGTGCTAAACTTGGGACGCAGATATGCTAAGCTTTGGTGGCGCACCAGCGGAGCAATGGCCAGGCCGAGCACGCCAACGCAGAGGTCTTGAGGGGCCTCAAGGCGAGGAGCTTCAAGAGAAAGCTCGAGGCCTACGGCAGGGGCTGGCTCGACGAGCTCCCGTCCGTGTTGTGGTCCAACTTCACCACCACGACCAAGCCCACGGGCGGGACTCCGTTCTTCCTCGTCTACGGAGCCAAGGTGGTCCTCCCTCACAAGGTCAAGCATCACACCCCGCGGGTCCTGGCGTTCGACGGGGCACGCCAGGACGCCTTGCGTGGGATGGACCTTATGTTGGGGGATGAACACCGCCGCCAGACCTCGCTCCAAGATGCGAGGTACAAGCAGGCGCTGCTGTGGTACCACTGCCGCAACATCCATTCTAGGACCCTCATGGTGGGTGACGTCGTCTTGAGGCGGGTGCTCTCCAGGGAAGGGCTTCACAAGCTCTCCCCCATGTGGGAGGGCTCGTTCAGGATCGCCCGTGTCTCCAGGCCTGGCGCCGCATGCCTAGAGACACAGGACGGGGTCCCCATCCAGAATGCCTGGAACATCCAGCACCTCTGGAAGTTCTACCCATGAAGAAGGCCCCGTGTCTGTGAAGGTATCTGCTCGTGACACTGTCACGTAATAATGAGTTGGGGCTGTACACGCCCCGGAGTCTCCTGAGCGTCGCCCTTGGGCCTCACAGGGGCTCCTGCCCATGTCCTAGTGGAAGCACTTAGCTCCGTGCTGGTGAGAAGACTAGTATAGGTGTCGGAAGCGGCTGTAATTTTGCTTGCTTGCTGTATCTGGTTTGCAACTTCTTAAATGAAATTTGGAGTGTTCAGCATCTCTTTTTGAGGGTTAGGAATTTTTCTTCTCCTTGCATCGTTCATTCTCTCAGGTGGCTTGCCTGCGAACACACCTCACCAAAGCCTCAGTTCCCTAGCCATGTGGCAAGCCTCCGTTCCCTATCCCTATGGCGTATTCGTCCTCATGTGACGCTCTCGAATGAGAGCGTAGGCACTACGCCTCTGGAACTTCCTAATCCTACAACTACAAGGGTGCCCCTGAGGCCTGGCGACTCCGGGTCACCTCTTGGCAAAGCGCACTCCCGCGGCACAGAAGTTCACTGCAGGAACCCTAAGCTAAATCATCCCAATCACAATCAACGGCAACGTCAATACCAGAAGGCAACATAGAAACAATAACATAACGGCGCAAGCGCCGTGGTTCATTACATGCCCTAGTAGGGCCTTCTACTTCTTTTTGCAGCAGGAAGAAAGGAACAAAAGCAAGTGTGCAACGACGGCAGCTCCTGAGGCCCGGCCCTACGAGCCTTCGGGTTCACCCGGAGTGCTCCTTCCACTTCACTGGGGCGTGGCGGCGTCGTAGCTCATTTCCCCTCCCGGTCCGAGCCTGGTGACATGGCCCCTTCGTCTGCCATCATCGTCACCGTCGTTGCTCTCACTCTCCAGGAACACCCTGCACGCGGGCCGTCCTCCCCGAATATCCTCACATAGAGAGTTGCGACGCCATCGTACCTGAAGTGGAGGGTACACCTCCCGTGCAGGTCTCGTGCGCGGGCGAACGACTGCCACCGGTGGTTCAGGAACACGTTGCCGGCAGCCTTGACCTTGGCCTCCACCCATGAGGCCTTGCTGCAGCAGCCATCGGCCTGAAGCCAGAAACCACCAGGCCCACTGGCCGGCAGTGCGCTCATGAAGAAGCACGGGAGCTGAAGCGAGGCGCCTGTGGCCTCTCTGTGCACACCACGAACTCCGGGGGTGCATCGAATGAGTGGGGCCGCGGGTGTGGCGGCCGGACGGACACTGCCGCCTCACCTCATTGTTGTGGCTTCCCCGACCGTGGCGACTCCCGCCGTGGGAAGATGTACCCCCAAGTCCACCGGAGCCAGCGCCAACCTTTGAGGGGTGGACGTCCACGCCCACGGGTAGCCACTGCCGGTGTTGCAGCATACTTGCAGGGGCGCCCGTGGCCCCTCTTGGGCGGGGGTGAGTCCAGTCCCTCCTTGGGGGCCTTCCCTTTCTCCACGATGGGGAACCTCCTTGTCGGCGCCATGGATGATCTAGAAATATGGTGGAGCGAGAAGAAGGAGAAGCAAGGGGCAAGAACACTAAGATGATTTGGGGGCTCTGCCCCCTCCCCCTCTCCTATTAATAGCCGAAGGGAGGCCAATCGCCGGCCTCCCACTATCTCGATTAATGATGGTTTCTCTACATGCAGCAGGCAGTTGTCAAGTCGGACGGTTGGCGAGGCAGCATGGGGAAGCAAAGACGCCCACGTCCTATCAACACTACAAAAAAACATAGTTCCGTGATGATACATGTTTGTCACAGTAGGTCACGTTTTTTGTCATGCATGTACATCCATGACGATTTTATGCGAATCAAGATAGTCATACGTGCTATCGTAGAAGTGTTCCATGACATTACCAAAATTATCATCACGAAGTGTCCACTTCCATGAAGATAAATCGCAGCGTCCGCGAAGTGCTTTTCGTCAAGGGTGACCGACATGTGGCATCCACCGTAGCGAACGCAGTTAAGCTATCGGGTCGGGTTTTGGATCCGATAACCCGTTAACGGCCGGACCAATGGGGATTTTCCGTGAAAAATCATCATTGGTGGAGGAAACATAATGTCGGCTCATCGTTGGGACGGATGTCATCCACTCATTGGACGAAGCGCCTATGATCGTCGACACATAGCGCATGTCGAGGCCCATTCCTGTGAAAAGGCTGGCCTGTTTGACTTGGTCAAAAGGTGGTAGGCCGGCCCATGGAAAGCCTATTAATGGCCTGTTCGCATATAACCCATTTATGGCCCGCTAACCCAAGGCCCATTACGCCCTATCAGAATTAGGCCCAGTAGCATCATCTGGGCCATCCAATATGATTCGAGCCCGTTTTCACTTCTGGCCCATGTATGGCCCATGACGTCTTTCTGCCCATATGAGGCCCTTTGTAACTCTCTGCGCATTAATGGCCCGTGGTGAAACTGGCCCGTAATGAACAGTGTATCACCTGACACCCATTAACGGCCCGTGGTGAAATTGGCCCGTAATGAACAGTGTATTACTTTATACCCATTAACGGCCCGTTATTTCGTTGGGCGTTTCGATAAAGATTATCTTCGGCCTTCCGAGGCCCATTATTCTTGGGCTCATTTGCAGCATTCGGTTACTTACGGCCCGTTACTGTCGTTTTCTGCTTGTGGGCCAAATTCAGCCCGTCGTTAGAGTCGGCCCGTTTGTGGACCGTTAATTTGTTGGGCCATTTTCATAGCATCACCAAATACGGCCTATTAACAGCCCGTTATGGTCAGCCCATAAAACGTACGATTTCCACTCTAGCCCGTCTATGGCCCATTAAAGGCCCGTACAAGACCCATAAATGAGTCGGCCCATACAAGGCCCATGGATCCTACGAGACGTAGAAGGCCCATGGATCCGACGGCCCACTGAAGGCCCATGGATCTGATAGCCCACTTAAAGCCCATGGATCCAACGGCCCACTGACGGCCCATGGATCCGACGGCCCGTAGATGGCCCATGGACCGTATGGACCGTGGACGGCCATGGTCACTACAACGTTTGGGTGAGTTGGCCCCCGTTTGAATGATATAGCATATTCAGAGAATTATCCTACTCAATACTATCACCTCTAAAAAACATACACTATACAACAAAGAGACCAAGGCATAGAAGCGTAGAATAATCCTACACTATACAATAACAGCCGATTATACCCACTGGGCATTATGGTTCGGTACAGGTGATAATAAAGCATACACAAACAGCAAATTACATACACTGGGCAAATACAGCTCATACATCATGGGCCAGCGCATCAACTTAACTCCATTTGAACTATAATCTCTTGGGAAAATAGGATTGGCGGATTCGAGATAGCACAAATTTCATCTGCAAAATCTCCAATTCCTTTGTGGTTACCTCGGTGTCTTGTTTCAATTTTTTGACTCCTGCATCTAATACTGCATGTCCGGTCTCAACTTGTTGATTATCGTTGACAATCATGTACCGTTAGTTGATGCTCGAGAATATCAGCACATTCAATTCAATCCATAATCATTCGGCTTGGCCATGCCACCTTTGCTTTCATGAGATCTTTGTGTTGATGTCACTTCATCCTGAGATGTTTCTGTAAGTACACATGACTAGGGCAAAAATATAGTTACAGCAGTGAAGCGAGCAAGACACTATTTTGTACTACATGGCAAAATAGGACTAACAATAATGTTACACGTCATGAAGCGTAAGCAGGTGATATTTTAAAAATTATAAAAAAGATAGTATGTGCAGCCTTCATATAGAAATCCCTCTTAGCTCACCAGAGGAGCATGATGTTGGGGCCCAATTGAAAACACAAACAAGTTACAAATTTAGACAACATGTTGCGTATAAGTAAGCAAGCAGTTGGCCATTCTGTAGCTCAAATTAAAGTCTTAGGGAGCATAATGAACAACAGAGGGTTTCATACAAACATACTACAACAGACAAAACTATGGAATCATTAGTGTAGTATAAACTAGATTTTGATCCTCATGGAATAATAGTTGGTTAATAGACTTCAAAGCTTCAGGCACACTTCGGCAGAGCAATTAAATGGTAAGGCCTTTAATTATGTCAACTAATAGTTATACAAGCACCCAACATCAAGCATGATTCTTTGGGCATCTCATTAACTGAGGACAAATAAATCAATTGAAAAGAGCAAATTAACTATGCCTGAAACAAACAAGGAATTGAACTGTTGAGTTGCATACAGTGACTTACCTTAGCAGGTTGAAGAGGCTCAGCGTAGCTCCTACTTCTCTTGCAAGGCTCCTTCCTAACATCTTGTACTTGGAAATCCTCAATCTTATCTTCATTGCACCCCCTCTGCAAGGTGACACAAACTAGTTACTCGTCTCCTTGGAAGATAAATATGCATACTTTCCAGTCTGTGAACAAAAAAGGATGAGATCATAACAAAACAACACCACATAATGAAACATGCCGCATCTCTTGCACTTGCACACAATGAAACAAGCATTTACTATGTCTGCACTATGTAAAAACTAGGCATACCTTCAAACTGGATCTCCAGGTACTCTTGGAGAGCCTACTTTAGTGTACAACCAAATCTTTATGTAACCTATGAGTTAGACAAGGCCCCACTACAACATCCCTTAGTGCTTAAATCGTTGACAAGCTCTGTTAGAGTGTTAGGTCAAGAACAGCATGTAATCAAAGCAAACAGTCCTAGTATCGTTGGCTGATGCAAACAAGCAATCGAACAGATGTGTGAGAAAATCTTACATATCAAGAAAAGAAGCAAAGAAGGAGGCTTAAAGACCATTACTTGACTGACCAGATTTAAGTGGCATTTAAACATCATGTGCAACGTATGAACTAACATAAACATTGCATATTCCATATTCTACATTGGAATGCACATGTATTAGGTTATGCCATGTATGATGATGCCTAAATGTACAGATAGCAGGTAGGAGTGATTCATCATTGCACGCACAATTGAATTGCAGGTTAAGGGCCAGTTCGATTCCGCCTTTTCAGGGCTTATTGTCAAAATAAGCCATAAAAGATGTAATAAAGTCATTTTTGAGTTATGGGCTTGGGATTAACTAATTTCGCTTTGGAGGGGAGTGTTTCGGGTAGAACCACACTAAAAATTGAAGGGAAGGGGAATAGTGAAATGACTCTGTTGTCTGCTTATATTACACTCAAAATGCAACTACTGACGCCCGTGTCACACCTGACCCTCAAGTAAAAATAAACATGCAAGCGTTCATTGCCCTGCCCGCTTGCATCTCCTCTCCCCTTTCCCTCTACCTCGATCCCCTGCCTGCAGCACTAGGGTTCCTCCAGCGAGCCGTCGCCACTGGTCCCATCTGGCTTGGTCCTCGAAGATGCTATGTCTAGCTAGGCTACATGTCCGGCGGGTAGGGGCAAATCTCCCTAGCTGCTCCTCCCTCTGGCGCCGCCCCTCATTCTCATGGTCTCCAACAGCTGCTCCACCGTGGTTTGTCCAACGCACTACTCGTGTGGCGCTACACAACTTCTGATTGATGCCATCTTTGCGGAAGGCACCTTATTTCCCTCCCCTCCTCCCAGGCCATGGCCTTGAGGTGCTGTTGAAGGATGAGCTCTTCCAACAAGGTGAGGATGTCTCTCGATTTTTGCCAAATTTTCATTACGATCCGATTATCACGATGGTGCTATGAGCTGCTTCTATTGCTGCTATATGATGCATTCCTATGAGCCGCTCCTGCTGCTGCTATATGATGAATTGCTATGAGCTGCTGCTGCTATATGATGAGTTGCTATAAGCTGCTCCTGCTGCTGCTATATGATGAATTGCTATGAGCTGTTCCTGCTGCTGCTATATGATGAATTGCTATGAGCTGCTCCTGCTGCTGCTATATGATGAATTGCTATGAGCTGCTCCTGCTGCTGCTATATGATAAATTGCTTTGAGCTGCTGCTGGTATACTATGAATTGCAGACCGCTGCTGCTATACGATGAGTTGCTATGAGCTGCTACTGCTGCTATATGATGCTTTCAGGTGGTGCTGCTATATGATAATAACCCGCCACTTGGATCATCGAATTTCAATAAATAATTGTTCTTCATTTAAATGTGGGCCTTGCGTTCTTCGTTTAAATTAGGCAATGGGATCTCTACGGAAAAAATTGACCAAAGTAGATTGTGCCAAGTAGATGGTATCTTTGTATTTGCATTTTGAGCAAATAGTGATGGTCTGTTTTCCTATCATATTAATTACTGCACTGGGTTCAATTTGTGATGTTTGCAAGTCAAATTAATTTTCATATGGGCAGCAAAATGAAAAAATATAATGCAATCTAGACTTTCCTTGATCATACCAAAGATAAGTTGAAAATGCAATGAAAAGAACTGGTTGGCTTATTACATGGAGCTTATATTCACGGTGCTTATTTTCTTAGGATAACTTCGTAATAACTTGTCCCTAAGAAACTTGGCTAATAGAACGACATACAAATAACATGTCACGATGATTGCAATGGAGGAGTGGCGTACCATAGCACAATGTATAGGCTCACCGCTGCCTCTCCTTTTTTTGCGATGTTCCATGAAATTGCCACATACATCTTGTACTTTTTCATTGTGTAACCCTATCTGCAAGTTGACACGGCTAATTTCAGACATCTCTACATGATACTACATTGCATATCCGTGCGCATATTTAAACCACCAATTAACGATTGTGTGCATACCATAAACTAGCCATGACTCTGTATGCTAGACTAGCATGCACTCTAAGGGATCCTAATGTAGTGCACTGGAATTCCTACATGCCACCTACGATCTGTGTAATGTACTGCCCCTATTCCTAAATATATATCTTTGTAGAGATTCTAGTATGGACCACATACAGATGTATATAGATGCATTTTCGAGTGTAGATTCACTCATTTTGCTCCGTATGTAGCCTATAGTGGAATCTCTAGAAATACTTATATTTAGGAACCGAGGTATGAGGTAGTATCATGTATGACATCTACATATCTAATTTAGCAGCCAGTAGTAGAAATCATTGTCTGCACAAAGGGATTACTGGTCAAAAATCCTAGCAAAGCACGCTGGCAGGCATAGAACAATACAAGAGAGAGAGAGACACACTTACAAGATCATAGCAATGCCTCAGTCCAGGATCTTGGTTGGCCAAGCTGTTAGATCCAGAAGAAACATCGTCCTTGTAGTTTTTGCCAGCCACATAACAGGTAACAGCGACCGGTTAGTATATTTGAAGTACATCGGGCAGGTGATGTTGGACGGGTTTAAAGGTGACAAGTACCTAGGCCGTGGCGGGTGCTTGGCATCTCTCCAGATTGTGGGAATCATGTTAGAAACGTCAAGGGTGATGACGTTGCACTGGCTGTCGGGGTCCGGTAAGGAGATCTAGAACCGTTGAGTAGGGTGTTTGTTGAGCGGCTCCGGTAGGGTGGACTACGATGTGGGCGAAGCAGATCTGTGGCCGTGGACGAGGCCGTAGGTGAAGCTGCTCCGATGGTTGGGTTAAGGATGGTGTCGACGACGCGGATCTGTGGCCGTGGACGGGGCGTCAGAAGCTGCTCCGGTGGTTGGGTTAAGGATGGTGTCGACGATGCGGATCTGCGGCCGTGAACGGGGTGTCAGAAGCTGCTCTGGTAGGTTGGATGAGGGTGTGAGAAAGAGGATCTGAGGCCGTGGACTTGTGAGTTGGCAAATCAGCCCCGGTAGGGTTGAGAATGGTATAGGCGAAGATACTCCGGTAGGGTTGACGATGGTGTCGGCGAAGCGGCTCTGGTAGGGTTGAGGAAGGTGTCGGCGAAGCGGCTCCGGTAGGGTTGAGGAAGCTGTCGGCGAAGAGGATCAGAGGCCGTCGACGGGGGCGTCGGTGGGGCGGCTCTGGGGGGTGTGGATGAAGCGTCTCCGCTGGGGAGTATGAATGAGCCGCTGCAGATGCGCGGCGGTTGACGAGACTACCAGCAAAGCAGATCCATTGCTGTGGACAAAGCCGACACTGAATGGGCTGTGGTACAGTGGTGGATGAGCAGTCTACTTGTTTCTAGGGAGGTGGGAGGGTAGATGCGGCCGCAGAAGCAGATCCGGTGAGGTAGAGCGCCTTGTTGGCGATGAATGGGCTATAATGCGCGGTAGTGAGCAGTCTAGGGTTTCGAGAGGGGAGGGGAGAATGGGCGATGAAGTACGGACGACGTGATGTAAGATGTTCTGGTGCTGCAGAGTTAGTCGTTTTTGCGGGAGGGGGAGAGGAATTGGGGTGCTGTGTAGTGGGGGGAACCGGAAGTTACCAAAGTAGCCCCGACCTCATGTAGATGAGGGCGGTATTGTAACTGTTGGTCTCCGTGCACCAAGGACAAAAGGGGAATTTCGCATGCTAAAGACTAAGGTGGCGCAAATTTTAGAAGGAGGCGGGAGATTTTTCTCTCGGATTTCGGGTTCCGGCAGACCCTTGAGGTACGAACACTGGGGTGCGCGCGGAGATCACACCCTCAGCCTGCCCATGTTTCACCGCCTCGCTAGGATCTAAACTACACGAAGAACAACACAAGGGACACAAGATTTATACTGGTTCAGGCCACCATTGTGGTGTAATACCCTACTCCAGTTTGTGGTGTGTGGATTGCCTCTGGGGCTGATGAGGAACAATACAAGGGAAGAACAGCCTCGTGAGGGTCTATTCTTGGTTATGGCGATGAACTGCTAGGAGGGTTCAGTCGCCTCTCTCTCTCTCTCTGTGTGTCTTTCTATCCTTGTTCTCTCGATCCCTCCCCTACCCTGTGGGTGGCTAGTCCTATTTATAGGCGAAGGCCCCGGGCCTCTTCCCAAATATTGAGCGGGAAGGGCGCCAACAATTGGCCATTTTGAAGGGGAACATCTAGTACACTTATCCTGACTAAAGTTGGTCCTCGCTTTGCCAAAAGACCACGGCGATGAAGCTGGCTCGGGCTCCACGATGACCTCCGTTCTGCCGTCCTCTTGGTCTTGGTCTTGTTGCACGAAATGGTTGCCTTTGCTTGATACCCTTGCCTGCGCTTGCCCCCTTTGCACCAAATGGGAAACAAGGACTCTGCGCAGGCCGGCGCCTGCCTGGCGCCTGCCTGCGCCTTGGTCGTCATGGCTTGCGTCACGGGCACCTCGTGAGGTAACCCGCCTTGATCTCTCTGCCTCCTCGTGAGCCAACGGCGAGGCCGTGCGAAGCCTCCTATCATCCGCCCGCAATCTCAGCCCCTCGCGAGTCTTGAGCATGTGTTGATGTAGATGGGCGTATTGGGCCCTCCTTGAAACCACGCCGCGAGCGCGAGCGAGCAAGTGCAGGTACCCCGTTCCCAGAACACCGGCAGTAGCCCGGGACCAAAGCGCGCGGACTTGGCTTAGCGAGAGAAGCGGCGAGTCGCGGCGAGCGCGGGCCCCAATAGCCTGCGGCCTTGGGCGTTGCGTGGCGGTTGATTGGACGTGGGCATCTTGGCTCCCCCACGACGCCTCAGTAGGTGCACGATTTGACAAGTCCCTGCATGCAAAACAAGTCATGATTACCTGTAATCGTGGAGGCCGACGGTTGGCCTTCCTCGGCTATATGTACGGAACGGCGCAAGCTCTTCCAATCCATCTCTTCCCACTACTCTTCGTCTTCCTCTTCGTCCTTGCTCCTCCCTCTGCCAATGGCACCGGTCCGTCGGTTTTCTTTGAAGAAAGGAAGGCCCCGAGAAACCTGTCCGCTCCCTCAGGAAAAGCGGCTTGCCTCATGCCATGGGGAAGGAGGAGCTTGGCGAAGGTGTCGAGCCATGGTTCGGCGGCGCCGCCGGGATTCCCACTGCCCTTATGCGCCCGGATCGAGGGCCACGAAAACAGTGGGCGCAAAGCGGCATCGCTAGGCGCCGTCGCCGCTGGCGGATCACGGCGGTGCGCGTCGTTCCTCCTGGGGTTCACGCCATGGGCTCTTCTTGCGAGCTTGTGCTTCACGTCGCCATGCCTCCTCGGTCCTAGATTCGCCTCCCTCCTTCCTTTGCCTTGAGATCCGCTTGAGGGGCCCTATCGAGCTTTGGCTGCAGACATCTTTGGCTGTAGTGCCCTGCGACCGAAGCGGAGGTTGAGGTCGTCGCTCCGGGCAGGGTCTACCTGGCCCGTGGCTGGAGCGAGATCGCCCGGGTCGGCAGGACGGGTGGCGCCCTCGCAATCCACCTCGAGTACGATGGCGCCTCCCTGATGTTCTTCAAGGTCTTCAACACGGAGGGACGCAGGCTGGAGTGCTGCCTTAAGGAAGGCGGCCGGGATCCTGCTGCGGCGAGGGCTAGGCTCGTCAACTGCTTCCCCAGCAGCTCATCAGGCAGCGGAGGTGTCGGAGGATCCAGCGACTCCACCGAGCTCCTCGCAACCCCGGAGACGAGCGACGATAGCTACGAGCCCCTGAGCTTGCGTCGCTCCCGGATCTCGTCGGGCCGCCGTCGCCATTGATCTGTATGGGGTTGGCGCCGGTGCTGACGGCCCACTATTGATGATGGCGTCTCTTGCGGAGGCGCGCGTAGTTAGCACTCTTTAGGATCTGCTCCTTTTGTTCCCTGGGAGGAATCGAAGAACACACCCCTTGGGGGTTTGTAAGGTGCTTGTAGTTCCGTTGATTAATATGATCCTTATCGTGAAGTGGTGAGGGGTGCTCGTCCCATCTTAGCTTAGTTCCTCCTTTCGAACCTCGTGAGGACTTGACGCTCTGCGCTGATAGGTCCCGGTCCCAAGGCAGGCTTCAGCCGTCGCTAGTATGTCAGGTCGCGATGACGTGGTCAAGGCAAGGAGGTGAGCGGCCCGGGGTCCAGTAAGAGCCCCTGAGTCGCGATGCTCAGGAGGTTCCCTTTAGCGCTCAAGCAGCCATCACTTAGTGAGAAAGGAGTGCGACGTCGCTAAAAACGGGACTGCATCAGGTGTGAGGTCGGCGCTGTGACAGCTAGTGATTTTGGAGGATGACTTATCTCGGGGGTCACGGACCGCTCCTTGCCGCGTCTCGGGGCCCGCGCATTGGCAGCCGAGGAGTTGCCTGGCGAGGTCCCCCACGTGCCTCTTCCCTCTCGTCTTTGCTCCCCTTGGTGCTCTACGTCCTCAGGTCCCGGCCCTCGAGCGGGGCTCAGCCGTCGCTAGTATGCCAGGTCGCGATGCCGTGGACAAGGCCAGTGGGTGAGGGCTGGAGAGACGGTAAGAGCCCATGAGTCGCGATGCTCAGGTACCCCCCCCCCCATTTAACGTGCAAGCGGTTTGCATGGACAAGAGCGAAGGAGACGCCGCGGAGGCCTGCCGGACGCTTCTCCTTAGAACGATCCTGCGAGTTCATCATGAGAAAAACGAGGGTTTGCCGTTACAACTGCCGGCCAACTATTGGTTGCTCTAGGAGTGTGACGAGGCACTGAAGGCTTGGTGAGTGGCGCCTGCTTGTGTACGCAGCGAGCTTAACCGTCGAGTTTGTCGGCGTTGCGAGGGCGGACCCGCAGCATAGCGTCTTGCCATGAGGAGCAGCTCCATCGGTTTGTGTCAATCGGCGGGCGATTAGGTCGAACACGTTAGTCATGAAGACAAATTCATTTTGATAGGCCTTGAAAAAGCGATCTCCTGGGTCGGGCCCAAAGCGTCCTTAGGGATGATGCAGCCGAGCGCCCGATAAAGTAAGCTGGAAACATGAACTAAAGGGATACATGTCGCGAGGGCGGACCCACAGCGGCCTAGGAATGATGCAGCCACAGGCGCTCGGTGAAAATGAAACTTCGAAGGATGTCACTTGATGATCTTTGAAGATGGAGGGATCTTTGAAGTAGCGGGACGGCGTGCGGCTGGGAGGCGATCTTCCACGAGCCCCAGGCCCAAGGCCTCGGGAGGCTCGGCGTGGCGACTCTCGCGGACCATCTCCATCTCCGCCGGGACTGCGGAATGCTGACCGCTGAGCCTCCAAGATGCTCCTCATGAGGCGGCGCCTGACAGCCGCGTTCGGCGAGCCATGAGCATCACGAACATAGCTGTGAGGTGGGCCTGCGGCGCCCCAGCGTGAGGATAGGCGCTCTGAGGCGGCTCGGTTGAGTCTGGTATGTCGATCTGACGCAGCTCACCATCCTTGCCTAGATGGGGAGCTACTGGCGAGCAGCGGCTGCCACTCATGACTCTCGAGTCTGCAACTCTGAATGATCTCGTGATGAATTCCTGAGGGTTTGGCCCTCCTTGCCTTGCTTTCTCCTGAGGGAAATGTGCGTTGAAGCACGCCGCCACGTGGTGCCCGAGTGCCTCCCTCGTAATCTTAGCAAAGTCGATGGCCCTCCAGAAGAGAGCCCCCGAGCCTTACTCAAGGAGGGCGTCGGGCGTGCCTTCCTATGCGATAGATGGAGGTGCCCCCTGAATGGGCGCTGACCCTGAGGGGCCCGCCTCCCGAGGGGTCGGGCCAGGCGACGTCTTCTTCTTCTTAGGAGCAGCCTCGGAAGGCCTCCCATTCCTGTGATCTGGGTCTTCAATTGATGCGGCTTGGAAGGCACGTTCCAGGGAACACACAACATCTCTCTCTTCACAAGGCACAGTGATGAATCCCGCTTCCTGGCATCTTGAGGACATTGTAGCCGTGATGGGTCACGGCCATGAACTTGGCCAGGGCTGGGTACCTGAGGATGGCGTTGTACGACAGGCGGATGTGAGCGACGTTGAAGTCAATGAGCTTGGTGTGGTAGTTGTCACGGTTCCTGAAGGTAACAGGAAGGCGGACCTGCCCTATCGGAACGGTGGAACCATCGGTGACTCCTGAGAAGGGCTTGGTTGACTGCAGCTGATTGTATGGCACTTGGAGATTGTTGAATGTTTCGACGGATAGGACATTGAGTCCTGCTCCGCCAACGATGAGGGTCCTGGTGACTTGTACATTGCGATGATCGGGAAGCGAGCATCGGGAGGACTCTCTGTGGCGCGCGCTTGAGCTGATCCATTGGTGAGCGTGATAGCGCCGCGATGACCACGAGAGGCGTGTGGCCTCAAGCTTGGGAGGACTGCATTCACATCACAGGCAAAGCTGCGAAGATCTTGTTGAGAGGCTGGGGCTTGTCGCCGCCCAAGATACAAGCGATTGCCGCGGCTCTGGAAGCCTCTAGCCCCCTCGTCCTGGTGATGGTCTTCGTTCCTCCTTGGCTGTGGTGGCAGAGGAGGGAGGCCTGCATTGCCTTGTGGGCGATCCTCGCGAGGCTGATCTCTCCAACCCCCCTCGCGAGGTGGGTCCTCAACCTCCCTCACGAGGCTGGTCTGCCTGCCGGTCTCGCATGGTCAGTCACGCCACCCTTGGCGAGGGCCACGGTCTTCCCATCGTCCTCCCCCTCTTCCTCCTCCTCGGCCCTAGCCCCTGTCGCTGCGCTTGGGGCATCGGCCGGCACGCACGTCTCGCACGGCTCTGAGCTCTTGGCATTCGTTGGTGTTGTGGGTGTGGAGGTCATGGTACACGTAGTACCGGCTGCCCTTGGATGACTCAAGCTGATCCCTGCCTCGCTTGGTGTCTGGCTCTGCTGCAAGCACGGCAGCCCCCTTGCGCTTCACGTCCTTGGTCTTGGGCTTCTTCTCTTACGGTTCGGCGGTGGCAGCTCGAGGAGGACGGCGCCCTTCCTCAGCCCTTGCGCACTTGGTCGCCAGATTGAGCAGCTCGGGGAGGTGCCCAAGTCCTCATGGATCATGAGCTCCTCCTTCATCTTGACATCACGCTGCGCCATCGGAGAAGGCTGAGATGATGGCCTCCTCGGTTACCTTAGGGATCTTAAAGGCGGCTGTTGAAGTCTGGATGAACTTCTGCGAGGTCTCCCGGCTCTTTGCTTGATCTTGGCGCAAGTCGCTCATGGCGAGGCGATCGCGGTCTGCTGGAAGTTGGCGATGAATCGGTGCGCATCTCGTCGAGGAGGATATCATGCGAGGCGAGGTTGAGAGGCAGTGCGAGGCGCCGTCCTTGGCGCCATGAGAACCAGTTCGCCATGACCTTCTCGTCTCCGTTGGCGGCCGATGCACAACTCATAGAGCTAGAGGAACTCGCCGAGGTCGGCCGTGCCATCGTGGCGTGGGGCAGGCCTAGCTTGAACTTGCGGCGAGCCACGCTGCGTGGCTTCGGCGGAGAAAACGCGGCAGCTGTAGTGGCGCGGGAGCCCTATGGTGACGGAAGCTTGATCTTGCAGGTCTCTGTCTTGCTGCTGCAGGTGCAGCGTGGGGTCTTTGGCCGGGCAGTGCGCTTCGTGCGGGCAGTCGGGAGAACACAGGCGGCTTCTAGGGGCGAGGATCTCTTGGCAGCTCTTCTCTTCTTGTCTTTGCCGGCCGGGCGGAGTGGGTTCCGCCGAGGCCATGCACCTTGGAGCCAAGCGCCTTCTTGAGGTGGGCGGTGAGGCACCCCGAGCCGTTGCCAGCGAGCGGTGTGTGCGGTCTGCGAGAGGGGCAGTGCGAGGAGCTCAGCGGCGGCGAGCTTCGGTGATGCGGCGAGCCACTCATTGTAAAGTCGTCGGCGGGGCGGTAGTGGGAGCTCCGTGCGAGCAGCAGCGGCGTCTTGGCGTCGCAGGGCGCGGCAGGCGTGGGGCGAGGCGGCGGTCGGCAGCGGAGTGGCGGTGCAGCCTTCTCGCCCGCCGATGGATGCGAGGGCGGCGCGCTACTCGTTCCCGCCGGGCGGTGGTGGCGTTAGCGGCATGCGGCGAAACGGCGAAGGCGCCCGCCGGCGAGGGCCGTCAACGCAGGCGGAAAGGCGGCCCAGCGCTTCGGTGCGAGCGCAGCGTCGTCCGACATGGATGGGATGGCGGCGAAAACACGATGGCGGAAGGCGATTCGGCACACCTACTGGCGCGCCAAATGTCGGATTTTGGGTTCAGCGAGACCCTTGAGGTTCGAATTCTTGGGGGTGCGCGGAGATCACACCTTAGCCTGCCCATGTTTCACCGCCTCGCTAGGATCTAAACTACGAAGAACAACACAAGAGACACAAGATTTATCTTTGGTTGAGGCCACCATTGTGGTGTAATACCCTACTCCGGTTTGTGGTGTGTGGATTGCCTCTGGGCTGATGAGGAACAATACAAGGGAAGAACAGCCTCATGAGTGCATTCTTGGTTGAAGCGATGAACTGTTAGGAGGTTGATCGCCTCTCTCTCTCTGTGTGTGTGTCTTTCTATCCTTGTTCTCTCGATCCCTCCCCTACCTTGTGGGTGGCTAGTCCTATTTATGGCGAAGGCCCGAGCCTCTTCCCAAATATTGGCGGGAAGGCGCCAACAATTAGCCATTTGAAGGGAACATCTAGTACACTTATCTGACTAAAGTTGGTCCTCGCTTTGCTTAAAAGACCAGCGATGATGGCGGCTTGGGCTCCACGATGACCTCCGTTCTACCGTCCTGCTGGTCTTGGTCTTGTTGCACCGAAATGGTTGCCTTTGCTTGATACCCTTGCCTGCGCTCGCCCCCTTTGCACCAAAGGGAAACAAGGACTCTGCGCAGGCCGGCGCCCGCCTGCGCCTTGGTCGTCATGGCTTGCATCACGGGCACCTCGTGAGGTACCCCGTCTTGATCTCTCCGCCTCCTCGTGAGCCAGCCTGACGAGGCCGTGCCTGAGGAAGCCTCCTGTCGTCCGCCCCACGAGGCTTGGCCCCTCGTGAGGGTCTTGAGCATGTGTTGATGTAGATGGGACGTATTGGGCCACTCCTTGAGCCACGCCACAGGCCGCAGGCAGGCAAGTCTGGGTACCCCCGTTCCCAGAACGCCGACATTTGCCGCCCGCGGGATCGTTCGTATCCAGTTTCAACTAATTTTGGACCATGCTAATGGGAAGGTCATGCTAGACTATGTACACAGGGGCGCAGCGTCGGTGATTAATAACGGTGTGAAGTCCACCCGGAAAAAAAGACAATAACTTTCGGGATGATGCGCCGATAACGGGCGTTCACCGGGCGCGGACCGATCGTGCGGTGTGGCGGGCGTTTACAAAAAAAGGATCAAACACTCAGCCTATGTATTTCTCATGTAAATAGATAATTTAGTGCCATTGGTTATTTACTTTAAAGATAATGCATTGACGTGTTAGTGTAGAGGCGCACAAAAAGAAATGGATAGTTTAGTCCGCTACTTAAAAGTGTTACCTCATATGATTCCATACCCTCCATTTCATAAATTGCGTACCCGTTGAATTCATATATGAATATTACATATATTACTTCAAAATAGAAACTTAAATCATCCAAGACTAATGAATTTGAATGCAAGAGTAACAATGGTGCATGTACATGATAGCTACATTGGTTGTTTGAAGAAACATCACTGTAACTTTGGCATGCACAACTGAAAAGGTTTATTTAAATAGAAAAAAATGTGATATGTGAGTGTCCAATCTTTATAGCGTTGAATCGATATTGTACCTTTGTCCACGATACGAAGTAGATATTGACTTATGTTCAAGCGATGCACGTCCATGATCGATAGATAGTGATACGTGAATGAATTGTGCAATCTCTCTCACACGCATACATATCTCACTTCCTTGTGGGCATCAGAATCACGCACGCGCACTTCGTGTATTTCTCTCCCTCCGCCAGGGTTAAATTCATCTTTCTACCCCGTCCTACAAGTCTCTCACACAGAAATACATACGCTCTCTCTATCTAACACGCCCACCCCTTTAATTCCGCCCACCCACAGCCACTAATGTCTCAAAGTATAATAATGTCTCTCACACATATGCCTAAGGTTAACTCGAGTTCCGGAACCATATGAATACATACAATGGGATTCCAACAGAGAACCTTTTGTTTTGAGATTTCTCTCTCTCTCTCTCATGCACACACACACACACACACACACACACACACCTACAAACACACGCGCGCGCGCGCACACACACACACACATTGTTTCTCGCTTCATTTTTTCCAGCACTTGCATGCACACATGCCATTTGTTTATCTTCGTGAGGCTTTAAGTATGCCTCGCACAATTGCTATCTACCTATCCCTTTATATAGCTAGATATGTGTCACACAAACTCCTTTTCCCTACTAGCCAGATGCCCATGTGTTGCCTTGTGGGAGAAAAGGATGAACAAGGGAATGCCTTATTTGCAAATGCGGAGAGGGGTGTGGATATCTTTTTGCAAAATTGCCATAGTTCCCTTCCTATCCGTCGGATATAAATCGGATGGCCTATATTGCAGGATGGCAGGAACACCATCATCACCAACTCTGTTTTTTTATAAGAGTAGAGATATGTGAGTGTCACTGCCCCCCCCCCACACACCCACACACCCACACTTCCCTACACCGAAGGAGTAGGGTGACACCTCAATCTTGATACTAATCTATCGATTGGCTTCTCTCTCAAACATACACACACACACTACCGGCACGAAGGAGTAGGGTGCACATCGATCTTGATAATAATCTATCTACTCCTCTTTCAAACACTGCACACACACACACACACTCGCTAGTTGTGCCTCTCTCGCCTACAGCACACTCTCGTCGTCTTTCTCTCCCTCCCCCAACAATGACAGCGAGAAGGGTGACAACTCGATCTGATCATAATCATCAATTGGTTTCTCTCTCAAACATTGTGTCTCGGTGTGTCGCTTTCGGTAGCCCCCTCAATATGTAGACTTCTCATGGCATACTGGCTGTAGTGTAATGACGCTGAACCAGTGTGCCTTGTTTTTACCGGCCTCATGTGATAGTTTTCACCCTGTTTTCTGTTAATTAACAAGGCAACCTTTTCTTTGTTACTACTAGTGAATCTGAAATCATTCAGGGCAGACATAAAATATATCACTTCAACCCAATTATCGCATCAACTATTTTAAAAGAAATTAGCTAGCTGCCCGTGCGTTGCACGGAACATCAAGATGCATTTGTATGAGTAGTTTATATTGTGAGAGAAAAGGCTGAATGAGGGAAGGCCTTATTTGCGAACATGGAAAGACATGTGGGTATATTTTTGCAAAATTGCCATAGTTTCTTTCCTATCCGTTAGATATAAATCCGACGGCCTATATTGCAGGATGGCACGCACACCATCATCACCAACTCTGTTTTCTACTCCCTCCGTTCCTAAATACTCCCTCCGTCTGAAAATACTTGTCATCAAAATGGATAAAAAGAGATGTATCTAAAACTAAAATACGTCTAGATACATTTCCTTTTATCCATTTTGATGACAATATTCGAACGAGAGAATATTATCTTTAGAATTTCAACAAGTGACTATGACCGGACCTTACCAATATACTCAAAAAAATTAGTCCATAATTTTGATGTTACCCTCTTTTCTTGGCGGTGCAGTGCCATCTGGATACCTCATAAATAAATCAAGGACAAATCGGCCCTTCACGAAAAAGACATCTGAAGCAAAATGAGTGAATCTACACTCTAAAATATGTCTACATACACATCCGTATGTGGTAGTCCATTTGAAATCTGAAAAGACAAATATTCTGAGCGAATGGAGTATAAGAGTGACATGGAGATATATCTCGGCATGGTCTACAACAAAAATGTGTTGGGCTAGTTAGCGCGGATGCTATATAGCGATGACATGAGTTCAATTACGTCTTTTAACTTTAGATTTTTATATTATATATTACTTATTTAATATATACTTCTTTCACTCTTGTCTTGTGGTGGAACCCACAAAGTACTTAGAATACAAGATTAGGATGGACTTGTTTCTTTTTAACTTTACATGCTGACTGTAGCCACCCTACAAGTCACGTGTACCTTTGTACATGCAATTAACTTTTATAAAGGGACAATCATACATGCAATTAACTCAAATGGATTGGATGTCACTCTATTATTTCCAGCGTAAAGAGCATCTCCAACGGCAACCGGCAAATTTCCTCCCGCTTCCTTTCATGGAGGACGACATCAAACGCCAGCGGCATACATTTTTACAACTCTAACCAACCACATGAAATTCGTGTAAACATGGACTGATTTCATATAAGCATGAAGGATTTTGTATAAAAAAACCGGATCTTCATATACACATGATGGATTTCATTACATTTACATGAACTAAGTGGTGCCAATCCGGCTGTCTTGTATAATTAATACTCCCTCCGTCCGGAAATACTTGTCCCAAAAATGGATGTATCTAGACTTATTTTAGTTATAGATACATACAGTTTATCCATTCTTAGAACAAATATTTCCCGCTAGCTGCAGAGGGAATACATAATCTAAATGGCCGCCCGTGGATCCCTTTGTCTTCCTCATGTCTGTCAGACACTTGCGGAGTCGATGAAGGTCCTCGGAAGAGACGAAGCAGCAAAGAAACCACCTGAATGCGTAGTCGTCGCCTCGGCGTTGGCCTTCATGGGTCCCAAGTGGTGGCGGCCTCCGTGTTCTACTTCTCCTCGATGATGGCGGTGGACACAGAGAAGCTGGCCACCGACTCGTTGCTCTCCATGCACCCGGCTTCTGTCTCTGCCTGCATGGCGCTGCCTCGAACGCAGGGGCGCGACCGCATGACTTTGGTGGTGGCGCGTCTGGCCAGCAGCAGCAGCGCGCCCGTACCGGCGTGCTGCGCCGCCGTGCCGACATGGAGCAACTTCGCCACTCCTCATCGAGCTGAGCTGGAAGCGGCGAGTTGTTGAACCACCAGCGGCGTGCTTGGGGGCGGCAAGCGGCTCTGTCGAACCAGCGAGGTTGGTGAGGCCGGCGGCCTCGCCCGTATCCGGAGGGCTCGGTGGGCCACCTAGCCGGGTAATATGCCAGAGAACGGCTCATCGGAAGCCATCGGAAGAGTGGAGAAAATGGTGAAGGAGGAGATGGGGGAGCGGCGGAGGGGTTCGAGTCTTGCCCACTGTTTATCTGGCCTCGTGTAAATAGAGGGCAGATGGTAGGATCTTGGCCGGCGTCTAGCCTTGTTTAAGCTAAGGGCGGATGACAGGAGCTCGGCCGGTGTTGCATTTAATTCTAGCCCTCTCATGAACGGACGTGTGGCCGGAGTAGGATTCTCGGTTTGCATGTGGGTTTAACGAAGGGGTTTAATGGAGGCACCGGGCGTGCAGCAGGCGGCGCAGTACTATTCGATTTGCCAGCAGTAATGAGCCATCAAATCACAAAGGCCCTCGCCTCTCGTGAAACCGACCGAGCTAGACTGCCCCGCCCTCTAGCCTTTTAAAAAATGTATATACTCCACTTTTGTATAGTAGTAGTATCGATGGATTGCGCCATGGTGCAAAACTTGAAATTAAAAAAAAGGTGGTACATATAGAGGCGCTAAATGGCCAAATTATGCATATAGTACTATTAAAAGGCTTGTCACAATAGCGATTGTCGGCACAAGTGCACAACCCACCCCTCAAAGAAAACTAAGCACCACAGAATTCTTTGACAAAACTAAGCACCACTGAAATTCTTTGACAACTATCTTTGCTGGCTATATGATGTTGGCCATATACCTTTATGCGTATGTAATGTGAAGAAAGCAGTGGTAGTACTATACCAACTAAAAGGCGAAATGTAAGAAATACTACTATATGCGTCTTGAAGAGTTAAAAATGTGAAGAAACATAACATAGTTCTGCTTTGGGGGCTCGGCACAACACACCCTAAAATTAAACTAAGCACACGAAATTAAACTTTGCAACTTCTCGGTGACACTTTGCATTAGAACCACCATGAGCAACGACACTACCACCTTACTCGGAGTCCTCGTTCACATCCTCGACATCGTCCTTCTCCCTCTTCCTCTTTGCTGATACTTCTTTGCTTGAACCACACACTTGGCTCTTGCTCTTCATCCAACCCTTATAGATATTGAAACAAAGGTAGCCATCCATTGCAGCGTAGTGGATGTGGTCTATATCTAGTACATTCCGCTGCCATGCATAACGATGAAACGTGTATGGAGGTTTCTCCGGTTTACGTCACGAAGGATGAACCATGGCTCTGCCGAGTCGGCGTGAAGGCTAGCCCGGATTTGGAGGTCGAAGGGGTTGCCTACAACGAGGCGTATCCGACCTAGGACTTCTTTGTCATTTGTAAAGTCTACAATAACGAATTTGACTTGGTTGCTCTCGAGGAAGTTCTTAAAATCCAGGCATTCAATGTCGGCATGTCATATGTGGTAGACCAAGCATAAGTCATACACGCAAACATGGATCACGGCAGGCTTCTTCCTCTCCTCATCCTTTAGATCCTTATCTCGTCCCAAGATTGTGGTGTACTCAACATCTAGCCCGACGACCCACTCATCATCTGAGTTTTCGAACATCCATCTGAAGCGAGAAAGGCATCCTTTCACCGTCACAGAAGAACGGGTGTAGATGACGTCGAACTCATCGCGGTGATGGTTCTAACCTTGTACTCACCGCCGATCATGGAATTTGGGGCGCCATGGATTTGGGAGGAGGTTAGGATTAGTGGAACTGCCGTAATGTGAAAGGGCGGGACGACTAGGAAGCGAATCGCCGTAGTATTAAAGGGCGTGCGAGGGGCGAGTAGGAAGCGAAGCTGCCGGTGTCACGAATAGCGGGGTAGTGGCTTTCCATTCTCCCATAGTGCGGGCTTCGAGGTCCCTTGGATCTGAGATCGAGCGGTTGCAAGGCGTGATTCTAGACCTATGGGTGAATATCCTATCACGGAGGGTTATAAATTTTCAGCAACTTAGCATGCGATCGATTGATCTCGGATCCAAGGGCTGCCCGGCAGCCGTATCATAATCGCGCCTACCACGACCGTCGCGTCGCTCGTCGCGGTCGCGCCCTTGGAGATTTAACACGGTCGTTAGGCTATCGATGTTGGCATGTCATACATAGTCATCCTTAGTCACTCATACTACAACAAGGTTAGCTATAAGGTTGGCTATAAGTGTATTTTTTACTTCTCTCTATCTCTTTCTTACGTACTCCCTCAGTCCCATAATATAAGAACGTTTTTGACACTAGTGTAGTGCCAAAATGTTCTTATAATATAGTTCTGAAATACTAGTATTTATTGCATCTGCCAAGGAGTGACCTCTTCCATTGAAATGGTGTGCTTATTAGTTTTTTGTTGCTAAGTTTGCTTCATTTAATTAGCTATAGACTCAAAATTGTCTTTTCACCTAGGTACACGTGCTTAGAACCATTTCTTCCTCGGGTCACCAAACTAGTCTCTCTCTTCTTGATTAACTTGCCACATCGGACTTTCGCCTATGTGGCAAGCTTGCTTTAATAGGAGCAAGTAAGTACAATAGTGCACTTTACATGGCATTTTTGCATATGTGGAGGAAAGAGAGGCAAGGAAAAAGTGGAGAAGTGGGCTCTCATGCAAGAGCCAGCCTCTACTACATGGTGGAGAATTGGGAGAGGCACCTGTATGGAGGTGGTCAGGAATCGGGAGACTCACGCCGGTCGTAGCGCCGCAGTTAAAATGATAATGGCAAGTCAAATCACGGGGCCTCACCTGTCCAGCAGTAACTCGTTGTCAAATCACATAGCCCTATGTTTGCAGCAGCCTACTCCCTCGTCTTCTCGCGTCTCTGTCAAACCGACTAGGTGGAACTGCCCCACCTACCGCAGGAAAAGCCCACGCAGTATACTCCCTCCGTCTAGGTGACCAAGGTGGAGAGGAAAATGAGAGAACTTAATGTTTAGTATTTGCTAAGGCTGGTTGTAATGGTACTAGCCTTAGCAATTTTGACGAGGTGTCATAGAATTAAATGAAGAAAGAGAGAGGGTTGAGTACTAGGTGTCATACACGGCAATAAATAAAGTACTACATGATACTAATATATGATACATGGCGCAGGGGTACTAATTATTATTAATATAGTTTTGCTAGAACTCATCTAGATGAGATATAATTTGGTCTCATTCATCTTTTATAGCCATTGGATGTGATGCTATAAGATGTGTGTGTGCTGACTTGGGCTGTATCTCATCTAGATGAGTTCTAGGTACTCCCTTATTAATATCATTGCGTGCAACAAACTGACCACTGCATGTCATGTTTGATAGTCTCAAGTCATTAAAAGCATACAAGCCCCACATCTCTTATTGGTTGATTCCTCTATTTATGTCAAAAATAAGAAACAACATGAGAGTTAATGCACCACGCCTGTCGTGGATTTGTCACGGCAGATGTCCTAGCGTAAGGACTTAGTCGTAGAGCCATCGCTACGGGTTTACTGGAAGGGGTTAAAGCGGACACAAAGACACAAGGGTTTTATACTAGTTCGGCCCCTTCGATGAAGGTAAAAGCCTCGTCTGGTTGTGATGGAATTGATGTAGTCTCGATGGCTAGGGAGCAAACAAGCCGCCTAGGCTCGAGTTGTGGTTATCTGTCCTTGAACCGTGTGGGTGCGTCCCTTATATACCACAGTGGCCCGTCGGTTCATAGAGTCCCAACGGTTCATACTCGTATCCGGTTGGTATCTCTCTATTCTAACTTACAATACAAGTTATACATCAGGCGGTTTACGGCTACAAGTTCTAAACCGACTACGGGCCTTGGGCCTTTCTGCTTATACCACTAATGGAGTTAACTCGGCCCAAGCTGGCGGTTTACACCTAGTGGTAATATCTAACATTAGGCCCAGTTGATTTGAAGCGGTTCATGTCAATCCTTCACAAAGCTTGTATCTTGGACATCTTACATTTATGCGGTAAACCGCCATGTCGTCATTACTTACAGTTCTTGTAAACCGGCATAGCGTCATCTGAAATATTATCCTTTATAACGCCTTCTTTAATAGCGGTTCACGGATCCTGGCGCTTGACCTAGCTTTGGCTGCCTTATAAATAGGACGAAGGTCATTTCTTTCCTCGCCGTTTCCTCTTCTTCGTCTTCCTCGCGCCGCTGCTCTTGGAGCTCCACCATCGTCATCGACCTCTGCCCGTCCTAGGCATGCATCGACTGAGCGTGCCGAATCTGCGGCCTCTTTCGCGTCTTCTCCATTCTGGTAAGCTTCTTCCCTTCTCGACTTAGATCTGTTTTTAGGGTTCGACTTCATACCGTGTTCTTCGTGCGTTTCCATCTATCCTTTTAACTTTGAACCACCTTTGTGAATCTGTCTTTGTACTAATAGCGATTCCTATCGTCCGCTGCATTTTCTCATCTTAAGCCCATGGATCTTACGCATATATATCGCCTCATAGTCCACTTCGTTTACGCTTTACCTCAGTGAAATATTTTCTATTTTACGTAGACTGCTTTGATCCGTAGCTATCATGGGTTCTTGTGAAACTTGTTTACGCAAACTATCCATAGCTTCAATTATTTCCAAAGGCCTAGATTAGGCGGTTTAACTCACCATAAGAAAAAGCTGCTAAACGGCGCAGATACACCATTAGTCCCCTTGTTGAACCGCGAGCCCATCGATATCATATCACAAGAAACGATTTATAGACCTTTGCCTCCGGTTTATCATAACTTAGATCAATCACTTTGTAATAAGCACGCTCTTGAACGGATCGATTACTTTTGTAGATCTTATCATGGCCAAACAAGTGTATGAATACAAGCTGGGTTCCTTCTCGCGTCACGAGTCACGGTGAATGATCGGTATCGATTGGCGCTTTAGATGACAAAGATCTGATCCTTTGGAGGTCCACGGAGAGAATGTCCTCCTACACCTCGGGAAGGAGAAGTTGTGGTCTTCTGCAGATCACACGGCACAGGGCTTCAAACCGCCCGGTTCAAAATTTTACCGGGACGTGTTGGCCAATTTTCAGCTCCGTCCCCAGGACATTGGCCCCAATTCCGTCACCAATTTATGCCACTTTCAAGTACTATCTGAAGTATATTTGCAAGAGGAGCCTTACATTGAACTGTTTGAGACCTCTTCCATCTAAACCGTCGCCCTTGAATTCACCGGCGGCCCCAATCTGAATTGGGTGGTATGGCTATTGAGAAAGGAAGGAGATCACCTATCCCCGTCAAACTCCATACTCACCCCAAAGAGTGGAATGCGACTTGGTTTTATTGCAAGGACACTTCTCACGAAGATGAAAATCCCTTACGGCTTTCGTCGGGCGGCTAAGCAACACTCATCCGTTTCCTCAAAGATTAGCGCCAAAGATAGAAGCAAATATGCCCATAACTGTCCAAGCTCCGAGCCTTTATGGCCAGCGGTTTGGTTGGAATTGATCTTGCTGCTGTTGGTTATCTGGGGCATCTTGCCTCTGAGCGGCGTTACGGTTTGATGTGTCAATATCTTGGCAGCGTTGACGACCCACTCCGACACACAAAACTTCGAACTTTACGATGATGAAATTCTGAGACTCGGTGAAAAGGATCTTTGAATGAACGGAGCACCTCGTGCTCAAACCGGTCTAGCTCCTTCTGCACCACCAACAAACCACCGTGGTAAGTTTCTAGTTGCTTCATCATTAAACCTATTCTTTGCTTCATGTATCCAACATTTAATTACTTGATCGGGGTGATAATCCATTTTGGAGCAAGAAACTTTCCCAAGACAAAGCGGAGAAAAGCAGGCGTGACCCATTAAAACAAAATTGTCAAGAAATCAGCCCATAAGAAAGACCTTTGCTTCATCGACCCGGCCATTGGCGATGATGTGGGTAATCCGAACTTGATTCTCTTGGCTTGCTTTTACCGCCTTATTGATGATGATGCTTGTCGGGATGATCTTTGAAGCCGACAGCGAGATTCAACGAGGTAATTACTCTTTCTTCGATTGACAAATTTGCCTTTACCAAAATTTCGCCCGAGCAAACCGGAAAGTTAATTTTCTCACCCTCTTGCTTATTTGGATCCCAAATTTCTTATGAAGACACAACAACATGAAGCTCGCCGCACAACCCGGCACGGTGATCGGTAGTTACCTCTGCGGTTTACCAAACAACCCGGTTAAGCGCGCTCGAGGGTCTCGACCTTTTATTGCTTTAAATTCCAGCGGGTTTCTTCCGTCAACCTCTTAATCCGTCCGACTCCGATTATCAGGTCACTTCCCATTCATCCTCTGGTGAATCCTCGGCCACTCAGCTACCACCATTGAAGATAGCCGTCGGGTAAGCTAAACCGGCCATATGCTTCTAATATATTTTGTAATGGATATGTTTTTCCCCTGACTCTTTGTCTCTTAGAACCAAACCAAAACCAAGCAAGAAGGCCCGTTTGGATAAAACGGCTGAAGAAGCTGCCGCCTCAGACCATGAGAGAGTGCCGGATCTTGAAAATTTTGCCTCTGAAGACATTCCCAATGATCCTCCGGTTCAAGATGAGGTTATTCCTGAAGAAAGGCCTGCCAACACTTCAATCTCTGCTGATCCACCTGCCAGCACCGTCCGGTTTGATAAACCTCACAGTCCTGCTACTAAAACGGCCGTGCCCACACAATCCGTCGAGTCAAAAGATGATGGCGTTGTGATTCTTGAT
This sequence comes from Aegilops speltoides, assembly GCA_021437245.1. Classification (NCBI taxonomy): domain Eukaryota; kingdom Viridiplantae; phylum Streptophyta; class Magnoliopsida; order Poales; family Poaceae; genus Aegilops; species Aegilops speltoides. Next base: position 246,024,491 of record CM038142.1, on the reverse strand, counting down.
GCGCACACGCTCACGAACAGGGAATCCTGCAGCCTTAACCGGGCACTCTGTGAAAGAAGACTTTTCCACCTTGAATAAAGGAAAATGGGATGTTGAGCTGAAACATATCTTTGCTTTAAGCGCCCAAGACCTTCATTACGGCTATTTAAACCGGCTTTATACTAGCCGTGACTATGAAGCTGGCTTTGGTCAAGTTAATGAGGACAAATTTGAGGTAACTCACTCCTTTTCTTACCGCCAATATATCAGTTCTTGTAGCCCCCAAGGGCGGTTTGTAATCTTGATCAAAGCGGGACTTGACTATATTCATAACAACTTTGAAATCTACCTGCATAGCTCCAAGGGCCGGTTTAACTGTGCATCCGGACTTCCATAAAAACTGCCTTTGGAAACATTGCTAGATCAAATAGCCATTAGCCCCCAAGTGCCAAGTTGAATACTTGTTTTGAGCTTGGGACTTTACCATGTAGTAGCAAGATAAAAATCGAAGGTACATTAGCCCCAAGTGTCAAGCATATAAGCGTGTTGTGTGGTTGGGACTTTGGTATCTTAATTTACGGCTTAACATACTTTCAATACAGTGAGGTGAAAATCAAAGATGACGGATTGCCCGATTTACAAGCGGCTTTGAAAACCAGCAGGCGAAGCAGAGAAGGCCAAGAAAGAGTTAACGATGCTTTGAGCAGCTCTTGAACAAGTGAAGGAAGCTTGAAGAAAACGGTGAATTGGGCCCTTTGAGAAGGCCAATTTGATCAAGCAGGCGAAAATCTTTGAAGCTGCCCTTAAACCGGTGGTAGATGATCTGACAGCCGTAAAGCGGCAAGTACATTCTATGACTGCGGCAATCTTTGGTAAGCTTCCTTTGAACAATTGTGATGTGTTGCACCTGCTATATCATTATTCCGGTTTAGAACTAACCGTTTACTGTTTGTAGGCACACGCATTGGGCACTTAGGAAATGATGTGCGGAAAAAACTGAAGGCTGTCTACACCTTAGTAGAAACGATTATATACGAGAGCCAGTATCATCACCACACCTCACATAACAATCCGGCACCTTCCTTGATTCAAGAAACTACGAACCGGCTGTCCATGCTTCGGCCGGATTGAAGAGGTGAAAAAAATCTCTGCTCGGCAAAGCCATTAACGCCTTGATCCGAGCCAAGGCATGGGTACAGAACTTTGATCTGTGGAAGCAGCTCAAGGCTATCGGTGTTAAAGAAGATGGTTCTGATTTCAATGAAGAGGATTCACGGGCTATAAACCGTGCGATCGCCCTCTAGCTTGTCGGTGGCCAAAAGCCGATTTGGAGCATTATCAAGCACAATACAATGATCAAAACAAGCGAGTACTGCCCCAACCTTTGAAGCGGAAAATCTGATCCCTCAATCGTAAGCATACATCGCTCGATATTGAACCGTCTTCTCGATCCACGAAGAGGCTGTTTTCCAAGCGCTAATGGGAATCATTGGACCCTTGTGGATTTCCAGCCAATGGGTAGAGACGAGGAGGCTGAAGCGGCGGAGGATGAAGAGCAGACTTGAACCGGTGGCCGGTTTAAAATGCTGTCATTGGTGGTTTACCCAAAGAACAATGATCTCACTTGGGCACCGTGTTGCCTTGTAATAACTTTAGTTAAAACTTTTGCCCTTGAATATGCCTTCGTGCATAAATAGTGAAACTTTTGCTTGATCCGTATTTCCTGCAACCAGAAAAAGTTGAACCTCGGTGGCGGTGATACGCTTGGCCGGTTTATAGTATTCAAATAGATATATCGAATTCCAATAAATATGTGATACAAATACCTGCCGCCATATACGGGCATGATGGTGGCGTAGCCAAACTTGAAGCGGAGGCTTTTAAAAACCATGACCGTCGTAAGCGGGAGAAAATAACTCCCATATAAACCGTCTTTGAATCGGCACAAGCCCCTGTTATTCAATGATGATGAGCAGGAAGAAGGAAGCCGGGCGAGATAAAACACCGACGTAAGATTAAACCGTGTTCTATCAATTTGTAACTGACAGTTGAACCAGATAAAAATGTTTGTCGGGTTAAAAGCGCAACAACAAAAATCAAATACCAATTATGTGAAAATATGGCAACAAAGGCAATAACTCTTTGCAAAGAAAAGCTTCATTGAGCTGGTCGGATGGCATTACCATGGTCGGGGCAACCAAGCCCCGAAGGCGTAGCAATGGTGCCGGTCGGCGGGTCCCCAAAAGACTCTTAGCAAGTCGCCCGGCCAAGTGGCATGACATTAGTTGGGTTCGACCAAGCCCCAAATGACTCGGCCCTATTGGCCGACCAAGGCGTGACGGTTCGAGGCGTGACCGTGTCCCCAAATGATCTGGTGGCTTTCGCCTATCAAGAGGTGTTACATTGGTTCGGACACGACCAAGCCCCAAGTGATAAAACAAATGTCAAGGGGTAAACGGAGGCGCTTTAAAGCGAAGCACTCCATGTAACCACGCATGATAAGAAAAGCAGAGACCCGCTTTAGGCGAGGCTCGGTTTTATTATATAAAAGATAGTATATACATTGTCATGATATGTACATAAAGCGAGCCGATGACTCAAGTGTAGTAAGGCGAAGATGAGCTATATTCCACGGCTGTTGGTCTCCTCCTCGATGTGCGTGAGTGTTGAAGCTCTCGAATATCAATCGAGATAGTATGATCCGTTGTGTAGATTCTTCTTGACCACAAAGGTCCTTCCCAAAGGCGGGGATAACTTGTGCATATCATGCGGTCTTGGATGAGGCGAAGCACCAAATCCCCTTCTTGAAAGGCTCTGGTTTTAACCCGGCGACTATGATAACGACGAAGATCCTGCTGGTAAATCGCCGAGCGAGCAGCTGCCATATCACGCTCTTCATCCAATAGATCCAAAGCGTCTGCCGTGCCATCTCGTTGTCGCTTCAACATAAGCCGCTACAGGCGAATCGTGCGGATATCCTTTGGAATCTTGCCTGCGCTCCGTAGACCATGAAAAGCGGTGTATATCCGGTGGACGGTTTGGCGTAGTATTGATACTCCATAACACCGATGGTAGCTCTTCAACCCAGCACCTGGCGTTCGTTGTAATGGAACCATAAGCGAGGTTTTATGCCTCGTAAGATCTCTTGATTAGCTCGTTACGCTTGCCCGTTGGGTGGGGATGAGCCCGCGGCGACACATCAAGTCGGATGTGCTCATGTTCCGAGAACTCTTTCATAGCACCCTTGGATAAATTAGTGCCATTGTCGATAATGATCTTGTGTGGAAAGCCAACCGGAAAATAACCTTCTTGATGAAGCGCACATTTGTCGCGCATCACACTTGGCGAGGCTCGCTTCAACCCACTTGGTAAATTTGTCCTTTGCCACCAGCGGTGGGTCTTCTTATCCTTGGGCGTTTAAATGGTCCGACCATATCTAGCCCCAAGTTGCAAGCGGCCCACGTTATTGGGATCATCCTCAATTCTTGTGCGGTACATGAAGCACGCCTTGAAAATTTCGACACCCATCACACGCTTAACCAAGTCCTCCGCGTCGGCATGTGCGGTCGACGATAAAATCTGTGGCGGAGCGCCTTTGCTACCGAGGGACTTTGAACGGCGTGATGTCCACAATCTCCTTCATGGATTTCTCTTAAGATTTGCAGCCTTCCTCGGAAACACAGCGTTGAAGCATACGATACCTTTGCAATGATGCAACTCACCATTAAGAATCGTCATAGACTTGGGCGCGGATTATCATGCGGCGAATTTCATCTTCGGCAACCCCTCGAGTCATATCGCAAGAAAAGAATCGTCAATCCGGAATAGCATGTAATGCTGCCTGTGAGCCTCCGGATCGAGGAATAGCCAAATCCGCTTCACCGGGGGCTGGGTGACGGGTTGTGCAAGGCGTCCAAAAGACATTAAGGCGGGACGGTTTATCTTTGAGAACCCATCCGGCTTAAAGCATCCGCTGCTGCCGTTCTTCCGGCGATCCACATGATCCACTTGATAACCCTTGAAGCAACCTACAATATTATCCACTTCTCGACGATATCGGCCATAAGCGGGTCTTTAGAGTCCCAAGTGCGGATACTTCTTTGAGCTACGGTCCGAGTCACCAAAGCACTTAACCGGCTTAAGTTCATCTCCTTAGCCATCCGGAGGCCATGGAGCAAGGCCGTGCTCAGCTGCATTATTAGTACAAGGGAACATTAAGCGGAGAGCGTAACAAAACTTATCACCTCGTGGGGAAGTTAAAGCGACTCGACCCGAGCCTTCAAGCTGCTGGATCCGTCGAAATGAATAGTCCAATATGTGTGATCCGGCTTCTCCTCGGTGCTTGTAGCTCTGTCCGGTCATTAATGAAATCAACAAGTGCTTGTGACTTCACTTTGCGTGCGTGGTATATACTTTAGTCCATGCATTAAGCTCTATGGCCCATTTGGCAATCCGGCGATCGCCTCCGGTTACATGTGATATCACCCAAAGGAGTTGAACTAACCCTTTGTGATAGGGTGCCCTTGGAAATATTGCTTGATTTCGGTGGCCATAAAAACACCATAGACTAACCTTACGCCAATGCGGATACCTTTGCTTAGACTCAATAAGCACCTCAGCGATATAATAAACCGGCATTGAACCGGATATTCCTTGCACCTTCCTTGCGCTCCACCACAATAGCCACGCTTCTTTGCTCGAGCATTGGCTGCCACATATAACAATAGTGGCTCCTTGTCAGCCGAGCCGCAAGAAACAGCGGATTGGCCAATTGCGCTTTAAATCCTCAAATGCTTCGTCGTCATTTGGACTCGAGCGAAATTATTTGTTTTCCTCGGCATCGGTATAAGGGATGGCCTTCTCTCGGCGGTGATAAACCGGCTCAGCTTGGCGATTACGCCCTTGAACCGGCTGAACATCATTGATACGCCGGTTTAGCCAAGGAAGTAATAGCTTTAATTTTCTCGGATTAGCCTCAATTCCTCTGTTAGACACGAAACCCCAATAACACTGCGGAACACCAAAAGCGCTTGGCGGATTAAGCATCATCTTGTAAATCGCAAGTTGTCGAAGGTTTCCTTCAAATCGTCCACAGTGTCTCCTTTTGTCTTGATTTCACCACAATATCATCCACATAAGCATGCACATTGCGGCCGATCTGTGTATCGCGAGCAATTACATACACACGGCCGATAAGTAGCACAGGCGCTTTTGAGCCCAAAGGCATAGATACATAGCGAAGGCTCCAAAGGGAGTTATAAGCGCTGCTTTCTCCTGGTCATAATCGCCATTTTGATCGATGGTATCCGGAGGGCGCATCCAAAAACTTAGCGCTCACATCTTGCCGTGGCATCAATAATCGATCAATGCGGGGAGGCGAAAGGATCCATTGGGCGAGGCTTTGTTAAGATCTGTGTAGTCCACACACATCGCCAAGTGCCATTTTCTTAAGGACCAGCACCGGATTAGCAAGCCACTCTGGATGAAATACTTCAATAATAAAGCCAGCCGCCAAAGCTGGCTACTTCCTCTCAATGGCTTTGCGCCTTTCTTCGTTAAACCGGCGGAGGCTGTTTCACGGTTTATACTTAGGATCCACATTAAGTGTGTGCTCGCGAGTTCCTCGGTACACTGGCATGTCGGATGGCTTCCATGCAAAGATATCCGGTTCTCACGGATGAACTTCGATGGCGTGCTTTCCTATTTGGGATCGAGTTTGTGACGGTGAAGCTGCTTGGGCGAATCGCTTTGTACGAAGTCAACAAGCTTGGTCTCAGCTGCCGATTTAAACTTCAGATCTGATTCATGCTCTGTAGTTGGCTTCTTTAAAGGGGTCATATCTGCCGGATCAATGTTGTCCTTATAAAACTTTAACTCTTCCGTGGCACAGACCGCCTCTGCATAAGCTGCATCACCTTCTTCACATTCCAAAGCAACTCGGCGGCTTCCATGTACCGTTATCGTTCCTTTGTAACCCGGCATTTTGAGCTGCAAGTAAACATAACAAGGTCGTGCCATGAACTTAGCATAAGCTGGCCGCCCAAACAAGGCATGATATGGACTCCGGATTTTCACCACTTAAAAGTTAGCTTTTCAGACCGGGAATCGTGCTCGTCTCCAAAAGCCACATCCAGGGCTATCTTACCAGCAGGATAAGCAGATTTGCACGGTACTCGCCATGGAATACCGTATTGGATGATGCGAGATCCTTATCATTAGACCCATGCGACGGAAAGTTTCATAGTATAATATATTATCTGCTTCCTCCATCGAAGTATCTTAGTGAACTTATAGCCCCCACACGGTCTACCACCAATGCCGGTGGCGGATTATCAACCGGGGATGGTCCTCTACGCTCCACGATAGGCTACTCCGACCAGCGTAAATAACGGGGCAAGGCGGTTCAGCGAGTTCTTGCTGCGCTTGTGAAGCTTCGATCGCGCTTGTCCAAACTAGTTGTGAAAACATAATCGCCCACTATTCAATTGCTTTGGTTGGCTCGATAACCCATTTGCTTTATTCTTCTTGCTGGCCACCACGATTATTCGACTATTGTGACTGCCTTGATTAAGACACTGAACAGGAAGCTCCATCATGACCCGGCCCGTGGAAACCGGATCCGGAACGCCGCTGACCCTGGTCATGCGGAAAGCATTGGGTTTTGAACTCTTGCATAATATATGATCTTTCGAGAGATGCTTGATGGGGACTCCGCCGTCCGTGCTTGGGGCAAGGTTGATTCAATAAGTAATTCAAGCGACTTCGTATTAGGATTTTGGCCCGATTCGCCTTGCCTCTGCGCCGCTGCCCTACATCTGTGCATTAGTGTTGGCTCTGAAATCACGGGTTGCCATCGCCTTGCGCTTGCCTCCGTTTCCATGACCCGCCGGTTTGTCTGCTGCCCTTGGAGTTGCCGTTCTTCTTTCCTTCCTGCTTCATCATCATCGGCCTCGGGATCCTTGGTCTTTGTCGAATCAGCATACTTCACCATGGCCATGAGGGTTCCCATGTCATTCTGAGAACCGCTTCATGCGCCCCAATTTTAATTTTAAAGGCTCAAACCGGCGGTTGCCTTCTAATGTTAAGATCGCGAGTCGGTGTTGATCTGTCGGAGGAGTGCAAAATCTCGGAAACTGGCGTACCCAGGTTGTTGACTCCCCTTCCTCACGGACACAAGCCGCGGTCTACTATGGACTTGGGCTGCTTACGTATCCTTGAAGTTACGAATAAACCGGGCCCGTCTTGGGCCCATGAGCTGATAAATTGGCGGTAGCTCTTCAACCAAATGCGAGCCGTGCCTTCCGGCATCATGGTGAAGTACTTTGCACCATAGCGGTCTCATCGACATCTAGCATCTCCATGGCCATCTCATACCTTTCAACCGCGCTTGAGGGGCAGATCAGCGGTGTAATTCGGCACCTTCGTGGACCCTTAAAGTCTTTAGGCAGCGCACATTGCGTGGCGGGGATTAAACAGGGCACCCTAAGCGGGCGCAGCTCCTAGTCGGCGAAGGTTGTAAAGGCGAACCGGTGTATCTTGACCAGCGTCATCTGTCTTGCTAACTTCGGCTTCCCTGCGTGCGGGCGGTCCACCACCTCCACGAGCATCACGAATGCCACCTATGTGGTGATTGCCTCGGGCGCTTCACGGTCTGCGCGTTGCTTGATATGGCGGTTCATCCATCGCTTTCTTTGTAGCTCCGGCTTGGGCGGGGTGTAGAATGAATCCGATCACGGCGTATGAATATGCCTCTGCGGGATCGGCGCGATCCGGGAGCTCCTTAACCGGCGTGTCTCAGCGCTTGTGGGGAATCTCCTTCGGCGAGGATAGCCTCCAATCATCGGCGGCGCAACAAGGTTGTCCATAGGATTAGAATAATGACACAGGGGTATGCGCTTGCCGGTGGAGAAACCACCATATTACTGTGAGGAGGCTCCATCGGCGTGGTTGGACCGTCATTTGCTTGCTCACGGTGCCTCAATCCGGTTTACCTCCTGTCTTTGGGGCGGATTCTGGGTCGGCTCGAGTGCGAAAAGATTTCTAGGATCAAATCCTAATGGCGGCGTGATCTATACTTCGCTTCAACACCTCTGCGGCCTTTTCTGGTCAAGCATGAGTTTGTAGCTTTGTCGTCGAGCGGCCCGCTCTGCGACCATCTCGCTCCTTCTCGGCGCTTGATCCGCCTTGGCCTGCGTGATCTGCTCTCTCACCTTCATAATTTACGCATTATGAGCCTCTGATCCGCGGGTTGTCCTCCGCCATAAGCGCGGCTAGTGCATCAAATAGATCGGCGAGAACTTGAACCGCGGGCGCCGGGCCTCCTGCCCCTTTGCTTTGCTGCCGTTCTTGATCCGGAAAGCTTGCATCGGCTGCTGCGGTTGAAGAGTGGTTATTTGCTGCGTCTTGGCCATGAATATTCAACCGGTTGAGGCGGCTTGGGGGTCCGGAATCTGTCGCCGTCGGAACAGCCCTGATCATATCGCCTGCGGTGGTACAATGACTTCGGTCTCTCTGTTGAAGATTCATCGCGGAATAAACAACGGTCTCCTGCGTGTTACGAACGGCGTCGTGTTCTCCGTGGATGACTCCAGCGAAGAAATGCTTCACGGCGGTTTAACTTTGGTAGGTCGCGCCTGTTGAGCCGTCTCGGCGAGTCGGTGCGGATGTCGGCTCGAGCCCGAGCTCCCGATCTTGCCGATGAAAACATGTATGCGCCGAAGGGACCCGGTATCCGTGCTCGATTGAATCGGCCTCGGGACCCCATCGGCGTCGTCGATGTAGATCCGACGCGGCGACTCTTGGTCATCCGGCCTGCAGCGTAGCCTTGAGTCCTTTGAGCTTGCCCTCCAAGATCGTCAAACCATCGTGTGATAGCCCCACGGTGGGCGCCAAGCTGTATCGATGGATTTGTCATGGCGGATGTCCTAAGCGTGAGACTTAGTCGTAGAGCCATCGCTTCTGGGTTTACTTGAAGGGGTTAAGCGGACACAAAGACACAAGGGTTTTATACTAGTTGGCCCCGCCCTTGATGGTAAAAGCCAGCGTCTGGTTGTGATGGAATTGATGTAGTCTCGATGGCTGAGGAGCAAACAAGCCGCCTAGGCTCGAGTTGTGGTTGTCGTCCTTGAAGCCGTCGGCGGGTCGTCCCCTTATATACAGTGGCCCGTCGGTTCATAA